>VHKM01000466.1:0-724810 GCA_007210695.1 Neogobius melanostomus
ACTGAAAATGTGCCCAAATCGGGATTTGAAAATCCGCTTTGCAGCAGCTCGGAGCGTTTAACTGGCAAAAAAACATCTGATCTGTGCACTTGAGGGCAAAAAAATCAATTTGGTGTGTAATGTGAACAGGGCCATTGACTTCATGAGAAGGAACATTAGACACATTCCAGAGGGGACATTGTGACTGAGCCAGTTTCAGACCTGGGTGTTGCCCTCAACAATTAACACTGGACTGGACTGGTCCCACAACTCCGATGCCTGTATATAAAAAGGCTAGTGTAAATTATCTTCTTTTTTTATCCACCAATCTCTTCAAACTGTTCAAGACACTGATAATTAAGTGAATTTTGTCCGGTCTGGACCAGGGTGCGGTTGCCCCTCCTGTGGTGCGCCACTATGCCTCATTGACTAACAAAAGAGCTGAGGACAAATATAATCTTTGGGTCAGTTGGCCAGTCTCTGGGGTTCACAGTATAAAGGTCAAATGACACCTCTCTGGGTTTCTAATGATTAAAAGATCTGTATCATGCTATTTTTAGCCAAAGTAAAGTATATGTATTTATATTGATATATTGTACCTCTACCACTTATGAGCACTAATTGTGGTGTGATAAATATAAGTATTTCTGAGGTTATTTTTCACCGGAAGACGAGACGTTTCGATTCAGTTAACTCCGCCCCCTCTCTCCACTCATACAACTTTGAACAGTAGTAGAAATATGGAATACCACAGCAAAATGAAGTTACTTCACATAATGCAGTATACAGAGCTGACATGTGCAACAACAACTTATACATGCTAACACACAGCTAACATGCGTTTTGACTGACTCACCGCCTCTTGATGTTTCCATTATGGGCTCGCGTTGGTTATAAAAGTTAATCCACTTTGGTTTCTGGCGAAGGTTCACAAAGCACTCCATCAGTGGAAAGTCACAGACAACACTATTTTTGGCTGATCGCTCGGCTTGATCCCGGGAGGGAATTCCAACTTCTGGCGAGAAGTGGTACTCTTCTTTTAGGAGGTTGAATAGTCCGTGTCCTCACAGCGTGACATTATATCGTTAGGTAAGAAAAAAAACAGTGTCCAGAGATAGGTTAGAAAGAGCTCTTCACATTTCGCCTGCAAACATGAACATCTGTTCAGACGCTCAGGAGGTGCGTTTGTTTACGTCAAAGGGGCAGCACAGACGCGCGTAGGCACTTCCTTTTTTTTTCCTTTCTTTTTTCTTTAACGGGGGGGGGGGGGACAGAAATAAGGAAAACGCTGTTTTACAAATTAAAATGCAGGCCGTAAGCATTTACATTCAGAGTCGGGCATTCCGTTCCTTTGTGAGCACAACGGAACAAGGTCAGTTGCAATGCCGCCTTGCTGCTCTGCTTTTAGACCGGAACACTGGAGCCGCCAATTGGCTGTAGTACCTCCCATTGATCATCGTAGGCCCCCATTGAAAGCATTGGACTTTATGTGGCAATGGCGCATTTTATTGTTTTGACTCTTTACGTATATGTTTGGTTTATTATTGGTGATTTTCGTTTTATGTTGCTGTTTGTAACATTTTTGAGTTGATTTGGTGCGGCCCGCCCACACCACCCGTCACTGGCTAGTCACACTGGACAATCAACAAATCAGCTTGCAGCAGCAGAAGTGGATCACGAAGGCCAGTGGAAATAAAAGGAGAGTGTATGGGCCAGAGGAGGGGTGTCGGAAGGGTGTCAAGTGTCAGTGTCAAGCAGAGAAAAGGCAAATTGAGGCAGGTACGACCGCACGTGACGTCGAACCGCGAGGACGAGCAGGGATGGCACGGCTTGTGGCAGCAATTTGAAGCGCAATCGGCAGCTTGGACAGAAGAGGCAGACAGCGGCGGTTGAAGACCACGACGTGAATACACGCGCGGCAGGGAAACCCTGCCGTGTTCTGTGAGTAGCCTGAAGCAAAGTGTGCTTCTAAAGCGGAGAGCCGCGCGGTCTGGGTATTTCTTGTTGGTGCGCTTTTGGCTGCTGTGTGTCGTCGGCAGGCGGAAGGGGTGCCATAGGAGGAACTGACCGGCTGGAAGGAAACAGAGACGGGTCGAGACGAAAACAGGTGCCGAATAACACGAGCGGAGGGGAAACCCTGCCCCCGCTGTGGAGTATTGACAATTGGGAGCGTTTGGGTGCATTGTGACGTGGATAGTCTTGGGCCAAGTGGGTGCTCTGTGTGTGAAACTGTTCCTGTCTGGCTGTATGCCCTAAGGGAGAAGACGGCTGGGAGCAAACAAGAGACCCTGCGGTCTACGAGGCTCAACACTCGTGGCGTGGGCGGTTCTGGAACCCCTGTCGTTTTTCCTTTTTGCACAATTCCTTTTTTTTTAATTGACTTATTATTCCATTTTTTTAAATATGATTAGGCCTAGCTTTTAACTATTTTTGATTGTCCTTGTTTTGTGATAATTGTTGTATAAATTTGAGATAACTTTTTATAATTCTTTGGAGTCTCACTGCTCACCCCTGTGACTTTCGAATCTCGTGCCTTGTATCGGGTCCTAGTCCCATAAAACTAGTGGCGTTGTCGCTCCAAAATATTCATTAATTAAACCACCGGCTACATTAGACACACGTTAAAAACAATTTATGCCTGGTTTCAATTTTTTTGAACACTTTCTATTGGCTACATATTCGCTCCTGACATTAACCGCTGGTACTTCACAAAAAAGAAAACTAGGCTGGTTTTCGGAAAAAAAATTTAATCTGCCTACTTACGAGTCTGACTGTTCGCATTGGAGCTGCAGCGAGCTAACGTCACGCAAGGGCCGAGTCTACAGTAAGATCCCGCCCTTATGCCCTTATTAGGAACTGCTTTCGTCCCAGAGTGGGAGGAGGAGTCTGGTAAAAATCACCATGATTTCCCCCTTGAACTGGTCATTATGGATAAACGGGGAAGAGGAAGCTGTTTTCTTTTTTAACGTTCTATTGGTCAGTTGTTTACCAGGAGAGCGGAGCAGTGCTCAGAGAGCAGGATTGCAGAGAACTGGGTGAATTGAAGCCAAAAACCTCTGGGGTGTTTGCGATAAGGAAATAGCATGAACAACATGGTTTAAAAAACTCCAAAGTGCGATTTTTGCATTTATGATATACTGTAGGACCTCTAAATGTGAACTATATATGATATAGACTTCATTACCTGCAAAGGACAGTATGCAAGCCTATTTGTTATAATGTTGAGATTACCGGTCCACTTTACAGAATATTCTATTTTAATTTGGGGTTGTTACAGCTGAGCCATAATTATCAAAATTATAACAAATAAAGGCTAACATATTCACTTGCATTGTAATGAGTCTTTCATATATTAGTTTCACAGTTTAAGTTGAGATAACAGAAGTAATGAAGACTTTTTCATGATATTTAATTATATGACAAGCACCTGTACTTATAAACGCCACATTTTATTTCCTAGTGATCTTTGACCTGTTCCAACAAGCCAATAAGGCGTCATCATATATATAAATGGAAGCTCCTGATAGAAAGTCGCCCTAGAAATCTTATAGAGCTGGAGTTCATCTGGTTTTATTATAGACAGAATCAGCGCAGCCTCGTGCGGTCAGTGACGTAATGGTCACCCTTAGTATAATGTAACCTGCGTTAGCCGCTAACGGCTAATCTCTAGCCACTAACTTTAGCTGCGTCTGCTGGGCTTAGATGTACACATGTGTGTTGACATGGCGGGTTGTTGGGGTGAGGCTGGGGAGGTGTAGGAGCTTGTCGGAGGAAAAACTTAGTTGAGCTGTTTCAACGATGCAATGTGAGATAAAGCTGAGGGTGGCGATTAACATCCAATTCTCTAATTTTTCTACTATCCCGATTCACATTGTTACGCATATTAAATCGATTTTAAATCGTTATAATCCCTACACATTACAAAAGTGCAACAATGCAGCAGTGCATGTAGTGATCTTCTTCATGTTTGTGAAGTGTGTCGGAACTCATTTTGGGTCGTTGGCCGAATCCGGGTCTCGGGGGTCGGCAGGCGGCTATAATGTAACAGGAAAATTACTATTGAGAAATGTATTTTCCATAATTGAATAATAATGACTGTGATTTTAAAAAATAGTGCTGATTTAGTCAAAAAAGCCCTGACAGATCTGTAATAAATAATTTAATACGGCTGTACACTTGTATTGCGGCTTTAACCAGCCTGTGGTCACAAGTTCTCAGAGTACACTGTATGTCAGTAATCTGTATTCTTATTCATTCCCACTCCACACTGGTAAGCTACTATTGTAGCCACAGCTGCCCTGGCAGAGCTGACCATTTTACCACGTGCGCTATAATGTGTACTTGATCTTCTTATTTGTCTTTCTGTAATTTCATAGAAAAAAATTGAACAAATTAACAAGTTTACGGTGAAACAACACTTAGGTTCCTTGATGCTTTATGGGACAATATCTCCATCAAATTTAGCATCAGCATCTCAAAGGACTGTTTCAATAAAATGTTACTACGGGACAACTACTGACTCAGGACAAATGATTTCCTAAAGCGACAAGTTAGACTCAATTACTACATTAATATCCATCGATTTATGCAAATCCATACTATTATATATTTTTACCAAAGTGCTTTACAAAAAAGAATGATGATTGATATTGCTGGTTGCATTTTGATAAGAATGAGGGATGCATTGCTCCTTTTATTGACTTGTCAACGGCCTTTGGACTCGGTTAGAAACTTGTGTTTTGTGAGAAGGCCTTGAAAGGCATTGGCTATTGATTCAAGGCAAGAAATTGCTTTGCAAAATTGATCTCACAATAGAGCCAGGTTGTTTGGTTGCCCAGGCTACCAGTCTGACTGTTTATATTCTTGACAAGCGGTGTTCCCCAAGGATCATTTTAGGACACTTTTATTTACAATTCGTATTAATTGGTAATAATCATTACCCATGGTCAGGTCATGGTTGCTGCAGCAAAGCAGGGATTCGCAGACATGCTCTCCACGCACACTTCCTTCAGCTCTCCTGAAGCAATCCCCTGGTGTTCCCAGGCCACAGGGAGACATAGTCCCTCCAATGTCCCCCCAAGCCACTCAGCGGACTCCTCTCCATAGGAAAGAGCGGCGGTCCTACTCCAAGCTCTCCCAGGTGATTGAGCTCACCAGGAGGAATCATTTCAGCTGCTTGTATCCGCAATCTTGTCCTTTCAGTCATTATCCAGATTCATGACCATAGGTGAGGGTAAGGAGTAGATTGACTCAGCTCCCTCTTCATTACAACAGTCCGATACCGCGACCGCATCACTGCTGACACCGCAACCGATCGTCTATCCATCTCACGCTCCATCCGTCCCTCACTCGTGAACACAACCCCGAGATACTTGAACTCCTCACTTGAGCCACCTTTTTCCGGTGGAGAACCATGGCCTCGGATTTGGAGGTGCTGATCCTCATCCCGGCCGCTTCACACTTGGCTGCAAACCAGAGCACGCTGAAGTCCTGATTTGATGAAGCTCACAGACAATATCATCTGCAAACAGCAGAGATGAGATCCTGGACACCCTCCAGTCCTTGGCTGTACTCGAAATTCTGTCCATAAAAGTAATAAGTACTTTTTGTTTATTCATTTATAAAACACATTTCATGTGGCAGCACAGACTCAATGTGCCTTGAAAGAAAAATAAATACATTATGTAACATTAAAAACAAAAATCAATATATTAAAATACCAAAGAGAAATCCAGTGTGACAATTTTAAAGGGGGGGTAATATGTCAAATTGACTTTTCAGCTTTATATCATGTTATTATGTCATCCTCATTAAACACATGCTGGAGTGTTGCCTTGGCTCATTCACATATTTTTGAGTAATCAGTAAAAACTTAGACGGCAGCCATTTTAGGTGTAGCTATGCCTCAGTCCTCCTAGGAACGCCCCCACCTCCTGGAACGCCTCTGGACCTTTTGTCACCAGCCAAGCCACCAACCACTGCTCCTCAGCTCAGCAGAGCCCCTCCCGCACAGTGTTGTTGTTTAAATGCCACAGCAGTGTGCTGAAGGGGGCGTGTCAGAAAGCTTCTTAAAGAGACAGAGGCCTATTCAAGACTTCAGTACAGCATTTTGAGAGAGCAATTTATTCAAGGCAGTTATTTTAATTTACTGCATATACAGACCAACAGAAGGTTACGTCATCATTGTAGTATGCTATAGACTGGTGCTATGTGATGAAAAAAGCATAATACCCCCTTTAACATGTACAAAAACTTAGAATAACTCAGAAAAGCTAGATAAATAGTTAAACCTGTCTTGTTTAGACTGCTTCTGTGATCTGGTCCTGGACTGTACTGTTATTTTGTGTTGACTCTCCTGTCCTGGTTGTAACTCTATAACACTCACTATCATTATACAACTATATTTGACTTATTAGTGATGAAATAAAACAACTTTAATGAAAGGACCTTATTATCAATTTACTAATTAGTAAAAAGGGTGTTGTTCGTAGTAAACCTGTGGTTTATGGCAAATCCACCTTCAGAACAGTGCAGTTTTCTACAGCAAATACATTAACTACAGTAACTACAGTAAGTTAGTATCTAGTGTACAACCAATGGTATTTTAGGCATGCCCATGTTGTGTCTTCAAAGCCAAACTGTTAGGATTATCTTGTATTATCGAGAAATTTTAGACAGATTTAGAGGTTATGTATATTGTAGTAGTGAAAGCAACAGAGTGACATGTATGTATGGCATAGTATAGGCGTAATGATAAAGAGCTATATAATACAAAATAACGTTTTTTGAAAATACAGAACTGTTCTTCTCTATAAATGTAATTTCAAGTGGGCCTGTCCTGGGCAGAAGGTCCACCAGCTGTTCCACCTCAGAATGGCAGATTAGGCTTATTTTATTGAAGAGGTCATATGAGGTGGACATTCTTCTACTTGTGGCTCACAAAGAGGCCTTAAGCTGAGAAAGTGCTGACATGTTATACATTTCCTGAATCCTCAGAGTCTAGAGAGTTGCCAGTATCAAACATTTGTGTCTGTGATGTTCCTGGAAGAACAGCGTTAACGTAGTAAAACTGTTTTGGCGAAATGATGAAAAAACGTCCTCAGGTTTGAGTTAGAGGAGCTATGGTTACACAGTAATTGTCACAGAGTAGTACATTTGGGCTCAAATGAAAACCATGACAATGTCTTCTTTATAATGATACCAAATACAATGTGGTGAATCATTTTCTAATGGGCTTTGAAATGGCTAAACAATTTGGACCAGTGTCAAAAGCGACTTTTTCGACATGGGGTGCATTTACACTAAAATGGCCACAATTCTTTTTCGTGATTAATTCCGCAACAGAGCAGACCTCCAAGTATTGGTTCCTGTATTGGTTAAAGTTAACAGAAAAAACAAAAACAAAAAAAGGTATGGCAGACCATGTCAGTCAATCAATTTAAGGTTTTGAGACTTGGCCCTGTCGACTTACCACCGAAGCAGATGTCCTGCATTGTTCTCATCGAGGCTTACAAAACGTTTAATGACGCTCTGTACAGCGTGCTCCTCTGTGGAGGGCGTAGCTCATAACAAATGTGGATGTGTGTGTGGTGAAACAGAGTCGATACGTGCATGTAGATCGTGGCGTGCACGGTCGAGTGTGCTATGTGGAATAGAACCATAAGCAGGGTAGGGTCTGGTTGGTACTTGGATGGGAATTGTTTAGGGACACCAGGATGCCTGGGTGAATGTAGTGTGAGAGTGAGTGGTTGGTGGTCGGAGGGCCGATGGCGCAGATTGGCAGCCTCGCTTCCTGTCAGTCTACCCAGGGCACCTGTGGCTATGGTATGAAGTGAATGAATAATGCAATGTAAAGCGTCTTTGCGTTTCCAGAAAAAACGCTATACAGTATAAAACTAACGCAATATTATTATTATTATTAACACTCTGGAATCTTTTGTGCAGACGACTTTGAGATAAAGCATGTCAGAACAATGTAGTTCAGTTCGTCTTCTCGTGGACAAGTGCAGAGACGGGCAGTGTTGAATATTTGTTATTAATGCATTATTTTGGGTTTATGCATTTACAGATTAAAAGGTTACTACAGATTAAAATTAAAAATACATAAATAGTACAATTCACATTAGATCCAACATCTAAATTAAGGATTAAAGCTTTTTAATAGCACAAGTTTAATTAAAGTAGAACATGTTTCCTTTCAATGAATGCACCAGATTCACCACCAGATGGCGATGGTGCTCCGCCGGTTGGCCGAAGTTGTTATGGTTCAAACTTAGATGCGGCGAAGAAGAAGACAAAAATGCAATGCGATGAGCTAGAATGCAGTATGTTAGTCAGTGAACGCAAAAGGCATTGTAAACCCATGATATGCAGCAATCTTCAGTAAACGCTGAATTTATTTGAAATCGATTGTCTGGACATTTTCTTTGGATAAGAGATGTTACAGCTAAATCTACAACATTTTTTGGTGCCGAGAACCGGACTGGGAGCAAAATAAGAACTTTGTTGGGATCGCGCCGATAGCTGTAACAACAACACGAAGACAAAAGGAAAAGATGTCGGAGAAACTACAACGATTAAAACAGAAACGGACTGTGCTGCGGTCGTCCGTTACGAAGCTGCTTCAGAATATTCAAGATGAAACAAGTAAGACCGACGTGAACTGTGATCGTTTGCTGGAAATGTTAGCCATGTTAGCGCAGAAGGAAAAAGCCTGCAAGAGATTGAACCAGGCATTGAAAATGAGATTCCTTTGGAAGAGTTAGATGCGGATGTGGTGCGAACAATGGACTATCAAGACAGCATTGATTTGTGGAGATCACGGGCAGAGAGAGCGATAGAAAGGGCTGCCACACAACAACAACAACAACAACAAAGTCACGGGGCTGGAGCCATAGAGCGTCCACAACGACTGAGTGATGCAAGTACACGGTCAACAACAAGCAGACCCCAGTAAAACTACTTAAGCTCACAATAAGCAAATACAATGGAGAAGTGTGCATGTGGCAAGAGTTTTGGGACCAGTTTGAAAACGCTATTCACCAAAACCCAGATTTGAGCAAACTGAAAGATTCACTTATCTGAAGTCATATCTCATCGGGCCAGCTGCTCGCGCTATTGCAGGGCTGAAGGTAACTGACACAAACTATGACACAGCAGTAGACATGCTTAAGCAAAGATTTGGCAGGAAAGATCTCATTGTGAGTGCCACATGTCTAAGTTACTGAATCTAAGCCCAGTTAAAAGATCCTCAGACATTGTTGCCTTTAGACAACTCTTTGATGATGTGGAAGTGCAAATAAGAAGCCTGGAAGCTTTAGGCGTTCCGTCAGACAAATATGAGGTTTACTGTGCCCCATACTGCTACAAATAATTCCTGATGACCTTGCCCTTGAGTTTACACGCAAAACGGATTTAGGGCAAGGGCTGAATGTTGCCGATCTTGTTAGCTTTTTGCAGCAAGAAGTTGAAAGCAGGGAGCGTGCTGCACATTTGACGAAAGCTAGAGACAAAGATGCACATGCTACTCAGAAACAACATTACAAACCAGATTCAAGCAGAGAAAAGTGGAAAAGAGCTAATGTGCCATCAGCTGCAGCCCTCCACACAGCCAGTTCGAATACACCACTTGTGCACAATTGCATTTTCTGCAACAGTACCAGCCACAAGTCAGAACAGTGCACAGAAGACACAGTCACAAGCAGGAAAGAAAAGTTAAAGAAAATGGGAAGGTGTTTCATATGTCTAAAACCTAGACATCTTGCTCGAGACTGCAGATCCAAAATGTGACATGCACTGACTGTGGAAGGAGACATCATGCTGTTGTGTGCGACAAAGGTGGGCAACCAACAGAAAACACGGATGCCGTGAGAACACAAGTGATGCTGTAGTCTCCTCAGTCATTCCACATGCAGCCAAACAGACTCCGGAAAAATGTGATACAGTGCTGTTGCAAACGGTGAGAGCAAGGATTGAAGGACCCGGAGGAAAGAAAATTGTGCGTTGTTTGATTGATGGAGGAAGCCAACGGAGTTTTGTTCATGAGAAACAAGTGAAAGATTTAAAGCTGCCAATATTAAAACAAGAGACACTGAACCTCCACACGTTGGCTCCAAGAACCCAGTGACCACAAAATGCAATGTCATTAAACTAGTCCTGGAGAATGTGAGAAACAAGGATCAGAAAATCGAAATTGAAGCTGTTCAAACGCCACAGCTTTGTACTGCAGTCATGAAAGTTCCCAGTGAACACATCCAACAGCAGCTGGAGAAAAAGGGTCTACCAGTAGCAGATGTGTCAACAGGAGATAAGGATGATTTGGAACTGTCAGTACTCATTGGAGCAGATTACTACTGGAGAGTAGTAACAGGTAAAACTGAAAGACTTTCAGATGCCTTAGTGGCTATAGAAACCAGATTTGGCTGGACAGTGCAAGGTTCCAGTTGTCATGTCCAGTATGAATGAAGCAACATGCATGCACATTGGAATCAGTGAAAATCCAGTGAACATTTCAAACCAGCTAAGAGCATTTTGGGAAATAGAATCACTGGGCATCTCCACCAAAGGTGAGGAAACACCAGATGATACGAAGGCCAAAGAGAGCTTTGACAGGTCAGTCAGATTCATGAATGAGAGATATGAAGTCGCATTGCCATGGCGCCAAGACACCCTGAACTCTCAGACAACAAGAAGTTGCACAGAAAAGGTTTGAAACATTAAAAGAAAACTGAAATGTGACGTGACATTGTTCAAAAGATACAATGATGTGATTGAAGAATATACAGCGCAAGGAATATGTGAAGATGTGCCAGAGAGCAACCATTCAGCGACAGAAAATGTGACATACTACTTACCTCATCATGCTGTAATCAGAGAGGACAAGGTAACTACCAAGCTAAGAGTAGTGTTTGATGCTTCGTCACATGAAGAAGGTTGTTCCTCTTTAAATGACTGTTTATTACCTGGCCCAAACCTGAATGCTGACCTCATTAGCATTTTAATCAGATTCCGACAAAACCCTGTAGCCTTCACAGCAGACATAACCAAAGCTTTCCTGCAGATATCCATTACTGAAAGTGACAGAGATGCTGTGAGATTTTTCTGGCTTACAGGACCCCCAGATACTGAGAGCACCAACACACGCATAATGAGAATGACTCGTGTTGTGTTTGGAGTAACTTCAAGTCCATTCTTACTTGCAGCCACAATCAGACATCATCTGGAGAAATACGAAGCTGACCAATCAGATACAGTAAAACTGATGAGAGACTCACTTTATGTGGATGATCTGATTGCTAGCTCGAATAATGCAGAAGAAGCATACAAACTTACAACAGGAGCAAGAGAGATATTGGCCGCTGCCAACATGAACCTGTGTAAGTGGACAACAAACTCCAATGAACTGAAAACCATGTGGTCAAACAGTAACCTTGATTTCACACAAGAAGCAGAGACAAGTGGAAGTGTGCTGAAAGTGCTCGGTCTGGTGTGGAGACCAGACACAGACGACTTTGCATTTGACCTCAAACACTTGATAAACATTCTGAAGGGAAAGGAGAATACAAAGAGGAGTGTTTTGAGATCATCTGCCAGAATCTTTGACCCCATAGGTTTCCTAACTCCCTTTACCATTCGAGTTAAATGTCTGTTTCAGGAAATGTGGCGACGGGGCCTGAACTGGGATGACGAGCTGCCTCCAGACCTTTCACAAGCATGGCAACAGTGGTGTATGGAGCTTCCTCAGATCCATCAAATAGTCATTCCAAGGTGGTATGGAACAGAACAACTGTCAGACACATCACAAGTACTCCATGTTTTCACAGATGCAAGCGAAAGAGCCTATGGCGCAGTTGCATACCTGCAAGGACAAACAGAAGAAGGGACTATGACTGCACTGGTTGCATCCAAGTCAAGAGTGGCACCAATCAAAACGTTAACACTGCCTCGCTTGGAGCTAATGGGAGCTGTGATTGGAGCAAGGTTGGCAAATAACCTTTTAAAGGCACTAGACATGCAAAACACCCAACTCAGAATGTGGTCAGACTCAATGATAGTGATCCACTGGATTCGCAGTTCATCAAAGAAATGGAAACAGTTTGTTGCCAACAGAGTAATGGAAATACAAAGTCTGACCCCACCAGAACTATGGACACATTGTAGCGGAAAAATCAACCCAGCTGATCTCACAACAAGAGGTCAGTCTGCATCAAAGTTAAAAGAGGAAGCGCTCTGGTGGTCAGGCCCACCATTTTTGAAAGAAAACAGGCTTCAAACTACACTGGCAGAGACAACACAAGAAACGCTCTCAGAAGAAGAGGTTAAATCTGAACAAAAGACAAGTCAAGTTGCAGTACATCTCAGTAACAGTGAGAGCGTGCAATCTGATTCCTTGCTGCAGCTGGAAAAATACAGCAAGCTACAAACTGTGCTAAGAGTAACTGCATGGATTCAAAGATTTCTCCACAACTGTCGTTCAAAGCAAAAGAAAGGAGGAGAAATAACAGCAGAGGAAATATCAGAGGCTGAAAGGGTATGGATATGTGAAGCACAACTTAACAGTTTTAAAAGAGAAATAAAAGAGCTGAAAGTTGGAGAAAATGTGCACAAAGACTCGAAAATCTGTGACTTTAAACCTTTTCTAGACGAGCATGGTTTAATCTGTGTAGGAGGAAGGCTGCAACAGTCAGGTATGAGTTTCCATGAGCAGCACCCATGGTTGTTACCATCAAGTCACAGATTTGCACAACTTCTGATCAACTACAGTCACGAAAATGTCATGCATTCAGGCGTGAGAGACACTCTAGTTCATTTACGAGAGAAGTACTGGATTCCACGTGCAAGACAGCTAGTCAAAAAATGCATTTCGGACTGTACCATCTGTAAAAGATTCAAAGTGAAAGCAGCACAGCAAATGGCTGCACCTCTACCCAAAGACAGAGTAACAGAGGCGCCACCATTTGAAATCACTGGAGTAGACTTTGCAGGCCCGCTGTTTGTAAAGTCCAAGAATGCTACAGAGAAAGCATATGTAGCACTTTTCACCTGCGCAGTGACACGTGCAGTGCACCTTGAACTGGTTTCAAGTTTATCAACAGAAAGTTTCCTCTTGGCACTCAAAAGATTCATTTCAAGGAGAGGACTTTGCAGAATAATCTACTCGGACAATGCACAAACTTTCAAGAGAGCAGATCAAGATCTAAAAGAACTGTGGAAAGCAATGAAAGAGCCCGAGCTGCTTGAATATTTCTCTGAAAGGGGAATCAAGTGGAAATATATCGCAGAAAGAGCAGCTTGGTGGGGTGGTTTTGGGAAAGACTAGTGCGCTCTGTAAAAGCATGTCTCAAAAGAGTAATGGGCAGAGCATCTTTGAGTTTTGAAGAGTTAACTTCTCTATTGTCAGAAATAGAAGCCACTATCAACTCAAGACCGCTCACCTTTGTGTACAATGATTTGCAAGAACCACAACCTTTGACGCCAGCTCATTTCTAATAGGGAAACGACTCACCTCCTTACCTCCAAAGCCATTCTGCACAGCAGGTCAGACAACAAATGCAAACAAAGAAGAATTGACCCGAAGATGGAAATACCGCCACAGACTGGTAAATGAATTTTGGAAGAGATGGAGGAGTGAGTATTTACTGGACCTCAGATCGGCTCACACTCGTCAAACCCCAAATCCAACGCATCTCAAACCCGGAGATTTAGTTCTCATTGGAGATGACAGGATGCCACGTTTAACATGGAAAACAGGACTTGTCACAGAAGTGTTCCCAGGAAGAGATGGACTAGTCAGATCCTGTGCTGTCCGCACTCCAACAGGGACAACGTTAAGAAGACCAGTTCAGCTACTATATCCTTTTGAAGTTAATGCTTGAACTGTCTTCTTGGGGGGAGGATGTTGAATATTTGTTATTAATGCATTTATTTGGGTTTATGCATTTACAGATTAAAAGGTTACTACAGATTAAAATTAAAATACATAAATAGTACAATTCATATTAGATCCAATATCTAAATTAAGGATTAAAAGCTTTTTAATAGCACAAGTTTAATTAAAGTAGAACATGTTTCCTTTCAATGAATGCACCAGATTCACCACCAGATGGCGATGGTGCTCCGCCGGTTGGCCGAAGTTGTTATGGTTCAAACTTAGATGCGGCGAAGAAGAAGACAAAAATGCAATGCGATGAGCTAGAATGCAGTATGTTAGTCAGTGAACGCAAAAGGCATTGTAAACCCATGATATGCAGCAATCTTCAGTAAACGCTGAATTTATTTGAAATCGATTGTCTGGACATTTTTCTTTTGGATAAGAGATGTTACAGCTAAATCTACAACAGGCAGTATCATCTGATTGCAGGGTTTGGGAGAAATGAAACGAATAGTTGGGCTTTTTTTTTAGCTGGAGTATTGGAAAAGTATTTATCTACTACGACTCTAGTAGTTATTCCAGATATAATTAAAATCATGCTAAACAACTTTTATTGAAGACTGTGACCAATAACAAAGCTCCATCATTGCTGCAGTGGTTAGTTAAAGTTTTATCATTCATCATTCGGGTGCTCAAACCCCATCACCACATGAAGGTGGCGGGTCCAGGAGAGGAACACACAATATTGTACATATAATTATTTATGGACATTTCTTCAGCAGTTATTAGATTAGCAGCTGCTTCTATCTCTCATAAATGAAGCTTTGGTCATTTTCATGTGAATGATGGTGTTATCTTTCACTTATAGGTTTCTGAATGTTTTTCAAATGCTTTTGTTGACTTGTGCAGCACTTTTTGTTTAAACAGAAAAAATAGCTTTTTTTGTGGTGGTTGGCAGAGGCGTAGCTTGCCATAAGGCAAGGCAGGCAGCTGCCTGGGGCCCCAACGGTGAAGGGCCCCCACGTTTTTCAGATACCTGCAGTAAACGTTTGATATACTGTATACAGCCTTCCTAGTGATTTGGTGATGCAGTTACATCATCTCTCCACCAACGCTCTGTGGCGCTGTTTATCCCCATCCTGCTGCATGCTTTAGTGAGTCATGGTTCCCTAATGTTAACTTTTAATGAGCAGTGGACAGACTTTTTTACACATGGCTCCACCAGATTATATTTCTAATAGTGAAACCAGTTTATTGTAACTCTCTTCATGACCCAAAGAACCTCAGCCTTCTGTTCTGAGGAAAATTTCTGCAGAGAACTGCATTATGGGAGTTTTCAGGTGACCCGCTCCTGCCCAAATGACATCCTCTCTCCCAGTGCGCAGTACACCGATCGGCCACCAGAGGGCCCCCAACTGACATTCTTGCTTGGGGCCCCTTGGTACCCTTGCTACGCCACTGGTGGTTGGAGGAGTGTATTATTTTCCCTCCCAAAAAAGCATAAGGCAACTGTTGTTTAGTCTACGGTTTTAACATGATTGAATTCTATATGAATCCATGACAAATAAACTCAGACTTGTTTGAATGCTTGAGCGTTTTAATCATGATTGACAGAAAAGAACAGTGAAGTCAAAAGCGTCTTTCCAAACTTTTCATTCTGCTCTTTTGAGACACAAGGCCCTAAGAGCAGCCCTCTTTTAACATGTAGCTTGTCGTTTCACTCGATTACATAGTAGCAGGAAAAAGAAACAGTTGATTGGAGATTTGCGTTGATAATTGAGCATAATTCACTGATTTATGCTCATGTTGCAGCCCGGGAGTTTGGAGCTACTTGTATTCGCAGATGTAGGGTAAGCGAGTTGTGCAACTCTGATCATCCCAGCACCTGCCACCTGGAAATAATGAGACATGTCTTCAGCAAAATCCTAAAACAATGTAAGCTTAAAGCAGAAAGGGACTTACTTGTCCAGTTGATGAGAGCACAGTCCTGAGGTCCACGGTAGTTGTTGGGTTCTCCATGGCACCAGTTGGTAAAGCTTGTTGGTTTACCATTTATCCATAACCAGGAGTTTTGCTAAAAATAAGAGAGAAATGCATTTTGATACTTATTATGGGCTTTTGACGTGACAGAACTGTTGCAGTAACTAACCTGTTGTGCATCAGAATAGCCAATCCATGCTGGATTTCCCTGAGCAAGTTCCTTCAAGAAATTGTTCACGGCTCCGTTGTGAACCGTGGCAAGAGTTGCACCAAAGCCCAGACAGTGCAACTGAATGAGAGGGAGCACAGTATCAATAAATTCACATATTGCTTAGAGAATTTATGCAACACTTATCAATTGATCTTACTTGAGCACTGGCCCAGCTATTGGGTCCTTGTATATAGACGTAATAGCGCCCTTCAAATATGTACCATTGATGAGGTGTGTACTGTGACCGTTTGACTGAAGACCAACAAAATATTCATCAACATTCCTCTATGATAACTTCATATAGAAATATAGATATATAATAATTACCCCTTTGACCACTCTCCTCAGGTTCAGCTAAAATCACAGAAACATGTTAATGTTATTCGTGAAGGGAGTACCGTAGTTACAAAATAACATGTACACTGAATAAAATCCACAGTAAAAAGTACATTTATGATGCAGCTGTATCGTTTTTATTTTTTAAATTCACCTTGACTCAACTCATTGTCATCTGTAAAATCATTCTTAAAAAATGATGTACTTATTTGCTTTGGACAATGATAAGACTTTTCTAACAGAAAATGAAAGCTCATGAAAGGATTTGGCATTTAACAAAATGTCTTTCTAATTCCTTCGTAAATCCTAAATAACTAACCACAATCAGAAGAAGAAATGACACAATATACAAAGCAAGAGCTGCATTACAGCACAGTGTCTTTAGTGTTTGACTTCAGAGTTCTTCAGCTCCACTGTTATATAGAAGTTTCTTGTTTATTGTATCACTTTATGCAAATTGAATGTGAATCATAGCACTCAAAGTACATCTCAACTGCGTTTGACCCTGATGATATGACAATCTGCATTACTTTGTGATTCACACATTTGTTTTGTTGCATCTTTTTGAAACACAGACTCTCATCGTCTACTATTGCCGCCCTCTCACCTTCAGTCAGTTCAGTCTCATCCACAGACTCTGGTTCAGCGACATCTATAAAATCAAAAGAATAAATCAGTAATGATGCAGTAATGAATAAAGTTTTGCTCTGCATATGGTCTTTTGTTTTACAACTCATTTTTAATAAACGCCAGCGCCCAGCACCGTCCGAAGAGCAGAGTCAAACTTTACATTTGAAACGGCACACGAATACAAAACCTGTTTCTTAAAGTTGTGGGAAATTCTGCTTACCCTTTTCATCTGCACTCGGATCTTCAACTAAAATGTCATAAGAGATATTTATTTCATTAAACAGCTTGAAACAAATTGTATGTGTTTTAAGCTCCATATATTTGCAAATGTCCCATGTTTTTATTCTCACCTTCGTTGTTTGCTTTATTCTCAGGTGGATCAGCTGCAGGAGACAACAATAGCAGTTAGTGGGAATATTGAATTTACACGGATTATTCAAACATTTTGGTCTAAAAACTGGAAAGCTCACCTCTGGTCAGGGCCAGAACGGCACCAAAGAGCAGACACAAAACCAGCAGCTTCATGACGATGATGTCCAACAACAAAACCCTGAAAAACAAATGAATTCATGAAATGTCAGTGGTAGAGTGATAGTAAGAAGAGGAGACCAACCTTTTTCAGTCTTGTCTTGGCTCCTCCAGTCTGAGGTACTGACCAGCACAAAGCTCTCTTCTTATATACTCTAAGATCAGCCATCTCCAAAACTATGATCTGTGTACAAGTGTCCCATTACTGTTTGACTACAGTAACACCCAGATTAGATTTCTATATATTTTTCTGGTGATCATTTCCTTGTTCCTTGTGATGCAGTAAAGTTTGTTGAAACTTCCTTCACCATTCTGCACCAGCCATTATTTTGGTTTTCCAACATGAACATCTTATTTGTATCATTTTAACAAAGTCTGTGTTTTAGTTTTACAATTTCGTAATACAGAAACAACGGCCGGAGCCAAAACGAGCAGATTGGTAAGAGGTCTTACGCCAAACCGGATGTGCGTCAGCGTCCGCTATGATAAGAAGCGTCCGAATAGTGCTGTCAGTTAGGGAGGGGTCGGCCCATTCGTCCGAAGCCCCATTAGTCCGAGTCGACGTCTCATTAGTCCGAAAATGTCCCATTGAGGAGGGGTTGTAAATAAAATTAGGTGTTGGCAAGAGTCCACTGACCTTAAGGTTAGGGCCAGTGGTTGTATATGGCTCTCTAATCCACAACACAACTGGGTTAGAGATGTCGGACTAATGGGACCTCTGCTCAATGGGACATTTTCGGACTAATGAGATGTTGGACTAATGGGGCGTCGGACTAAACGCATGGCACCGTTAGGGAGGAGCCTCAATGCTAACTGTCATAGCCACATTAGCATAGGGACCTCTGGTGCTAACTCACCGGCAATTAGGAGCTATGTGCCATCCCATAAGCCACTGCGCCGTGGTTCATGTTTGAGTCATTAAAGTCAGTGGCTGAAGTATATACTTTGTAGTCCAATACTATGGGTGATGTAGCTTTATGAAACAGCTGTTGAGATTAAATAATGCTAAATGTAAATGTGATGGATCATTTGGATTTTTTTTCTTCTCCTTAAATGTCTTTATTTGGACACTATGTTGTTTCATACGCATTACAGTAGATGGCGGCATGGGCTTTTGTTTGGCCTGCAGTCCGCCAATAACCTTAAAGAAGAAGAAGTAAAGAAACAGCTGTTGGTGATGTCACTTCCCCTGTGTTTTCTGCCCTGCATAAGAACGTTCAAATTAGGCAAATAGCTCTGAAGCTCTAGTTCACTAACTGCATAGAGATCTAACAGTTTACCCCATGAAAGGTTAAGGATCAGGAGCTATAGGATTAGGACATAGAAGCTTTATTTGAGGGTTTCGGATGGAGCCATACCTTTTGACCAGTCCAAATGTTTTGGATTAGGATAGATTCTCTGTTAGGAACTTAGTGCTGGTCACCCTCTCCACAGTAGCAGTGTTGATTTTCAGAGGAACATGCTGGAAGTGCACTCTCCACCTCTCCACATTCAGAGGAAGATTGTTGTGTGTGCTCCATGAGGCCTGGCTGCTCACCTCACTCCTGTCGTCTGTCTCATGTCCATATGGATGAGACCCACCATTTTGTGAATCTAACTTAATACAACACTCCTCTGTTTTCTGTCTCTACAAATGAACTCAGGTAAAATTTAGTTCCTTAAGCAGTTTAAAGGAGCTGTATCATGCTATTTTAGCCATTCCAAAGTAAAGTATAGGCATTTATATGATATATTGTACCTCTATCACTATGGAGTACTCATTTTTGAGAGAAATATAAGTATTTTCTGGGGGTGTTTTCCAAACCCGGAAGACAAGACACTTCGATTCAGTTAACTCCGCCCCTCTCTCCGCTCATTCCACATTTACAGTATTATAAATATAAATATTGCTGCAAAAAGTGAAGTTACTTCACATAATGCGGTTATAAGGAGTTGACATGTGCAACACAGTTTCATAAATGGCTAACACACACGCTAACACGCACGCTAACACGTGTTTTGATTGACTCACCGCTCAGCCTGGCCTCCCCATCGGGTTATGGGTTATGGTCGCGTTGGTTATAAAAGTTAATCCACTTTGATTCTGGCCAAGGAGGAGGATTACTTAGAACTGCGTGAATGAAGCCAAAAACCGCTCTGGGGGTGTTTTTGATAAGGAAATAGCAGAACAACATGGTTAAAAACTCAAAAAAGTCGATTTTGCATGATATAGCTCCTTTAAAGGAAATGCTGAGTGATAAAACAGTGACGTTGATCAAATGAAACAGAATAAGGGCGACACGGTTAGTGCAAACACAGAGGCTCATGTTTAAACTAACATTGTTTACACATGGGTCAGTGAGAGGAGGATCGTCTGGTACGTCCTGGTTCATATGTCAGGAAACTACAGCACCAGTGTTGACGTTTACCGTGAATTCACACTCAGTAAATGTTTGCTTTATAACAATATCTCTATCAAATTTAGCGTCAGCGTCTCAAATGATTGTCAATAGAAATGTAACCCAGGGACACGTACTGACTCTGACAAAACTAGTGTTGAAAGAAAGTCAAAGTTAAAACGTTAATTCATGAGATTAATAAATTATTCATCATTCATTTATGAAAATTCATTGCGTCATATGTTTTGACATGACACTCTGCGGTATCTTCAGCACAGACGACTTCGAGGCAGAGCATGTCAGGACAATCTAGTTGAGTTGGTCTGCTCATGGACAGGCTGCTGATGTTGTGAATGATTGCAGGGTTTTGGAGAAATGAATGAGTAGTTAAGGCAGGTATGGGCAAACTTTTTGATGCAAGGGCCACATTGGTTTTCGAGCTCGCCAGGAGGGCCGGACCAGTTTGAAACATTTCAAACAAGTACAACTCTCAATTTGACTGTAATGACACGTTACTTAGGATGTAACGGTTCACTCAAGCCCGGATTCGATTCGATTTCCGATTTTAAGTTCCAGATTTCGATTTTTTTTTCAATTTTTAAAAAAATCTTTTTTTTCAAGAACAGGAATATGACTCCTTCATACCAATGTTTCTTTTGTTTTAACATCTACATGTTTGTCCTTGTAACAAACTTAGTCTCAGTAAGAGGACTTTACATTACAAAAAAAATTACAAGACATGAAAATGAACTATAATCATTTTGACATGTGTGCTTGTAAATGTCCATGTTTTCAGAATAAATAAGATATGTAGCAAAGCAAACATTTTGAGAGACGTCTTTATTTTACCAAACTTTTTTTTTTGCAGTTTTAACATAATACTACCATTTAGAACTTATTTTACAGTGCAGTTTTTTTCTTCGCAACCCTCAAACGCCTCACAGCCTCTCGGTGCAGCCTTTGTAATCATAAGGGGGGAGAAGACATAACAGCTCCCTGTAGGTATTGGATAATTTGACAAACGGACATTTGATGAGGATTTCAGCAGAATCAGAGCAGGTTGGTCAGATGCTGTTATGTCTTTGTGTAATGTCATATATTAGTTTCACAGTTTAAGTTGAATAACAGAAGTGAATGAACTTTTTCATGATATTCTAATTATATGACAAGCACCTGTACTTTATAAACGACCACATTTTTTATCCTAGTGATCTTTGGCCTGTCCACAAGCCAATAAGCTCATCCATAGATATATAATGAAGCTCCTGATAGAAAGTCGCCCTAGAAATCCTTTAGACTGGAGTTCATCTGGTTTTATTATAGACAGAATCAGCGCAGCCTCGTGCGGCTCAGTGTGTTGCGCGCAGCTCTGTCTGTCACCTGCGCCACAGAGCATCTCTCTCCCTTTTGCCTTCCCCCTCAGCTCATCACAACTTTTCCTCACAACCTTTCACAGGACAGAGAGTTGCATTTGTCCTGCTGTTAAGTGAACAGTAGAGAGAAAGAGAGAGGAGAGAACGTGCCACGGTCTCGCTGTACCGCGCTGCGATCAGAAGTGTGCGCTCCATGCTTTTAAAAATGTGACCCATTTACGTGTTTCTAAGCGAGCTCCTCCCGGTCCCGAGCAGGAAAAAGGAAAAAGGTTGGGGACCCCTACTTTAGAACATTCTTAAGAGCCCAGTTTTGTTGTATCGTCCAGATCAAGCCCCTCTTCCATTTAAAGAGCGCACACAGCACTTTCGACATTCTAAAAATATTTTTCGGGACAATTTGGGTCGGATTCGGGACGGGAACCTGGATTTCGGGACTGACCCGAATTTTTCGGGACGTATGGTCACCCTAGTGTGTGTGTGTGTGTGTGTTTACTCCACTTGTATGTTAAAACGTAATCGAAGGAGTTCTTTGGATGGGTAAATATTGTTCATAATTCTGAAGTGTGTTTCTTTAGTCTTAGGAGCTTAGGGTTTGGAAACTGTCGTTTTATCAAATTTGTTTAGGATATCATTTTTATTTTGTAAACCAGGGAATAATTCATCTGTCAAGCTTTCCTAATTAAAAAAATATTACATTTTTTGTCTAAGATTGATATCCCATGTATCGTTGGAGAGGGTAAATGTGTTTGTGTTTTTGGATAGAAAAATAAACTCTTAAGGGAGGACGTTACGTAAACGCATTAAGTAGTCTAAAAGTGACGGGTTAAAACTGTGTTTAATGCAGAATTGTTCATAATCTAATACATTTCTTTCGTTGTCCATAAGGTGTGACACTGTCCATATATTGTTTTTCATCATCAAATCTTTATTGCAGACAAGAGGTCCAGTTAAAAAACAAAAACAAACACACAACAAACAAAACAATAACACATTACAGTTTAGAGCAGACAACTGTACCAGTGTCGCCACAACCAGTCTTCATAAAATAATGATTGTTGCGATGTAGTACATATCTGTTGTTAGTTTTAACTCCGAACAGCTGCGGTTCAAGACAAGTCAGCGTTACTTCCGTACTGATTGTTTATGACGGCACTGATTGGCTGTAGCGGGACCCGAGGCGGGTCCTTCAGCGCTCATTGGCTGAAAATTTAAACTGCCAGCCTGTGATTGGTCTAAGCCGCGCACTCCTATTGGCTGGAGTCGCGTGGAGCTCGTTTGAACAGGGGCTCTTCCTGTCGCGTTTGTTTCAGAGGAGCAGCTGCTGCACTCGGCCTCTTTATATCTTTACAACGTTTAAAAAGGTAAGACAAGCGTCAATGCAGAGGTCGCAGAACTAGAATTTGCATTGTGATGGTAACATTTCCTCCGATTTAGGTCGTTTTTGGTTATATCTTCTTATATAAACACAACGGGAGTTAGTAAATGATGCGGTTTGTAGGTCGTCAGATCTTGATGATTTAAGAATTACGTATCTCCCGTCCTGTCTTACAATAACACTGCTTTTAAATAGTCTATGCACGTTAGATACTGTGATGCTGGCATAGTTTGAGTGCATGTTGGTACGTTCTCCGTTTCTTTTGTCCCGTCTCTTTCATGTCGCAAGTTTGTAGCTTATGATGAGAAAGAAAAGGTATCGGTGATGTCTGTAGAAACGCTACAATATAACCACTGGGCATTTTTAAACAACAGTAAAAATGTAACAAATGAAAGAGTAAAATGTTATTGATGTAAAGTTTTTAAAATGTTCTTTCACACTTTGCAGCCATGATGTCCTCTGAGGATGGAGCCCAGGTGCAGTGCAGCATCACAGTGGAGCAGCTCAACACCTCTGGAGAAACCACTCGCAGACAGGTAGGGCTCAATACCAAGTAATTTAACAGTGTTATTATACTATATATATTATCATATTGATCACACTTACTATGGCCAAGATAATCATGAGGGGAGATTTCAATATCGTCCCATGCCTTATTTTTTAGCTTACCGAGTAATAAGGGTTGCATTATATGAGGGGGATCGCCGTGTCGTCACGTCCAAGGCACTGGTGGGCAACGCAATTGTATTAAATAGATAATAATTGTGCTATGGTGGGTCAAAACATCGTTTACAAACAGAGCATTGCTTCTGTGAAAAGATCTGTGCTGTACAAGATCTGTGACTTGAATAAACGGCTCTTCAATCAGCGGTTTGAACACAAACGGCAACTGAACACAATTTACTTTAGTTTAGTTTTTTTGAGCAGTAAACATTCTGCTCAAAAGGAGTGGGCTGAAGCAAGAGCTTATAAGCGCCCACCCCCAAAATATATACAACATTTACAATATAGCATTTACATAAAGACATTACATGACAGAACTATAATAATAACTTTATCCTATTGCAATTACATTATCAATCATACAATTAGCAGCATCATATTTTGATTTTCATCAATGTCAAAGGAGAACCAGTTACACTTCAAAGCGGCTTTTTAAACACAGACCAAAATTACAAAGCATTGTTTGAAATGTTCATATAGAAAACAGAAACGAAGCACAACGACAACCACAATCTCGTTTCATGTAGTACAAAGCAAGTAACAAAAGGCAACCCTTAATATAATTTCAGCATGTTACCAATGCCAAACCTTGGTAACATTACCAGAAGTCACTATGTTTATGTTATAAAGGCACGTTACTATCCAGTACATATTATACTTTGTGATCTTGATACTTCCCAGTTGTCATTACCATCCTCAGTATAATATCAATTTGTGTACAATTTCCTCTATTTAGTTATTTATTTATTTTTACTTTAACTTTCTTAAAGTGGATGTTTGTAGGAGGCGCTTAGTGCTAATCCTGCTTTCTGATTGGAGGAAACACAGACTGATATTATTTATGAAATTTACAATGTACAAGATACTCTAAAAACACAGATTTTCTTATTTAAAAAAACAAACAAAACGGAGTCTGTTTTACTGTTTACCATTGAAATGGACAACCTATTTTAGTAATTGTTGATGAGAATTAACCTATTGTGCATGTTTGGAGTTGATGGGGGAGGGGAGACCGGAGCAGCTAGAAACAACCCATCCAAACACTAGAAGAAATGTAGAAAAATGTACCGGTGAATTTCTTGCTGTGAGGAAAGTACACTAAACACTCAGCCAGTAGAAACAGCAGTCTAAATGTTGACTGAAGGAATTGTACTGTTACATCCAAAAGTAATAATATAGCTAAATAAAATTATTAGTATTGTGATTAAAAGTCGACCTCTCGGCCATCCCTCCCAACAGGTCATGAGAAAGGCCTCCATCCTCCTGGGCCGCAACGAGTTCCAGGAGCTGATCCTGCGAGTCCACGACGGGAAAGTGCCCCAGAGCTTCGCCATCAAAGAGTTCAAGCTGTTCACCAAGTTCGCCCGGGACGGCAAGTGCACCATCCGGCTGCTCCCTTCCAACACCCAAATCCTCCTGTCCAACTGCCCCCCGGCCCAGCTCAGCGTGTTCCTGAAGACGCTGACCATCAAGCACCAGGCGGGACAGGGCGCCAAGCCCATGACGGACCGGGAGAAGCTGAAGGCCGGTCTGCCCCGGAGCTTCGAGGCCATCAGCCCGCTCCAGCAGAAGGACATCCAGAAGGTGAACGAGCTCAGGGCCCGGGCTCACGCTCCCAACGCTGGGATCTCAGACCGGACCAATAAGAACAAAGCCGGGGCGGGGCAGCAGGTGAAGAGGTCCCGGGCCGACTGCAACTTTAGTCCGGTGAGTTCTGTTAGGCGTTATTGCTACATAATATTTTTTTGTAAGTAAGACTGCTTTTAATTACTACTTAACCTCTTAACCCCCACCTGAAGCGAGCACATTTTCTCCAGTTTGGCTTTACCCAAATCTAAAAGCTTCTTGAAAAAAATAGCGAGGATGAAAACGCAACAGAAAAGCCACCAAAGAATAATAAAGTGGCAAAAATGTGACAAAAGAGTAAGGCAAGGCAAGTTTATTTGTAGAGCACAATTCATACACAAGGCAATTCAAAGTGCTTCACAGTTGCATAAAATTACAAGAAAACAGATCAAATCAATCAATAAAACATCAACATAAAGTTAATCAATGACAGTAAAAGGCAAGAGTGAAGATAAAATACTTTCAGTTTTCATATGCACGGGTAAAAAGAGCTGTTTTCAGCCTGGATTTGAACATTGTCAGAGTTGAGGCCTGTCTCACATCCTCATGAAGACTGTTCCAGATTTTAGCTGCATGAAACTGAAACGCAGCCTCACCGTGTTTATTATTGACTCTGGGAACCACCAGGAGACCCCTCCCTGAAGTTCTCAGGGCCCGAGATGGTTCATACGGCTCGAACATGTCAAAGATGTACTTTGGTGCTAAACGATGAAAAGACTTGTACACAAGCAGAGCTGTTTTAAATTCTATTCTCTGAGTGACAGGAAGCCAGTGCAGAGACCGGAGCACTGGACTAATGTGGTCGTATTTCCTGGTTCTTGTCAGGACTCGAGCAGCAGCGTTCTGGATGTTCTGCAGCTCTAACAGTGAGCAGCCGTTACAGTAGTTAACCTGCTGGAGACAAATGCATGGATGAGTCTCTCTAAGTCTGGTTTTGACACTATTCCTCTGATCTTAGCAATGTTCTTCAGATGGTAAAAAGCTGCTGATGTTATTGCTTTGATGTGGCTGTTTAAGTTCAGGTCTGAGTTCATGATTACTCCTAGATTTCTAACCTGATTTTTTTGGTTTCAGAGCGAGAGACTCAAGGTGACTGATAACACTTTGTCTTTGTGTCTGTGGGCCAAAGACAATGATCTCAGTTTTGTCTGAGTTTAGTTGGAGAAAGTTGTTTTGCATCCACAAACTGATCTGTTGGATGCAGTGACAGAGAGTATCTACAGGCCCATGTTCACCTGCCGTCAGTGACACGTAGATCTGAGTGTCATCTGCGTGGTTGTGGTACGACACATTGTTACTGTTTATTAGCTGATCCAATGGAAGCATGTACAAGTTGAATAAGAGGGGTCCCAAGATTGACTCCTGGGAGACTCCACAGGTAATAGAAAAGTGGCAACAAAATGTCAAAAAAGTGACTACAACGTGACAGAAACGCAAGGAAAAAGATCTGTTTAGACGAGTTTTGTAGGTTATTCAAATGACCTACAAGACTGTGTAAAGCTGAACTGGAGCAAATGCACGCAGTTAAGGCGGGAGGTTAAGAGTCCCCAAAGTCCAGGACATCGAGGTGCCCTTATTGATCCAAAAAACCCTCATTGATCTCAACAGTCATAATTTTACTGCATGATATATTGCTGTTTACAAGCCACAATGTTGCAAAATCTCTAATCTCTGGTTGAGATTGACACATTTTCAGCCTAAAGCAAAAAATGCATACATTTAAAAATTAGTTAAAGGTTAAGTTTTAGTCACAATTTATTTCTATTTTAGCCTTGTTAAAAGTCTTCCTTTAACGTAGTATGCTGAAAGACAGGCAAGTTTGTTTTGTGTTTTTAAACTGAATGGAACATACCAGGTTTAAACGCTTTAGCAAATTAACATTACAATATTTCACACACACATCGCATTTCAGTATCAAGGAGTATATCCAAGAAATACTCCCTGGTGTTTAGGGCTGGGTACTGTTACATTTTTTCCCATATCGGTACTTAAAGAGGGGGTATTATGCTTTTTTCAATCACATAGCACCAGTCTATAGCATACTACAATGATGACGTAACCTTCTGTTGGTCTGTATATGCAGTAAATTAAAATAACTGCCTTGAATAAAATTGCTCTCTCAAAATGGCTGTACTGAACGTCTTGAAATAGGCCTCGTCTCTTTAAGAAGCTTTCCGACACGCCCCCTTCAGCACACTGCTGTGGCATCTAAACAACACTACTGTGCGGGGAGGGGGCTCTGCTGAGCTGAGGAGCAGTGGTTGGTGGCTTGGCTGGTGACGAAAGGTCCAGAGGCGTCTCCAGGAGGTGGGGGCGTTCCTAGGAGGACTGAGGCATAGCTACACCTAAAATGGCTGCCGTCTAAGTTTTACTTATTACTCAAAAATATGTGAATGAGCCAAGGCAACACTCCAGGCATGTGTTTAATGAGGGAATGACATAACATGATATAAAGCTTGAAAAAGTCGATTTTACATAATACCCCCCTTTAAACGATACTTGGTTTTTACGATACCAATACCTTTTCCGATACCTATAGTAAAATATTTGTCAATCTAGAACCATAATGTCAATTTGTTCCATGAAAGCCAATGTATTTGAAATTTGTATCGTTTTAATTGAGCTGAAACAACCAAGTAAATGCTGTCCTTGCACCAACAGCATCAAAACCTGGCCTCCTAAAGATATATAGCTTTTCAGTATTTGCTTTCAATACTTTTATTTTTTTAAATTCCAGTAGTACCTAAGCTTTCCCCCCCCCCCAGGTATCGTATAGTCGTTAAAAAAAAACAAAATTAACCCTGTTTGTGTTTATTCAGGTAAAGGCCAACCCTAATAAGAAGCCCATCCTGTCCCTGCCGACCTGTAGACTCAACAAGGAGCAGACTGCAGTCCTCAGCGCCGTGCTCAGCGGGAGGAACGTCTTCTTCACTGGCAGCGCAGGTGAACGCACGCTCAAGTTTAAACCTACAAAACGGTCATGAAAATCAATTGAGTATTGGGGGAAAAAGTCTGATCTCCCAACTTTTTAGACATTCATATTTTGAATCGCTAACCTCAACATTAGTGCCACACTATGCTTCAGGATTGGCAAAATGTGGATTGGCGATTTGCTACACATGGCTTTAGTGACTCGGTCTTTGCGCCTTCCAGGGACAGGCAAGTCGTTCCTGCTGAAGAGGATCATCGGCTCGCTGCCTCCGAAAAGCACTTACGCGACGGCCAGCACCGGAGTGGCTGCCTGTCACATCGGAGGGACCACGCTGCACAGCTTCGCAGGTCAGTCTGTCCTTTCAACACAATCACTGCACTTAACAAAACTGTCAACTCGGGGTTTTTTTGCTCTCATTTTACATGGGGTGAACTTAGACATAAAACCATTTTCTATATACACAACACCCCCAATTCTCCACAAATCTGTGTTAGAAGAGAATCCACCCCCTCACAGTGGCATAATCAAGATGCTGTTTAGACCACATGAGTATGGCACAGGTGTGATGAGGTCATGAGACAGTTACATTTCATTTTCCTATAGGGTACTGTAACGATACTTGGTTTTCGATACCTAGGGCAGGGCAATATGGCCCTAAATCACGATATAAAAAAGCAATATAACGATATATTTGACGATTATAATTGACAACAGACAATTTACTGCAAAATCCTAATATATATATATATATATTTCCAAACGGCATACTAATTTGCTCGCAAATATGATCTACTCAAGCAGTTTACATCCTTTATTTCACTTTTTAAGCACCTGCAGTGTTTTATGTTGCTTTGACGGAGCTGAGCGTAACATAAATTATATCATGTCCACAACCATATAAAATTTACAACGATATCAAAAAATTATATTGTGATATCGATCCCTTTTTCTGATACTAAAACGGAACAATAATATGAATTTATTCCATAAAAGACAGAGGCCCGATCTTCCACCTGACGCAACCTAAGGGCGTCACATCCAGAAAAAAGGGGTCGGCTGAGGCTACAAATGGCGCTTCCTCTTCACGCTCCTCTCTACATTAACATTGCGTGCATTTCATTAAAGAGGCACTAAAGACCAGTTTCAGCGGGGGGCAGTGAACGGTGTCAAATAAAGCAAGAGGGTCTAAACTCGCGTGATCAGTGGAGCTCCACACCTCCACAGAAAATGACGTCGCCTCCACTTTTTTTTGTCCCCCCCCTTTAGTTGCACTTTAAGCTCTCAGGGTTATAAACTCTAACCTATTTCAACATGCTCAATGGGGACATGTCATTTATAATGCACCTGTGATTCTCTTGCCAAAGGAGAAGTACTCACTAATGGGTCTATTGTGTTTTTATAGAGAATGTTTGTCCTCAAGTACACGGCATGAAAAATTAAAACAGAAACAAGAGTTGCATTAAAATCTTTTGAGTGTATATTTCCAAAAAATGTGCAACTTTGTCTTCCAAGCGTTTGGGAGTGTAGCGATGGGACACGTTGTCTCTAAACGTTAAACTTTAATTAACTGCGGCGCCGCTTTAGAGTTTTCAGTAATGTAGCAATTATGGCAGCTTCGTTTCATTCGGGGAGGTGCTCAAAGTGTTTTCTGGGAGGTTTTTGTTTTATTTTGCCACATTCACTTCTAATGAATATTGCATAGCACACTGTTTATTAGGAACTAAGAGGTGAATAATGAAACATCTGTCCAATGCTTTTGGGGGTATTTTATTTACAATTTGGTTAAATGGAACTAAATTAAGATCATTACCAGAGGAAGGGACGTGTATTTGAGGAACCTTTGATCAAGATTGTACACGCAGTTCTTTTTCTGTTTCCGTGGGCATTATAAAGTATTTATGAATAAAGGCCTTAAATGTCCATCAAAATCATTGAATTGGATTCAGACTAGCTTTAAATCAAAATTTCTTGGAATATAATGACATTGCTCGGCTATTTTTATAAACATTTTTTACGGCATATGTTCGTCAAAAAGGAAAACGAAACCGGTTTAAAAGGTATTCAACTGCAGTTTTGGCTGAAATTGTACATACAACATTTATGCTGTAAAGTTACCCGACTTACCAGCCGCTGAGGTATCGTACTCTTATAAACATTTGGTTACTCTTACAAACTGGGAGTTGATCTGATCTGACTGAGGAACAGTTTTCTCCACCAGGCAATCAGAAAGCTGAACTCCCTGTGCTTCCACCCATCACTCCCTGCCCCACACCAAGGACTTCAGAGAATGAACATTTCGATTAATATCAATGAAATGACGATTGAATCTTACACATTTCTAACATTTGCTGCTGCCTGAGTAAAACCCTGAATGTTTTGTCCTGTGTGTTCCAGGGATGGCTCGGGCTCGGCTCCTCTGGCTCAGTGCATAGAGCTGGCTCAGCGGCCCGGGATCCTACAGCACTGGACCAGCTGCAGGCACCTCATCATCGACGAGGTCTCTATGGTGGAGGCACACTACTTCGACAAGCTCGAGTCTGTGGCCAGGTACACTCACCTTCCACAATCGAGGCAAATGTTTATATTCAAAGTGATTTTTTTATTTTTATTTTTAGAGCTTTTCAATGCTGCTCTATTGTCAAAAAATATGCCTGGAGTTGTAAAAAACCAAAATGAATGTCTTGCGGTGTCAAATATTGACATTTTCTTGAAAAATATTCTAAAGGGCTAATTTATTTAAAATCTTTAAAGTCAGGTGTTGATCTCCTGTAACAACAAACAGCATATTTTTCAGGGCAGGATTTTTAGGCCCGAGCGCCATCAGGGCTGGTGAAGGGGCTCTTGTAATCGTATAGAGTGCGCGGAGCGAAGCGGAGCGCACGCCCCCTAAGTGCGCGAGCGCACAAAACGAGCGCAAAGCGCTCGCCTCCTCTCAAACATGCACTACCGCACTCCTCTCCTCGTGCACGTTCCGTGCACATGTATCAGAAAACAAACATTGTAATTGGACTCCGGAGCGGCGAGCCACAAGTGCGAACAAAACGCACAAAACGAGCGCGAAGCGCTCCCCTCCTCTCAAACACTCACTGACACACTCCTCTTGTCGTGCACGTCCCGTGCACATACATATATAATGCAAAAATCAACATTGTAATTGTACAGAGCCCATAAAAGTCAATGGGCGACTGAGAGCCCTGGGTCACTGACAGGCACTTTGTGCCCGTCAGTGACCCAGGACCTCTACCATGAGGTAGGAATGCGCGAGCGCTTTCCGAAAATATATAGTTTATGGTACCCGCGTAAGCGGGAACATTGTTTTCGTATGGGAATATTATTCTTTCTTTCTTTCTTTCTTTCTTCCGCACCGTCGCAATTTTCACCCAGTGAACATCGACGAAAAGTCACAGATTTTGGCCCAAAATTCAAACCCGATCCGACGCAACTTTTGACTATTTCCAAATTTAGAATTTCAAAATAGTGGCGCGATAGCGCCACCTCAGTTTTTTTTTTAACATTGCGAGATAGGACTTGGCCAAAAATGAAGTTTGTCGTGGAATCATAAAAATCGGAACAGACGTGCATCATGACAAGTTGAGCAAAAAATATTATTACGGCAACGCCGTCCGCCATATTGGGTGTCGGCCATTTTGGATGAAAGCACGCGAAGCGGGAATCCGCCTTTATTTTTCACTTTGTACAAAATCTATCTCTTCCTAGAGCGTTTATCGGAACGACCTAATTTTGGGTGGAAAATAATCTTGAGAAGTAGAACTTTAAAAGTTATCCAAATTACTTTTCTAAATTTTACGGTTTTTATGCGGCGAAGCCGCAAACTGTACGAAGTATTTTGAGATTTTTCGCAAACAAAAAATGGCTCCCATTCGCACACATGAAGTCCGATTTCGCTCATTTTGTTATCAGTTGTTAAAGTCACAGTCCTAAACACTTTCATTTGGCAAAATTCAAATTGGGCGCGATAGCGCCCCCTATAGGAATTATATGGAGAGTACAAATTTTTGTTTTACGAAAATTAAAATAATTTGGCACAAAATTCTATTTGGTCGTTCCGATCAGAAAAGTCAATTACACCCATGCCATATTTTTCACGGTGTTGCCGTAGCGATGACCAGAACGTCCCATTTTATTCTGATGGAAAAATGTTAAACTCCATAATTCAGCGAGAAACCAAAGGTTATCCAAAGTACTTGGATAACCTTTGTGGATGTTCTGCGGCACAGCCGCAGCCCTAAGTAAAATGTAAAATATGCTTCAGTTTGCAGATATAGTGTGATACAAATTCATACTAATTTTTCTATGTATAATGTCAAAATGGAGTGCGCCGGGGTGCGCGTCGGGGTGCGCGTCGGGTGCGCGTCGGAGTGCGCGCGGAGTGCGCGTCGGCGCATTCCAATAATCCTAAAACTAAGACCCTTGGGAAAAAAGTTAAAAACAAACATAAAGGCAGTAGCAATACCATAATTTTAGATTGAGGGAGACAAAAGGGCGCGAAGCGCCCCCTTGCTTTAGGCAGGGCGGTCGGCGAGGGCCGATAATTGTCGCTTGCGGCTATATTTTGTTTTTGTTCTTGAACACCAGAGGACCTTCACCCCAAAATGTTTAACAGAAACTTTCACTACTCTTTTATTTATTTATTTATTTTTTTAATTTTTTCTCCAGTGACTATTCAGTGATTTTAGTGATTTGTTTTCTTCTTTTGTAATTTTTTATTTTACCGTATTATTATATTAAGATTTAACAAAATGTCAGACATCCAGCTGGGAGTTTTTCAAAGAAATTAGTTCAGGCTGTGGTGCTATTTTAGCGTTGCTAGCGTCAAATTAATGTTAGTCTTTAGCATCAAGGGTAAAACATGTTAAATGCATTTATCCAACAGCTACATGATACCTGTACCCGACTGTTTAAACACCTGTTTATATATTGTTTCAACAAGACATGGCTAACTTTCCATAGGAATCAAATTAAGACTGGAAACGGTCGTTAGCCTTGGAAGTTAGCATCATGTTGCTCGGCTACATTTTGTGCACAGAGCCTGTCACAGCGCAATCCGCTCAATAATTTGATCTGTGCATCCTCAAATGGACCTCACACTCTTACTACGGCAACATATACAGGGACAAACTTCACTTACTTTCTATCAATCTTGTTCTGTACACACTTAAAATGCATTTTTAAGTGAAAACTTGAGCAAACCGAACAAAGCTTAGAAAAAGTTGTTTCATATAGAATAGTATCTAATGCCCATATGAATAATCTGTATAAAATTGCAAATTAAGGCTATATGTAAAATGCCTCCATCCCTAATGCTTATTTCCATAACCATTTAATGGATATTATCGTGTCGCTTGTTTCTGCTCTAAATTATGTAATTTATACAAATCATGCTGGACCCGCGCTCTTCGAAAGTCCACAACAATATCTTGTCTTCTGCACATTTGGAGAGAGATTGTTCTGTGTGCACCACATGGCCAGAGTGCTCACCTCACTCCTGTAGTTTGACTCGTCTCTGTTGTTCATGAGACCCACCACTGTTGTGTCGTCTGCAAACTTGATGAAGAGGTTTGAGTCGTACTTTGGAGCGCAGTCATGGGTCAGCAGAGTGAACAGGAGGGGGCTCAGCACACAGCCTTGGGGAGACCCCGTGTTCAGTGTGATGGTTCTGGAGGACTTTCCGCCGACACGTACAGCCTGTGGTCTCCCCGTCAGAAAGTCCAGCAGCCAGTTACACAGTGATGTGTTGATCCCCAGGTGGAGCAGTTTGTGTATTAGCTGCTGTGGGATTATAGTGTTGAATGCTGAGCTAAAGTCTAAAAAAGCATTCTAACGTAAGAGTCCTTTGTTTTAAGGTGAGTGAGGGCTGAATGAAGCGCAGTGGAGATGGCATCTTCTGTTGAGCGATTGGACGATAAGCAAACTGGTATGGGTCCAGGAGGGAGAACAGACTTGATATGTTCCATGACGAGCCGCTCGAAGCACTTCATAAGAATTGGAGTGAGTGCTACTGGGCGGTAGTCATTAAAGCAGGATGGTGGTGACTTCTTTGGCACCGGAATGATGGCGGTCGCTTTGAGGCACGTTGGGACCACAGCCTGCTGCAGACATGTGTTTAAAAATGTCTGTGAAGACTTCAGTGAGTTAATCAGCGCAACCTTTCAGCACACGACCTGGTATGTTGTCTGGACCCGATGCTTTGCGTACGTTGATCCTGCTCAGAGATCTTCTCACACTACTCTGGAGATAACTTCAGCACTTGGTCTTCAGGAGGGGGTGTTGACTTTTGAGCCGGCGCGTGTGGTCTTAAATTTTGTAATTCTAGGTCTTAAAAGGGTCGTACATTTTTCATTGCAAACTGTGCAGGAACCCTGCTGGGAGCGCCCTATGGGTCATTGTGATGTGTTTAGATAAAAGTAATGACTACTCTGGAGGAATTGTATTAGAAGTCCATCACATTATTGCTTTATACTGTAGGACTTCGGCTGACATACTTACATTATGGCCATGTGTCAACAACAATTCCACTCTTGTTGTTGTACCATCCTGGAGTTTTGTCCCTGACATAATGTTGCCCAAAACCTGTATAAAGAACAGCCCATTAAAATACCTGAACATTTTCTCCCAGATGGTCGATAATTATGTGGGTGTCTGTTTAAAACCCAAAGAATCAGCTAGCTTCTTGAGAATTTCTTAAAACTTCAGCAAATATGTTGTCAAAGAAATGCGTGGATTACAATAAATGCCTTTCGAATGCACATAACTGGACTTAATCTGGAAAAATACGGTTGGAATACTGCAGTTTGTGTTAAAAGTAAGAGCAGTCGTGACGTGATCCATCCAAACCGAGCGGCACAGTGGTGTTAACATTAGTCATTTCCTTCAGTGCTGATAGAGCAGATGGAGAGTGGTAATGGCTGTGTGGAGGCCATTAGCAGCAGCTCAAACTGCCTCTGTCTGGGGAGAGTGACCTCGGTGGACCATTTCAACATTTGGGCTCTGATTACTATTAACTCTGGAGTCATTCTGCCACACACAGTTTAAGTTACTGGACCAGACAGCCACCCGAGATGACAAATTGAAAGTTACCGACTCAATTTCTCTGAGCTTTTCTCGTGAGTGCGGCGCAAATGTTGAATGAATGACTGATGATTTGGTTTCCACCGTTGGCAATGACGTGTTGTTTCTGTTGTGACTGCAGGTCGGTGCGGAGGTCCACTGAGCCGTTTGGGGGGATCCAGCTGATCGTGTGCGGAGACTTCCTTCAGCTACCCCCAGTGTCCAAAGGAAAGGAGAAGGCCAGCTTCTGCTTCCAGGTCTGAACTTCTCACCAAATAGATTTCCTTCAGACTACTTTCTTTTCTCTTTTTTTAAAGGGGACTCAGCTTATGCAGTAAGTGGCAGTGTGATAGATTAAAGGACAGTGTTTAGTCTGAGATCTTAGACGCAAGAGGCAAAAAGGAGAATTGAAGGGAAAGAAGATTCAATTCCTGGGACTTGAGACTGAAAACGTTGTGTACCAGACTGTCAAACCGTCTCGTGCTTTTCCCCCAGTCCCGGAGCTGGCGGAAGGTCATCCAGCTGAACATGGAGCTGACGGAAGTGCGACGCCAGACCGACCAGAGCTTCATCACCCTGCTGCAGGCCGTCCGTGTGGGCAGGTAACCCATTCATAACATGATCCGCTGACTGATCGACCATGTGGGAATTTAGAAACATGTCTGGCATACTTTTATCATTGATGCCATTAGCTGAAAGTGAGTGCTTGTTTTCACTGCTGCCTCCAGAGGGAGCTCAAGGTCTGGGTCTTTTTGTTTACATTGACATTATTAAAAAAAAGGAAAATATAAATTCTGAGATGCGCACACACCAATGCTTCAACACTTTAAAGCTCCTGTAGGGTGTGTGTCAATGGGCTCTCCGCATGGAACTGTTTGAGCCAACTTCCTGTTAGCCAGTGTAGGGTAAAGACTGCTACCTGTCCCGTGAACATGAACTGAGGGGGGGGAAAGGCAGCGTAAAACTTAAAAGAACATACTGAGATATGTTCTTATCTGAGCTTAGACGAGTTGATACGCACCTGTCTGGTCTTTGTGCGTGCCCGTGGAAGAGCTTAGTCGCTTCTAACTTCACCCCGTTTGGAGCCATAGGAATATGCTGGGAGAGGCCAAATGCTAACAACATCTTTGATCGTTTTGCGTGACTGAGGGCACGCACAAAAGACCAGACGGGTACACATCAACTCGTCTAAGCTCGGGTAAGAACATATCTCAGTATGGAAAAACGGTGGCCTGTTCCTTTTAAAATAAACGCTAAACCAAGTGTGTTTAAAAAAAAGTTAGATCAGATGGTGGCGCAATTCTACTATTTGTTAGCATTAAATTAACATTAGCCTTAAGCATCAAGGCTAAAACAGTCAGTTATAAACAGACGTCTCCTCCAGTGAAGAATTCACATCCTGAGTAAAGCTGATTCCCCCCCCCCTGTCAATGTACTGTTTAAAAATGTATTTATTTCAACGAGACATGGGCTGCATCTAAAAAGTGTAAATAAACTTGGGGACCTCTTTTATTGTTGAACTGGACGTGCGTCATTGTCAAGAGCATCCAGAAGTGTCAGTGCAGTTAGGAGGGAGTGAGGAAAGGAGCTGTCTGGTTCCTATAATACATCCTTTTATTAGAGGAACCTCAGGATGTTCCTCATCAGCTCATAAGGAGCCAAGAACAATCCCACAAGCCACTGCGCTGCCTCCTGAAGGTTTCTGAACTCGGCCAATCTCCGCACGAGTGTGAAATGATCGACAGTTTTGCTGCGTGACGTTTAATTCAATAAAATATGAGCTCTGTCCAGATGTATAAAAGTATAAAGCAGGTCATGCAGCATTAGAGCCCTATCTGAAAGTTTTATTATTGAAATCTATGAACTTAAGGCAACATTACGCACTTTTGTTTACATTTTACAAAAACAAATTTGGCATTTGCAAAACATCCACTATGAAAGAACAAATGCTAATGCAGCTGCCTGCGGTGAACTAAAGGACAGGATGTGGTGAATAATAATTTAACAGTGACATTTGTGCGGTTGCTCAGATTATATTTGTCCAGTTGGTAATTGTTATTAAATTTGTTGCACTGCAGGAGGATATTGAGCTTATATTGTACGATGTAATTTCCTGCTTGTTCCCTCCGCTGGGTTAGGAAGGTTCAGATTGTCTTGATGCAGAAGGAGCAGCTGAAGCTCCTCACTGAAAAAGGTACCTGACGATCGACCTCGTGGCGTCTGCTTCAAAGGTCAAGGAGAAGGAGAAAGCCATTTTAGATGCAGCCATGGCTAGCTCTCCATAGGAATACAACACTGAGAGGAAACATTTTGTTTTCTTAAGAAGTTAGCATCATATTGCTGCAAGACATTCTCTGCACAGAGCCTATTAAAAATTATTTGTGGTCCAAACTCATTCCTATCCCAATTCTTTACAGAGATAAGTTTTAAAAGTATGTAAACCTTATTGTAAACCGATAAGGGCTGATCTAAGACGAGCTTTTATTGATCTCGCAATGGAGAAATTCATCACAATCAGGGGGGTGCAATCAAACAGGATAATGTGCAAACAACTAAATGTTAAATGGAGGTGTCTTATATGCAATGAATAAAAACACTTTTAATAAAAACTGAGGACAGAATATAAAGTTTTTTAATTCATTGTATATAAGACACCTCTATTTAACATTTAGTAGTTTGTCAGCATGGGCAGTGCAGGTTTACGGTCATAGTGAGGGTGATCGATAAAGTGACACTGATACAATGTTTTTTGCACTTTACAGGGCTGGCCCTCCTGACCCGCTTGTTCAGCTAAAATTGCTTTCTTTTTCTTTACTTTTTTTGTTCTGTGTCTTTTCATATGCTTTTTACCTGACTCATTATTTTTTCTTTTAAATCATACACCTCGTTAAACCATGCCGACCAATTTCCTTTCTATCCGCTCTCCGCCTTTTCAGAGTGACTGAGGAAGTGAGCGGCAAGCTGCTGCACAGCGCCTACCACAAGATCGAGCGGGACGGGATACTGGCCACCCGGCTTTGTACGCACAAGGACGACGTGGAGCTGACCAACCAGAACAAGCTCCAGCAGCTGCCAGGTACTCCACTCCTCAGGGGTGACGATGGGAACAGAGAGGGAGTTTGGTTAAGAGAAGCTAATAAAGTGGATTGGATTTAGTGGCGTCTGGGGCAGCAGCTGGGGACGTGTTTACTGAGCCTTTTTTCGCTAATTTCCTCGGTTTGGCTGATTCTGGAAACTGCGAGGGGTGGGATCTAATTGTGCTTGTGTAATAGAATCGTTTTTAAATTGAATTAGCACTGCCTCACCTTTCACATTTTCTGTTGGCTACTGCATCTTCTCTATTCTCACTGACGGGTGTTTCTAGGGCAGGGAAATAAGGCAAAGAATAATTTGTATTACCGCCAGCATATGGGGAAAAAAAAACATGATTAGAATTCTCAGAACATGTCGTAAAGGTCTCAACTACAGTGTTCACAGGTTTGATATGACAATGTTGTTGTATGGCGAAGAATTGTCCAGCACAAAGTCAGTGTGACACAAACAAAGCTTCAGTCGTTCTTCAGACAAGAGAACGCTGTGGCCCCGCTGTAATAGAGTTTGGATTGACTGACCTTGATTTGCACTTCACCTTTCAGGATACAAGTCAGTTTGATTATGGAGTGTATATTGTATCATCTTGATTTTCTGCCATTTCAATAGTACAACATCTCTCTCCTCTTGTTTTGAGTGAATATTGAATGCTAAACTAATACTAAGAATCCCTTGCATTTCAGATCATGTTTGTTAATCAAATCAGAGGCTGCCCATTATACGGGCAGATATTTGTGGATTTTACAATATCAGCCATCGGTCATCTAGCGCCGAAAAAAGCCGATATTTCCGGGACCGAAAATGATAGACGTCAGGGCATTAAAATGAGTCCTCCCACAACTCCCTAGGCCTCAGGGGAGGTGAGAAACATCGCAATGAAAATTGGTTAGCTTCAAGTTTGTTAAACACAAGTTTCACTAAACTTCCGTCAATAAGGACATGCTGCATGTCGTTTTGAAGTGCAGAATCTGGAGAATTCAATCGCTGAGTTAGTTTTAACCTCCACTATTGTATTTTTCATCACTGCGCAAAATGCTGCGGCTAGTAACAATTGGGGTTGAAAGATATATCGTTATCGTATCGATATCGAGATGTGAACATTCAAAATATTATCGAAAAGGCAAGATATAAACGATTTTAATCAATAAATCTGCACTCTTTGTATTTTTATTTTCTGAAAAATGCTGTTTTCACCGAACCCGTAGTTGCATCATATCGAGATATCTGGCATAAATATCAAGATATGAAATTTTGTCTATCATTGAGCCCTAGTAACAATATGCTAATGCTAATGACAGCTAATCAAAGCTGGGACAGAAACTATGATTGGATCACCTAAAGTAATAAATAAAATCGCCCAGTGCTGGACCGGCAAAGTATTTGTTTTTACAGGATTATAGACCAGACATTTGGACAAATCGGTCAGAAATATCGGCCGAGCATATCGGCATCGGTCAATTAACATTCCAAAATATCTGCATCGGCATTAGAAAAACCCATATCGGTCGGCCTCTAAATCAAATTGTTTTTCATACTATCAGAATTGTTTTATTGGCCATTGTTAGTGAACAGGTTGTTCACTAAAATGAAGTAAATAACTTTTTTAATCTAATTTGCTAGCCACGGCTATTTAGAAAAAAAATCATTTCAAAACATCAGTTATGATTGATGATGCAATTTACAAATCTTGCAGCTGAGATTGTGTTGCTGAAATGTAGGGAATAGTGCTAAATTGAATCTAAATAGATTTTCACTGTGATGTCCGGTTGTGTACCGTCCTCACAGGAGCGGCGTGCGTGTTCGAGGCCTTGGACAGTGACCCTGCTCTGGAGAAGACCATTGACGCCCACAGTCCTGTCGGCAGAGTGCTGCAGCTCAAAGTGGGAGCGCAGGTATGTACACACGGGAGGGTATTTTGAGAGCTAGAAACGAGTTGATGCGTACCTGTCTGGTCTTTGTGTGTGCTCGCGGAAGCACGTGGTATCTTCCAACTTCACCCCCGTTAGGAGCTATAGGAAGATGCTGGGAGAGGCCAAATGCTAACAACATCTTTGGTCGTTTTGCGTGACTGAGTGCACGCGTAAATACCAGACAGCTACGCATCAACTCGTCTAAGCTCAGGTAAGAACATATCTCAGTATGGAAAAACTGTGGCATGTTCCTTTTTAAGAAATTAAATATGCACACCTTTTTTTTTTTTTTCTGCGTTTGTGGCATTTAAAATATTGTATTTGGCCATTCTAAATCTAAAAGCTTCTTGAAACAAGTGCCAAAATAGCAACAAAACGAGATGAAAAAAACGTGACTAAAAGCCAACAAAAAGCACTGGAAAGAAAATGTAAAAGTGATAAACACGGCAACAACGCAAGGAAGATCAATTTAGATGAGTTTTGTAGGGCTTAGCTTTCTAATGATGCGTTACACTGGCCTATAGGCTGTAACCTTATGGATTTGGGTAAAGCTGAACTGGAGAAAATGCACTCTGTTAAGGCGGGGGTTATCGGTTAAAAGGCAGTAAATTTGACTTCTGCTGTACATGGACTCCAGTGGAAAGCATTCGTTTGCGGTTTTAAACTGAGGTCTAATTTGAAATATTTTATGAAACATAAAAATGACGGTTTGATTCAAAAGGAGAGAAGAGGAAAGTGTGATCTTGAGCTGTCCTTAACGTGTATCCACATTAGCCTCTGGACAGATGACCGGCTTTGTTTTGAAACCTCTCCTTTTGCTGTAGGTGATGCTGACAAAGAATCTGGACGTGGCGCGGGGCCTGGTGAATGGAGCTCGGGGGGTGGTGGTGTCCTTTGAAACCACTGAAAAGCATGGTCCGTATTGTTCAGCCCCAGGTTTCTTTCAGCTGAAAAGCCTGTATTTCCTTATTTACAGCGCTGTTGTTGTTGTGATGGTAACTGAGAGCTGACCCTGAACCTTGTTCCTTTTAGAAACGCAGCCATTCACTTTCCTGTAGAGACCTCTTTGGTAAACAGATAAAAGCACCAAATCTCAACTCAATTTTTGCATGGTTATCCTTGAATGACTTTATGTAACACCATATTAGATCTAAAATTCAGTCATTGCAGCAGTGATAAACGTATGCATTAAAAAGCACTTTGTGTGTTTGGAAAAATTGGGATTCATGAGAGAAGACTATAATATGAACCACTTGTAACAATACATACATAATATGAGCTCATGGACACATAATATATTGCTTTATGCAATAGGGTTGGGAACCTCTGGGTACCTCACGATTCGATACGCGATACATGGCTCACGATAACTATTATCTCACGATACGCGATACTGCGATAATCGATATATTGCACAAAAATAACCCACGATTTAAAAAAAATGCTACTTTTAACCTTTAACATTATTATTCATCATTAACATTTAAATAAACAAACCACAGTCCTATTTAAAAAGTAATAAATCCACCCCAAATTAATCTTTTATAATTATAAAAATCATTAAAAGTAATTTATTTGTGTGACAGTGTTTGGTCCAAGTGCTTAAAACTGTAGTGCTGCCCCCTGGTGTCCTGACTGATTCTTGATCATTGTTGGCCTCTATTGACAGTGAAAACAGTGGAGCACTGCTGCCTCATTAGTATGCATGACGTTGCTCATTAATATGCATGCCGTCATCAAAAGTATCTGTATCGTCCCGCAAAATATCGCATATATTGTCACACTCCTAGTATGCAAAGGATATGGTACTAATTGCAGCGATTGTGATTTGCCAATTTCATTTCAAATGAATGATGAGTGATTTTGATCTGATTTTGTTGAACCACAGCATAACCATCAAAAGGGAAGCAGACTGATTCTAACATCTGGTGATGAACATTTTGATCACAGATTAATAATGAAATGAGTCAATCATCAAAATCTCAAATATCCTTTCTCCTATTGACCACCACACTGCAAAAGTAATCTAGAAATAAGTGACATTTTCTTAAATAAGTAAATTTGACCTTTGTTTCAGTCACTAATTTCAAGAAATCTGTCCATGAAGAAAGTTTTTACACTTAATAGAAAAAAATTATTTGCACTTAAAATTTGATGAAAAATTTACTTTAAAAACAAAATAAGATTGTTGTTTTTATTCTTAATTTAAAGGCCCTTTACCTGATTAATTTGTTTTAAATTCCATGAGTATATTGTAAACTCCTGTAATTTGTAGAAAAAATGCTGGTACTTTATCAATTTCATGAATTTGTCGGCTAGTTGGTGAGCAATTCTGTGACCGTGACCCTGAAAAGTGGCTCTGCAAGTTGAGAAAAGTGCGTAATGAACTCATTCCTTAGGAATGTGTTGGGAAAGTTTGGAATGAGTTTGAACAATTTAATTTACTTGCTCCCTCTTCCATTGTTTGTAAACATCAGGTACAGGGCCTTTACGTGTATTAAAAAAAACTTGCCTATGGATAGCCGTGGGTGATTTTGACAAAAAAAAAAATCACAAGTATTTTCCCCATATTGACTGACCTTGATTTTGGATTAGATTTTTTCATAATAAATGAAATATATCTCACTGATTCATACAATTAGATACATCTTACATTCAAACCTCAGCTCAAACAACAACAAATGCTTTCATCAAGTCTCATCGCACAAAAGTCTTCCATTGTCTCATCCAAACTCCCAAGTACTAAGTACTGTTTGAAATGGCTGTAAACCTGTCGATTATAAAGTCCCATGAGGATTATTGAGATTGACCAAAGTAGAGATTTTGATTAATTGCCCAGCCCTACCCATTGACAAATTTCTTGAAATTAGTTACTCAAATCGAGGACAAAGTTACCTATTTTAAGAAAATGCTATTTTCGAGATGACTTTTTGCAGTGCCCTGATCAAGATGAAAGACTAAGCCGTGTTTCATACTGGATGTAAATCATGTACAAATGATTAGTTGATTGTGACTGTGTGCGCAGGTTACCCCCGGGTACGGTTCCTCTGTGGGGTCACTGAGGTGATGAAGCCCGAGCGCTGGGTGTTCAAGTCTGGGGGCGGACTCCACCTCAGCCGCCAGCAGCTGCCCCTCAAACTGGCCTGGGCCATCTCCATCCACAAGAGCCAGGTCAGTATGCGCACAACAGCAGAACACTTCATTCATTGCATTTACATGGTAAGTACGCTAAAGACTTTACTCTGATCCGCTTTTCCAATAGTCTCCTCCATGGTTTAAGCTCAAATCCATCTATGCTATGCTAGGCTAGCATTCCTCCTGGAACCGGCACCTTTAACGTGGTGGAGGGGTTTGAGTGCCCGAATGATCCTGGGAGCTCTGTTGTCGGGGGCTTGGTGCCCCTGGTAGGGTCTCCCATGGCAAACAGGTCCTAGGTGACGGGTCAAGAGCGGTTCAGAAGCCCCTTATGAGAGACCATCAGGCCCGGTTAGAACCGTCATCCTGTGGACCCACCACCTGTAGGAGGAGCCATAGGGGCTGGTGCAATGTGATTTGGGCAGCTCCAACAGCTGCCCCCACGACCCGGACAAGTGGATGGATGGATGGATGGGTTACACCAGTCTATGGCTCTTCTTTTATGAGAAGGGTGCGATAAACTATCAATTCAACAAGCACAACTCGTTGTGCAGTCACTAGTGCTTATTTCTTGTTATATGATCGATTGGAGCTAGCCGTTGCTCTCTCCACATGCTTCTCTAGTCTGACTTTCCCCTCGTTCATGTAACTGCCATGAGTGACAAGGGTCAGATAAAAAAATATGATTACATTTCTGTAGCACAGGCCTTTAAAGGGGGGTATTATGTAAAATCGACTTTTTCAAGCTTTATATCATGTTATTATGTCATTCCCTCATTAAACACATGCCTGGAGTGTTGCCTTGGCTCATTCACATATTTTTGAGTAATAAGTAAAAACTTAGACGGCAGCCATTTTAGGTGTAGCTATGCCTCAGTCCTCCTAGGAACGCCCCCACCTCCTGGAGACGCCTCTGGACCGTTTGTCACCAGCCAAGCCACCAACCACTGCTCCTCAGCTCAGCAGAGCCCCCTCCCCACACAGTGTGTTGTTTAGATGCCACAGCAGTGTGCTGAAGGGGGCGTGTCAGAAAGCTTCTTAAAGAGACAGAGACCTATTTTAAGACGTTCAGTACAGCCATTTTGAGAGAGCAATTTTATTCAAGGCAGTTATTTAATTTACTGCATATACAGACCAACAGAAGGTTACGTCATCATTGTAGTATGCTATAGACTGGTGCTATGTGATTGAAAAAAGCATAATACCCCCTCTTTAAAAAATATAAGAAAATAATGCCTGTTCAATATGCATACTGTATATGAATCACCTCTGTCCCCAAATTCCACTTCTTGTCCGGCTCGTTGTTGTATGATGTCGGACATCGTCGCTCATATCAGGACGGGCTGCAGCATGTTGTTTCATAGTCTTAAAGCTGCAGTGGATGTTTTGTCTATTGCTGCTCTGCTGGGAAGAGGCAAGTTGGAAAATGGAAATGTGAAAGAAAATGAGTAATTTCTGCGTAATACCGCCCTAACAGCCAAATGAGGATCGACTTTACCATTTTGTGTTTTCCTTTTTCTTCTGTTGCACCTGGATTTTGCCTAAACCCAGAGGGATGCTCGGAGACAGACTGGTGGTCAGATATTTTCAACAGTAAACCAGATACAGCTTTGAGCCACAACCATCTGCATCTGTAATTCAGCACCAGCCTCTATTCATCCCAGGCTCAGTGATTGAACTGGGGCTTCTGGGTAATTGAGTTCACTGGTCGCATGACCTCCCTGTATGATTTACAGCCGTGCTGTAACAGGAAATTGGTCACTACAAGTATACACATGTGCCGTATTTGGAACAGGGGAAACTATTGTAAAACTGGTGAGAATTAAGGCGGCACAGTTAATGGTTGCAATCGACACATCTTATTGACTGCCTAGGCTGGCCAATATATCATTCTGAAATAGTAATTGTAATATTTGGTTTAAGCACCTTTTTAGCTTTGACATCACACATTTGACATGGCCTTGTTTCAATAAGCTTCTGCAATGTCAAAAGATCCACAGTTGATTTCACCCCTCTCTCCAAGATATTATACTGGTGGCCAATCCTTGTGTGAAAATGACATCTCCTTCCATACGTTACTCAAATGTCCTTCCCTTGTCTGAAACAGTGGTTAAGGGAGCATAACCTGGTTATTTAGGACCTTCAGGTGGTCAGCTGACCTCATTCTTTGGCCACATAATGGGTAACTGTGTGGAGTTTGCATGTTCTACCCGTGTCTGTGTAGGTTTCCTCTGGGTACTTTGGTTTCCCCTACCACTAAAAACATTTACAGGAGAGTGTTTGAGAGTAAGTGTGGGACACCAGATGGAAATTAGCCCAAGGCTACAATCCGGCGTGTCGTATTTACATGCATGAGACCCATGTACTGTATGTTGAACCATGTATGTAATTCAAATGTTTCTGAACCTGGACCTGACCAACTGCAGCGACCCCAGATTCAAGTTGTGGCCTTTTCTTTGGCTGTAGTGTACTGTATGTCAGGAATTGACAATGCCATTGATAAAATCTGATCACTTCCCATCTCTAATGTGATGTGTAATCATCATTCAGAAATGGAAAGAGTATAGCACCACTGCGAACTTACCAAGACACGGACGTCCACCTAAACCAACAGACCGAACAAGGAGAGCACTGGTCAAAAATGCAACCAAGTGCCCCAAGATAACTCTGGAGGAGCTGCGACGTACTGCCGCTGAGCTGGGGGAATCTGTACATGGGACAACTATAAATCACTCTACACAAATCTGGCCTTCATGGACGAGTGGTAAGAAGAAAGCCATTATTGAAAGGAGGCCATAAGAAATCCTGTTTGAAGTTTGCTAGAAGTCATATGGAGGAAACAGCTACCATGTGGAAGAAGGTGCTTTGGTCAGATGAGACAAAAATTTAACTTTTTGGCCCAAATGCAAAACGTTATGTATGGCACAAATCTAACACTGCTCATCGTCCTGAGTGCACCATCCCCAGTGTCAAATATGGTGGGGGGAGCATCATGCTATGGGGCTGCTTTTCCTCAGCGGGGACTGGGAAGATTGTAAGAATAGTTGGGAAGATGGATGGAGCCGAATACAGGGACATTTTGGAGGAAAACCTGCTGGAGTCAGCAAGACAATTGAGGCTGGGGCGGAGATTCACCTTCCAGCAGGACAATGACCCTAAACACAAAGCTAAATCTACAATGGAATGGTTTAAAGAAAAACATATTAATGTGTTAGAATGGCCCAGTCAAGTGCTGTCAAATTAGAAGAGTGTTTGTGAACAGCAGTTTTCCGGTCTAGTATTAAAGTATTAAGTCATGCTGTATGAATACTTATGCACACCCCACTTTTCACTTTTTTGAAAAATAACAGAATCATGTATCATTTTGCTTTCACTTCACAGTTGTCTGTTGTGTGTGTGTGAACTTTCAGTAAAACATTCACAATAAAATCTTTACGTTTAGGGTTGTAAACATGACAAAATGTGCAAAAGTTCAAGGTGTATTAGTACTTTCGCAAGGCACTGTATAGGTCTACATAAGCTCTTTTTACTTACACCTACTCCTTGTGAGTAACTGCAAATTTCCAGTTTTTTTTTCTTTTTTTTTTTTTTCTTTTTAAACATGTGTCTAGTTTAGTTTATTTGAGCAGCATATAAAAACAAACTTGTAATGATGGTCTTACAGATCCCCCACTTAGGACCTCTAGTGCTGTTGAACAATCACCAATTTGGCCTTTTCATTGCTCTCAATCACAGATGTGCTTTTTATGATCAGTTCTTTGTCCATCCATCCAATTAAACTCATTGTCCATAACACAGAAAGGCACAACCTCTTCAACACTGGTGTGAACATTTCCAATTTCTCTTTTCAACAAAATAACACTGGAATAAATTGGAGTGCGATACTCCCTGAACCCACAGTTTTCTAAATAATGGCTTGTTTTCCAGTCTGAATTGTGGACGCCTTGTTTGTTCCCAGGGCATGACGTTGGACTGTGTGGAGATCTCGCTGGCGCGTGTCTTTGAGAGTGGCCAGGCGTACGTGGCCCTGTCCCGCGCCCGCAGCCTGGAGGGGCTCCGGGTCATGGACTTTGACCCCCGCGTGGTCAGGGCCGACCCAGACGTGCTACAGTTCTACCGCAGGATGAGGAAGGAGAGGCTGCTACTGCAAGTGAGTGTCAAAAGAAAAGGCTTGTGCTTCTGACTGTATTTATATTATGGACAGTCAATAAGAGGAACAAAAGAAATGTTTATACTAAATCTGGATCAAACCGTGGTGAAAATGGAAGTAAATAAAAAAATCTGAATGTTTTGTCATTTTAAGATGCCATGTGTTTTTCTTTGAGGCCGCGTTTGTGAAAATGGGAATCGAACCCGGACCTTCTAGCTGTGAAGCACGAGCGCTAACCGCTGTGCTACCGTGCCGCCAATATTATTCTAAGGTCCCTGATTTCGGCAACAGATCAGAATCCCCGGTGCCATCACTTTGACCAATGAGACGAGCTTTCCTGTGAACCGGCCTGTCAGGTTCAATCGGAAGGGGAGGGGGAGGAGCTTGATCGTTTGTTCTCGCTCTCCTCATTTTGCAAACTAGGAGTGACTTTCTGGTCCAATCAGGAGGATTAGGGGAGGAACTCACTTTTAATTTTGAATAGAAATTTGACTTTAATTTACATAAAATATGTCTTAAATGTCACTTTGCAAAGTGTACTGGAACCCTTGTATTTGGTGATGCAATACCTATATCGCAGGAAGCCATTTTGCCTGAGATTAACACTTTTCTATGGATAACTTTGCCTTAAGAGGGCATGGCAACGCAAAGTACAGTTTTCATTTCATTGTCCACAGTTTAGTCCCATTTTACCCTTGCTTTGTGTCGGATTTGAACATTTCTATAAGTCTTGTTTGGGCACAATTTGATAAATTAAATGGCTTATGATAAGCCTTACCCCGAATTTACACCAGAGGCGTTACAGCACGTAAGCACAGCTAAGCAACATGCGTGGGAGATGGCTTTCTGTTTTTAGCTGTCAGGCAATCTGCACTAGCAGTGTTCAACTAAATTAGGATCGAGTTCTAATTTGAGCGCGTATGAAGGGTCAAAATAAACTTCCGGCACCCTTTCAAAATACTTTTTCTGTTGCGTGAAAGAAGTGAGAAGTACATGTGTTCTTGATGGACGACGAACATGTGATTGTCGAGGTGGAAAGGCACCATTCAGATTGACAGGGCACACAGCTAGGATAGCACATTGGGGTATATATTATAGATAATTGTATTACTTACCCATTTTAGAGGTGAAAATATTTGCGTAGTTGAAGCGGCTCTGTGTAAATTGGCGCTTTGTAAAATGCGACGCGTACGTCACGTCCGGTCACTGCCTCTGGTGTAAATTTGGGGTTATGATGATTTGTTTAAATATCATTTCAATTACCATAAATTTCGGCCAATAAAGCGCACCTTACTAAAAGCTGCGCCAGCTAAATGTGCAGCCTTGTACACATACAGGCCGCACTCGAAAATAAGCCGCTGGTTTTCATAGCGCCGTGCATCCATTCAGAGCGGCCCATGGCGCAGAGGTGGAGGAAGAGACACCTCATCCCAGAGAAAGGTGCAGAGGGAGGGCTGCAGGGACGGCAGTGTTAAATGCCAAAATGGCCAGTGTAGCCGACCTCAATGTGGAAGTGTAGAGGCCAACGCACACCAGAACGCAGCACGGCACTTCAGAGGCTTTTCTCAAACCGTGCGGGGCTTTACACACGTGATTTATACATTTATCATAAATAAAAGACGCGTATGTCCGTGTTGTAAGAGAGAGCGCAAACCTGGCTCTGTTTTGTATGTTAATAGCGAGTTGGCGACAGACACGAGTTTAACATGTTTCCCCTGATGCCTGAGCCCTGACGATGGTTTCTCTGGGCCTTTCCGAAACCACTCCCTCCTCCCTCACCCTACCCCTAACACTCAGTTTGCTCGTGCCCGGGGAGTGGAGTTCTGTCCGAAACGGAGCACTCAGTGAGGGGAAGAGTCTGATCAGCTCCCTCACAGCGAGTCAGCATCGATGCAGACTTAACAGGTGTGTGTTACACTGGAGAGCAGTCCCACGAGCAACACGCACCAAACAAACTCAGTGTTTAAACCTCCGCGTTTTACTTAGAGCACCTAAGTGATCATTTGAACAACTTTATCACCATATAGACCTTTATTAATGAATAAGAAACGACAGTGAGACTTGATATGATTTTATTGGGAGAGGAAACATTCTCACTTGTGAGTTTGAAGAAGCTAAAACAAATAATGTAAATACAACATATTTGAATCTGAATTACTTTTTTTTTCATTTAAAAGTATGATCAGTCGAACTTGTGATTTTGGCAACATTATGGGGTGTGCCATTCGTGGGGGCGAGAGAGGGTGCATCTGAAAGTCACAGCTCAAATTTCTCTGAGTGAACCTCTGAAGGTGCCCTCACTGAGGCCTGAGTGGAAGGGTGTAGGGGAAGGGAGGAGAGAACGATTTCGGAAAGGCCCTCTGTCTCCGCGGCTTCTCTCGTCCAAATAAACAAAGTTCACGGCGGTCTCCCTGTCTGTCATGGCCAGACCCGCCTCTGTGCCTCTGCAGGATGGTTAAAAGCCTGTGTTTTCCTCCGCGGCGTTGTGTCTGGATTCAGCAGAAACGTGGCGTGGGGTCACTGCAACCTCAGTGCGTTCTCTCATAGAAAATAAAGGAGGCGGCTCTTTTGCCGCACGTCAAGGCGTTTCGGTGTGTGTTGGGGCGAGCAAAGCCCTTCGACATTTAGGCTAAAGTGAGCCTTCATCATTTTAAAAGTTACTCATCTACCGTTCCTCAGCCAAGAGCAGATCAGACGTCCCGTCTCACTTTTGCTTTTACTGCTAGAGACGCCTCTAGTGCCTGTTGGCGGCTCTATATTGGCCGCACCGTCATATCGGCCGCAGGTTTCAAAGCGTGGGGAAAAAGTAGCGGCATATAGGCCGGAAATTACGGTACTATGTTAAAAATTAGTGGTATATAAAAAAATATACAAACATATCAATACAAGTCAACCATTTCAATATTTTCTTATATTTTTTTTCATTTGTTTTGTGTCAGGCAAATGACTGAAATTGTGATTGTGATCACCCACTTGTACTAACCGTCGCACTTGTATCTCCTCCAGGCCTCCATGGATGACTTTGTCGGCCAGGACAAGGAAAACCGCTTTTGATGAAGAGCCAAACGTAAACCAACTGATGCACTACTCACATTACTACCCGTCAACTCCACTGTACGGGACACGGGGCAACACTGCCACCTACAGGCTGCTACTTTCTATTTTTTAATCATGTTTTTTTTCCATCTTCAATTAATTTATCATGTCTGTGTACATATGCAAATAAATGTTTAGTTTAACGTCTTTGGGCGGTTTTCTTCACACTTTATTGGCTCTGACTAATTACCGTTTTAATGACTCTGGCTATAGTTGATTTCACTTCAGATCTAAATCGAAAATGACTTGCCTGATGTGGTTACATAATTAGAGAAGGATGCAGGCTTGTTTTTCAAAGTCACTGTGGCATTATGCGGCACATTTTACCTTTTATAGTGGAGTGTGAAATTGAATAAAGGGGCGTAAACTCTGAGGATCATTTGGGGTGAATTAATGGTCGAGGTTCAGAATGACAACGACCTGAGGAAAAAGATCCATTAGTTAGTTAGTTAGTTTTTGTTTGAACAATTTACAAACATAGATTGCATGGTTGCATCATTGCACAGTAATAAAAACTAAAGGAGTAGGCCGAAGCAAGAAAGCTTATAAATGCCCCCCATTCAAAGTAAATTACTTTCATGAATTTCAGATTAACTCAAGAAATACAAAACATAAAAAGTCCTTTCAAAAGAAAAGGCCCATCAGAACACTGAGAATATACATAACTGAAACACATGTGTCCAATAGGGGTAATAACAGTAATACAAGCAGCATCTCATATTTACATACAATATAACACTTTACATTATAAATTCTAGAGTTACCCAGGCACATGTGCAACAGAAGCGTGCATGTACCTGTTTACGTACAAGCAATTAGTGAATAACAAGCTTCATTTCCCATACACAGGCTCACACACAGCCCTGTGGTGTGCCCATCCATGAATCACAATCATGTCCTTTCAACAATTACAATTGTCCGCATTAACCTTACGTATAGCAGCATTAATAAAGAAAAGCATTCATGTTTACAAGAAGAAAATCATATGAGGTTTACAAGACTTCCAAAGTAAGAAGACATGGCACGAAAATAGAAATGTATACAGTTTACCAGTATATATATATAAGCATTTATTTTTACATTCTATTTTTACTTTTTTCTTTTTCCTCTTTCCCATTCAGATAACCATATCCAATCATTACTTACAAACACCAGTCACCATTCTATTAATTGACCATGATTTAGTTATTTAAGTTTTACATTTGTCATAGTTTTTATAATCAACACTACACATTATTATTATTATTATTATATGTCCCTTGCTGTCATTCCCATTTCCATGAGAGTAATGCTTTAATAGTGACCAGTGGAAACAGGCTGTTACAGCATTGGGGTTAGCTTTTGCTTATTCATTTCTATCAGTTGCTTAATTCATAACGACTTAAACTTAGAGGTTGGTGACATTGGTTCCATCAGCAATGATGTGGTTAAACAGGTTCACAGTAATACAAAAATACCTAGAGATAAAAAGTACAGGGTCTCATGTCTTTAGCATATTTCTCAAACACACTTCTCTTATACTGTTTTTTGAATTGCTGTAGACTAACAGCAGCTTTTAAGGATTCCTCTAGATTATTCCACAGATTTACACCTCTCCGGGTGATACTTTTAGGGTAGAATGAATACATTGTACTTTCAGATTATGAGTACCCCTGAAATCATAACTTCCCTCTCTTTTACCAAACATTTGTTGTATATTGCTAGTGAGCTGGTTGTTTACAGCTTTATATATCTGTAACAAAGTATTATACTTTATGAGGTCATTAAGTTTCATGGTGTTAGATTTTAAGAACAATATATTTGTATGGTCCCTATATCCGACACTGTGAACAATTCTAATAGCATTTAGATCAGTTTTGTACGTCTTAGCTTTCAAATGAGGCGTTACACTGGCCTTGAGGCTGTGACCTTATGGATTTGGGTAAAGCTGAACTGGAGAAAATGCAGTCGGTTAAAAGGTTAATTTAAATGAAATAGTCTGCAACTGTCTGACAAACCATTTTTAGCTCAATTAGCTTTGACTTTAGAGCAAAAAACCTAACTTGTGTGGCCTGCTCCATTGTTGGGCTGATTCTTGTGTTCGTTCGGAGGAGTTCTGGGTAAAATTGATCGGCTCTTTTCACAATTGAGATCCGGTTCGAACCGTTCACCTTAAAGAGCCGTTTGGTTATGAATGACACATCACTAATATACAGGTGAAACTCTGAAAATTAGAATATCGTGAAAAAGTTCATTTATTTCTGTAATACAACTTAAAATGTGAAATGAATATATGATATAGACTCATGGCATGCAAAGTTACATATGTCAAGCCTTTGTTATAATTTTGATTATTTTGGCTTACAGTCCATTTTCCATTCTAATTTTCTGAGGTGTTTCATTTGGGGTTTTTACAAGCTGTGAGCCATAATCATCAAAATATATATAAATAAGTATTGAAACATGCACAAATGTCAGCTTTTTAAAAATAAATACAAATCCACATATTTATGAATTACTTATTCCTGTATGAGTCATGTTGGTGTCCTTGGGTAAAAAAAAGTGTGGCTGAAGAAAGAAAAAAGGCGTCCAGCTAAAATGTTTGCCACATAACTATCCACGCCACTTCCTCCTGTGACCACCAGATGTCGCTAAAGTCCAGGGTCGTCCGCCTCGTGCCTCCATGACCGCGACACAAACACGGAATTCTTCGTAGATAAAAGTTAGGATGCTACTAATTTATCAAAAATAAAAAGCAAAAAGAGAAAGAAAATGGAAAGCGTAATAAAAAAAATGCTGGTATTTAAAGCAGGTTTTCATTGAAAAATAAGACGTGCATAAAAAAGACAGACTTGCCTTCATTTTCAGCGACAAAATCTAAATGGTGGATAAACCCAGGGTATAGCCCTATTTGCTCATTACAAAGAAGTTTGTCAGAGGGAATTTAGATCTTTAGTTTTGGAATAAATGGTAAACGGTCACATTTATATAGCGCTTTTCTACTCATTTGAAAGCTAAGACCTACAAAACGGATCTTTTTCCTCGTGCAATTGCCGCGTTGACACGTTCTTTTCCCTCACATTTTTGTCTCTTTTTTAGTCGCTATTGTGACATTTTCCAGAAGCTTTTAGGGTAAAGCCAACTATATATACTGTATATATTTTCCCCTAGTAGTGGGACAAGTTTAGTTTTGTCCTCCTGATTAAACTCAGGCATTTGTGGGGAAAACACTGTCCATCTAATTACAGGGTGACAGTGGCGCAGATGGTAGAGCGGGTCGTCTCATGATCGGAGGCAGGGGTTCGAATCCCGCCTCCTGAAGGTATGCACTGTTGTGTCCTTGGGCAAGACACTTCACCCAGCTTGCTTCCAGTGTCTGCGTACACTGGCGTATGAATGAGTGTGAATAGGTGAGTGGATCCTTGCTGTAAAGCGCTCTGAGTGCCTAATGTATGTGGAAAAGCGCTATACAAGTTGAGACCATTTACCATTACAAAGCATTTGTATTAATTTAATGTGACCTGCAAGTTGTAAAAAGTGTATCTAAACTCGTCTCTGTGAGGAATCGGGATAATACAAATACTGTATGTTTGCAAAGTTAGTTTGCGCCACAACATTGGTTTCCTCTTTTACTGTTTAATCAAATATAATCTGGTATAGGGCCTTTAAATCCCTCTACAATTTAAGGTATAGTTCAATGTGCTCGTTTTAAACTGTTCAGGGTAATTATTTTCATTGACAATACAAGGATTTGTTACCTGCTTTTGCAAACAAACTAAGTGAGGTCAAGGTGTAAATAAAACTTTCAGACAAACTGAAAACCAAAGAAAATATTTATTTCATTTAGAACAATGAATTAACACCTGAGGTCCCATCAAAGCAGCAGCTCATGCATTCACACAGACCACAGTAGACGACGATCTGAACGGTCGGGGACGTCACCAGCCAGTGCCTCGGTAGCATCTTCCAAGACTGGATTAGGACAGTGATGGGCGGGTGATAAGTTAATGGGGGTTAATACAGACTCCTGTGGACGTGGAGCAGGTCATTTGACTTGGTGGAACAGCTTGTGTGCGACCTGCAGAGTAAAAACACAAGGAGTCAGTGGAACAATCCGAGAAATCGTACAGTGAAAGACTAGAGATCGTTTTCCTCCGTTGTACCAGATTAAAAGGCAGAGTAAAGCTTTTAAAGTGTTGTGGTCCAAACTTATTCCTAATTAGGGCAGGGTACTGTTAAACAATACCAGTTTGGTATAAAAAATACCAACGTTTTTTTGTTTAATTAAAGGATCGAAAAAATCTCTTTAGACCCAAGTTTTGATGCAATTGAACAGCATTAAAAGAAAGTGACTTTGTTGTTTCAGCTCAAATAAAAGAATTTCTTTCCCCAATCTATTTATTTTTCGTCCCACGTTTGCCCCTTTTTATTTTTTTGTTACTAATTTTTGCCTTTTTCTCTCACAGTAGTACAGTGGTTAGCGCTCGTGCTTCACAGCTAGAAGGTCTAAGGTTCGATTCCTACCTGGACGGGACCTTTCTGTGGGGAGTTTGCATGTTCTCCCCGTGTCTGCGTAGGTTTCCTCCGGGTACTCCGGTTTCCCCTACCACTAAAAACATGTACAATAGGCCAGGATGTATGAGAGTGTGTTTGAGAGTGTGCATGAGGGACGACGGACGCAAATTAGCCCAAGGCTACAATCCGGTGTGGCTTGTTTACATGCATGAGACCCATGTATGTTCATTAACATGCACTGTCCCGACCAAATAAACCAATAAACTACACAATTTTTCCATATTGCCACAATTTCTCCCAATTTTAAATTTATTTCCCCCAAATCATTCCCCATGTCACACACATTTCTTGACATTGAAGATGAATAAGATATTGTAAATGTGCAGATCTTCCACACATTTTTCTGGTTTTAGATGACAAATATTTTAGTATTGGTATCGGAAAAAGTATCATTCAGGTATCAGTATTTTAAAAAACTTTAACGGTACCCTATGGAGGACCGTGGCTGCCAAAACAATAAATATATATTAAGTAATCATTTCATTTTTCAATGAATTGCCATTTTTTAATTAAAGATACAATTTGTAAAGAAATGCATTCATTTATTGTCATAAGTGTATATATTTATATACATATTTAGTTTTGTATTTATTCCTGTATTTCTCACATCATATGAAAATGGATGGAATAAATATTTAAATACATTAAAAAAACAAAAATAATAAATATATACACTTATGCATGCATTTCTTTTCTTTCTTTTTTTGTTAAATAAAAATAGATTACTTTTTTCCCCCCATACACATCCATCCATTTTCTTCCACTTGTCCGTTGCCGGGTCGTGGGGGCAGCTGTTGGAGCTGCACCAGCCCCTATGGCTCCTTCTGCAGGTGGTGGGTCCAAAGAAGGACGGCCTCATGGTTCTAACCGGGCCTGTTGGTCTCTCATAAGGGGCTTCTGAACTGTTCTTTGTCTGACCCGTTACCTAGGACCTGTTTGCCATGGGAGACCCTACCAGGGGTACGAAGCCCCCGACAACAGAGCTCCAGGATCATTCGGGTGCTCAAACCCCTCCACCACGTTAAGGTGGCAGTCTGTGTGTGTGTGTGATGGTCCCCCATATACCCAGCCTTATTCCAGTTAATTCCACCACCAGAAAAAACAAATCGAATTCTTGTTTTTCTGTAAAAATATTAGGATTTTCATATATTTAAGTCACTGCAAAAAATAAATCATACTTTCACACTTCAGTTACTCACTTTTCAAGGAGTTTTGAAAAGTGAAAGAGTACTTCTTGACTCTTTACTTCAACTTAAATTAAATCATGTTCTAGTGCAATGTTTCCCAACCAGGGGTGAAGAGAAATCAACAAGAATTTGAAATGTACTTTCAAAAAGGTGCCCTTCTTGATGTTTTTTCTGTGAAAGATTTGAATTTGAGCTGATTTTCTGTTTAGAACATAACCCTCTATTAAATACTGAATCATCTGAGTAATAAGAGTTCAGTTGATCACTTGGTAAACGTTTTTTGGGTTAGGGTTGGGGCATCCTGTCTCCAGGATAAGTTTGACAGCTCGTGCAGTAAAATATTTGAACAATGTCATTATTTTCCCCAAGAAATTTAGATTTGTTGCCAGTTAGAAGTATTGGGGGAGCGAGAAATGAGTTGGGGCAGCAGCTAAAAGTTTGAAGTCTGCTAGCTCTGACTTTATTAGGTAAAAAGACCTGGCTCAAATCAAGCCCACAGTCTTTGACCACAGTAGACTCTTTAAAACTCTTACACAGTGGTCCCGCGCGTGCAGGAAGTCGAAGAGCTCCTCTGTGCAGTCCTCCTCGGTGTGGGACTTTGAGCCAACCCGGGCCTCGCAGGCCTCCAGCTTCTCCTTGGCATGGACGCAGTGCTCCGTCTCCTCGCACTTCACCCTTAATGCTTCCAGAGGGTCCTGAGGGGACACGGACTCGTTTTAGAAACCCTTTGATACGCTCCGCTTTATTTACGAGGTAAGAACATGTGCTGGTTTAACTTATACATTTATAAAGTGAATCCATTATCATGCTCAAGCAACTTTCAACATGGGCTCCACAATACTATTTATAGAGCCGAGAAGCACTAACGCATGGGGCAACTGAAGTGACTTGATCAAAACAAATTTGACATAGCTTTTCATGAGGATTATTGTGGCCAGTGCAGTGAGAAACCATCGCGTACAGCGTGGGATAAAGACAGAAAATTGTCACGCCGTGGAGCCGGCTTCTCCACGGTGCTTTTTGGATGTAACTGAAAACCTGCACTTCCGCTTCCTCCTTGGCGGGGCGGGATCCGGTAATGATCCGCTTATCAAATCGATGTGTGGTTATGACATAGTTCTACTTTTACAGACTTTCACCCATTTTTTTTGCCAAATTACAGTTTAGTGTTTTGCCATGAGGGGGCAGCACACACATACACACCGTTACATAAGTGCAAAATACACTACTATACACTAAAATGACAAAGAAAAGGATGAGTGGCAACAGCAGACGATACTCTGAAAACATTTTATGAGCAGAAAAAAAAAAAAAAACTTGATTTGGTCTTGTTACACTTTAAGGATATACGATTGTGGATGTAATGCTACACCTCTTTTGACAGCTCAGAACCCTCCCGAATTCAGTCACTGAGCTTTAACTAAAGTAGGCCTAACCTAACACGATTTTATTGGACTTTTATAATTGAGAAAGAGCCGTTTTAGGTGCGCAGCAGAGAGTCTGGCAACCCAAAGCGAGGGGCTCACTCTGCCGTCAGTCTGATTGGTTAATCTGCTCAAGAAGAACAAGTACGTTCTTAAAGCGGTTTTGTGAAATCATGAATAAATAATCACTAAAATGATCAGTAAAATACTGCATATGTATACAATGCAAAGAAACCCAGCTACAAGAGAGGGCATCAGTCAAGAGACAGAACTGCAACTTACCACCAGATCTTCCTCCTCTTCTTCCTCAGCTTCTTCCTGAAGATGAACACCACCAATATTATATAGAAACAATATTTCTATTATACACATACAGTACAAATGGAGATGTGCCTTATTGCCTGTTTAGCCAACACTTAAATAAAATACTAATAATAAATTAACCCTATTCAAATCAATCATTTCAATTATGTCTTTGCAAACTATAATGAAACATGCAGACACTGCCTAAGCTCTGCATCAGACTTATCATTCATTAGCCAGTACAGCTACATACGTAATAAAACGTGCCCCACACAAATCAAACGCGGCTTAATTCCGTACCTCATCGTCAGGGTCATCGTATGCGATCATCTTCTGTTCCCAAACCATGTTGACTGGTATAAAAATCAATTTAAAACCTGCAAATAGTGCAGAAAAACTACCGCTCGGCCAGCACCAGGAGCGTTGAGGACGCAAGGTCGGTCACACGCAGGAAGTAAGAAAAAGGAAAGACCGGAAACAGCCTTTGATTGGTTGATGAAATGATTGTTGGGGCGTTTATCCAATCGCTGGTGGAGGCGGGACTGTAAGTAGAGCGGATCTGCGGATCGGAGCGACTGCAGGTTCAGAAAAGCGGATACACGACACTCGGTTTACGGGACATCCAGAGGTGGGTAACACCAACATTTACTCAAGTGTACAGTGGGAACCAGATGTTTACTCAATTTATAAATGCCAAATACCAAAATTACCATATACTTTTTTAATTCAATTAGAATTTAAAAATATATTTCTCTTTGCTAAATGTCAGAAGAATGAGATACTTTTTTGTTTTTTAGAAATGTTTTTGTTACTTTTTACAAAGTCAGAAGTTTACATACACTAAAATGACTATACCTTTAAACAATTAGGAAAAGCCCAGATGACGATGTCCTGTCCTTGGAAGCACAAGTCTGGTTCACACTTTAAGGTGTCAGTTTAATTGGTTAAAACAATGATGGAAATGACCAGCCATCATACAGATCAGAAAGAAGGCGGGTTCTGTGTCCCAGAGATAAACGTGCTGTGGTCTGAAATGTGAATATCAACCCAAGAACAAATGCAAAAGACCTGGTGAAGAGGCTGAATCTGGTAAGAGTTTGTCATCATCCAGAGTGAAACAAGTACTGTACCGACATGAGGGGGTACTCTGCCTGGAAGAAGCTCTTACTCCAAAAGAAACATCAAAAAGACAGTTTGGAGTTTGCAAATGCACATGAGGATAAAGACTTTAATTGTTGGAGACATTTCCTGTGGTCTTGTTTGGCCATATTGACCATCGTCACATTTGGAGGAAAAAGGGGGAATCTTGCAAGCCTGAGAACACCATCCCAACTTTGAAATACAGGGGTGGCGGCATCATGCTGTGGGGTTGTTTTGCTGTGGGAGGGACTGGTGCACTTCACAAAATAAATGACATCATGAAGAAAGAACACTATGTGGAAATATTGGAGCAACATCTCAAGACATCAGCCAGGAAGTTAAAGCTTGGGCGCAGATGGGTCTTCCAAATGGACAATTCTCAAAACATATGGCCAAACTGGTTTCAAAGTGGCTTAAGGATTACAAAGTCAATGTTTTGAAGTGGTCATCACAAAGTCTTGATCTAAATCCAGTTGTAAATGTATGGGCAGAGCTGAAAATGCAGGTGCAATTTTAATTAAATTTCCACTGCTACGCGGACGACACACAGCTGTACTTATCAATGAAACCAGGTCAGACAGATAAATTAGATACGCTTAGTTCCTGCGTAAAAGCCATTAACACCTGGATGACTGTAAATTACCTCCTCCTTAACCCTGATAAAACCGAGGTTATTATATTAGGTCCTCAAAAACTGAGAGAGTCTCTATCTCAGCAGATCATCTCCCTGGATAATGTTAGCGTATCAACGAGCTCTACAGTAAAAACCTTGGAGTTCTGTTTGACCAAGACCTCTCTTTTAAAACACATATAAACCAGGCTTGTAAAATTGCGTTCTTTCACCTGCGCAACATTGCTAAAATACGAAATATCCTACCTAAGAGTGATGCAGAAAAACTTATTCATGCCTTTGTTTCATCAAGGCTGGACTACTGTAACTCCCTGCTAGCAGCGTGTCCTAAAAGTTCCCTAAAAAGTTTCAATTAGTTCAAAATGCAGCTGCAAGATTGTTAACACGTACAAAAAGAAGAGAACACATTACACCTGTGCTAAAGTCTCTCCATTGGCTTCCTGTAGAATTTAGAATCAAATTTAAAATCCTGCTCCTCACATTTAAAGCCATAAAAGGTATGGCTCCGCTTTATCTCCAAGACGCTATCGTTCCATATCAGCCAACCAGAGCACTCCGCTCTCAAAACTCAGGGCTACTAGTGATTCCTCGGGTCTCCAAAATCACTGTAGGTGGAAGAGCCTTTAGCTACCAAGCTCCGGTTTTATGGAATAAACTTCCAGCTCACGTTAAAGAAGCAGACACAGTCCCTACATTTAAGACTAGGCTCACAACGTACCTCTTTGAATTAGCTTATGATCAGGTCAGTTAGGTAAAGCTCTAACCCACAGCCTGAAGTAAAAGCTGCCTTAGGAGAAACACTGCTGTGGGAAGTACGGTACACTGAGCGCTATCCTCTTCTTCTTCTTACTGCAAACTCGTCTTATTATGATACAATACTTATCTTATCTGTAGTCTGTTCATTACTATTCACATGGTGTCTCCTGTCCCACTCCCCCTTGGGAGTGTCTGTCTAGATCGAATGGAGGAACCCGGCTGAACGGAGAACCCGGCTGAACGGAGGAACCCTGCCTACTGGATTGACAACAAGGACTGGATGGTCTCGATCCTGGCCCTTCTGCTGAGGGGATCCCATCGGCCTGGGTCTCTATAGCCTGTCCGTCCATGGGAGTGGATCTTTCCAGCCTGTGGTTCTCCCCGAGGTTTCTCGTTTCTCCCACCGGGTTTTTGAGTTTTTCCTTGCCGTGCTGGAGAGTCTAAGGACAGGGACACCCGCGCCGCTCGTCGCCACCTACTGCTGACGCTTATTTGGACTTTATGTTTGCCTGGATACTTGATTTAAATGTTGTAATCTGTAAAGCACTTTGTGATGCCTTCGGTATGAAAGCGCTTTATAAATAAAGTTTGAAGGTGGCCTACACATGTGTCTCAGTTACACCAGTTCTGTTTGGAGGAATGGACCAAAATTCCTGCCAACTATCGTGAGAAGCTTGTGGAAGGAAATCCAAAACGTCTGATCCAAGTTATACAGTTTAAAGGCAATGCACTACCAAATATTAATGAAATGTATGTAAACTTTTGCTCCTCCTGGAACCGTCACCTTAACGTGGTGGAGAGGTTTGAGAGCCCGAATGATCCTAGAGCTCTGTTGTTTGGGGCTTGGTGCCCCTGGTAGGGTCTCCCATGGCAAACAGGTCCTAGGTGACGGGTCAGACAAAGAGCGGTTCAGAAGCCCCTTATGAGAGACCAACAGGCCCGGTTAGAACCATGAGGCCGTCCTTCTGTGGACCCACCACCTGCAGGAGGAGCCATAGGGGTTGGTGCAGCTCCAACAGCTGCCCCCACGACCCGGCAACGGACAAGTGGAAGAAAATGGATGGATGGATGTAAACTTTTGGTTTTGTAAAAAAAAAAAACATTCCTAGAAAAAAATCTATCTCTCATTCTTCTGGAATTTGACAAATAGATTTTTTATTTTTTTATTCCAGTTGACCTAAAAAAAAAAAGTAAAAGTTAATTCTCGTTTTTTAATGGTAGACAGTGAGAGAGAAAAAATGCAAATGTTTCTTTTTATGAAGTGTATGTAAATACATGGTTCAACTGTATTTGAGTGCTCATTCCCACTTGTCATTTTCATCCTCTTTATAGTATGCTAACAGCCACATTTCCAAAACAATAAAAAACTGACATTTCATTAATATTTTGTATTTATTTAGGACATTCTTAATAGTCTATCACTCAGGCAAGAAAAAATATGGAAAACCTGCTTCACTGTAATAATGGACGAAATAGATATTAAATCAATATTTTATTTTGTGATATTCATCGTGTCAAAGTAGGGGATATGTGACTCGTCTCCTAAAGCTTCAGGGGGTACACTGCTCCAAAACGTGTAGGAACCACTGGCCTGACACAGTCTATCTGGTCCTACCATTTCTTCCTCACTGAAACAGAGAAAGAGATGAAGAGGTTCAAGCAAAGCAAGTTAGTCTTCGGGGTCACAGGGGAAAGAGATGCAGATGCCCCGCATCAGGTTCAGCAAAAAAGTGAGAGAGAATCACAAAGAAGACGGGGAGAGAGAAAGTGCAGCTGACATCCATGGTGTCTCACTAAAGTTTCTTCCAAAGTTTGACACACTGGATTTTGACATTAATCCTTTCTAGTCCTATTCAGTCCAGGTCCAGTCCTGTATATAGTCCTGGTTTAGTCCAAGTAAAATTCCTAGTTGTGAACCTGTTCATAACAATGGCAATAAAACCTATTATATCCTAGTGTCACTCAGTCCAGGTCGAGACAAGAATTTTGTTGGTTTTGAAATAGCTGTTTAAATAAAGCGTTATATTAAAGTTGCATTTTTTTAATCTGAGAGTGAGTAAGCTTGAGAGGTGAGGGTTGATGACGCTTAGAGTAAAGAATTGTTAAGTTTTGCTAAGGTTGTTGTTTCACCAAACTGTTCCAAAACTGGGAAGCTGTAATATACAGGAAAATAATGCATTGTCTTATATAGCACTTTTTCAGACGCTTTACAATTTCGTGCATTATTCATTCACTCTATACTCTGTGGTGGTAAGCTACTATTGTAGCCCCGGTAGAAGCCAGGCAACCAGCCTGCGCCATCGGCCCCTCCCGCCACCACCAACCACTCACTTTCACCCAGGCTTCCTGCTGTTCCCAAACTGTCTCCAAAAGAACAAAAAGCAATTTTTGAAAACAGCTAAAGGAGATGAAAGTGTTTTTGATCACTTAAAATACAGGAACTTACTATACATTTGAACCTTAAATTCGTGAGGTCCAGATTAAATTATCTGGACCTCATTTAAAATCCTGGCTACGGCCCTGAGCCCAAATTCTATTGTTTTGTCAATAGTTTTTGCCATAATTTCTCCCTTTTGGTTCTGTTGGGTTATGCCACAAAGTGTTTGCCAAATTTACTTTTCAGATTACTTGGTTAAGAAATAATGAATCATGATTTGTCTTTTGGTACATGTATATATGCATCATGGGAGTGGAGCTCATGAAAATGGAGCCAAACTGTTTTGTCCTCCCTTGTCGTAATCCCATTTTTGTCATGTCTTCCCTCACAAAAGTGTCTGAGTCGGAGGGCCACAACAACAATAACTCCATATTCTACCTTACTCTGAACTTTATTGCAGGCTACATTGCGCTAAATTATTGTCGGCTCAGGAGGGAAGGTCTGCTGTGATTTTGAATAATCTACGAGTTTTTCTAAAAACACTAACCTTAAAGTTAACCATATTCCTGGCCCCATCCCTAATGGGTCATGAAATCTCACGGTTTCACAGCAGACTGTCCCTCCCGAACCGATGATCTAGCAACCGTCCAAATAGTGTCAGGAAGGCGGTAGGGAAAGGAGCCTCAATGAGTCCTGTACCTCCTTTAGCATAGGAGGTTCCTCACCGGCGATTAGGAGCCATGTGCCACTGCACCGCATAAATGGAAATTTTTAATGCAGTGAACTTCCAAATATACCATTTGGAAACTCAAGGCCTTACATTTAGTTACTTCTATCAATTGAGCCAGAAATGGACAAGGATAAATCCGACTCTGAACACCCACATGTGTAAGTCCAGAGTGATAAGACTCATGCATGATGTGATGTTGAATTTTTAATAACGAGCATTGACAATGCATTCACACTCCAGCCTTCATCTGGTTATTAGGCGGCAGTGGTTTCCCACAATGGGTGCCTGCGGTCGGACCAAACTCTTGGACACATTTCTCTACACTTTCAGCTTGAGCTGGAAGCTCTTCTCACAGTCAAACCAGTCCATGGGGGCAAAGAAAAGGGGCTTCTCATCCAGCAGACCCTGCAGTCGGGTGTTCCAGGCAGCCAGCATTGCACTGCGACCCTCTGGAGCAGCATCCTCTGGGGCCCAGAAAATCTGAGGCGCCAACACCTGGAAGCCACAGTAATGCAGGATCCCATTCTAGAAAATTACAAACAAAAAAAAAGTCAAAATGAGGTCTGAAGTTAGTCACTAGTCAGAGACAGACTTTACAACCTGTAAGGGCCACAGTGTAACATTCATGTCTCCATTGATGCCGGTCGGACTGAACATGGTCTCTTGTGACCCTGTTGTGAAGGACAGAAGGGCTTTTGTTTTCTGGAAGTAGAATACAAAAGTTAGCATCTTTTATACAATGGTATAAATGTTTCCATTTTGCACTGCCCCAAACTCGGTTACTGAAAGTTAGTTTAGTCTGTTGAAATTCAGTTTGGATCCTAGAGTCACGCTTTATGAAGCATCAGAACAGTGTTCAGTTCATGGTTCATTTTTATAGTTTAGTATACAAACCGTTTGCATTTAAATGGCAAGGTTAATCCATTTATCTTTCCTCTCAATGGGCCGTTTACCTTGAAGATCCCGTTGCTGTAGCGCTTCTCCTTTGTGTAGGCAAAACCCAGGGTGAGAACCCGGTCAAACCAGCCTTTCAGGACGGCAGGGACAGTGAACCAGTACATGGGAAACTGAAATGCAGAAGTTTCAGTCCAAATACTTGTGCTTAAAATGGTCTCCATGCATTACCTGAAATATGACAAGATCTGCTTCTTGGAGTTTGCGCTGCTCTTCAGTGATATCTGCACTCAGCCTGCCTTCATCCCAGGCCAGTTTGGTCTCCTCTGCATATCGGAAGTGCTCAGAATTCTTTACCTACCTGCAAACGTGACATGTTTTTCACACAAGTCCAAGTGAGCAATTTGAAATCTACTTTCTATGCCTGTGGGAGAATCCCAACGCACCAGTGATGTCTTCAGCTGTAGCAGTAGCTTTGAACTTCATGGCATACAAGTCGGACACTTCCACAGAACATTCTTTCGCCTTCAAAACCTCCACAGCAGCTTCTTTGGCAGCTGCACTGAATGAGCCAGCGCTCTGGTGGGCATACACAATCAGAACTTTCTTCTCTGCAAGTCAAAACCACGAATGTTAAAGAGATAGCTCTAACAACACAGTACAGGCATGAAGTAATATCAACATTATCCAAACATAAGCTCACCCATTTCAAAGCCAGCAGTGACAACTCCAAGAAGCAGCTAATTCTGAGGCAAACTCCCATTGTTCTTATACTGCCGTCCAATTGGCTCAGGCCCACTCACACAGGTGCTGTCAATCACACATCAACAGAAGAGGACCTCTGCTGACTGGAGCGCTCATATCTGGAAGACATTCTCCATTTTGATTGGCCTTCAGCTTTCAAAGGCAATATTGTACTCGTATATATGTTATATTCGGGAAGCCAGCTGCATGCTGTTATGTATTTTAATCACAGGATAAACTCACAATAGTCTCCCTTCTTTCCAGCTGCTTTTTCAGAATTACCCGGACCTCACTATTTTTAAAATCCTGGCTACGGCCCTGCTCGTGTGTAACATTTGGATCGCCACATTTTTGCCCGGGCCTTCAGTAAAATTTCAAAGTAGCGCTGCCCTTGTTTTAGTAAAGGCTTATGAAATTTGAAATGATGTGAATAAGAATTTTGAAATGTTTTATTTTTTTGTTTTGTGGATTCAGAAGTTGCATGATCTCCCAAACAACAGAAGATGGCGCTGTCTCAATAAAAAAAATAAATAAATAAATAAAAACTGAAAAACAAAAACACTCGTGAATCCGCTGTGGTAACTCCGCTGTCGTGAATCGGCAGCTGCTCCGGTCTGCAGACTTTATTTATTTTTTCCTTTGGGGCGGGACTCGTCTGGGCGGAACTGTGTTTCTCGTGGAAAGGCGTGAAGTCGGACAGAAAATACTGTGACAACATGGCTCTGCTCATGGAAACAAGGTTGCTTTTGAGAAAAGTGAAAGATTTAAGATGTTTGACGGTCAGATGGAGCAGGGTCAAACCGAAATGGGTACGTGTGTCATCTGTTTTGGTCATTTGGCACTGCAGTAGAACCAGGCCAAACATTTGACATTTGACTGAATACTTTCTGTACTATCCTCTCTGCATCAGTAGCTTAGCTTCAGCTTGTGCTTTTTACATTTAAGTGGGGGAACAGATCGCCATTCTATGATCTCATTTTTAACTATGAATTTCATTTTAGTATTACTATTAAAATGCTAATGTTTTGAACTTATTTGTGGGTAATATCCACATGAAACTAAAACTGACATGAAGTTCCATCCTCCTCATAATTCAAACTTACAGGCGTGATTGTTTTGAGCTGTAAGGGCTTTAAGCCATTAGAATAGTATGGTCAATCTCTGCAAAAAAAAAATTACAGTTCAAGTTTCACAATTTAGGTGACGTGATATCAGGAGAATCCCCAATATGTCACAAATCACTGAGGTCTTGTCATCAACAGTTAAAAAATGAGTTGGAAGACACTTTATTATTTCCACTTAAACAGCCTTCTACACTGAACCATTTCACCATCGTATTTTAAAATCTAAGACTTGGGGTTAGAGTAGTTTATTGGTTTGTTTGACAGTGACCATTTACAACATACTTTAACCTTAAAAGGAACATGCCACCGTTTTTCCATACTGAGATATGTTCTTACCTGAGCTTAGACGAGTTGATGCGTAACTGTCTGGGCTTTGCGCGTGTGCTCAGTCACGCAAAACAAACAAACCTGTTAGCATTTAGCCTCTCCTCCTCTCCTCTATGGGGCCAAACTCTTCCACATTTTCCCTATTTAAATACGGTTACATGAGCAGTTATATGATCCAAGTCTAGTTACACAAAATTAAACAAATCGATTTTTAAGCGGATTAAAAAACGGCACTATATCGTAAGGCGTAATAATACCTTAGGAGCACTTCGAGACGTCCGCGCAGTAAAGTGAAGATATTACTGCGCAGACGTAACTACTCACATAACTGTATTTAAATAGGGGAAACGTGGAAGAGCTTTGTCGCTTCTAACTCCACCACGTTTGGCCCCATAGAGGAGAGGAGGAGAGGCTAAATGCTAACAACATTTGCGTGACTGAGCGCACGCACAAAGACCAGACAGGTACACATCAACTCGTCTCAGCTCAGGTAAGAACATATATCAGTATGGAAAAATGGTGGCCTTTTAAGAAAAGGTGCGTTACCAGATTTAGCTATTGCTAATTTCCATCTGCATTCCCAGGCAAACAGACAAATAGCTTGACTTTAGGAACAGTTGTATCACAATAACCATCTCTGAGACATATGTTTCTGTTTCCTAAATTATGTATATATATAGTATGTATATATATATATATATATATATATATATATAATTATTTTTTAAACAGTTTGAAACAAAACCATACGGTAAAAGTTTAGTTTTAGGCTTGATTTTCATTATGACCATTTAGTCATTAGTCTTACTTTTACACAGTTTGGTGAAAAAAAAGAGTTGTTCACGGTTTGTTTTTAAAAATGTATTTAAACATACTGTGGTGAATGGGTTTACTCAAATATCACCATCATTGCTATATTCAAATTCTTTCGTATTTTGTGCAGCACTATGTTCAGGTTTAGAGAAGATCTTTTTCAAAACGAGTGTCTTGCCCATAGTAAACCATAAACAAATTTTGAATGGTCAAAAGTCTTCAAGATTGGTTCTATATTAGGAAAAACATATAATATGACTGTCTGAAACCCAGCCAAAGGCCCCCGCGCTCCAAAGGAATTGTGAAATAAATCCATAACAAATGTAACTATGGTGTCTTAGAATGAAATGACCTGACGTGACCAAAGCTGTTTTCCAGGCTACGACTCGTCCGAAGTACCCTGCCACCAGACTGGCCCTGCATCATTTCGACGTGGCGTATGGCTCTCAGCTGGGGCCCCTGTGGCCCTCGGTGAGAGTGGCCCTGCTGTGTGAGAAGAAGTACGGAGCGCTCATCAACAACTTCTCTCACCATGACGCCATGGCCGAGCTGCAGCTCCAGGGCTGTAAGGACTTCATCTCCGACACTGCGGCGGCAGGTATCATTACGGTTATCAAATGTTCCAACACTTATGTTACTCATCCATTCATAACAGCATAGAGGAAGGCCACCATTTTGACATTTTCAACCTATTAAATCGCCTAAAACTAAGAACACACCACTTTACTATATACAGTAATATATACAGTTTCGATAGGCCCCATTATCAGATCTCTGGTGGGCAAAAAAATTAGCCGCGTTTTATCCAATTTCACCTCTCCATAATCTGGAGAGGCGTTTGGATAAAACGCGGCTAATTTTTTCTCATAATTATATTCATTATGAATCCTTGGCCGACATAAAACACTCAAAATTAAAGCATTTGCTTTTGCTCATATTTCATTTAACCAAATATTCAGAGTTTCATAATTCTATGGGAAAAGCGCAACAGCTTCTAACGGGGATCTCCAACCAGCCGTTCTCCAGCCCTTTCTTCATCGCTCACCCAAGGCTTTCAACATTTCTCCACGCGCTTGATAAGTCACATTTTAGATACATTCTTTAGGTGCTGAAGATTTTGTATAGAATCTGCAAACTGTTAGGTACGTAAAGGTAGAGAATAAGGCAAAATTAAAGCCATTTGCGTTGAAATAGCATAATTAGACCAATTGCTTTGATGCATTAGTAGCAATTAAGCAATTAATTTAGTTAAATTGCGATTAATTATTTTTTGAGGATTTGTGCACAGATCCCTGCAACATGGGCTGATGGTCATAGAATAGATGACCGGCACAACTATGGGCCTCAGGATCTCGTCACCGTCTCTCTGAGCATTAACAATGCCATTAAAAGAAATTCACCTGTGTTTGTCCATATTGACAAACTGATAAACTCTATGTGAGAGCGATGTGCTGCACTGACTGGTTTTCTGAGTCCCACAGAGCCGACCAATAGAGCAAAACGGAACTTAATAGAGGGAACTACTACTAAATGTAGTAAGACAGAAGGTGTGTTTACCTGCTTTACTAGTTTCGACTTCCTGTGATCTGATCCAAACTAGCAGTTAAACTAACCTTCGGTCTTACTAAAAGAACAATTAGTAGTAGCTTAATCTAAGCAGACAGTATGAACCTTTTTCAAAGATAATAGAGTGGACTTTTATGGTAGACAGCCTGTGCAATATTCATGTTGATATGCCACAGCTGTGGACAATATTTGAGAGGAATAGGTCTTTTGTTTTGATATTTCTATCTTTGCGTGTGAAACATGGGAGCAAAAACAAAAGTCTTGAGTGTCTATTTTTGTTCAGTGTGTATACAGTTGGACAGTCACTAAATCTGTCAATGATTTCAATAATCTTCCAGTGAGTTGTTTCAGCCCTCGCTCTAACACTTTATTGTGGAAGTAAAACTTGTTTTGTGCTTGTTTCTCTCTGCAGCAGACTCACAGTCTCAGGATCCAGAGCGTGGAGGAGAAGAGGTTTCTCAAAGTGACTTACAGACGACTTCAGACGCTTCTGTCCACTCAAACATCAAGTGCTTAGTGTTTCCCGAGGAGACATCAGCCGGTTTAAACCGGCCAGGTCAGTTTGGATTCAGCCGTGTTCTTCAGTGTTGGTGTATCTTGATCTAAAACAGAACTAATAACAGAGATGATTGATAAAAATGAATGTCAAACTCTACACACTCTTGTAGACAACCTTTGTAGGGGTTAAATCTGATTTAGTATTTGCCTCTTCTGTCCAGGCCTGACTCGGACGGCCTGCTGGGGTATTACCTGATGGACGCCGCCTCGGTCCTGCCCTGCCTGGCTCTGGACGTGAGAGAGGGACACACCGTTTTGGACCTGTGTGCGGCGCCCGGAGGAAAGGCGCTCACCATCATGCAGACATATGACCTGGGTAGAACTGAGATTACAATAAATCATGGTTTATTTTCTTAAAGGCTTTTCCTAAGGCTGACAATGTCCTCCTTTTTTATGCTCAGGCTTCCTCTGTGTGAACGACTCCTCGGTTTCCCGGACGATGCGCCTCAGAAGGGTCCTCCAGAGCTACGTCCCCAAAGCTCAGCTGTCTGACGCCAAGGTCCACATCAGCTCCTTCGACGGCACCATGTGGGGGGACGTGGAGAGGGACTCCTTTGACAGAGTGAGCAGATCCGAAAATGACATGAACATTTCGTATTTTTGATGAAAAACGTCCAAGGTTGGGTATTTAGAGTGTTGGGTACATTACTAAATATGATCTGTCTGTGTCTCAGGATAACTGTCCAATCAGAAAGCAGAATTTGCTCCACTCGTATTGGTCATAGCGTTTAAAACACTTCCACAATCCCAGCTCCTGTCCCTGATAAAGTTCTGATCAGTGCCAGTGCAGCCTCCAGTCATTACAGCTCAGTGGCTGAACTCTGGAGGTTCTTGGCTTTCAAATATTCCCCTTGTGCAGCTTTGAGCAAACCAAGTTCAGCTGTAGTGACTTTTTTTTAAAGCACTAAGAGCCTCCTACATTCACTTTAACCTCTTTCAGCTTTACCCAAATCTAAAAAGCTTCTGGAGAGCAACAGTGTAATGTAGGGCTGAAAGATATATCGTTATCGTATCGATATCGAGATATGAACATTCAAGATATCAATATCGCAAAGAAAAATATATCGTTATCGTATTTATATCAAAATATGAACATTCAAAATATTAAAATCGAAAAAGCAAGATATAAACGATATAGATTTTCATCAATAAAACTGCACTTTTTGTATTATGATTTTATTTAAAAATGCTTGGTTTTCACCTAACCCATAGTTATATCGTATCGTATCGATATCGAGATATCTGGCATGAATATCGAGATATTACATTTTGTCCATATCGTTCAGCCCTAGTGTAATGCCTCATTTGAAAGCTAAGACCTACAAAAGTTATTGTAAGTTTGTCGTCACATTGTCGCCGCGTTTCTGTCACATTTTGTCGTGTTTTTGTTGTTTTTTGATACTTTTCATTGATTTTGTAATTGCATTTTGTTTTGTCATGTTTTTGTGCCACTTTTTCGTCACTTTTTTGTTGTGTTTTCGCCTCATTTTCGTCACTATTTCGTAGCGTTTTTTTTTGTCGCTCCTTTATCGCTTTTTTTGCTGCGTTTTTGTCGCTTTTTTGTTATGTGTTTCATCCTCGTTTTCGTCGCTATTTTGATGCTTTTATTTTTTTAAGCTTTTAGATTTGGGTAAAGCCGAACTGGAGAAATGTGCCCAGTTCCGGTGTGGGTTAAGACGTTAAGTTTACTCCATCCACCGGTCCAGTGGCGCCACTTCAGCTTTGTGTTTGATAAAGTTTGAAAAAAACACAGTTTGTGCACATGGGTTATCAAATACCTGTTAAAGTACTATAACAATTCATAAAATACTGTTAATTGTAATCAGATTTCCTGGGGGACGCCTCAGAGCCCCCCTTTCGGTCATATATGATGTACAACCGTGGGAATCAGAGAACATGGTACTTTTATTTGGCACGTCCCGCCTCCTCTTATGGGTTATGTTTGGGTGTTGTTGGGCAGGTGCTGGTGGACGTCCCGTGTACGACGGACAGACACTCGGTCACAGAAGACGACAACAACATCTTCAGAAAGAACCGCGTCGGAGATAGGAGGAGGCTTCCCCAGCTGCAGACGGCGCTCCTGCTGTAAGCAACGTTCACTCAAGGGTTTTTATTTGTTTTTAAGCGTGACACAAGTTTTTACTCCATTTAACATGTCGTTTTCCCGCATAAGGAGTTGTCGTTATGTACTCAAAGTGGACATAATTATGCAAAATCATATATATAATGTTATAATGTTTTCGTTACATTCACACAGTTTTGTGATTTAGATTTGCAATTTATGTTTTAAAAGATTCAAGATTCAGTTCTCACTAGTGACACATTTCAGACATGTCCAGACTGAAATATGAACTGGGGTCGCACACATAATCATCATCAAATCAAAATTTCAGTTCAAACCGTTGTTGTCCCCAGCGCCATCATCACTGTGTGGTTTGGACTGTGCAGAACAGGAAGCCTCTGCAGCGTGTGATTAATACTAAACAGCCAATCTAAAGGAAACGCTCATACCAGGAGGCCAGAACATCAATAAGGACGAGGCCAGGCCTATTCAGATCCAGCCCACAAGAAGCTGGTCATTCGTTTACGTTTGCCGGTGGTGGGGAGCTCGCCAAATAACCGTGCCAGTGGCCAATGAAAAGGAAAAAATGAAGGAAAAAAAATAATTTAATTCAATAGTCCTGGAAAAGGCACACCCTCAGCATCCACTGTTTGCACTGCTCCCCTCTAGAGGGCGCCACAGGAGCATCAAATTCAGAGCCACAAAATTCACAAACAGTTTCTATCCCTTAGATCAGTGGTTTCCAACTGGTGCAGCATTGGGAACCACTATCGCCCAAGAACAACAAACAACGACCCAAACAAGACTTACATTTGTTTATATATAATGTAAATGAATGTCATTTTCTCATAAGTGATTGTTGAATGAGCATCAAAAAGCCTAAAAAGCTCAAAATCATCTCTACAAAGCATTCATTTAAAGTGCATATGACACATTAGACACAATTCATTTGCTAAAACATAGTTAACACAATTATATTTAAGCTTTTGCTAAATATTGTACACAGCTTTCTTTAGTTTGTCCATTTTTGTGATGTTTATAGTTTCACTTCCTTATTGGACAAGTGACATAGATGAAGGCAAACAATTTTACACTGTTGCCGTGCCGACCATGTTACGTCAACTCGTCCACTCTTTCAGCAAAATGAACTGTAAATCGACATACTGTGTACTACTTACTTGCATACTGTAACGCTCCATGGACTGACTTTGTTTTGTTTCCCGTGTGTTTTAGAGCGGGCATCTTGGCGGCGCGTCCCGGCGGGGAGATCGTCTACTCCACCTGCTCCCTGTCCCAGCAGCAGAACCAGGGCGTGGTGGAGCAGGCGGCGCACCTGGCCCTCGAGCAGCACGGGATACACACTCAGGTCAGACTTTGGAGCTTCCGACAGGGCCTTTATACAGTCATTAATAAGTCAGCCACATTTCTTCATAGTTGGCTCAAAGCTAAAGCGGTCCAATCAAATATTGATGTTAAGATTTTGTGTAACTAAAGAACAAACCAAGTGACAAACTGTATATCTGAGTATTTTAGAGTATCGTCTGCTGTTTCCACTTAACATTTTACTTACTAACAAGTATATTTTGTACTTATATAGTCTAAAACTGTGTGTATCAATCAATCAATCAATCAATCTTTATTTATATAGCGCTTTTCATACATTTCATGTAACACAAAGTGCTTTACAGATTTAAAAACATTCTCTCACACCCACCTCCTCCCACAAATACAAACACATTGTCGCACTCACACTCTCCCCACCCACCTTCCAGAGACACACCACACACTCAAGGTAAAACAATGGACACAATGGACATAAGGCTGAGGTAAGGCTGGGTACAGATAAACCAGGTAAGGAAACACCATCCAAGGAGCCGTCTGCATCGGGAGCAGCATCTCGGCTGCAGCCACAGGGCACCAACACAGGACGCCCGGAGGAGGCGCGGTAGAAACACCACACCTCCATCCAGACACCCACAGGACAGCACCCCAGCAGCCACAGCCAATCCCCGCTCCCGAGGCAGAGGGCTCCTCCAGAGGAAACTGGGAGACCATAAAAATGGTTAAAATAAGTAAAAAGTAAAGGTAAAAATAAGAATATAAGACCACTAAAATAGGCCGAGAGGTAAAATACATAAAGAAAACATAAATAAATAAATAAATAAATATTAATAACAATTAAATAAATAGGCCTAGCAGTTAAAAGCTAAACTAAAAAGGTGGTCTTAAGCCTGCTTTTAAAAACATGAACGTTCTCTGCGGTCCTGAGCTCCTCCGCAGGTCGTTCCAGAGGTGAGGGCCATAATACTGGAAAGACGCCTCGCCGTGAGTCTTTCTGTTGACTTTAGGAATAACTAGCAGACCTCTGCCGGTGGAGCGAAGGGGCCGTGAAGGTTCATAAGGTAAAAGCAATTCTGAGAGATAAGAAGGACCAAGACCATTAAGACATTTAAAAACCATTAAAAGAACTTTAAAATCGATCCTGAAACACACGGGGAGCCAATGCAGCGACTCTAAAACCGGTGTAATGTGGTCCCGCCTCCTGGTCTTTGTCAGACACGAGCTGCTGAATTTTGTAAAAGTTGTAAACCTGAGATGCTCTTTTTGGGAAGACCAGAAAGCAGGCATTACAGTAGTCGATACGACTGGTGATAAAAGCATGCATCAGCGTCTCCGTGTTGTTTCCATACCCAGCTTTATGCAGTCATTTTTACCAATGCAAAATCTGATGTCGAAGTCTCAGAAAAATGTATTTCAGTAATGTGTTGCACTGATGAGTGGCTCAGTAAGTCTTGTCTTTTACTGTATTCAAAGAAAACTGTGTGTATGTTATTCTCCAAACCCCCAACAGCAAGAACAAGCTCAAATGTATTTATAAAAGGAGAGGAGCTACTGATTGTGGGCACATTTAAATATCTTGGTGTTATCTTAGACTCAACGTTATCTTTTAAAAATCATGTTAAACATATGTGTACAATTGTAAATTTTAATCTTCGTAATTTTAGACAAATCCGAACATCACTGCCAGAAAATGCAGCTAAAATGTTTCTTCATTGTATGATCTTTTCACATATTGGATATTGCATTACTAACTGGTCATTGACAAGTCTGACTACTTTAAAACCAATTGAGTCTCTATATAAAAAAGCTTTAAAAATATTTGATAAAAAAACATATTCTTAATACTTGAAAATATAATATTCTAAACATTTAAAATGGCTTGTTCGGTTTATAAGATTCTGCATGGACTCTCTCCACCATCCTTGAATGAATTCATTAAGTTCATATCCAGTACAAGTGGTAGAGTGACCAGAGCCGCCACCAGAGGCGACTGTGTGGTTCCTTATAGACGACGCACAGCGTTTAGTCAACAGGTGCTGTCAGTGAAAGGGACCACGGTATGGAACAGCATACCAGCAGACATTAGAGACTGTACCACATTCATAGTATTTAAAACTAAACTTAAAGGTTGGCTGAAGGGGAATCAGACATGTAACCACTGACCATTATCCTTATGTTTTATGTCTCAAGTTTAATTGTGTGGATGATCTGTGTGATGATCTTTTGTCTTTAATGTTGTATATGGTCTTTGTATTTTCTTGATCTACCAGGGACTACAGATGGAAAGTAGCCATTGGCTAATTCTGGCATATTTACATTTATATGTTCATTAATATGCATTGTCCCTTTTAAATAAATAAATAATAAGCCGATCCTTCCCCGATCACGCCCAGCGAAGGAGGGGGAAAAAGAAACTCACCCTTTACGATGCTTATTTTATGACTTTTTCTCGCCGCACCTTTGGTAGTTTTTCAGGAAATTACTACAACATCGCAGCGGACTCTCGTCTTTCCCACGCTCATCCATTCACAAATATTGACATGTTTGGTATCCACGTGTTGCACGAAAGGCGCCCAGATGGCACTGTAATCCAAATATGGCCATTTCGCATTTGGAGACAGCCGTGGCTAAAGACTGGAGAAATATACACGTGCATGAGCAGAAGTTAGAAAACTTTAGGGCCGTTTTCACCAAATGATGTTTTCGTTTCACTCTTGCAACAACATCTCCACTTTAGTCGCTCCTTCAGACTCCAAACTTTCCGGTCTTGGAGATCACAAGAATATTTTGAAGGTTTTTTAAAATTATTATCTAATTCCTGCCTAATTTATTGAGTTGATAAAAGAAGATCCAAAATCTTTGTAACTAATCATCAGAGTAAAAACATACATTTAACCCTGGGTCTTTTCATTATTTAGATATATTATAGGCAATTTTGGCCATTTTCAAGCATACAGTGTCTTTTTTTTTTTTTTTTTTTTTTTTTTTTTACATAAAATGACAGAAAACTTGCAATACATTTTCCATCATGGCCTTTGTGGCATTAAACGTATAGTATTTGGGCTCATTACATATGCAGAGGATTAAAGTTTTCTTTTTGTTGTTGTGATTCCAGATTGTGGATCTGAAGCCGCTCACTCAGAAGTTCTCCAACACTTTCCACTTCGCCCCCGGCCTGTCTGTGGGGGAGATGGTGGTGCCACATTTGGCCGCTAACTTTGGACCTATTTACATGTGCAAACTCCGCAGGCTCACGTAGTCTCCATCTGCCCCTCGAGGACACTGAAGGACGTGTTCTCTGGATGTACTTTTCATGTACTTTTTTTTTGGCCTGAAGATGGAAACAGCAGCTCAAGTTTACACTTGGAGACTTCTCTAGTGAATAACCACTAGAGGGCGGTAAACACTGACTGTGTACATAGAAACGATCAACAGTGAGAGTTTCTCAATTGCCAGGATATTCCCTTGGGAGTGAGCTCCTCGAAGCAGAACTGGGGCTGCATCTAAAAAGTGGAAAGATCACTCCTTTCTCCTTTTCCTTAACCTTTGAGGCCGACGTCATGAGGTCGACCTTGAGGTACCTTTGCAGTGAGGAACAGGAGCTTCAGCTGCTCCTTCTGCGTCAGGTCAATCTGAACCTTCCTAACCCAGAGGAAACAACCAGGAAGTGACATTGTACAATATACGCTCCATATCCTCCTGCAACAAATTTAACGACAATTACCAACCGGACAAATATATTCTGAGCAACTGCACAAATGTCAGAATCCATCCATCCATCCATCCATCCATTTTCTTCCACTTGTCCGTTGCCGGGTCGTGGGGGCAGCCGCCGGAGCTGCCCAAATCACATTGCACCAGCCCCCCATGGCTCCTTCTGCAGGTGGTGGTCCACGGAAGGACGGCCTCACGGTTCAAACCGGGCCTGTTGGTCTCTCCTAGGGGGCTACCAGTGTAGGCAGACACTGGAGGCAATGTGGGTGAAGTGCCTTGCCCAAGGACACAACGACAATGTGCACAGTCAGGAGGCGGGATTCGAACCCACGACCTTCCGATCATGAGACGACCCGCTCTACCATCTGCGCCACTGTCGCCCCCAAAAAAACGTAACCCACATGGCTCATTTGCATATCTCATTTTAAACTGAATTTCTGTAATTCAGTTTAAAATGTGAATCTAATATATGATATAGACTCATGGCATGTAAACTGACATATGTCAAGCCTTTGTTTGTTTTAATTTTGGCTTATAGCTTGTAAAAACCCCAAAATGAAAATTTCAGAAAATTAGAATATTACATGAAATCAATGAAAAAAAAGATTTTAAACAAGAAATGTGAGCCCTCTGAAAACTATAATCATGCTTATGTACTTAGTACTTAGTTTGGGCCTTTTACTTGAATGACTGCCTTAAATCTGGGGTACCTGATTTTCCTGTTCAAACAGTGACATTTTTAGTTGTGGCCCCAAACTGGCTCTAGCTCTCACAGTCCCTCCTGTGTATTCACATTGTTCAAAGAATGTAATTACATGCACATTTCACACCCATATACAGCATTGAGTGGTGACAAAGTGAAGCGGGGGCGGCCACCCCCAAAATAAATTCCACTCATTTAGATTAGACTTCTATCATCCATTGCTCAATAAAACTTTAGGTGAAGACAATACAACAAGCTCGGTGTTTTGCTGTGTTTATAACATACTCTGAGGTGCCAACAATAAATGTATTCTATAACACCAAAAAAATCAGGTACCCCAGCTTTAATGCGGTTGCGTGGCATGGATGCTATCAGCCTGTGGCTCTGCTGAGGTGTTATGGAAGACCAGGATGCTTCAACCAGAGGAATATGACAACTGAAGCCCATGTCCAGGATCCGTCTGTGTGTGGAGGCTCTTGATGCTCTGACTCCAGCCTCAGTCCACTCCTTGTGAAGGTCCCCCACACTTTTGAATGGCCTTTTCCTGACAGTCCTCTCCAGACTGCGCTCATCCTGAGATGGTTTTTTATTTGGGGTTTATACAAGCTGTGAGCCATAATTATCAAAATTATAACAAATAAAGGCTTGAGTCTGGAGAGGACTGTCAGGAAAAGGCCATTCAAAATTCATTGGACCTTCACAAGGAGTGGACTCAGTGCATCAAGAGCCACCACACACAGACGGATCCTGGACATGGGCTTCAGATGTCAGATTCTGGTTGAAGCATCCTGGTCTTCCATAACACCTCTGCAGTGCCACAGGCTGAGAGCATCCATTCCACACAACCGCATTAAGGCAGTCATTCAAGTAAAAGGTATATATTCAAGTACATATACATGATTATAGTTTTCAGAGGACTGACATTTATTTGTTTAAAATCATTTTTTCATTGATTTCATGTAATATTCTAATTTTCTAAAAATTTCATTTTGGGGTTTTTACAGGCTGTAAGCCAACATTTTCAAACTTTACCATTTCACGTCACTTTGCATGCCATGAGTCTATATCATATATTAGTTTCACATTTTAAACTGAATTACAGAAATAAATGAACTTTTTCACGATATTCTAATTTTCTGAGTTTCACCTGCTCCTGTTCACCTCAGATATGCAAATGAGCCATGTGGGTTAAGTTTAGTTCTTGTAAAATGTAAACCAAAGTGTGTAATTTTGCTATAGAATATCTTTAGATATGCTGTATCGTGATAACCTCACCCTTGTTCGTAGTGATCATCGTGGGAGGGTGACAAGACTGAATGAGACTGATTTCCAAAAATGTATAGACAGTCATCTGTTTGACAAGTTCGAGTTTATTGTCTTTACCTTGTAGCATTTTGGTCAACCTGATTGTTTTTAAAGTTCATTAAAGTTGCGGTTCCTCAGCAGTCCATGTGTCCAGGTTATATTACAACTGATCTGAACACTTGCTGTAACCATCCAGTCCCTGAAGCCTATGAAAACCATTAGGAAATATTGCTGAAAATGGGTTGGCACAGAGGAGCGGCTACGCAAAGTTCGGGCCTCACTTTGTGTGTAGGGAGGTTTATAAATGAGGCCCCTGGTCATTAGCCATGTTAGCTTACCTTCAGAGTTGCTTCTTTCTGCTAGTTTTTGGCTTGGCATCTCTGGATACCTTCATGAACTCCATCAAAAGGTGGTGGATGTCCTCAGTCTTGCATGTGTCGTGTTTCCTCTGTAGAACCGCCCACTAATGCAGAGAGCTGGAAAGACTGCATTAATGTCTTTTTTTTTCTTTTCTTTTGTGGTCATCTTGAAATCATCTCATCATCCTCATCTTTGGACCTCTAGCTTCGTGCGTCATAGCCCCTTCTGAAGGGTCCCGACCCCCGCTTTGGGAACCCCTGGCCTATAGACATCATCAAATCTCCGCTCTATTTGCAAAAGCCTTTAACTTTGAAAATGTGCTTATTTATCAATTTCCTTCCAAAATTTCCAGTGCCGTTGTCGCTGGTAATCACCCGGGTAACGACCTCCGCTACCTCTACTCTACCCCCCCAATCTCCTTCCACCTTCTATTTGTGGCCAAATGTCTCCTCTTTATCGCATAATGTGGCTCCCTGAACCATCTTTGTGGAGCCGATGACCCTTCCCGTTTGTCCTGTCCCGCCAATGTAGCGTGAAAAAGGTGTTTGTCTATCTCCCCATCCCCTCTTCCCTTCCATCATTAAGCCCTTCCAACTCTTATAAACATTAGAGAGCCAATCCAAAATGGCCGCTATCTACTTGTTTGGGGCCTCTTTTTTTTTCCGGGGTGGGCGCTCGCAGGCTCATTTTCCGCGCGATTGTAAAGCGATTCGTGCATTAGAATGGGGATGGAGCCGCGGAAGGCGATGGGAATTAATGACACATAAAAACTATTTGTGCTCGGAGTGCGTCGGACGGTCGTGTGCTTACCTAAACGTATTGTAAGTATGCGTCGGCTGCGGCGGGCGGGCTCCCTACATAAATTTCCATGTTTTAACAGTCGAAAGGCGGCGAGTGCTTGCTCGGTGTTTGTCCACGGACTATTATTGAATTAAGGCGGCGGAGCGCGGGGCCCGCTCGTGAGATACGCGCCAGCATTAGAAAGATGAACATTATGGATTTGTCTACCTACCCATGCCGCTGTTTGGAATATACATCTGAATCGTGTGGACGCATTAGCGCACATTTGAATAGGCCATCAGTAAGAGAGTGAAATCACAGAACATCTCGTGAACAAAGTAAAAATATATTCATGTAAATGCACAGAATTGAAAAGGTGCAAGAGGGAGAAATTATATACCACTATAGTACCGGCTCATTCCATTGAGCTGCATATGGGCAGGACTAAGGTATGGTCAGTATGTTGGTCAATAATAAGTTCAAGTGAGGAAATGGCATTTAAAGATGCATTATGTATCTTTTTACTTGGAAAAAAGTTGATATTTGTGTGTATTTGACCTTGTAATGACCCAGCAGCTATATGAGTGGTCAGCATGGCGCCTTTACTTTCCATCCCAGTGGTCTCTATGATGCACCATGATCAATTGTTTGGAAGGTTTCCTCGGCTGACGAACCCTCTCACCAGAAAACCTACAAAACAATTGATCCTGGAGCGTTGTAGAGACCACTGTGATGGAAAGTCAGGGCACCATGCAGACCACTCATACAGTCACTGGGTCACTACAAGGTCAAATACGCACAAATATCAACTTATTTTCACATAAAGAGTTGCTTAAGGCACCTTTAATGTATATATATATTTTTAATTGGACCTTTTATTTAACCAGAAAAGACCCACTGATATAAAGAATGTCTTTTTCAGGGGAGTCCTGGTCCCAGACGGGAATATTGTTCATGTTTTTAAATGTAAGGGAAACCTTCACAGACTCGGGGAGAACATGTAAAATCCACACAGAAAGGCCCCAACCGGCTCGATTGAACCGGTTACGTTCTTGTTGTGAGGCATAGGCGCCAATTTGTGTTTTTCCAGTGGGTGCCCAGTCAGGGGGAAAAAAAGAAAAAGATAGGGTCAGACTTGATCTCACTAACTCGTGATTATGAGCCAGAAGCTCTTCCTATAGAGCTAAACGAGCAGAGTATTGTGCAACCGCCACACCTAGGTTATATCAATGTAATGAAGCGAAGTAAGTAAGTAGGGAGTGACAGCTTTCGTGATTTACAAGTTATATTGATTGAATTATTTTGTGTGTTCAATTTGCAATTCTAAATTAGCTGGTACCACCCTCATTCCCCAGTTCAAAATGGCTAGAGATTCCCAATATGGGTCTCGAGTTGGGAGCCCCAAATGGGGTGCCCAAGACTTCACAAGAGGTCCCCAGAGCTTATGCAAAAAAAAGTCCAAACCAAATATAATGAAGGAATTAAATTTTGACATTGAATTTCATATTGATTAGGCAAGGCAACTTTGTGTATATGGCAAATTTTATACGCACGTGCCTCACAAGCACACAGATACATACAAAGCGTAGAATAATATAAAAGATTAAATTACATTAAATAAATAATCAATAAGAGATTTCAACAATGTCTTTAGTTACCTTTGAAATTAATAGAAATGAAATAGTTTGTTGCGTATCCACTGGTCAGACAGGAGTCGAAGAGACACAAAGGCTGCAACAGTCACCAAGAAACAAAAAAACGTGTTATTTTTATTAAACATCTTATATTCAGCTTCCATCAGTTTTTTTTTTTAAAGTACTTCAACTTCCCCTAAATTAGCAACATTTAGTTTTCACAAAGATATGATCTGACAGAGGGGAATGAAGCAGTCTCCCTATACTGCTGGTATCAAATGGTTTGTCGTGGAGCCAATTTGAGCGCTGAAAAGTCAGTTTAGCATAATTCTCGGCGTTTAAGAGGAGCTGAAGTACACACACCTACTGTACATATTTTATACATTGATCAATCAAACTGGACTCCTGTATTCCTGGCGAGTTAGCGGCCGTTTAGGAACCTCTCGGCTCCGTCTTGTCCCTATAAGCGCCGCGCCGCCGGAGCCTCCCTCTCTCTCTAGGTAATCTTCTTACTGAGAAAGCCCCTCTCTTTGTCTTCTTAATCTGCCGCCGCCTAAACCTCTGGACGGATATGATGTGGGCCTAAGTAAACCATGAGGACTGAGCCGTGGGATCATGGACACTCCGAGGAATCATGGCCAAGACATTTCTTTAAAGCCATTTTCGTATACAGTAGTTCAGATGTCTGTACTTTACTGTAGGGCTGCTGCAGATGTTTTTTTCTTTTCATATCTCAACCATGGCTGACCGGCATGCTCAAACCTAATCCTCATCTGGAGTTTTGTTGCTGTTTTATTTTGATTGAGAAATCCTGAAACATGGTGGTAATGCAATGTACGTATATTTATGAGATTAGAGCATAGACTGTAAAATCAAGAATGGATTCCCACAATCAGCGCAGGCTAGCTGAAGCTCGTTCATGCTAACGATTTGGCTGGGTTTCTGCAAGTATTTAGAAGAGGGCAAAAATAAAAATCCACATGTTAAGACAAACACGTGGAGGTAAGAATCTTTAGAGACTAAGTTTTGATGCCGGTTGGGTCCTGGAACAGCATTAAAGTAAATTACTTAGTTGTTTCAGCTCAAATAAATGATGCAAATTTAAAAACAATAGGGCCCGATCTTGTGTTTCTAAATGCAGACTATAGCCTAACATTTGCGCATAGTAGGTGCGCACTTTGAGAACTTGCAGCTCCAGAATTAGCGCATTTAAGTGAGAAGTACTTGAGGTGGAGAAACAACCATGGCCAATGGCGGTGTATGGACAACCGACTTTTCCTCCAACCTGACTGGAGGGAGAGAGGTTGAGGGGGAGTGGGCGTTGAACATGTGCTTTTTATTTGGTCACGTTTACGCAATAAGCCCATGCCCATCTCGGCTCGCCGTTGCATTATGGGTAATGGAATGTCTTTTGGCTACCAAACAATAATGATAGTTAGCGTAAAGCAACGAAGAAAGCTCTGATTTGGAGCGTTTTAACCGCTGGAAAGTTGATGATTTAAAGCGTTTTTGTCGTCGCCATGGAGCCTGTTACAATATTAGCTTAAAGTCTATTTTTACAACCGGGGCCGCGTACGGAGATAGACAGAAACCAAACGGCCATTCATACGAAGAGATGCTGTCAAAAGTGACGACCAGTCCTTGTTCATATAGTTGGAATAACTATGGAATAACTATGTGAGAAAAACATTTCTGACCCTTGAAGGCGACTGTTGGACAAAGTCCAGGGTCTGAAACTGTGGCCTCATGTCGCCGATATTCACAACATTTAAACTGGAATGAGAAATAAAAACATAGAATCCCTCTTTTTTTTGTCAATAAGGAGGTGGACAGTAAATTGTGACCAGAGAAGTCCACATACACACATAGGCTCTGCCATCTAAATGTACTTTATTTTAATTTTTTTACGAGTGATCTGATGGTGTACAACAGAGCTAATCGGTCGCTAATTTGACAGACGGAAATTTACCCACTATATTTAACATCAACACCGTTTTGGAACATTTCCCTGTGATTACAAGACGAATTAAAATGATTTAAAAAGTGAGGGTGTCTGTGTCGGGCTGATCCCAGGTCCTGTCGTTCCCCTGTCCTGATGGTCCGCTCCTGCCTACGGAGCCGCCGCCCTGACTTTCCCCTCGCTTTCAAGATATTGACTTAAATATTTGCAAGAAACGTCACTTGAGACTTATAGTCTGTAAACCAATGCCCGTAAGCCTTATAGTTCACGGTTATGGCTCAATATACTTCAGTGTTCACGCTCCGCTACCTGAACTCACACATTTCAATGGCGGTGTGGTTTGTTTGGGCTGAAATTAGGAGCCTGATTGACCCACGCATGCGCAGTCGAGATGGGCATTGGGCTTATAACGAGCGAGCGCCGGCCGACCGGCACCACAGCTGTATCTTTTTCTCTCGGGACACTAACATTGTTTAGCTCACAATGGGGTAAATAAAGTTTTAGTTTGACCTGTGAGAGCCTATCATGCTTAAGGGAGTGCCATGTAAACGAGGAAACGAATGTGAGGCTGCCATCTGAGCATGGCTCTCAGTGCTGCTTGTAATAAACCACGCCTCAGTCGACTCTTTTCTTTTTATAAGTGAACCCCTCTTACAAAAATAATGTAACGGTACCCAGTCTTTCAATACTGACTTACAGAAAGGCAAAAACGTTTCAATGCAAGTCCATAGGAGCCAGGACCTTCCAGACCATTTCCTTATGGTTACAGGAAGGAGTAGGCCACAATAAATCCATTCTTAATGTTACAGTCTATGGATTAATGAGTGAAGTTATCACATGGTCAAAGGCTCAAAAAAGCTTGCCTGAAAAAAGTGATTGAGTCTGGTAAAAGTCTGCATCAACTACATTTCCAGAGCTGAACGTACGCAAGCAAACAGGAAGTACAGTAAACCAATCAGTGACCAATCAGCAGCGTTATTAGCAGTTCAGCATTGATATTCAAACAGGATTAGGAATCACAAATCTCACCAGCTGCCAATGGGTTTTTGGTCATTTACCACCGATTAGAAGAAAGTGTGACGATGCTTGTGAACAACATGTGACGGGTGAGGTGGGCCGTGGTACATTTGGGCCAGCCGAAAGAAAATCTATTATTAAAGGACTCTCACAGTTGAACTATACAGACCTAAAGGCTTTAACTGGGCTGCAGCAGGAGCCTGGGCTGCTGTTTTAGACATAAATAAAGTTACACAATTTTTTGTTTGTTTCATGTAAATCGATCAAATAGGCCTAATGACTGAGGTGTTGAAATCAGAAAGAACTTTGCATTCAGTGCTGAAGCAGGAGATGCCATTGGACACTGAACTGACTTAGAGCAGAGTCAAGTTGAACAACCCTGCGAGTTAGTGTAAGTTGGTGCAGTCTAGGGCTGGGCGATATGGACTAAAAGTCATATCCCGATATATTTAGGTTGAATATCGATATACGATATATATCCCGATATTTTTTCCGCAAAGTGAGAGCTGTGAAATTAAATGTTAAGTCAAAGCCAAATACAAGTGATGATTTCAAGTGTGATTTCGATTTTATTTTGAAGTAATATAAAGTTACTGTTAATAACTTTATATTGCATATAACTAAACTATAGCAGAGACAATGAAATAGGACTTATTAAAGTATTACTTACTTTTTAGTCCTTAATTATGAAATATAATTCAAAATAGTCCACATGGCCATTTACATTATTTACAATAAGCTTATATATATATATTTTTTTTGAAAGCCCAAATAATTTCTTTATATTTGCTCTTGATTTAATTGTGTTTTAATCAGTGGTTGTGAGATAAGTTCTTATCTTTATCCAAAACATTCCCAAACATAAGCCTCCTAAACTAAGCCACAAACGACTCTCTTTACCAGCTATACATTGAGCCTGTGCAGCTTAAAGAGTAAATAGTCGTTTGTGGAGAAAGAGACGTGTGAATCCGGAGTTGAGGGAGTTTATGATCAGTGCATCAGAGCGGGTATCAGCGAGGGAATGGTGATTAGCGCTGCCGCTAACGCGCTGCTAACGGGGAAAAAGCAATAGTGCTTCGTGGTGGCAGCATTACAAACGCTGATATTTTCACAGTACAACCACGATCTACCGCAAACCTTAACTAGACTGAGAAGTAAACAAAAGCACATGGCGCAGCGCACACCATATCTCGCCGCTACATTCACTATGGGCCGTGGCCATCAGCTGCATGGGCCAAAATCGCGTGACTCCTTACATAAGCGTGGTTTTGTTGCTATCTGATCATTTGTATCCGAACCATCTCCAAATAATTGAGCCACTGGTTTTTGTTTTACCAACCAAGGGGCTCTCCTCCGCACGCTTCACAGACATTGTTGCTTTCTCCATGTTTGTTGAAGAGTGCAGGAGTGAGGAGGGGCGGGGCCGCGGCGCTGGGAGCAGTGAGCTCCGCTCAGCGGCTTGCCTGAAGCAAGTATTACAGCGCAAATGGACTATATCGATATATAGGATATGGTCTAATTCCATATTTCTTTCTAAAAATATATCGATATCAATATATATCGCCCAGCCCTAGTGCAGTCCAACGGAGAAAACGCAGAAGTGTCTGCGTGAGTAAATAAGTGGACAGAAAAAAGGTAGGTGAGGCAAAAAAGAAAAAATGAAACGCGGTAGTGACCAATGTATAAAAAGTGCATAAATAATGTATTTGTCATTTGCATAACTCAAAGCTGACTGTACTTGGAGTACTTTATAAATATTGATTTGGCCCTTGATATGAAAAAGGTTCCCCACCTCAGCTGTAGAGGCTTGGGCAGGTTTAAGTAATAGAACTCACGGGCCAAAATACGTCCATGCACGCCCCTGCCACAAATAAACGATTCTGATCGCACAGGCTCATTTGAGTTTGTCAGGAACCAGCAAAAGTGGTCATCAGTGCATCATTCTGGATGCCAGGCCACAAAAAAGCTTTCATAGAAACAAACACAAAACCTTCTTCTACCTTTGTGGTTCAGCCTCAAATTGTGGTTATCACGGCGCCATGCAGTCACATGACGTTGGGGAGTTTGTTCTCCCTGTGCCCTTCCCACTGCTGCCTGCGGAGGGAGCTCCAGGCGAAATCCTCAATCAATATCAATGATGAGGTACCCAAAAGAATGTTTGAAAGCCACAATTATGCATGATATGTCCACGTTGAAGCCTTGACCAAGCTTGTTCTGACCCTGCCTGTGGTCTTATTCTCTTCTCTACGCAAATTAGCATGTTTGCCGTTCTCTATTGCTACATTTAGTAGGAATTTCCGGGTATTTAAGGCAGGGGCGTGCTGGGACCTAATTTCAGCCCGGGAATTTGGAGAAGACCAGCCCGGAATTATGGCTCCGTAATAGTGCGCTGGTCTCAAGTACAAGAGGTCGCTGGATCAAATACCACACATTGACAATTTTCTAACAATTTCTCTTTTCACATGGGCCGCTGCTGCCACACAGTCTGAGCCTGATACAAACCCACAATCAGCACAAGTTATCTAGATAAAAACATTTATTTGACCACTTTTCTACCTTTCACTGCCTTTTAGTCTCTTAACTCGCGCAGACACTTGTCTCCGCTGGATTGGACTGCACCAACTTGAACTAAAGCGGAGGGGTGTTCCACCTAAACACCCCTCTGAGTTAGTTCAATATGAAATGGTATCTCCCCGCCGCAAGAATGAAAAGTTCGATGCGAATAGTTTTCAGATTTTCATTCATCAGTCGTTATTTTGATAGATTTCCATGACAATTAGCTTGTGTTACTTCATTTATATCTGGAACAGCAGCTCTGCTCCTGCTGCAGCCCAGTTAAAGCCTTTAGGCCTGGAATAGTGAGTTATTATTTCATTATTTTATTCTGATGGCCCGGCCCAGAAGCACCGGAACCGAGCGGCCCACCAGGAAAAGTCCCGACTCTCCCTATGGCCAGCACTCTGATTTAAGGGCTACATTATTTCTAAGTCATGCCACAAATATATCATTCTAAGATGTCCTAAAGTAATTCAAACGCCTTAACAAAGCTTAAGCATACATCTCATCATATCAAATCTACTTGCTCACCTCCGCTTAATGTGTATTTTCCTCTTGTCCTCGGGCGCAGATGATCGCACATAAACCTGCCTATCGCCGCTGTATTTGAGGACCGATTTCACCCGATCCAATCACACAAATCGCACCCGCGTCAGGCCTGTTTAGCCCCACGCAAACGCGCCGGCAGTGAGTGTGTGGCGCCCTGGGTGTCAGACATGCTCCCCGACATGGCGACCCTGCAGCTAAACGCCCCCCCTCCATACTTCCACTTCCACCGCTGCGCGAGGAGAGAGGGGGGACTTTTGTGTTATGTTTTGAGGCAGGAGTCCCCGGGGAAGCTCATGCTAGCGTGTAATGTGGACAGATCCGCAGCCGGGATAACAAGGACACCGCGATCAGCCAGGAGAACGGGCGCCCTTGGCGGAGGACGTGGGTTTGTGTAAGTGTGTAGGTTTGGGAGGGATGGAGGATAACACACTTTAGCGACAAATGAAAGTGAAGCAAGAAATTAAACCAGGGAGATTGTACATTTTCGGACTTATCTGTTAATGAGGGAGAATAAAGGAACAGGACACCGTTTTTCCATACTGAGATATGTTCTTACCTGAACTTAGACGAGTTGATATGTACCTGTCTGGTCTTTGTGCGTGCCCGTGGAAGAGCGTGGTAGCTTCCAACTTCACCCCCATTTGGAGCTATAGGAATATGCTGGGAGAGGCCAAATGCTAACAACATCTTTGGTCTTTTTGCATGACTGAGGGAACACAGTTCTTCCATACTTTGACATGTTCTTACCTAAGCTTAGACGAGTTGATACGTACCTGTCTGGTCTTTGTGCCCGTGGAAGAGCGTGGTTGCTTCCAACTTCACCCCGTTTGGAGCTATAGGAATATAGTGGGAGAGGCCAAATGCTAACAACATCTTTGATCTTTTTGCGTGACTGAGGACACACAGTTCTTACATGTTCTTACCTGAGCTTAGATGAGTTGATACGTACCTGTCTGGTCTTTGTGCCCGTGGAAGAGCGTGGTAGCTTATGCTTCACCCCGTTTGGAGCTATAGGAATATACTGAGAGAGGCCAAATGCTAACAACATCTTTGATCTTTTTGCGTGACTGAGGACACACAGTTCATACATGTTCTTACCTGAGCTTAGACGAGTTGATACCTCCTGTCTGCTCTTTGTGCGTGCCCGTGGAAGAGCGTGGTAGCTTCCAACTTCATCCCCGTTTGGAGCTATAGGAATATACTGGGAGAGGCCAAATGCTAACTACATCTTTGGTCGTTTTGCGTGACTGAGGGCACGCACAAAGACCAGACAGGTACGCATCAACTCATCTAAGCTCAGGTAATCTCAGATATCTCAGTACGGAAAAACGGTGGGGTGGCCTGTTCCTAAAAATGTCCTTAAAAAGCATTAAATCTGAATTTCTTTCGAATATAGAATTTTACCCACAACAATGGCATTGGTCAACAATTTTTCCTCCTTCAATTGGTCTAAAACTAATTCAGCTGCAGTTCTGACTGGAATTTGCGCCATGTTTTTATTTCACTCAGTCAGAGCTTATTTAGCAACTATTTGCTGTAGATTACATTTCCCTCGCCTGGTCAGCCATTCACTCAGCCATTGTAGCTCTTCAAAAGCAGGACTTTGTTAAGATTAGAAAAAGTGTTTAATCTACCGCTCTACCAACCGCGTCTGTTATATGGCAGATTTGTGAATCCAGTGATGATCAAGAGTTGTATTGGCCCCTGCCTTCCATCTGACGTCATCAAATTCTAGAACGTGAACGCTGCAATACTTCTCAATAAGATGACTTTTAACAGACTTCAGATTGCAGAAGATTCTACTACAGAAGCTTAATTCATAAAGTCAACGTGTGCAGTGGCGAAAGGACAATCGTTATTCATGTCTTTGTGAAATATCCTTGTGTTTTGTATCGATACAGAGCTGCTGAATTTGCAAAACAAAATATTATCTATCTACAGTATCTGGGAAGGGATCATCATATGCTTTGAAATTCGAGTCGCGTGAATAAAACTTTAGGGCTACAATTTAAAAGAAAAAAGCTTTCACTTGTAATTTGCTCTCCTGTTTTCTAGCATTTGTACAGGTGCCTGTGAAAAACAGTTTGAAGCAGATCAGAAATTTGATCTGCTTCAAACTGTTTACGTTAAAGAATTGCTGAAAGGAGCCGATTCAGTCACATACCTTGAACAGCCCGCATTATCCCTGTCTTATCAACCTTTCCTTGGCTTCCAGTTCAGTTTTTGTATCAAAAACAAAGACAAGAAAGCGTTTGGTTGATGGGTTTTAGCTCGTGTTGTTTAATTTCTATTTCTGTTTTGATTTCTGTCGTCTCGTACAGCACTTTGTGACTTATATCCATCAGACATACAGTATGCACAAAGCTTAATCAATATTTTCCAAAATGCTGGAATTAATCATGAATTGCATGTTTATTCACTCTCTCTCTCTAAACATTCTAGTGCTGATGTTTTCAGTGCATGTACTCAACAAGGTCAGGCATGAGATTGTACTAATATTCCCTTATGAACCTCGCTAATCTGCTCAAATCGTGATCCTCGTTTTATCCGATTTTTGCTAAAGAAGTCATCCATAAACTTCCTCTGGTGCCTGTCAACATTATTTATTCTCACTTATTTCCAAGGCCGCGACAACCGCAGCACATGCATGGCCAGGGAAGCGCAAGGACACGTTTTGTGTTGGGAGGGGAGGGGGTGCATTTTGACAAACCATGCTGTTAAAGATATAATAGGAGCATAATCACCGCCCCGGGCCCCCATTCTTCAGGATAATGGGCTGCTTTTTCATCGGGGGGTGGCTTATGTCTGCGCACGCCGCCTCTTTCACACATACAGAGGGTTTTTAAATGCCATGGCCTTTATTTAGTCATAGATCGCGTTTGTATTGCCTGTACTGAGCTTTGTTTTAATTTCGCATCAGATTTAGTGCCGTTTGTTGGTTCAAACTTCCATTTTGTGTCCCTGGGCAATCACAAGACACTTTACCTACATCGCCAAGACCAGTCACTACACTGATTGTCTGTTACGTAATATGAGCTGCATAGAGTATACTCACAATATTTACACAAGCAAGAGTACTGTTTGAAATAGTTTCACTCAAATAGGAAAGTAGCACCGAATTAAGAATTACCGAATTAAGATGTACCAAATAACTGTGTGTACAGTTTTGCTTTATGTTTTGACCCAATTCAGCTTACTTAAATCTAAATACTGTAGATTGTTTTTCTTCATCCAAGCTGGTATCTACTAAGACTATTAATGATTGATTGGGCAGAGATTAGGCTACACAGGCGTGCCAGTGGGTCATCCTCTGCAGTTGTGTATAGAAGCTCAGAGGATTCCATTCATAGTTTTACAGCTGATGAAAAGTTGTGATCCAACATAAAAACCTGTCCAGTTGACATTGTTTATTGTAAACTAAATAAATAATGCTTCAGGGAGTACAAAAATAATTGCAAGCTTTTAACTCTTTCTCTTAATCACAGTGAGCAGAGTAACTAAACCTTTCACACAAATAAGAGTATTGTTACTTTAAAATGTCATTATTACTCAAATAAAAGGTATGATTAAGGTTAAGATCAACTTTCATGATCCCCATAGGGAAATTTGTGTTTGTGCCATAAGACTAATCAAGTACCATTTCTTCAAAAAGTGAATTTGCTTGAGAGAATGTGACTGATTACCACCCAACGTGGTACTTAATTTTTCTTACTTTAATCTTTATTTTAAGGGACAGTGTATAGAGACATTCATCTCATAGAGATATGTGTACTGCATATAATGGCCATGATGTGTAAAATTAGACAACTGTCAGGGTTAAAAACATACGATCTTCACCCTTTTAATCCTCATTACTGGATTTCCACAAGGTTGTGCTCTAGGCCCACTACTCTTCACACACTTTTCACTTACATGGTTATATTATTAACCTTTATTAGACTTCAAAAGAGAGACCAGTGTCCACTACCTTATTACACTGGTAACCCTTTGTAGATGGTTACAAAGGGGTTTTGTTCATTTATGTTTCATATGAGATCATAAACTTTGAAAAGCAAGACAACTATGTATAATGAATAAATATAATACACAGACACAAATGATTCATATAAATCTCTTTCAAGCACGGTTTTATTGGTCATTATTATACAGCAACACTATTTCAAGTCTACAAGTTTTCTCACGGATCTACTTAAGGAATCACAGGACATGGGGAGGACAATGGACAATGGGACGAAGGAAACTCAAAGCAAAAAAGATGTTTTAGATTGTTGAACAACTTTTCTAGAATGTGCTCGTGTCTCACTCTCAGATGGAAGCAGACCAGTATTTTTGCATCAACAACAAGGTATTTTAATTGGAATGATCCCAAAATAAAGATATACTGAATATGATAATTTCTTAGTAGCAAGGCCCATTATCTCAATAGAGCTCGAGATCGTGTTGTTAAAAGAATTTTAGCATTAATAAACCGATTTAGTTATCTTTCACATCATAGTGTGTTAGTACTCACCAGTACCAAAAGTAGTATATTTCAGTGTACTTCAAGTAAACTAAAAATAAGTGAGTGTACTGTTTACTTTTTGTGTACACATACTTAAAATGAATGCTAAGTTGTCTTGTCTGTCTACATATATTTAGCTTATACTTATAGCTTATACTTTTGACCATTATACTCAACTTAGCATAGAAAGGTGTACTTAAAACTTGGGTAAACTTACTTCACTACTTAATAATATGCACTTGAAGTATATTACTTTTTGAATAGGGGGTAGTTGAACTCTCTCTTTTGCTTACTTGTTTGTTTGTTTATTTTCATGACATTCAACACAAATCTCATGGACAAGTTGCAACCCAAATATGCATTGAAATACTATTTTATATACAATTCTGGAATTATTGTTGGATCAACTCAGTAGCAGTCCGTTTAACAGACTCGGGAAATGTGTTTGTAGTTTTTCAGCCAGTCATTTCCCACCAGTTGAGACTACGTCTATGGATTTTTGTAGCGTCATCTGGAACGTGGCATTTGCGGCGCATTAATGGGGTCTGTTTTGGTCAAATGTCTCAAAAGAGAAAATGAAAATAAAAACAGACAGCGGATACAAAAGGAGGGTTTAAAAGCTGCCTTTGAGCTCAAATACAATCATACAACCTTACAGTAATGACTTTACATCAACAACATAATAGATTTTTTACAAATACCTTACCGTAAACAGGAATAGATAGACATTTTTTGTACATTACATAATAAAATAATGTGCTTTTTTCCCCCCCTTTATGAAGACATCCTGAACAGAAACCCACCCGAGACCTGTGTGCTTCCCTTCATCAAGTGCTAACAATCATATATTTAACATTTTTTCTCAGGAGAATATGTAAGTTGAATAGCGTGGTGCGGCTACATGGGGCGACATTAATTGGCTGGTTTTTTTTTCCTTTTCTTAATCGTAAAAACGGTGCTTGTTCGTAATAATTGCGTGGGGCCCGTTCCCCCCCCAGCCCAGGGCAAAATGTAATTAAAAGCTCGGAGTATGTAGTCACCGAAATCGTTTTCTCATTACGGAGCCAGCCTCTGTGCAAAGTGCCATATTAGCCGCCATTAAACGGCTAATTTAGTCATGTTTAATTGTGCTGACGACGACGACGACAGGCGGCTTTCGTTTCGCCCTGCTCGCACAAATGTTTGAGGAGAGGTCTCCATGTGGCTCCGCCAAAAAAAGTGCCGTTTTTCTTTCTTTCTTTCACATAAATGCAGTTTTAGAATGTTTACCTTCGCGTACTGCAGCAGGTCCGTCTGACTCAAATGTCCAAAATGTTGATAGTGTGTCAACTTATCCACCTTTTGATGAAGCAAGACAGTGTTTACTAAAGCAGGGAATTTGTTTTTTTTGTGTGTTCATAGCGTTGGAATCACATCATCTGTGTCTATCATGTTTTTTGTTTGTCGAAGTCGTCAAAGTGCATGGTTGAGGACTGTGGGGTCCAGCACGCGTCCTGTTTCGGAGTCACTTTTGTCCATGTGCTTTTTCAGCTTGTGCTTCAGCGCAGACCATGTGCGGAAAGTGTGAGAAGTTCCGTCTTTAAACACTCGACTGGCCATTGTCAATCATCCTATTGCAACGGACAATTGAGTTTGCATTTAGATTCATCCAATACGTCCTGCGGCGCGTCCGGAAACGGGCTGTACCCCCTCACGCGTCTCAGTTAGACAGAGTGTCCAGCCCCAGCGAGGCGGCGTGCTGCTTGGCCCTCAGCCGCAGACTCTCTATGCTGCTGTTCTTGCTGTGGCTGCTGGCCGACAGCAGGGGGCTGCTCCACACCTGCTGGGCGTGCTGCGACAGCGACTGGTAGTAGGACTGGCAGGGCAGAGAGCCCAGGGGCGCAGGCGGCATGTTCATCCCCAGGTAGGGCAGCGAAGAGGGGGCCAGCTCGAAGGCCGGGTACGGGACCAGGTTGTTGGTGGCTGCCATGTGCTGCCGGAACTGCTCCTGCAGGCGGAACAGGCTGAGGGGGGAGGACGAGTACGAGTGGCCCTGGGACAGAGGCCCGCTGCCGGAAAGACTGCTGGACGATGAGGGGGTCACTGATGGAGACACGGGAGCGGAGTCTGTGGAGGAGACACAAACAGATCAACAATTTATTATCATTTTAATTGTAGGTCGCCTTTGAAAAGTTCATCTCACTTGTTTTCCTTTAGGTTTTACATGATTAACCCCTTAACGCCAGATGTTGCTAATTCATGACATACCTCTTTTTGCAAGACTGTGGCTAAAATAATGCATGTTTTCCCTTGATACCTGTTTGCCCACATCCATACCGTACCTAGGAACCTTTTGCAAGCACTAGTTTCTCGTAGGACCGGTTAGAGCAGGAACCACATCCGGGTCATGGTAGCTACTTAGCGGAAATAGCATTTCTGCAAATCGAGGCTGCAACTTCGTTGAAATCTTCAAATGTAAGTTGAGTTGTGCTAAAATCAAATGATGTAGCTGCTCATCGTTTCCATCTTTAGATTATTTATTGGAATGAACTTTGTGTGATGGATATTATTTTTGTTATTTGACGATTTATGTACGCCGCGAATTAGCGACGTCAGGCCATAATGGAAAACTGCAATAGCCATCTGGTGGCATGCATACGGCCACAGTGACCGCATTTTAGTAGTATTTAGATCTATTACAGTGCTAAAACTTTTTTAGAACATGTCATTCTAGTGAATTTCTATAATCATTGTAACAATAACATACAAGGATATAAAAAAAGGCTATCCCTTATTTTACACAGAACAAAATGAATGTTGTATGTTCCACCGCCTGAAAATAATGCGCAATTATAATATAATTTGCAAATAAGTAATGGTAAATTGAGGTATCTTATGTACAATGAATAATAAAACCTCAGAAAAGGGAGTAAAATATGATAATTAGTAATAAAAATTGTGACATGTCTATGTTATGTAGATACATTGTCTTGCTTTTTTTTTTCTACATAAGGTGATGAAAGCAGCAGCAGTGAGCTGCTGTACAGTATTTATGCCTGTTGTTGCTAATTAGCAACATACCTAAAACTATATCTGTGTTATGTGCTACAGATAAATTAACAATCTCCACTTAATTTAGCATCAGCTTGAAAGCAAAAACACTGATAATATATTTTTTTCTATAATTGGAAATAAACTCAGGCGTTAAGGGGTTAAACTTAACCGAGCACATTTTCTCCAGTTCTCCAGTTGCATAACTGGCTCTGTACTGACCTGGTTTGGGGCTGAGTGTCTTGCAGCCTGTGGACATTCCGCTGGACACTTCGGCGGACAGTCCCGTTGACAGGGGCGGGGACAGGAGCAGGGCGGGGCTCGCGCCTCTGTCAGACTTGACGTCCTCCCCGTTGTTGTGTCTGTCCTCCTCCCTGTCCGTCCCGTTGTCCTCGGCGGCGGACTCGCTGCCCGACTGCTCCTCCGAGGTGACGTTGAGCTCCGGGTCCAGGGGCACAGGAGGCTCCGCGGTGGGACTGTCCCGCTGCGGAGGGGACACGGAGGAGGACACGGAGGAGGAGGGAGGGGGCTGGGGCTCCTCGTCCCCTCTCCACACGCCTCCTTCTGCTTCTGCAGCTGCTCCTTCTGCAGGCTGCGCTGCTTCTTACGGAACTTGGCCCGGCGGTTTTTGAACCACACCTGAAAACAGAAACAAAGTGTGTTGTTGAATTTGACTGCGTGATATTCTAAGTATTATTATAAGATACCAGTAACTTTTCAAATTGAGAAATTAAATTGGTCTCAAAAACTGGTACCAAAGACATATTTTTCTTTAAATACCAAGTTTTTATGTTTGTTTGTTTTTTATTATTGCTACCAGGTGAAAGTTTATAAGTTAAGAAAGAAAACTGCCTCATAACTGGAGGTGGACAATATATCGTCCACAAAATAATATTGAAATTTCTGTTATTATTATATTATAGGATATTATGCAAATTTACAATATCGAATTTATCTCCACTGTCAAGAAACCAACAAAAAAGTTGCAAAAGCTGCTGCTAAAAATATATATATACTTGGTGTGTAGTCTCTCAGTGTATTGAGTGTTTTGTTTTTTGTTTTTTCACTTTTGTAGTTTGCTTTGTCATTCAAATAGATATTTGTCTTGAGGCTGAGTGTACCGTTAAAAAAAAATTCCGATACCGGTACTTTAATGATACTTAGTTTACGGTAACGAAACCTGAACTGAACTTTTTTTGTTACCTATACTAAAATGTTTGTCATCTAGAACCAGAAAACAAAACAATACTGTTAGTCATTTAAAATAAAAGACAATTTCTTTTCACTTTTTAATCATTTATGTGAGTTGAAACGACCAAGTCACTTCTTTTAATGCAGTCCCGGGACCAACTGCATCAAAACGTGGTCTCTTAAGTTATAATATTTTTTTCCGTAGGTGCTCTTGATACTTTTAATTGTCTGATACCAGTATTACTTAAACTTTGTTTCCATTACCATACTGGTATCGTTTAACGGTCCCCAGCTCTAGTCTTGAACAATCTTAATTTAGATGTTTTCCCAGCACATTTTGTCTATTTCTGATGGTTTGCCAAAATATCACTTCATCATGGTTATGGAAAAAGTCCCCCAAAAAATAGATATTAATTTCTGTCAACATCGCCTCTGTCAACAAATTGAATAAAAGAATAGAGTTTTGCTTCCAAAACCAAAATGTATATCTATTTTTGTGGCATATTAATAAGAAATATCAGAAAATTTACATGATTTTATGCTTTGCCTGTAAATAAACATTTTAGAGCTTTTTACCGTTGTACAATATTGTTCACTCATCAAAAACATACTTGGAGCTGTGTTTCAGCCCACTCGCACACCTTTGAGTAATCTCTGGATCTTCCCCAGTGACTATTCTCTATCAGTTTTGTAGGTCTTAGCTTAAAAATGAGGCTGTAGGCTCCAGTCAAGAAGTGTTCAGATTTGGGTGAAGCCAAACCTGAGAAAATGCACTTGGTTTCTCACTCAAACGACTTTTTGGCTACTCTTCCAAAATCAGCCCATAGTCTTGGTCTCATAATCCTGACTGTAGGGGCTGTATATTCTTCTGCGTGTTTATGTTTGGTACAAATTTCGAATGCTTCTCCAGCGAGCGTCCACCGACCTGCACGCGAGCCTCGGGCAGGTTGGTGCACATGGCCAGCCTCTCCCTCATCACCACGTCGGGGTAGTGGGTTTTCTGGAAGGTCTTCTCCAGGGCCTCCAGCTGCTGCGCGGTGAAGGCCGTCCGACTGCGCCGCTGCTTCCGGTGCTGCGAGCCGTACCGCGCCTCCAGGATGATGTCTGCAAATGCACAGCCGTTTAGACCAACATAGGACAGGGGTTACTTCACTCGCATTCAGGGGAGGGACAGCAACAGCACACAGGTCAAATGTGGTCTTTGAATCACGGCACACATGATGTTGAAAAGATGAGTGTCTTGCTCATTAGCTTTAGTAGTGATTGTGTTTTTTTATGAGAACTCCATAATGCCTAAAGGCCCTATACCATTTTTTGAAACTGTTGTGTCCAAACTTTCCAAATGCATTTCTGACATCCCGATTTGTCTCAGCAACAGGTTAATGAGCACGTTTCACTGCTTTCAGGGTCACTTTTGAGGGCTTTGAGGAACTACAGTCAGTAATGCTAACAAACCATAGAGCGTTAAAAAGAATAGACAACTCCTCCTCACTCCTCCCCGTTTCCCATAATGACCACGTTCGAGGGGGAAATCATGGCGGATTTACAGACTCCGCCTCCCCAGCTCTGACGAAGCATGTTCCTAAAAAGGGCATAAGGGCGGGATCTTCACTGTAGACTCGGCCCTTGCGTGACGTGTAGCTTGCGTAGCTCCAATGCTAACAGTCCGACCCCGTTAAGTAGGAGATTTTTTTTTAATTCTTTCGAAAACCAGCCTGGTTTCTTTTTTGTGACTAACCCAGCGTTATCTCAGGAGGAATATGTAGCCGTAGAAAGTGTTTAAAAAATAGAAACCAGGCGATAAAGTTGTTTTTAACGTGTCTAAAGTCCAATGCTTTTCAATGGGAGACTAGCGGCGATATGGAGGTACTACAGCAATGGCAGAGCAATGGCGGCCTCCAGTGTTGCGGTCATAAAGCAGAGCAAGCAGCGGCCATTGTAACAAACACTGCAAGCTACCTACTAGCCTACTAGCTCACTATCGATAAATATGCTTTATATTTACATTGAATCAGTTAAAGGACTGATTTTTGTCCACTTAGAGTAATTGCATGAAATTTGTTCTGTCTTGAATCTAACTATAATGCATCTGTATCGATTGCATTAGCTAGTTTTTGTTAGCATTTCTGTGACAGTGACCCAGAAAAGTGACCCCTGAAAGTTGTAAAACGTGCTAATCTGCTTCACAGCGTTGATAAAAAACATCGCTGTGAAGAACTGGGATGTTAGAAATGCGAATTGCTAGAGTTCAGCTTTACCCAGTCTAAAAGCTTACAGCCTATAGACCAGTGTAACGCCTCATTTGAAAGCTAAGACAGACAAAACCAAACTGATACTTTTGCTTGCGCTGTTGCTGCATTTTCGTCACTTTTTTGACATTTTTTTCAAAACGCTTTTAGATTTGGGTAAAGCCAAACTGGAGAAAATGTGCTCGGCTCACACACAGACAAACATGTGTGACCAGCACTGGAAGCTTATGCACTTTCGGCCTCTCGATGAACATCAGTAACACCTCTGTCAGTGTCTAGAGTTTGTGTCTCTTACCAGCGAGCCTCTCGGCCAGCGTGAGCGCGTGCACAGACGGCCTGTAGTCGGCCGTGTGCTGGGCTTGCGCCGCCTGCTGGTGCAGGTTGTACATGGCGCTGAGGGAGTTCATGGCGTGGAGCGAGTAACCGTTCACCCCGTAGTGCTGCATGCTCCCTGGGATTCACCTGTTGACAAGACAAGACAATCGTTTCATTTGACACGCAACATTTGATGAAGAAAGTCTAACATAGTCCAAGTATTGAACCTGAGATCTTTTTGCTGTCAGGTGAGAGTCCCACAACCCCATACCACATATTACTTTAAGCGCAATGTTTTTACTAAATGTCTTTATTCTATACATTTGGAATCTTGTTACTTGACCTAGGAATAATTTTACTGGTGAAGTTAGCCCCTTCACCCACTGTCCGGTGCACTCCAAAATGGCATATTTTTTTAGTGCTATGCTAGTGCACCAAGCTAGTGCGTCATTAATGATGGGACAGGGCCTTTCTGTGTGGGGTTTGCACGTTCTCCCTGTTACTGTGTAGGTTTCCACTGTGTGCTCTTGTTTTCCTCTTCCAATAACAATGTTAAGATTAGGTTCATCCTTGAGCCGGGTGATTCCTACCATTAGCCTGGTTCCCGGGCACCGGTCACTAAATGTGTATGCATGAACTAATAACACCTTTTGAAGTGAATCAAACACAGGGGGCTAACTTCACACAGGTAACTCGTGACCAAAGAAGCAACTAAAGAGCGACAAAAACGTGTCAGAAAAGCAACAATAATACAACAAAACACGACAAAAATAAAGACAAAACACTTGAAAAATGTGACAAAAACACGGCGAAAATGCAACAAAACAGATAGGATACATTTTGTAGGTCTTAGCTTTCGAATGAGGCGTTATACTGTTGCTCTCCATTCGAGAAGCTTTTAGATTTGGGTAAAGCCGAACGGGAGAAAATGCACTCGGTTCAGGCGGGGGATAAAAGGTTTAAGGCATGATAGGCCCACTGTGTGACAAAACATTTGGAGATCTCTGGAGTTTCTCTGGACTTTTGTCTTGCCATATATAGTTTGCATTGACGGAATGGATGCTTGAGTTATGAAGCGCTGTAGGTTACTGTAACTGAATTCCCCCAAATAGTTAATAAGGAGACTGTATCTTCTAGTGACATGGAGCCTGTGACTGACTGTATCTTCATTGACTTATTGAGTTGTTGCAACAGACTCAAATAGCTGCTGCTGGGGTCAGAGCAATAGTTAGCCTATAGTTAATAGTTTAGAAGTACATTAACACGGTTTAGACAAGGCTACTTCGCTGCCAGGCCCGACCAAGAAATGTGGGCCTATTATTATAGCGTTATATCGTCATTAGCTTATATAGGCTATTGAAAACATGGGCCTATAGGGTTTACAACAAGGCCATTACATATCCTTGACGTGATCGTAAAAGCTGTCTTACTTCCCGGAAATGCGTCTTAAATTATGACAGGTCTCATGCACGAGCCCCCGCACACGCGCACAGCATGACACCGGGAGCCTCGCGCGCTCCGGGGCCCATAGAGTTTAATGCGCCGACAAAGTGTTATCCATTAACATCCAATTATCGCCCTGTCCGTGTCATTAATTATACAAAAGCCTTTTAATTGGCCTCATTATCACGCCTTCCCGTAATGCACCGTGACGGCTGCCTTTTACCCGCGATCCCGTTTGGCTTATCCCTGAATAGAAGCCAAAATTCCTCTCAAATGGCGAACACGTAAAAGTGACGCGCAGATTTGTTTACCGTAACAGCTAAAGCTATGCTAGGCTAAAGTTTTGACTGGCCGTACTTACAAATGTCAATCAATTTAAAGCATGACCTTATCTAGACTGACAATAAAAAATTTTTTAAAGAAGCATTTTGTCGCAAATTGTGGAGGACATGATGATAAAAAAGAAGCGCTCGGGGCCAGCATTAGATATGTATTGGACTCGAGATGGATGGGGCGCGCGGGGGGAGGCTCGAGGCCTGATTAGAGCTGGCACGAGGCTCGCGAGACACAGGTGAGCACCGCTGTGCGGCCCACTGTCCCGAGGAGCACGCGGGGAGGTGGAGAGAGATGTTGCAGCTAACGTAGCACAAACCCAAAACGTTTGTTTGTTTATGCTACGTAGTTAGGCTAGCTAGGTTAGGCTATTTGAAACCAATGTTGTCATTTTATGTTAGGGCGATTTTTTTTACATGTTTTGCTATTATTCCCGCAGGCACAAGAAAACCCGGCAGATAGGCTAACATTCGCAGCAGCAGGCATATCGGCAAAGTTTGCCACTAGACGTAAATGCCTTGCCTGCTATTTGCAAAACTGAAAGGTTAGCAGCGATAAATAGCATGTGGGTCAAGTCTGATTTAGGCTATATACGTACAGCTATACGAATAGACTAATTTGATCATTACGAATTATCAATCCGAATAGATTGTCGTTTTATCTTTAGGCAACCTACCGAATTAAAAACACCTTTTGACTATAACAAGTCATCATGAGTTCAAAATGGTTTTGTCAATATAGGCTGATAGCTTATTATTATTATTATTATTATTATTATTATTATTATTAGTGTGCTGTTCTCATTGTTTTGTCGCTACAATGCAGTCATACCCCGAGTTTCACCCCTGACAGTCCCTCGCGGCAGCTGAAAAATAGCGCAGGCGCACAGGGATCGGGTTAAATTCTCCGGGACAGACGGTGCTTCGCTAAACATTTACTTTAGTCCCCCAAGTATTTGAGTTTGAATAGACCCCCCTCCGCGGTCCTCAGCCCCTCTGCCCCCTCCCCTGCCTCCCCTCTGCAGCCGAGGCCCTTATCCGAGCGCCCGGGGCGGTGTTGTGGCGGAGATGTATGGCTCCTCCGCGGCTAAAATATGCGCGCTGCTGATCCCCATTTGGCTCCGCGTCTAATAGAAGTGCAAATAGGCTTCGACTGCGAGGCCCTCCATTTATCATCACAGCTGACACGGACGGACGGGCGGGCGGGCGCGTGCGTGCGTGCGTGTGTGCGAGGGGCCGTGCGTGGATGGGAGGACAGGAGGCGCGCTGCACGTGGCACACAGCAGGTCTAAAACGGTCCAGTTACAATAAATAAAGGCCTAATTGATTTCACGACATTTTTATTTGGCTGTCGGTGTTCCCAGTAACTGAAACATTGACCATGATGGAGATATTTGTGTTTTTGTTTTGTTTTTGGCATTTGCAAAGCAGAGAGTTCAGACACTCGAGAAGACTTGTTGGCCTTTTACGCACGAAGAACATTTAATTGTTGCAGCACTTTTTAAGATTTTATAGCAAACTCGGTAGTTATTTTGCACTCCACAGACGCTTTCAAATCCGTACACAGCATGCTTTAAGTTGTACAATTGTAGAACGAGAATAATCTAATCGATCATCGAAACGCTTTCTGTACAGGCAAAATCTCGATCAACAAAAGAACACAATTGGATTAAATGGTAAACAAAGCTTTGCGATTCACAAAGCTTAATAAAGGCTACAGGATCCAAACCACACAATAAAAGTGAATAATTTCTTTGATAACATGTGAATCTCATCACACACACGCACAATAAACGGCATTCTGAATCGAGTTTTAAGCTTCAAAACAGTTGGATAATATGAGATCCATCTTTGTGACGATCTTTTCGCTTCTATTACGCTGTAATAAAAATATTTCCATTGAGACACATAGCCTTCAATCACACGCTATTTGGAAGTGCATTGTGTCCGGTTTTTCTTTTCTTAAGATTAAGGACCGCATTTCCGTTTTAAAGTGATCGCAAAATCTCCAAATTCGAAAGTGTTTTCAACATTTCGCACACCAGAAAATGTTCTATTCAATTATCTATTTAACCTCTTATCCCCCGCTTAACCGAGTGCATTTTCTCCGGTTCGGCTTTACCCAAATCTAAAAGCTTCTCACCTGGAGAGAAACAGTGTAACGCTTCATTTGAAAGCTAAGGCCTACAAAACTCATCGGAACATTTTGTGTGTTGTCGACGCGTTTAAGTGACATTTTTGAAGCGTTTGCGTTTTCATCCTCGTTTTTGTCACTATGTTGACGCTTATAAACTTTTAGATTTGGGTAAAGCCAAACTGGAGAAAACGTGCTCATTTCAGGTGGGGGTTAAGAGTTTAATGATTTTTTTTTTTTGAAGATCATTTCATCTGTATAATAAATATTTTTTCGCCCATCCCTCCCTTATTCCTATTCTCTGTCATGTTAATCTGCACTCCCCCCCCCTCTCCTCCTCCTCCTCCTTTACACACAGCCTGCAGCGATGGCTCTGTTAAACAGCTCAGCCCGTGGCACTGACTGCACATTACAGGCCAATATTATGTCAATTATTGAACCGTGTTAAGGCCAAAAAAAAAAAAAAAACCGACGAAATGACAATATGTGGCCAATTTCACCCTTGGGCCCTGAGAAAACGTTTAACCACGAGCACGATCACCAATTCACCATTTAGGCACGAAAATGGGTCGTATATATTTGTTTTTAAATAGGCTATTATTTCAGGAATGCTTATAAAGTATGTGCAACAGTAAGGCTTAAAGATAGTTCCCGCGCACCATTAACGCGCAATTCTGGAACCAAAACGGCCTTGGCGGCGATCGTTTTATACATCGTTCCAATGCGTAAAAAGATAATTAAACTTTAATAACTAACTCACAACATGCTGGTTAGCATTTTCATATACGTGTAGTGTTTATTTAGGTTGTCACGTGTCTGCAATGTTTCGCTATTTGCCGATGTTTGCGCTTTGGGAACTTTTTACGCATGTTCTCGCCAGTGCGTAAAGAGGTCTGATTTAGCTTCATCCCGAAAACAAACACTATTATGTTTGTGCCTGAGGAGCATCAGATACATGCAAGGTGTAATGCAGCATTTAAAAAGATACCGTTTGTATATTTTGACACGAGTTTTTGAACAATTGTTTAAATAGGCTGAACGGGCGTGGAAGCGCGTGATTGTGACGAGTCGGTTTGGATGATGACCTAACCCAAATTAAATCTCGTATTTGGATTCCTTTGGACACGAGCTCGTCCCCGCTCCCAGCTTAATGATAGTATTCAATTGTAATTAAGAGTTTTGCAAGCCAATCGTAGGTCTATTTGCTTATGTTTACTTTTGATTCTTGGGCACAGAAGATGTCATTTTCAACTGCGCAGCGCGACCATTCCCCTCTTAATATGTCGCGGCATTTTCGGAACATAAAACTCCAGCCAGTTCATTTTTAACATCGCATCGAAAAAATGCCAATTGTGGAAATTTAAAAAAAAAAAAAAAAATCTTACCTTTCCTCAGAAATCATCGCTTCACATAGAGTATTTTAAAAAAGTAAAATAAAATCTGGCATGCGCTGTAAGTTTCACTATGTTGTAAGTAGGCTATATATACATTTGTAGACTAGTATAACTTTATCAACATAAAGATCTATAGGCCTATATGGTTGCCAGATTGTTAGCACGTAAACTATGCCGTGCCAAAAGTTATGAAATAGCCATATTTACCGCTCCCTCGCCGCTCCTGGAACACTTGTCCACGCCGGGTGCGCGCAGTCCCTTCTCTCTTCCTCTCTCGCGTCGCGGGTTGCACTTACGTCCGTGGCGGTATAGTGCGGCTGCGTTTGTGTCAAGTCCTTATATGGTTTTTTTTTTCCTTTCTTTCTTTTTTTTTTTAGTTTCCCTCTCACGGTTGCGTCCGGTGCGCGCGTTTGAGGGTGCGAATGAGCGAGGAGGCGATATAAGCGGAGCGCGGAGGAGCCCGATTGGCCGAGCGAGCTGTCGATCATCACGAGGGGAGGATAGATAGAAGGTACAGACGAGAAAGGTATGGGGGAGTAAAGGAAGGTGGCAGGAACTATGGGGAAGAAAAATATATAGCGTATATTGGAAGATAAAGTGTCGAATAGTTGGAATAATAGACGATAGAAAAACTAGACTTTTTTGCGAGATATGCACATTTTCTCCAGTTCAGCTTCACCCAAATCCAAATCACATCCAACAGGCCAGTGTATCGCCTCATTTGAAAGCTAAGACTTTTGTAGCTTTTAGATTTGGGTAAAGCCAAACTGGAGAAATGCGCTCGGTCTATTTTTTTTTTTTTCAGCTGTGGAATAAAATTTGCTTTGTCTTTGACGTGCAAATAAACTCGCCGCAGTGAAGAATTGCGATGGAAATGCGTAATGGGAAAGTCAGGGATACAAACGTTAAAAAGAATCTGGTAAAGGGGCTTTAACATAATATGTCCTTATATGTTTCTTTAACCTCTTAACCCCCACCTGAACCAACCACATTTTCTCCAGTTCCGCTTTAAACAAATCCATAAGCCACAGACTAACAGGCCAGCGTCACGCCTCATTTGAAAGCTGAGACCTACAAAATTCCTCTAAATTTTTCCTCGCGTCGCGGTTCAGGTGGGAGTTAAGAGGTTAAATAGCAAAAAACAGAAGAGAAAAAAAAGTTCGGTCAACCTTTGCAACATGTTTACTTTCATCTCAGTAAAGTGTTTCTTTCCACATTCATATTTTGTTTTTGTAAATTTAGCCTTGATCTATATGACATGACTAATAACGCGTAAGATCGTACGTGACATATAGCTGCAAGGTATAGGCTATGTTTTTTTGTTTTTTTTTTTTTGCACTGGCTGACGTATCCGGACTTGCCATCGCGGCCTTTTAGCTTCGTGTCTTCTTGAACGGTCGTGCTGCGGTGTCAGGTTCTCCCCGTGTTTGCGCTTGGGCTTCGCTCCACTCCGCCGGCATCGCGTCTCAGGGACCGGAGTGAGAGGTGTCGAGTGCGGGGAGGATTTGGGACGCCATCGCTCTCTCTCACCCTCTCATCCTCCAACAGAGAGAGAGAGAGGGAGAGGGAGAGGGAGAGGGGGGGAAAGAAGAAGAAACCCCTGTCTTAAAACGAGCGCGGTTAAGCGGATTAGGCCAATAATGCCCCTCTCTTCTTGAAGTGCTTTTTTTTTTTTTTTTTTTTTTTTAGGCCGATTTCGTCTCTCGGAGCAAAACCGTTTAGGGCCATATCAAGCGCCAAGTAGCCTTTTAATGTAAAAGCTGGCATTTTGTCTTTTTTGGTCCAAACTGGTAAATAAAACTGAAGAACTGAAGAAACCCGTTTGGAAAGACCGCGGAGTGAGGACTTTTACGCACGGCACGTTTAAAGGTCGAAGTGGCATTTCCTCTATAGGGATTAGCTCTCCAAAAAGACGCGCTAAGAGGAGGGTCTTTCCGCGGGGGGTTTTGTCGGTTTGCAGCGTCAGAGTATACTGTCATCGGCTTTCTCACATGATGGATTGATTAAGGATGACGTGTCCATCACGTTCCGCACGCGTATTTTTTTTTTTTTTTTACTCATTTCGATTTTTACGCACGCAAAATAAATAAATAGATACTAAAAAAAGCTCCCGGACGTTGATTGTAAAACGAGTGTCAGAGAGAGAAAAGATATAATATAGAATCCAGTGCTGATGACAACCTTTGTCTGTATGATGGAAAACTCCTGTACGACTGAAAGCTTCCAAGAACATAAACACTGCGCTTTATCTCAAGAAATGGGTCATCAAAATAGTTTTATTCCAATTATATAGGCTTATAATAAAACCAAAACATAAATAATAATAATAATAATAAATAATAATAATAATAATAATAATAATAATCCATCCATCCATCTTCTTCCACTTGTCCGTTGCCGGGTCGTGGGGGCAGCTGTTGAGCTGCACCAGCCCCTATGGCTCCTCCTGCAGGTGGTGGGTCCACAGAAGAACGGCCTCATGGTTCTAACCGGGCCTGTTGGTCTCTCATAAGGGGCTTCTGAACCGCTCTTTGTCTGACCCGTCACCTAGGACCTGTTTGCCATGGGAGACCCTACCAGGGGCACCAAGCCCCCGACAACAGAACTCCAGGATATTCGGGCGCTCAAACCCCTCCACCACGTTAAGGTGGCGGTTCCAGGAGAGGATAATAATAATAATAATAATAATAATAATGACTGAATGTCACGTGAGACAGGCTAATTAAAGCATATTTATCATTGTATATATATGTTATGCCGTGATGCCATTGATCCAATGTGACACTACAGAGGTGTAATAGAATGATTTCAGTCTAAAGCCCATACTGTAACAATGGGGCATGAGCAAATCAGTTAGGCGGGTAGTACTCACATTATACTCACATCACATTACTTATACTCAAGAATATGTACTTGAGTAACTTCAGTACTTCTTAGAGAAGTTTTACCACATGGTACTTTTTACTACTTGAGTATGTGAAGAGTCAATTTGCAAAAGAAGATATCTTTGAATTGTTTTTCAGAATCTGATATTTCTAACTGTACTCTAAAATGACACTTGTGAGGCTAAAGTTGTGTAAATTTGATTAAGAAGTAGTGACTTTATATTTTCATGGCACTGAAACAGAGAAAGAGATATTTGCATGTATACAGTGAGTTTTCACTTATCTGTTTTTGTAAATGAACTCTTCATTTTATTTTATTTATTGATTGGTTTATTTGGTAGGGACAGTGCTTGTTAATGAACACACCACGCCGGATTGTAGCCTTGGATTAATTTGCATGCATTGTCCTGCACTCGCAAACACACTCTCATTCAGCCTGGCCTATTGTACATGTTTTTAGTGGTAGGGGAAACCAGAGTACCCGGAGGAAACCTACACAGACACGGGGAGAACATGCAAACTCCACACAGAAGGTGGGAATCAAACCCTGTGAAGCACGAGCGCTAACCGCTGCGCCACAGAACTCTTACTTGAGTAACAAAAAATAGTGACTCGATCCACAGTGAGTTTATGTTGACATATAAAACAGATTGTGCTTCATGCACTTAATTCTCCAGAAAAATCTTTTCGTTATATTTTTGGTCATTTCATGAGGATTTCAGCTGCATCAGAGCAGGTCGCTCAGATGTTTGTCAGTTCACGATCTTTTGTAAACGTCTGTCATGATGCTAAACTCTGTGTTAGCCGCTAACTGTTGCAGCTTCTGCTGCTTCAATTATTTGGGATCTCTGCACATGTTTGTGTTTACATGCTGCAGGGTGAGGCGTATGTTGGGGGTGAGGCGAGGAAGGTGCAGAGCTTGTTTTTGCATCTGCAGGGAAAAGTCAGCTCGCTGTTTGAAGGTGGTGCATCTAGCGATGCAATGTGGGTATGCAACCATGCCGGTCCGGAAAAATGTAGGTGAGGGTAGCTTTAAAACTGAATCGTAAAACAGACTTTTACACTCAAACAGTTCCTCAGTACTCACAGTGCCTTTTCTCCAGGTACTTTTTTACTCTTACTTAAGTAATTTTGTTAGCTACTCTACCCAGCTCTGCAGTTAGGGAACTATATCACACAATGTAAGAAAAACATGTAAAAATAAATATAGTATTCAACTGTAATACCAAAAGTGTATATATGTATATACCGTATATCTATTTGAATACTATTAAAAATGTGTGTTGTGAGTGAGTGGTTGGTGGTGTGGCTGATCTGTGCAGACTGGTTGCCTCGCTTATCATCACCGAGTTGTGAAGTGAATGAATAATGCACCAAATTGTAAAAGCGACTTTGAGTGTCTGGAAAAGTGCTATATAAGACTAATGCATTATTATTATTATTAGGCCCGAGAGCCTGACAGGGTCCGGGCCTGTTGTTGTTATTATTATTATTATTATTATTATTATTATTTCCTAAAGCTAAGTCATTCCCTTGTTTACTTTATTGCTCTCCACTTACTGTATTTTGCCTCTCCGATCAACAACCTAAAAAACTTCAACTTGCACGCTTTTCAACTTGAACCCATAATTCCGCTCCGTCCTCCTCACAGCCCTAAAAACTCGATAAACCCCTCCTCCCGATTCCACGCTGTCCCCGGCCCGTGTTGGATCAGCGCGAGCCTGAGCTGACTAATAGCTAATTAATAGTCTTAATGATGTTTGTGTAACTTCATGAATACATTAATGCCTCCGTGGTGCGTTTCAAGGGTGTTTCAGCGTCTGTTCATCCCAGCGCTATTAATCATGGTGATGTGTGCCTTCACTCCACTCCTCCTTCTGACGAGAATAACAAAGCCTGCATTCGCCAGGAGCTCTGGACGCCGGGCCCCTCTGCGCGAGCTCTCACCGGGGCCATTTTGGGAACAGGTATTTAAAAAGGCAGAGCTGTGGTACTATGTGGCTATTTTTATGTCTAAAAAGTGAGCAAAGTTTGATTGATTGGACCAGATAAAGGCTTCTAGTTGAGATGGTACTTTTTACATTTCACTATTCTACACCTTCAATCCTAAACCGCAAAACTAACATTTATTATTCAAAAGAGCTGGCATCATGGGTCCAAGCCAAAATAAAGGTGTGGCTAGAACCGCTGCTTTATGCATCCAGTTTGAATTTTCACTTTCTCCCTTTGATGAACAAAGTGGACACCCCTGCTGTCAGATGAGTACAGTCTTCTTCTTGACGGTAGGTTTAAAACGACCGCAGCCAATTCCTCACTAATTATGTAGCACTTTTATAATAACTACACATTAAATAGCCTTAATAAATGATGAACAGTTCATTAGTTAAGTGTGACTAACACGTAATAACTACTTAACTAAACAAGAAACAACTCCCTCTCTCTTGGTACAACTGCATTTTTTGTCTTTTTCTGCGAACTGCATTTGTGATTTCCACATTGTTTCACTGAATACTTTAGTCTTTGCTGTGTTTGTGGCGTTTGGCAGATTTTTCCATAATGGTCCTGAAGAAAGCAGCTTTTTAAAAGTAAAACAGCTATCTTATGAGTTGAAGACATTTGAAACCTACAAATGTCTTCTTCTGAGACACTGAAGAGGCACCAAGAGCCCCCACACCTGCAGCACAGTCACAAGAAGAGCTACAGGAAACAAGAAAGGGACAAAGGAGGAGGTATCCGGGCAAGACTCGCAGATAAGCCACACATGCCTTCTATTGTTCTGGCTAATGGCCGTTCACAGAAGCCTAAAACAGATTAACTGCTAAGCTCTTGCCAGAAGATGGTGAAAGACTGTTGTGGAGCGGAGGGAGCTGCGCAGGAGGAAGAGGAAGGAGGAGGTGAAGCTGACCAGTGCAGGACACCACGCTCTGAAATGGGGGCAAACCTAGTCGGCGCTGCACCATTTCAGAGGATCAGAGGAGACTGAAGGCAGCCAGTCAGGTTTCCTCTATGGTTTCCCCTACCTCCAAAAACATGCTGGTCAGGTTGACCCACAGTGCAGCGGCTCAGGACTAACACCTGAATACTATTTCGTTGTACGGTTGAACAATGACAAATAATGGATCAGACAGATAACTCAATGTCAGTCCAAATAAATATGTACAGTAAAAGGTAAACGTGCATTATGCAACTTTTTATGTGGGGGAAAAAAGAGTTAATATTAGTGCGTTTTTGACCTTTCAGTGACCCAGCAGTCCACGCCTCAGATCCAATCCCCTTTTAGCGCTGACAACATCTATCTATCTATCTATCTATCTATCTATCTATCTATCTATCTATCTATCTATCTATCTATCTATCTATCTATCTATTTATCTCCCTCCCAATCCTCTTCTAACTCTGACTTTTCTCCTCTCTCTTCCACTCTCCCCCAATCCTCTTCTCTCCCTCTCTGGCCCGTATCCCGTTCACAAGGGCCCATTGTACGGTGCTAATCCAGGGGAACACTGCTCCTGAGCCGCACAGGGATAAAAGGCCCGTCAAGGCCACAACTTTATGGGCCAAATCGGCGGCTAATCCTGCGCTTTATCTAAACAAAGGCCCGCACCCTAATCCCACTGGGCGCTGAAAGCAGAGGGGAACAGACTCCAAGCGAGAGAGAGAGAGAGGATCAGAGGGCCGAAAGTAAAGCCTCCCAGCTTTTAGGTGGCGTATACCTTAAAGAGAGGCCTGTTGTGTCCTTCCGGTGTCATCCTTCTCTGCCGCTTCACCTGCTACGGGATGGGGGCTAAGATCGTCCCGAGTATGTAGAGGTTAGTTCTCATACGTCGTGTTGGAAGTGTCCAGCTGGCATTGTGAGGTTGAAGGCTGGGAAATCAGGGCAGGCATGTCAGGCCAACAAATCCATCCCTCCAACGTATAGCGCTACTGGCTTCCTAAATGGTTTTGAGAGACAGCCTTCCCAATGTCTCAGCGATTGAATCTGGTTACCGAGGCATTGACTCAATTCTAGGGCGGAGCGGACTGGAGCAAACTGGTGTTACTGGAAATTATGTGCCCCATCTCTTTACAAACCAATGGCATCCATCCATCCATTTTCTTCCGCTTTATCTGGGGCCGGGTCGCGGGGGCAGCAGTCTCAGCAAAGATGCCCAGACTTCCCTATCCACGCACATCTCCTCCAGCTGATCTGGGGGGACCCCGAGGCGACACCAGGCCAGCTCGGAGACCTAGTCCCACCAGCTTGTCCTGGGCCTTCCACGAGGCCTCCTCCCAATAGGACATGCCTGGAACACCTCCTGAGGGAGGCGACCAGGAGGCATCCGAAACAGATGCCCTAGTCACCGCAGCTGGCTCCTTTCGACGTGAAGGAGCAGCGACTCTACTCCGAGCTCCTCCCGGGTAACTGAGCTCCTCACCCGATCTCGAAGGGTGCGCCCAGCCACCCTGCGAAGAAAGCTCATTTCGGCCGCTTGTATCCGCGATCTTGTCCTTTCTGTCATTACCCAAATCTCATGACCATAGGTCAGGGTAGGAATGTAGATCGATCGGTAAATCGAGAGCTTTGCCCCCTGACTCAGCTCCCTTTCACCACAACAGTCCGATACAGCGACCGCATCACTGCTGACGCCGCACTGATCCGTCTATCGATCTCACGCTCCATCTGTCCCTCACTCGTGAACACGACCCCGAGATACTTGAACTCTTGACTTGATACTTGAGGCAAGGACTCCCCACCGACCTGAAGAGGGGAAGCCACCTTTTTCCGGTGGAGAACCATGGCCTCAGATTCGGAGATGCTGATCCTCATCCCGGCCGCTTCGCATTCGGCTGAAAACCGCCCCAGAGCGTGCTGAAGGTCCTGATTTGATGAAGCCAACAGAACAACATCGTCTGCAAACAGCAGAGATGAGATCCTGAGGTTCCCAAACCGGACACCCTCCAGCCCCTGGCTGCGCCTAGAAATTCTGTCCATAAAGGTAATGAACAGAACCGGTGACAAAGGGCAGCCCTGGCGGAGACCAACACGCACCGGGAACAGGTCTGACTTACTGCCGGCAATGCGAACCAAGCTCCTGCTGCGGTCATACAGGGAACGGACAGTCCTGAGGGCCCCGGACCCCATACTCCCGGAGCACCCCCCACAGGGCACCACGAGGGACACGGTCGAACGCTTTCTCCAGACCCACAAAACACATTGGGCTGGTTGGGCGAACTCCCACAAACGATCGAGTACCTGATGAAGGGTATAGAGCTGGTCCAGCGTTCCACGACCAGGACGAAAACCGCATTGTTCCTCCTGGATCCAAGGTTCGACTATCGGCCGGATCCTCCTCTCCAGCACCCTGGAGTAGACCTTACCGGGGAGGCTGAGGAGTGTGATCCCTCTGTAATTGGAGCACACCCTCTGATCCCGCGTCTTAAAGAGAGGGACCACCACCCCGTTCTGCCAATCCAGGGGCACTGTCCCCGACCGCCACGTGATGTTACAGAGATGTGTCAGCCAAGACAGTCCTACAACATCCAGAGACTTAAGGTACTCAGGACGAATCTCATCCACCCCCGGAGCCTTGCCACCAAGGAGCTTTCTAACCACCTCGGTGACTTCAGCTTGGGTGATGGGCGAGCCCCCCTCTGAGTCCCCAGCCTCTGCTTCCTTATCGGAAGACGTAACGGTGGGATTGAGGAGATCCTCAAAGTACTCCTTCCACCGCCCGACCACATCCCCAGTCGAGGTCAGAAGCTCCCCACCCGCACTGTAAACAGTGTTGGTGAAGTACTGCTTCCCCCTCCTAAGGCGCCGGATGGTTTGCCAGAATCTCTTCGAGGCCGACCGATAGTCCTCCTCCATGGCTTTTCCGAACTCCTCCCAGACCTGAGTTTTGCCTCTGCGACCGCACGAGCTGCAGCACGTTTGGCCTGCCGGTACCTCTCAGCTGCCTCTGGAGTCCCACAAGCCAACAAGGCCAGGTAGGACTCCTTCTTCAGCATCCCTTACTTCCGGGCGCCACCACCGGGTTCGGGGATTGCCGCCGCGACAGGCACCAGAGACCTTACGGCCACAACTACGAGCAGCCGCATCGACAATGGAGGAGGAGAAGATAGTCCACTCGGACTCCATGTCCCCAACCTCACTCGGAATCTGGGTGAAGTTCTTCCGGAGGTAGGAGTTGAAGACCCTACTGACAGAGGGATCCACCAGACGTTCCCAACAGACCCTCACAACACATTCGGGTCTGCCAGGTCTGACCGGCTTCCTCCCCTGCCAGCAGATCCAGCTCACCACCAGGTGGTGATCGGTTGACAGCTCAGCCCCTCTCTTCACCTGAGTGTCCGAGACATGCGGCCGGAGATCAGATGACACAACTACAAAGTCGATCATCGACCTCCTGCCCAGGGTGACCTGGTGCCACGTGCACTTATGGACACCCTTGTGCTCGAACATGGTGTTCGTTATGCACAAACCGTGACTAGCACAGAAGTCCAATAACAGAACACTACTCGGGTAGCGATCGTGGAGGCCGTTCTTCCCAATCACCCCGTCCAGATCTCACTGTCGTTACCCACGTGGGCATTGAAGTCCCCCAGTAGAACAATGGAGTCCCCAGTCGGAGCACCATCTAGTACCCCTCCCAGGGACTCCAAGAAGGTCGGGTACTCTGCACCGATGTTGGGCCCGTGGGCCGAGACAACGGTGAGAGACCTGTCCCCGACCCGAAGGGGTAGGGACGTGACCCTCTCATTCACCGGGGTGAACTCCAACACGTGGTGGCTGAGCTGGGGGCTATGAGGAAACCCACCCCGGCCCGCCGTCTCTCCCCGCGGGCAACTCCAGAAAAATGGAGCGTCCAGCCTCTCTCCAGGAGTTGGGATCCGGAACTGTGTGTGGAGGTGAGCCCGACTATATCTAACCGGTATCTCTCAACCTCCAGCACAAGCTCAGGCTCCTTCCCCCCCAGCGAAGTGACGTTCCATGTCCCGAACCCCAGAAGCTGCGCACGCGGACCAGATCGTCGAGGCACTTGCCTTTGACTGCCACCCAGTCCTCTCTGCACCCGACCCCTACGGCTCCCTCTGCGGGTGGTGGGTCCACAGGAGGGCGGGCCCACGTCGTCCTTTCGGGCTGTGCCCGGCCGGGCCCCGTGGGTAGAGGCCCGACCATCAGGCGCTCGCATTCGAGCCCCAACCCCAGGCTTGGCTCCAGGGTGGGGCCCCGGTTGTGCCATACCGGGCGACGGCACAGTCCTTGATTTGATACTGTCCATAGAAGTCTTCTGAACTGATCTTCATCTGACCCGTTGACCAAAGACCTGTTTGCCATGGGAGACACTACTAGGAGCATAATGCCCCAGACAACATAGCTCCTAGGATCATTCGGGCACTCAAACAACCCCACCACGTTAAGGTAGCAGTTCACGGAAAATTCATTGAGCTCAGCAGGCTAACAGACTCTGAAAAGTTGCCCGGACTAGCCTACTTGCTAACTTTCTGCATACGTTAGGATTGAACGTCGTTCCCCAACCCTGATAGCTAACAGTGTTGGGCAAGTTCCTTAAAAATGGTAATATATATATATATATATTTAGTGGGGGTGGTGGGTGCCATATTTTTAGACCTGAAAAGAGCATTCGACACAGTAAACCATAACATCCTGTTATCCAAATTGTCCACTCACAATATTTCTGACGAGACATTACAATGGTTTAAATCATATTTAGAGAATAGGAAGCATTGCACAAGAATTGGGAGCACAAAGTCCTCTTTTTTAGACAGTTCAGTCGGGGTGCCACAAGGCTCTATTTTGGGCCCTCTCTTGTTCAGTGTATATATAAATGATCTTCCAACTATTTGTCCTGAAGTTCACGTACAAATGTACGCCGACGACGCCGTGATATATGTCCATGCGAAATCAAGTCAGAAAGCAGCAGCTGAGCTCCAGAGAGTGATGGAACAAATCTCAGATTGGATGGTGCAATCATGCTTGACACTAAATTTTAGCAAAACTGTCAGCATGTTTTTCTCAATAAGGAAAACTTCTCACTCTGCACCGGAAATTATTGTAAAAGGAACAAGAATTCTCGAAGCAGAGTCTGTCAAGTATTTAGGCGTAGTGTTGGACAGGACACTGTCGTTTAAGAAGCATATTTCAAAACTGATAAAAACTGTCAAATTTAATTTAGCACAGTTCAGATATATTCGCCCTCAAATGAGCACAGATGCAGCCAAGCTTTATATGCATGCGATGATATTTTCACATCTTACATATTGCATTACTACTTGGTCTCTATCAACCAACACTGCGTTACAGCCGCTTCAAAGCCTGTACAAACAGGCACTCAAAATATTAGATAAAAAACCTGTTTCGTACCACTACTGTAAAGTTGTGAAGAAATATAAATTATTAACATTTGAAAACTTTTATTAAAATTCTTCATGATTTGGCCCCTCAGCCCTGAGAATGTTTGTGAAATCCTGTGACGAGGCAGGACGTAGAACAACGCGAGCTTCCTCCAGAGGAGACTGTTCTGTGAACTTTAGATCCTCTACCTTTGGACAGAATTGCTTCTCTGTGAAAGCTGTAGGGATGTGGAACTCGTTGCCATTAACTGTTCGAGAGAGTAGTACCTTACAACAGTTTAAACTTGACCTGAAGAAGTGGTTGAAAGACGGTCAGATTTGTGATCATTAGCAAAAACGGGTTAATCGGGGATTGTTAAGACTGTATGAAGTACAATCTTTTTTTATAAACTGTAGATATTTGTAATAGCAAGTGTAAATATTGCATCTGAATGTTTGTTGAGGTGATCCTTTGCTGGAGTTTTATCTGTATTTATATTTTATACTGTGAATGGACTTAAGTAAGAATGCGTATTGGCCACTGTATAAACCTGCTGTCACTTTGCCTCTGCCAGGACTACAGATGAAAATTAGCTTGTAGCTATCTCTGGTCTGTACAACACATTTGTTGTGCAACGTCCCTGTCAAATAAATAAATAAATAAAATAAATAAATAAATAGTAGTGATTACAGCTTAAAAAATGTTTGTAAAAATTATTACATATTACGGTTTTAAAAATGTAGCTGAGTTACACTACTTTGAGTTACTTTTGAGTTACTTTTGGCAAAATATAAACAGAAAATTGTAATAATGCCACCGAGCAGAAGTGCAGTCAAAGATTTCCTTTTCCTTCACTTTCCCCATTCTCTTGTGTTTTGTTTTGACGGCATTAACTACATGCAACTGCAGATCTTATACAAATGTCTAACTTGATTTGGCATGCTGCATTTTATTTTGAGGGAGTTTGGCATTCTTTCCTTCATACATTAAATGCTCTTGTAACTCGAGCTACTTGAATTGTATATTCTAGTATTTTGTGTAAGTAATATGTTATATTCCTTAGTTACTGAAAAAAGTAAAATATTTTTACGTAATACGTTAACCCCAATTTAGCTAATGACTAGCAACAAGCTGAAAAGCATATTTATTTATATGACTTAAACTTGCAATTTAAAGCACTAAATACCTATATTATGTATGGAACTAACAATAGTTTGTGTTCTTTGTACATTGTGAACATGTTTTTTAAATTTTAAATATTTCAAGTGTTTCGGGTCAAATAAAACCTCGTCATTACCATAAGTTGCCATTGCGAATGCTAGTCATGTGACGCCGATCTTAGCCTAGCCATACAGTACACAAGATTGATCCAGCGTGGAGTGGTTGTGTCCGTTGCGTCCCATACGTCTTTGTGAGCATCTGGAATGGTGGCCTCCAGTCCCCAAATGTGACGCCACAATTGTTTAAAAGATAACAGAAGGGTGAGAATGCCCAATTTATGAAAAATTTGCAAAATAACGGGCTTTTAGCAGATCAGTCAGTGGCGCGTTCTATGTAAGAGCATCTATTTTGTAAATTAAACAATTAGCAGTTTAGTGCTGTCATTGCGTTTTTGTTGGTTTTTATAGAGGGGGCACAGAATTTTTCCTGGAACACTGTTAGTATAGTCAACCAATCAGCAAACATGACGTTAGCAAAGCAACAAAGGTGAGCAAGTAGTAATGACAGAGAGGTTATTCCACATCAAGGGAGATTGTTGTCAATGTCTTTTGTCATAAAAACTTGAGGATACATGGTGTTATCAGTGGCCCTGTTTTGATTCATTATTGAGGGATGAATGACACTGCTCACAAAGAGAGACACTGCTCACAGTGTTACTTAGTCACGCATTAGAGTACTCAGATTACGTTTACTGAGTAACGAGTAAAGTAACGCGTTAGTTTTCCATTTGCAGGTAATAAAGTACTAGTTTCTTTTCAAATCAGTGACGCATTAGTTTGGTCCTGATCTCTCCCTCGGCTCATTTCTTCCACGGCTGCTGTGCTGCTCGCGCATGCGCACTGTGTCCTCCAAAACTGCACATCAAGTTAGCAACATGGCAGAGTGTGCAGCGAACGCGTTCACATCATGGAAATACTTACATTATTTTGAACTTACTGGCGAAAAGGACAATACAGCGCTGGTGGCAAAGCTAAAGAGAAAAACCACGATGAAGCTCTCGCCTCCAAACAACAATGCATAGCTTTAGGCAGCATCAGTCCTTCCAATGTCATCAACAAACTCGTAGCTTTATGTGATTGAGGAAAGCTGTACAATTAATCTAAATCAAGTATGTTGAGTATGTTACATGTTTATTATTACCAATTATAATGCATAAGAGCTCCTTTACAGGCGTTATTTTTCTTAAAAACTGGTGCAGTTTCTGACAGACCCAAATTGTTTACATATAGCGAACGAAGCTAAGCTTTTATAAGTAGACTATAGTTCATGCTCATTATTGTTACCTATTGCTGTAATTTGTCCACAGTCAAAATAAAGCTAAGAAGCAAATATATTGTGCTACTATGGAATACATTAATCAGGCTGTTTGCGTGAGCTAGCTTCTTTGTAGAATGGAGCGTTCCGCATCAGAAAAAAATTATCGACAAATGAAGGCTTTATATAGATGTTTATTATTGGTAACGCGATACCTTCGTAATAAAGTAGCGCAGTAACGTAACAAGCAACTTTTCCAGAGGAGTAACGACCTAACTAACGAGTTACTTTAAAAGTAACGTTACACAACACTGCTCACAAAGAACACGTCACTGCATATACACGAGATTGCATGGTTCTGTTTCAGGAAGGAAGGACGTGAAGGAAGTGAAACACAAGTGCTAACTGCTGCGCCACAGTGTCACCCAACTTTGGCTATCATTCTGGACTTGCCCGGAAAATGCCAGTTAAAGCTGTGGTAATCTCTAATCATTTTCTCGTAGTAAAGTCAACTTCATTTGGCACCATAGAACCACATTGCAAAAGCGACATTTGCAACAGAAAAATAGGCCAAATTCGCTGTCAAAGTATAGCACATTTTCCTTCAGCGTAAACCAGGAAGTCAGAGGCTAAAATTAGCACAGTGTTAGCATTGGCGGTCCACCCTGTTTACGCCTCAACTCTGTTTTTGTACTTGAGAGAAAACCGGCCCACCGCCAAACAAACTTGCCTACCCTTGCCTCAAAATGTCCAGCATTTCTTTCGAAGTGCCGTGGCATTTGCTAATACAATGCTCCTCCAGTTCACCCAAAGCTCCTCCTGCGCCCCTACACGTAACCACGGAACGACTCTCTTGACTGCTTGATCCGTAGCACAGCTTATCCATCCTTCGCAGAGCACTGACACTAGCTTTGTTTGTTTGTTTGATTGTCGTTTTGATGGGAAGCAAGGGGAGGACGGTCTTAAATGGACAGAGGCAATTTGCAGCTCATCTGCAATGTTTCTATTCACGACCCCCAGTGTAAAACAGGTTGTCAGATTGATAGTGTCGCCACATTTCGTCTGCTCTTATGCCTTCTACTGCTCAGTTACTGATTCAATCAAATAAATAGCTCTATGAGGCTAAACCCTTTCCTCTTCTATCCACATAAGCCTCTGAGGAGGGTCAACAATCCCAGAGTTCCTCTAAAGATCTGTCTTTAATCAACTAATCCTAGACTTTTGGATTAGCCTAATCTCTCTCACAAAAGCTTTAAAGGACACATTTTCAGCTTTAAGTGACTTTTATTCTATCTTTGTAACAATGTCACTGTATCGTGTTTGCATCTTCCTGGAGTTGTTTTCCCTCATGTTTGAATAACTCCATTTAGTTTGGCCGTTTCCTTTAGACCAGATAAACACTACCAAATCTCCACACTATTCCCTGTAACACACTTACTGTGAAAAAAAATAAAACCTTGATATTTGTGCATAACTGATCTTATTGTGACCCAATGGCAGTATGAGTGGTTAGCATGGCGCGTTTACTTTCAATCACAGTTTTCTTGTTTCGTATAAAAAGTTCCAGTGTAGAATTATTCTTACTGACTAAAGTTAAGATGTATTTCTTGAAATTAAACTGATGAAAGAACATTGAATTGGATGACCGTCTACATCTGCAGAATACTATAATCTATTTGGGAAAGCCCCTTGTGTTGCGACTTTGACTTTTGACTTTATACATGAGCAAAAAAACTAAATTAAAGTTGGGGAAACAATTCAGCACCTCTCACTTTACTCTGAACTTTTTGTGAAATCCTCCTCATCACTGTTGGTCAGCCCCTCCCCTCGCCCCCCTCTGCTAGCTAATAGAGCTAACACGCAGCTAATGAAGCGAGTAGAGGGACCGTTACCTCATTACCGACAATTAAGTCAATCCAATGCAATCCAGCACAAGCCCAGACTATAGAAGAGGCAGAAATAAACAAGGTCCCTGGAGTGGAGAGGCAGTTTAAGTACGAAGCTGAATGCTAATGTGCCATGTCTGGTTCTCAAATTGTGGGACATGTAAAGCTACAACTGCAGGCTTCCTCTGCTGTTCTACTTTATTTTCCTGTGAGCGTCTACACTGCGTTCCAAATTATTATGCAAATGATATTATTCTAAGATTTCTAAATTACCAACTCAAATGACAGTCAGCATAATTCAGGCCTTTAACTGTTAGAAGGTCATTTGAATGTGACTGAAAAAAACTCCCAGTGATAACAGTATTTTATTAAAAAATAAATATAATAAGCAACTCAAAATGTACTGTTCCAAATGATTATGCAACTCATAGTTTCAATATATTTTAAAGGTTGTAATTAACTGAAAATGGTCATTTGTTGAATTAGGAGGTCATATTTACTGAAATCAAAAGCTATTTCAATCAAAAACATTTTAACAGGTCAAGTTATATTTGAACATTGGACTCTTATTTGATAGCAGCTTCAAAATGTTTAAATCCATTAAACTTGTGAGTTTTTGGAGAGTTTCTGTTTGGGTTTCTTTGCAGGATGTCAAAATAGCCTACCAGAGCTGCTGTATGGATGAAAACTGCCTCCCACCCTCATAGATGTTTTGCTTGAGGCTCCAAAGGTTCTCAATAGGGTTGAGGTCAGGGGAGGATGGGGTCCACATCATGAGTTTCTCTCCTTTTATGCCCATAGCAGCAAATGATGCAGAGGTATTCTTTACAGCAGGACATGGTGCGTTGTCATGCATGAAGATGATTTTGTTCGGGAAAGCACGGCTCTTCATTTTGTACCATGGAAGAAAGTGGTCAGTCAGAAACTCCACATATTTTTCAGAGGTCATTTTCACACCTTCATGGAGGCTAAAGGGTCCGACTAGCCCCCTCCCCATGATTCCGGCTCAAAACACGACTCTGCCCCTTCCTTCCTGACATCGCAGTCTTGTTGGGACATGGTGGTCATTCACCAACCATCCACTACTCCACCTGGATCTGACCATCCAGGGTTACACGGCACTCATCAGTGAACAAGACTGTTTGAAAATGAGTCTTCATGTATTTCTGAGCCACTGCAGCCGTTTCAGCTCGTCAGCTTCAATGAACAGTTTAGTGGAGGCCGGATAGAAGGTTTATGCACAACTGCAAACCTCTGGAGGGTCCTACACCTTGATGTTCAGGAGACTCCAGAGGCACCAGCAGCTTCAAATACCTGTTTGCTGCTTTGTAGCAGCTGTTCTATTAAACTGATGTGTTTGTCTGGCAGAAACCATCTTCATTGTGCCTTTATCTGCACAAACCCGTGTGTGCTTTGAATCAGCCACAAATCTCTTAACAGTACGATGATTACGCTTGATCTTTCATGAAATATCGAAGGTTTTCATACCTAGTCCAAGGTATTCAACTATTTCACACTTTTCATCAGCAGAGAGATCCTTTTTCTTTCCCATATTGCTTGAAAATGGTGGTCTGTTTAATAATGTGGAACGTCCTTTTTCAGTAGTTTTTCCCTTAACTGGGTTTACCTGACAACTAATCATCACAGGCATCTGAGATTGATGTCAGTGATTCAAAGAGCCCTGAGACACAATACCATCCATGAGTTTCATTTAATTTTTTATTTTTTTTACCTTTATGACACTGAAATACAATTTGCATAATAATTTGGAACGCAGTGTATAGTATCCACGATAGCCCTTCTCCACTAGTTTTTCCTCTCGGGTCATGCTAACTTCGCTTGGTCTTGGCTAACTTCCTGTTGGCTAGTGTAGGGCAACGACTAGTTCCGTTCCCGATTTTAAACTGTAAATTAGAAATAAAATAAGATTAAAACACGAAAGGAAGTTTGAATAAACGTCAAGCAATGTGCATTTAGAAAGAAAAGTTAATTGTTAATTATTGGGCTAATACTCGTAAGGCGCTTACAAAATAATACAGATTTAGCAGGTCTTACTTTTGAAGGGTGTGGGTTTTTTATTTTTTATAGTCTACAGGTCAAATCAGCAAGGGCGTAGTTTTGGTGATACTATTGGTGGGGGCATGTAATAAAGACAGAAGATCCATTGCAACCGGAAAATATGAATATACCATGTATCGATTGAACCGTCATTCCCATTTGGGCCGTCTGAGTCAAAGAAAGTAAGTCTGTCTGTACGCCCCTGAGTGGTTGCCTGTGACGCTCTGACGCTGTCTTGCCTCTGTGGATTATACCTGGCCCTGGGGAGAGCCGCCTGGTGCATTCCTCCACACAACACCAGTAAATCCCCTTCTTCACACGGCATTACAGCACTCAGCAGACCGGATTGAGTCTTTGTCCGCGCATAATCTGCCTTTTAACCGGCTTGTTTAACAAATAGCCCTATTTAAGAATCTTCTCTTTTTGTCTGCTTCCTAGTTTCCTTCCTTTGATCCTGCATTAGCCCGCAGCTTCCCCGGGACTTTATGGATATTTGTGACTGTGCTGTGTTGGAGATAGCCCAAGTATGTTCTTTCCTATTCATGTGTCTATGAAGAAAGTCAGGCATCTAGGTCAAATACGCTAATGTTCGGGCATGACACTATATTTGGAGTGCACGTCAGTCGAGCTCCATCCATCTTCTTCCGTTTAACCGTCCGGTGTTACGCTTTGCCATCTTTTGGGAATCCCATCGGGTCAGGAGAAGAGATTTGGTTTGTCTCGAATCTTCAGCCGTCTAAATTCAGACACGTGCAGTATGTGTTGTTTCACTGAACTCACCATTCGACGCCCTTCACCGAAATCTATAGGTAGATCTCCAGGGATTCATGACTTTGAAAGTAGTTTGCGAGCCAAAAAATAGTGGGAACTCGGGATTTATAATGTCAAAAAACACAATGATGTATTGCGCCTGGATGAAAAAATACTATTGCAATTTTCCTTTGGTTAGAAACGGACTGAAATGGTTAAGTCAAAGTAGCTCAATCGTATCACATGTAAATAACCAGTGACGTGCGGTCAGGGGAGGCAGGTCGTGCATACCTATGTTCCCCAGGTCCTGTGTTCCCCGGGTCCTATGTTACCCGGGTCCTATGTTACCCGGGTCCTATGTTACCCGGGTGCGATTTTTTTTTTCTGTAGGTGAGTTGGTACTTCAACCAATTACAAGTCATGACAGTGAAATGTCATACATATATCAATCAGCTTAACCCTGACCCTGCCCTAGCCACTAACCTTAAGGATAGTGGGCTCGTGCCTAATCTTAATCAATAGAAGTGGGGGAACATAGGTACCGGGCTAACATAGGGCTGACCCCGGCAGGTGGCCAGGCCTCACCAGTCATCATGGAAAAAATTAAAAAATACAATAAACTTTATAAAAACAAGTCCCTTCTCTTAAGATGATTGGGATTTCCTATGATTTTAATCAATCTCGTGGTTAAAAAATGCCCAAATGTTTTATCACTTGTCGATATCATGTAAAGAGGACAGAGCTGCGGCGAGCCTCCAGCGTCCCGCATACACTTGAGCTTGGCTCATTCACTCAGCGCTCTCTCCCATTCGGGGCTTTTTTCGCCCCCAAAAGTAAAATACATTTGTAAATGTGTTTTTGTTGGGCACGTTGGTTTTCTATCACCTGGATAAAGAATCAGGCATAAGAATTTTTTTTATTTTTTTTTATTTAGCACTTTAGAGTAGCCATTTATAGGGGGGGGGGAGAACATAAATAGCATCCATTCGGATGTATGAATATACAAAACAAACAAATAAATGATAATAGCATGTGTTGTGTGATAGTGTAATGTTGACACTATGACGCACCACCCGCGTGGAGCACCAGGATTGTCAATAAATTATCATTTGGACGGGCGGGGTACGAGTCCTGGTCACGTTCACTATGTTTTCTTTTAATTTTTATTTGTAATATCGTGAGAATGTTTTTTATGTTTAAATGTGTTGCCATTGAATGCTATTTCAAAGTAAGAGAATACCAGAGACAGCAAGTTGCATTTTTTCCTGCATTTTTTTTCCTGCAGTTTTGTTTACTTTATATTGGAGTCAATAGCATGTGCCTCACCAGCAACAAACCTCACCGCACATCACTGTAAATAACACAAATAACAAACTGAAATTGCACTCAATTGTTTGATGCAAAATGTTTGATGCACAAACTAAAATGTAAAAAGTTTAACAAAATCATCGGCAATTTAAGAATGCTTATTTATTTATGAAAAATGAGATGCCACACCGCAGGACATTTGAGAATTATTCTGTTAGAGTAAAAGAAACTTACGAAAATAAGCATTACTTTTCAACTTTTTCTCAAGTACTAAACTCTAGTCTTTATTCGTTGATGAATCACAGGCGCACGGTTTCTTAAAAATGGCCAGATGTAAATTGGAGCCTTTTTGTCGCACCACAGGACAGTAGCAAGAAACATACTGATAACGCCACTAAACATATTGAGTATTGAGACTATTGAGTCTTGAATGTGAGTAAAAGTGTTGTTATAGCAGACAAAATGCACGTATTTCAACTGGTTCATATGATTTGTTATTTATTTTTTGACTAAACAATTCACTGTCATGCGGCGTAACAGTCACACCACATGACATTTTACAATTTAATGTATTGGAAAATACACAGCACACTCGGATAGATGTCCAAAAGATCTAGTATTTATTACGTTTCGGCCTTAGCCTTCGTCAGATCATTTTTATCTTATTCATTTGGATCACAATATTGTGATCCAAATGAATAAGATAAAAATGATCTGACGAAGGCTAAGGCGAAACGTAATAAATACTAGATCTTTTGGACATCTATCCGAGTGTGCTGTGTATTTTCCAATACATTTAATTTCTGCTCCAGCACATGCACCTCATGAGAAGAACTTGGTGTGCGTTTTTGTTTTTCTAGTTTCATTTTACAATTTAATGTCAAAATAAAAAGATAATAGATTTATAGATGTTTTCATATGTTAGATTTGTCTAAGACTTAATCAGTTACTTAAAATCCCTACAGTACATATACAAATCAGATTTGGGGGTGAAAAAAAATGTCAAGTATCCACATACACTTTTTTGTTTTTTGCCTTGGATCATCAACAATTCTGGATGCCACTTGAGCATGAAGAAGCCTTTGGGATAAAATGTGAAACCACCTCAACTCAAACAACCCAGTCCAATTTTGAAATGAAACCTTATTTGTTGCATGTGAAGGTCAGATTTCGACGATCACAGCAGATCCACGTCGTAGAGAATCTGAGGGGATGTGTATTATTCTAAAAAGCCTCATATATTCTAAAGTCCTCACGTGTCGCAGAAATGGAGCTGCCAGACCGGCTGCATGTGTAAAGACATTATAATTGAGTCCGGTGCCTTTGCCGCGTCCTTGTCCCGGAGCTGGGGGTAATATGGCGTTGTGAAGTGGAGATGGTGCAGTTTTTCTGTTGGTTGGACAGGCACAGGCCATGAAATAAGTCCTGATGGAACCTGTCAGCTGCCTGTGCCCCTCGGTGCATCTGGGCTCATCCGAGGCATCATTGTCCCAGGAACGCCTTGTCATTCCTATATTGTGTTTCACGTGTTTTAGGGAGCAGCAAATAGCTGTTTTAGTTTATTTTTTAAGTTATTATCATGTTTGCATCCCCATAAACGGACTAAAGTTCCTTCCAATCAATCCAGTGCTCTTCCGTGCTAAATATTTTTGTAACAATGTGAATGTTTGTGGAAGGGTTTAGTTCCTACCAACCAGCTGGGGCATCACCCTAGGGTATAACAGTTCCCTTTCGTTGGTCGTTCATTTTCTTGTGTGTTCCGGTGCTGGACGCGCCCGATGATGCATGTGTGCGATGGTATGCGCACCATTTCTCTGAGTAGAAGGTATGAAAAGCCCAGGGTAAAACTCCTAGACTTGCAGAAACAATATGTTATCAGTCTTTCTTGTTATTAGCAGCATTGAAGATTCCAATGTGTAATGTCCTGATCTGCTTGTTATAGGCGAGGGCCCCACAATTTCAACATGGGTCCAGTCTAACCCAGCGATTGTAATACTGTATATCAGAATCCAGAGGAGACTAAAATAAAGTGCAACCAAAACAATATTTTTTAGACATGGAGATTGCTGCAGGTGATGAAGCAGAACCTACAGAGTCTTCTTTCTAAACTAGTTCTCCAAAGTCTCATTTAGTATGTCGAAGCGCATAATGAAGTCATTCTCACAGCCGTCCAAAGCTCCTCATCAGCTCCTTATTGGCATGAATTAGCCGCTCGGATCGAGTTCTCTATAGACTCGAACAGAAATAGATTAGACAAGCAAGCAACTGAGACTGAAGCCCGCTGACTTAGAGGATATCAATGATCAGTAATTTAGGGGGAAAACTGAACTGGAGACAAAAGGAGAAATGCAGATACCAATCATTGGCCTAAGAGTGGTTTGTTTATCTTTGTGTAAAGATAAACAATACGGCTCTTTCACCATATCTTCACCGCAGCAGGACAACAATCAGCCACCTCAGTCTCTCCATCTTTCACCACCTAAATCCTGGTCTGTAGAGACATTTCAATTTTCATTTGGTTCGAGCCACTTCTGCAAAAGCGCATTATATTTGTTTCAGAACGTGGTGGAAGTGTCGGACGGGTCTGTGCTGCTGAGGCTGGCTACTTCCTGTTTGTTGAAAACAAAAAGTAGCAAACTGTCACCTCTCTAAGTTAGACCCCTTCTAAATGCCATCGAAACTGGAAATATTTAATTTATTTGACAGGGACAAGTAAGTCCGTCCAACATGTAACACACTACAACATGTATAGCTCAAGGCTTATTTGCAATGTTAGCCTAGAAAGTCTTTTCAAGAACAAATTTACAAAAATACATTGACGTTTAATGTTAATTTTTGACAGAAAGGCCCATTTTCTCCCAGCTCTTAGTTCGGTTTCAGGTGTTCCGCCGTTTAACGCCTGAACAGAAAAGGATATTTTCTTACATTCCCATTCCCATTGGAGATTCCTGTGCGATGGCTCCCACGGCTCTGAGTAGGACAGTGATCTGTCTGAGGAGCATGATTGTGCACACATTCATTTTACATTACAAGACTATATACCATTTTAAAGTTTAGAAGTTCAAGGTTTCATTCTTAAAGTTGTATTCAAACAAAGTTGTTGCTAACTTGCTAGCTTTGTTTCTATGTGGCCTCAAGATTTAAATTGCAATCCCATGAAATACATCTGGTTATCACACCAAGAAGTAAGCGCTTGGTTAGAAATAACTATTTTCTCTTTACTCCTGCTTTCAGTTGTGTCATATTTAGTCAGCGTTCTCCTTTGTATAATTTGGATTGTAAAAGTGCCCACCAATGTTTCCTGTCTTCGTTGGATGAATGAAGAAATAAACTAAGCTAACAACCAAAGAGAATAATGTAGGAGTATGCAGACTCAAATGCCTCTCTTCCTGTCAACTAGTCACCCTTCGTTGCTTTGTGAAAAGAGGGAAACCCAATAGGACACCGTTGGCCACTATCAGTTTCAAAGCCTTATGGCGCGAACGGCGTCTTGCTGAGCCCAACAGTGAGCGTAACGAGCTGGGCGGGAGTCTCGCAGCGGGACGACATTCAGCTCACTCCTCCGTGTACACATGTCAGCACGGAGCAACCAGATGCAGCGAGGAACATCATCGCTACACGGAGGTCATTGGTAAATTGTTACTCGGAAATGCATGTGGGTGCTACTTTGAATGTGCCTTTGTAGAAGTGTGCCGGCGGGGGCGGGGCCAGAGTCTAATGCATGTTTGTTTACCATTTGTACTGGACACGATCAGTTGATCAGCAGCTAATTCACTGCCTCCGCGGGCTCATTACATTTCCATCTAAATAACAAATGGATCTGAACAGCCCTGTCTTCTGGGTTCATCTGAAGGCAGTAATGAACAAGGGGAAGGGGGGAAGCTCCACCTGAATGAAAGGCAGCATTTTCATGAGCTAGAATGGTGAGGTGTATATTTCACATTCGCATTGGAACACATTGATAAAGAAAAGGCTTCACACTGATGCACTATATACTTCCAAATGTGTTCGGTCATCTGCCTTGACTTAACTTAAGTGGTATCCCATTCTTAAGCCATAGGCCAGGGGTCGAATTAAATCTCATCAAGGTTGAAAAAGAATTGTCAAGCAAAGGTCCGGAACATACAGGGTTAATTCACAGTTATATGAGGATTTTAAGCCTTTATTAAATCTATTACTGTGATTTGAAAATAATGCAATTAATTGAATGCCGTTATTTATTTATTTCTAAAATAGTTTTTGGCTCCTAAATAGCAAAGCATATAGCCTCTATTATACACAATCTGCACATAATATGACAGTGACGTGTTTCTCCTCTTTGCTCAGTTCAACACACTGAGCCCTCCTTAGTCCTGGCTTAGTCCAGGTTTACTCCTGATTTAGTCCAGGTCTGAACCTGGCTTAGTATTGGTTTAGTCCAGGTTCTGACCTGCACGCTGCCGATTGGGAAACAGCCATGCTATTTGCGCATTACGATCGCGTGTGCATATTTAATTAGGGCGTCCTCTGTTTTTATTAGCAAGCCGTATTTCAGCTGTTTCTAAAAATATAAAAAGCGTTTCAAAGCTCAGAGGTAGGACTCTCTGTTCATCTGGGTTGTAGTAGTTTACCGCTCTGCTGCAGTCAAAGAGTAGTATGTTATAAACACAGCAAAACACAGACCTTGTTGTATTGTCTTCACCTAAAGTTTTATTGAGCAATGGATGATAGAAGTCTAATCTAAATTAGTGGAATTACTGTATATGGGTGTGAAATGTGCATATAATTCCATTCTTTGAACAATCTGAATGCACAGGAGGGATATGACGCATATGACGTTGGTCGACCATTATAACAGTTACGTCTCTTCTGGGATTAAATTGCGTAGGTCATACGTTGGGTTAGTCCTACGACTTGTGCGCCACCACTGTGGGCCAACCTGCCCAGCATGTTTTTGGAGGTAGGAGAAACTCGAGTACCCGGAGGAAACCAACACAGAAAGGCCCAGGCTGGGGATCGAACCTGGAACCTTCTAGCTGTAAGGCAAGAGCGCGAACCCCTCAGCCGCCTTTTTCAACCATTCTTCCAGAATCGCATTTGTTTGTTAGACAAGAAGGTCTGGCTCTCAGGCTTCGCTCTAATTCACCCCAAACGTGTTCTGTCTGGCTGAGTTCAGTCAATCAAGTTCATCCCACACCAATCTCTCTCATCCATGTCTTTGTGGACCTGGCTTTGTGCGCTGGTGCACAGTTCCAAGTCCCAGTCCATCCCCAAACTTTTCCCAAGTTCGGAAAATCTCCTGTTGCTGAAGAAAGAAGTTTGGTTCACTGCTAGCCGACAGAAGAACACATTATCGCTCAGGCTAATTTATAAAATGCGGCGCATGTTCCATTTATTGAAAATCGAAAGCTGAACTTCTTGTCAAGTTACAACGCTAAACCGGTACTAGATGACTGTAAGCGAGCCATGCCTCACTAAACTAAACCATGCTGCTGTATCTTTTCTTTTTCTTTGCTTAGTAACCGCATTTTCCAAACTAACTATTTGTAAAAAAAAAAAAAATAACAATAATAAAAAGTTATCTCTTCGACTCATTGAGATGGCAGGCTTTTGGTTTTCTCTTTTTGATTCACACATAGCACTAAGACATTTTCAGAGACATGCACTGATGTGGCATAACATTGGTAAACCTTTAGGATCATGTTAGGTCATAGAAACCTGTTGGCAGCTTTATACATTCCGACAACGAATAGGAATAATCTAGTGCCAGTATCGCAACGGTCTATTTCCTAAACTCCACATAAAGCGGCTCTCATATTGACGCGCTGACCGTTGCAGCTGAAATCGGTTAAACAATGGACGTGTGATGGATGGTCGTCTCCCTCCCGCGTGAGTTCCGTGAGCGTAATGGCTTTATATGATGACTCCTCAGCCTTGTCAGACAGCGCGCGACACATTCCCCAATCAATGCCCATAAACGGTGCTCCTGACAGGCCTTTTCCGCGGCCCAAACCGGAGGCCCGCGGTCAGCCCCTCTCTCTCTGTCCCGCTGCGGCTCTCGTGATGGACTTGTCAGGGACCTCGTTGACCCCCGAACCCGCCCCCGCTCGCCAGTGTTATTGATTTCTTTCCCGGCGACCCGCTCAATCTGCGCGCTAGCCGGCTGAGGAAGGGGGAATTAGCCGCCGTAGTCAGGTATAAACGGGCCGGCGCGGGAGGATGAAGGCCCGGGCGATCAATAGGCGCTGAAGGCTGAGCTTGCAGACGCTCAAGCAAGAGTCAGTCATCAAGAAAATCAAAAAGCTCCGGGCCAGACGCCGACTGGCACGGAGGAAAGAAAGGGGCCTGTCGGGGCGAGGGTTTTCTTTGGTATTGATGCTGGTGGATTTGTTATTGTTGTCGGAAAGTAGAGGCGTAGTGAAAACAAAAGCATGCTACGAAGAACACATACTGTACAAGCTAGGCTACGCTAATGTTAGCATGCACTTTGCCCACTAGAGAGCATCCTTTATGACTTATTTAAAGGTAAAGAAGTTTGTTGTCTTGCCATTCATCCAGTTTTGCTGGGTCAACTGCCTGGCGACTATAGTCTAGCAGGGTTCTCAAACTTTTCAGGCCACAACCCCCAAAATTACCATGCAAACCAGGGACAAGGTAACCCACGTGATTTACAGCCACACAACTTCACAAGAATGCAGATGAAATTAATTCATAAAAAAGAAATGTATCATTAGTTAATAACATTAAAAACAAAACAAAAAAGTGTAGATAAAATGGCTTCTCTGTCATATGCAGCTATACAGAACAGTTTTCAGCCTAAATTTGAACATCATCAGAGTAGTAGAATCTTATTTGCATAGCGTTTTTCACGTTACACAAGTCACCCGAAGTGCATCAAACAGGGTCGGGTATTGTTATTCATTCACTCCACACACAGGTAGTAAGTCAAGTATGTAGCCAGACAAAAGCCAGGCCACCACTATTCATTCATGCACACACCTACATCATTTATCCTGGCCTACTGTACATGTTTTTAATGGTGCTCTGGTTAACCCGAGCACCCGGGGGTAGAAACAGTCTGACCCACTCCACAGTGCACCTGAGGCAAATCACTTATAACACCAGACTAACCATATAAATGTCTGTGTCGATAGAATAATTATAACCATTTTGCATTTAAAATAACTTATATTTGAGCAGCATCAGCTTCGTGGCTGTAAGCTAACGCAGCGGCGGAGTGATCTGCGAGAAAATAGTCCCTCAAAACGCGGTAATTCATGTGATACAAGGTCAGTTATATTTCATAAATTATTCTATTAACACAGACATTTATATGGTTAGTCTGGTGTTATAAGGGATTTACCTCAGGTGCACTGGCGAGTGCGCCAGACTGTTTTTAATGCAGGCTAACTGATACCATAGAAATGCTTTAGCCTTGCCCTAGCCTAGCACCACTAGACTCTTCAAATATAAGAACTGCATGAATTTAGGAAAAGAAATTCTCCAGACATCAACAACACTCTGGATAACTAGGAAATGAGGCCCTATGTCAAAAATCCTGAAATATCCCCCACTTAACTAATATGCTCATGTTTTCCTGGTTCAAGTCAGGATTGGAGAAGCAGTTGATATCTCAGATTGTACATTAAGATGTCTCTCAGATGTATCAATTATAGTGTTTTTTTAATGTTTAATATCCACAAAGAACCACATCATGTCCATCTTTATGAAGCAGAGCTTTTGAAGTTGTGATTTTATCAAAACTTTAAACCTAATCACACAAATATATTCCAATAACCACAAATAACACCAAAAACCCTACCTACATGTACTGCCTTGAACTGAACTTCTTCCACCCATCATTTTTTTCCGCTAACACTTGATGCGCGTGTACCGTATGAAGCCAAAGCACTTTAAAAGGGGACCGTGAACACTGCTCGCGGTAATCCATTCGGCCCGGGTCTGCGCGCTGCCACCTTCTGCGGATCAGGTCGGAGATTTCACAGCCATTTTCCGAGTATTTTTGACTCGGGCCCCCATCCATCCTCCTCTCTGATATTCCTCTTCTGTCACAAGAGACGCTCATTTGGACTCCCTAAGCCCCCGCGCCGGGCCACTCGGTCTGCGGAAAAGCCAACCCCACTTTTCCTGAGCTGATTATTTCATCCGTAATTGATTGAGTGGTTCTTCAGCGACACTTCAAAGTGCTTGTATTAAGACTTGGAGAGGGCGGACTGAGGAGGAGGGTGGGTGGGTTGTGCTTTCAGGGCTATGGCCAGGGTGGTGGAGATGAGCGCATTGGAACTAAGGTTGGATTCAAAGGTAGAATCTAATTTTGATGGAAGTTTGTGGATTTTAGAGACACTAACAATCATTTTCTTATTTGGTAGGGATTGCGGTGTTTGGAAACTTGTTGTATGCAAATAATAAAGAGACATTAAAGAGCTTATGTCATGCAAAATCAAAGTTTTCAGCTGTGCTATGTTATATCCTGATAAAAACAAGCCTGGAGTGGTGCTTTGTTTGATTCACTCGAGTTTCGTTAAACCTACTAAGTTAGTCTCTTTCATCTGCATTCAAAACCATCACATTTCTGAATCCAAGTTCCCCATGACTATGCAATCGTCAACACCTTTGCGCTGGAGTTTGGTGGGACATTTTATCAATCTTGATCAGCCAAGAAGAAGATGTAAGAAATATTGAATCGTCAGCCTAGTCAGCCTGGACTCTAGGGCTTGTAAATGGTCAGATGTTCCCAGCGTCCATCTCCAACACAGGATTTCCTCAAGGGTGTGTCCTGTCCCCCCTCCTGTTCATACTGTGCATGGACAGTTGCAGGGCTACTCCGAAGAATAGGTTCTTGGTTAAGTTTTCAGACAAAGTCCTGGTGTCCTTACTTTCAGGATCTGAAATTATCATGATCCTGCATTGACAGAGTTTATCCAATGGTGTCATAGTAACCATCTTGATTTTAAACGTCTCAAAAACCAAGGACATGGTTATTGATTTTAGACGCACCACATCATCCTCTCTGCGGTTTGACACAAAAACAGACTCAATTGTAAAACGTGAACTCATGAAACTGAACTCTTTTAATGTAAATAAAAGGATTCTTGGCAACGTTCTTACTTTGTCAATGGCAGACTTGACAAAGATTAAAACAGTCTAAATCATAAATTGACAAATTACCTCAAAAGTTCAAATCAATCCTAAACTGACTCGACAATCAAAGAATCTAAATGATAACACTTAACACATACAGCTTCACACCTTCAGGAAACAGACTTGATGACCAATCTGCGTGCGCTTTGTAGAGAGTTGTGCTTTCAAGACCCGGTATGTGCTCAACTCAACACTTCCCCTAAAGAGCCCTTAGCCCCGTAAACAGAGCATTGAACCCTGGGATCATGAGTGAGGGGCGTCAGGGGACCATGGCTCTAGGGGCGGAGGAGGGGCCCCAATAACACAGTGTTATGTGGATGGATGGGGAGGCACAATGAGCCAAACCACTGGGGCCATGTAATGTTTAAATCATATCAATTAAAACCACAAGAGGGGCGGGACTGACAGGCCCCACAGGACACGGCGGTAAATTAAAGCAAGAGGGAAACACAGAGGCACTTCATACGGGCTTAATGGAGCTATTAAGACACTGGCCATCGGGGCACTCCTGGGCTTAATCTTTTGCTAAATCAGCCCATGTTACTTTATCAAAAAACGTATATTCTGTCTTGTTGCAACTTTCAAGAAGAAAACGCTGCAGCTCTAATATATTTTATTGCTTAAGTGATTTGTTGTTTAGCGGCAGTTTGAGACTTGGCTGTCATTGGCGACCAATCCGCAGCAGATTTCACCCCCAAAAGTCCGCCCTCTTCTCGAATGATTCAAACCGGAGCCTTTCCCGTTTGATTTTACTGTGCTAACGGAATTTGCATAGTATCAATCTGACTTTATCCAAGTTAGAAGAGTTCCTGGTCCCAAAAAGTTCAGAACTTCAAGAGAATCTATGAACGTTTGAGAGACTCTACGTTATCCGTTTGGCTTTTCTCGAAATCGTCAACACCTGATGTAATGAAGTCGTGTGGAAGACCTGAAACGAGTACAATAAAGGCAGGGTATTGACTTGATGCCGAACTAGGAGGAGGAGGGTTTTGCCGCATGACATCATCTGGTGGAACAGAGTGTTTTGAGAAAGAAGACTTACCGAAACATACGTAAATGAAACCAAACATGAGTCCTACGTTTCTTAAAAGCTCAATAGAAACCCCCTCCTTTTGGATAGGTTGCAGAAGTCTTTACATAAAATTCCTGCGCACTTCTACTTTTCCCGAACCTTTAACTATTTATATCCCAGGTTTTCCAACAGTCCATTAAAATAACTGCATTCCCAAAAGGTCAACATTCTGTTTCCTCGTTCCACCACCCACTCCATTTGCACTTAAAGGCTATAGTATATCCCCAAACGTATTGTGCATAAGTTCCACATTAGCATTTCCCCTCCGCCCGGCCTTACCACCAGCAGCAGCAGCAGCAGCAGCAGCAGCGGTGGGACCATAAAGAAAGTGGCATTTAGGGATTACCAACAACACAAAACAGGCTAATCCCAAAGCCGGACCACACCCGCCTGGGAACTGACTTACGCCGTTTCCAATTTGGATGAGACGCTGCTAAAGAAAAGGCCCGGTTGCCCCCATAAAATTGGACCTCTTTAAGACTTAGCGCCCTGATTGAAAGTGAGAAAGAGGGGTCTGAGGGTTGGGGGGTGGGGGTTCCTTGGGGGAGGGGGAAGCGCATATGCAGAACTGGCTGGACTGGGTAATGGAGCCGTGAGGTAAGAGGATTAAGACGTGCACCCGGGTCAGGGATGATACGGAGGTGTTTGGACAAAAGGCGAAAAGAGGAAGAGAAGGAATGAATAGAGAGAAAATTAGATGATTTAGTCCGAATAGAGCTGAAATAAAGACGGTTGGGCCTGAGGACGTTTTGCTTCCCGCAGTGGGGTGTAACAGTGCGCGTGGGTGGAGTGCAGCGCTTCGGTATGGCACATTCGGTTTGGACCTTTGGACCTTTTCAATTTTGTCATAAAATATACTTCTGCCATCTTTAAGAGGCTGTACCTATTCTTTATTCTCGTAGTTGAGTGAAATCCATTCTATCTCATTAACATATTCTTCAGTACCAACATATTCGGCAGTACCAAGCTGTTTCGTCAGCTTGGTACTGACGAAACAAGCTGTGGAAGTGGAAGTGTAGCTGTGGATGCCCAATAGTATGGGGTTATTTTCCAAAATGTCAGCATTCAGCGGACCTGCATTTTCTATTTAAAACTGCTTAGCAAAGTAGGTTACCACTTGGCAAAAGATACTCATTTCTAAGACATCTTGTACCTCTGTCAAACTTCCTACTTTCTGATTGCTATGAAGGCTTCACTATGCATTTAGCTATTTAGCTTCTCAATTATATCTTTTTCCACTTATTGTCACATACAGATCAAAGCAGATACAAAGAAGCAGTAGGTCAGCGGTTTGTAGACAACTTTTCACATACATTTATTTATTAAGCAAGAAAGAACGATCTGTATTGTCATTATGCAACTTCAACGAAATTGTGTAGATCAGATGTTGGGTCCTGAGCCATAGCGATTGTGCACGCCAACCTGACCAGCATGTTTTCGGAGGTAGGGGAAACCAGAGTACCCAGAGGAAACTAAGGCAGACACGGGGAGAACATGCAAACTCCACACATAAAGGCCCTGTCCTGGGATCGATCCTATAGGACCTTCTAGCTGTAAGGCAAGAGCGTGAACCACTCAGCCACCGTGTGTTGCTGTGTCTTTTGAATGTTTCACTTTGCTACGACACAAAAGCACTTGAACACAATGCGCTCGTAATCTCCACTTCCCCACTGGAAAGGATCATCTTTACCAGAGCACATGAAGGCAGCATGAGAGGTATACGTACACGCAGTAGCACGTTCAGCTCAGATTGACAAACCCGAGTCATCAGTAACTTGTTTTGGGAATACCTTGATAGTTATTACGTCTTACAGTTGAATTAATGAGCTGCACACCCCTTCAAATTTAGAAATAGGTGCTTCTTTTTTTCATGTTTTTGCATTCTTTGAAATGTAATGTCTGTTTTTTGTCCCCTCCCACATGTTGACTGCTCGAGGGAAGCTGCACGGAATGGATTTACTCCGGCGTTTCCCACAACAAATCCAGCGATTAGCTCCAAAAATCCGCTACTCATAATCTGTGAATCTTGTTTGTCCCTTTAGCACCAGGGTAATCCCATCCAAACAGGCCGTGTTTGTTACACACTGGTTCCTGAATCGACTCACAATATACTGTATCGTACAATTGCTTTTGAGGGAATTGGCTACAGCAAAACAACCAAAGCAGTGTTTCGGAATCTTTTGTTCCTCAATCTTTAATTAATCTGTTATTTCCACATAAATACATTCTCGTACCCCCACCAAAAAGGAGAGTGGGAAAGAGTTTTCAGATTCACTGAATAGAATTGTCTCCATGTTGATACTTAAACAATGTCCAAATAACCAACAGTTTGGGATCTTCCTGTATATTATTATAATTCCATATTTTGGGCCACAAACAGAGACACATAAACGTTGTCTGGTTTACAGGTAATTACTTCTTTTTTGTTTTGCATATTCATTTAAAAAGTGTTCATGAAGTGTTGATACTTTTCGATTTAATACACAACGGATTGGTGTGATCTTGATAACCGATGTTGTAAATTGTCTTTTCTGAAGTATGAATAATGAGTAAAGTACACAGTATGTAATGCTTGGAGATCTAAAACATGATGTCCTCTACCTACTGCAATACATGTTTTGCTACTTTCCTCAGTGGAATATTGGAAGTTGAGTCCTTCATCAACTGTATATTGACCCATATACATTGACCCATATATATTGACCCATAGACAAAGAGAAAAATGTATTCTCTTTGTCACGTTCTATGTTTACCTCCTGGATATTTAACTGTATTTATAATTCCCAAATAACATTATCGTTCTTGTAGTCAAATTTAGTATGTCCTGTTCCCATACCAGCCTAAAACATGCACAACAGGCTAATCCCCCGGCAGTGCACTCCAGCTTTACATTCTTCTAAACAGGGTTGCCAGTTATCAGCGGGCAAAGCAGTCCAAAAGTATCTGGAAATACGTCCCAAACCCGCGGACATGATGCGCAGCTGTAATTTCCAATGTATTTGACTTGTTCATAGAGCAACTGCGCTCTATGATACCGACTGAGTGAATAAAAACAGTAGCAAATCCTGTAAAAAAAAAAGAAAAAAACGACGATGCCAAGCCCCAGAGTACAGGGCTCATTGAGGACTACAGTATGTGGACTGTGCGATATATACTGCTGGATTTTACTGTTGTTCTGCTCCCACTCTAAAGACTTAACAAAAGTAACAAATACAGGTAGATGACACAAAATGTAGAGCAGCGAATGCTGGAGGTTTTAGTGTCTGTGTATTGTTGATTTCATCTTCTTGCCGCAGTATAGGCACCAAAGATACATGTCAAAGAAATGCCTTTAGTTATCTGAGCCTGTTCTTACAAATGCGCATTTTGTTAGCCGACAAATCTCGTACCTGATTTAAATTGAACTTTCCGTCCCCATACAAATGAATGGGGAAGACACATTTCTGTGGTTTCTTTCTCATTAACATCAATCAGATGATGTTTTGTTGGCCACCAGATGTGTATCCGACCCCGCAAAAAAACTGAAACTTGACTGAATTTGAGCTCAGAGGACACTTTCATATCTAAGGTAAAATCTCTAAAGGTCTGAACATTCATTAATGATTTCTAAATAGTCTTTGACCTCACCTAAATGTGGTCAATGGGTTGACATCAGCTGAAAAACTCTGGATCGTTCATAATTTGCGATGTTTGGTGGCTAATGCTAACGGCTATAGGAAAAATACAATGAGCCGGCTAACGGACTCTGAAAAGTCTCCTGGACTAGCCGACTTGCTAACTGTTCGCATACGTTAGGATCGAACGCCGCTTCTCCTTTTTATTTCTATGACCTGAGTATTTCAATCTCATGTTTGGCTGCCTGTCATCTTTCAGGTATTTTCTTTTATAAATAACACCAGAAATGATATCAATACCGGTTCTTAATAAATCTACTTGGCGAAATGTTACCTAGTGCGGCTTCAAACACATCTCTTCCTTCAGAGGGCACTTGCTCGCCCTTGTAGAATGCGACGCGACCTTTCCGTGCATTCCTCATATACATCTCTGCGAGCTAAACCTGTGCCGAGTGCGTGGACTCTATTATCGGGGCCGTGCTGAAATGTTACACCCTGAAAACAAACAGAGCTAACGGTTAGCCTGCCTCTGTAGTGGGCAGCTTCTCTGCGACAGTTTACCTGCTCGCAAGCCTCTGAAGTCTCTGCCATATCTCTCGTCTCCATGAGACATTCTGCCCGGGCCTCAGAAACAGCTCGCAGCGAGGGCCGCCCCGTCTGCTCGCGGTGTTAGCACGGATTTGCAATGGGATCACGGTGAAAACAGGGCAGTGTTGTCTCCCACAAGAGACAGAGATGAAGTTAAGGTTGAGGTAGATTTTATTGTCCCATTTGCTTCAATCTGAGAGCTTTTTTGGGGATGCTGAGCCAGATTTTTGGTTCCTAGATGGAGGCTGTTCTTAGTGTGAATGCTCGAGGTAAAGGAAGGCGCGACAGTGGTCCAGGTGACGCAGTGGTCTGATAACCAAAAGTGTGGCGAACTCAGCTTTATCTCTTTATGTCCGTCACAAATAACTCACGTTTCCGAGAACGCAAATGTTTGCATTTGTAGCAACGGGCGGCAATAGTCAAAGCCCGGCCAAGCCAAACAGGACGTTTAACGCTTTTTGCAGGTATTTGGTAATCATCTCAAACACATCTTTACACTTTGTTGGTTAGAAAACGCGATATTGATCTAAAACAGCTGAAACAAAATACCCAGTAGTTCCACTTCCTGATACGTCAAGTAATCTTGGTCCCCTTCACTGCGTAGCTGTTTCAATAAAGAGACAAAAAAAAAGAAATAACAAAGACTGGGAGGATCGTGTGACTGTAGTGAAGCTACTGCTAATGTTTTCACTTAAAAACTCAGAAAGATGGAAATGTGAGGACTGCATTTCGGGATACTTAAGACCTCAGGGTGAGCTTTCTGGCCATACCGCCTTTGCCATGCCCGATCCCGTCAGACCTCGGAAGCTAAGCAGGAAGGGCCGGTCGGTACTTGGATGGGAGACTGTTGGGAAACACCAAGAAGCCTAGCGAATGTAGTGTGTGAGTGAGTGGTTGGTGGTGGTGGCTGATGTGCGCAGACTGGTTGCCCAATTAATAATGCACGAAATTGTAAAGCAACTTTGAGCGTCTGGAAAAGCGCTATATAAGACAAATGTATTATTATTATTATCATTATTCTCTGTGCTGCCGGCGCGGTGCTAAGAACAGTCACTGGGGAAGACTCAAAGATTACTCATAAGATGCGCAAGTGCCCAGAAAAACAACTCCAGGTATGATTTTGATGAGAAAACAACATTGCAACATGGTAAAAAGCTCTAAAATGTCGATTTTCTTTCTAGAATTCAATAGTTTGTGCATTTACTTTCAATGTACGTATTGTATCACAGGTATTTTAAAGCAGTACTAAGTAACTTGTTTACCTTAATCGGAGCCACCAATACACACTAATGGAATCACGAAGAAGAAGCTAACAGGCTAACGGGCAAAGCTAACTGCGGCCTAGCTCCACTTAAACAGTATTTACAGCCAAGTTTGAGTGAAGAAAATGATCTCCATTGTGTAATGTGATGTACAATATCCCTCTCTCCCTTTGTCTTTTCTGTCAGCGTAGTATTTACTCTCACGGACAATTAATGAGTAAAAAAACGCAACATGCTACGACACCTGCAGTGGCGCTTATGGCCTCTAGGGGCATGAGTTACTTAGTATTGCTTTAAGTCTGACATATTAATCTTATGACTGAAGGTCCTTTCTACTGACCAACATCACGCAAATGTTGCCACTACTTTTGAACGCCTTAATGAGAAAATAATAATGTGCTGAGAGAGCAGACACTGAACATATGACCGTTTTGATTCATGTGGATTGTCCCAGTAATGACAGAGACATTAGCCAAAAGAAAACACATAAAATCTGCAGTTTGACAGTTACCATATTACCATCATGGATTTCTCATTCATTTTCATTTATTTACTTATTCATCCATGTTCATATTTTCTTTACAGGGTCATACATTAATATGAACAGTACATGGTGAAAAGGAGCATGATGAAGATATTGTCTTATTGTCCATGCCCCTTTGTAATAGTTACAGGAAAGTCGATGACCAAAACGGCGGCGTTCAACAAATTTGTGACACACTTTTTGATGTTACAAAAATCAATCATTTGAACAATTTTAGAAAACAAATTGTTCAAATTCTTAGCTGCCAACGCCTCAATTTTGAACTATAGGCTCTTGAGAATATTGTGACGTCACATAAATACAACACGATTTTTTTGAAAGAAATCTCAAAACAAACAATCCACCAATGGTGAAGCTGATCATGATTCGTTTGGAAATAGGTCTCCAATCCAATGAATATTTTGGCTGAAAGTCCTTTCTGACCAACATCACACCAATGATTCTGAATATTGCCACCACCATGTGAAGGTATTTGGATCTTACTGATGTACTGCAAGAAGGCACTGAACGTCAGTTTTTAGCTTATATTTTTGAATAACCTGTTGGGTGTGGTTCCAGTAAAGATCGATCAGTCAAAAAACCAACACGTCGCCATTGTGGAGGGTGCCGATATTAGCCCATCAACACACACGCTTGATAGCACCCTATATCAAAATGCACATGCGATTGGTCAATCTCTGGTATGAATGAATGAAAATGACTCAGTAGGTGTCGGAGGTTAATAATAATAATGCATTAGTCTTATATAGCACTTTTCCAGACGCTCAAAGTTGCTTTACAATTTGGTGCATTATTCATTCACTCCATACTTAGTGATGATAAGTGAGGCACCCACTCACACATACACTACATTTGCTAGGCTTCCTGGTGTTTCTCCTGGTGTCTCCCATCCAAGTCCTGCCAGGCCCTTCCCTGCTTACCTTCCGAGGTCTGACGGGATCGGGCAGAGCAAAGGCGGTACGGCCACAGGTTGACCGCTGAATCACCTCTGCTGCTGACTCACAAAGGTATTCCCACAGTCGACTGCTAATGTTGACTCTTAGAGCGTACGGGAGTTGACTAAAGCGCTCCACATTTGGACTGTCTAAGCCTTTCATATCTGTCACCAGAGCCTTCGCCGTGACGATTTTGGAAAACTGGAATCTCCAAAGCTTCACTGTTCTTGAACCCCCATGAAGACAACCTAAACATAAAGTTGCTTCTTCTGTGGTTTGTCAACACACAATCAAACCGGTTTTGTTTATTGTTGGGTGCCATACTTTTCCCAATGAGCACATCATTTTTCATTGATTTCATGTAGTGTGCATGTTCTCCCAGGGTCTCCTCCAGTTTCCCCTCCATGGTTTCTGCATGGCATTAAAAAGCGGTAAAAGTCATGGAATAAACTGTGCCCCCAAAGAAAAGTCCTTGAATGTTGAATCCAACAGGCATTGAATCTAAATTTCTTTCTAAATAATGACATGTCTTGACGCTTTCACACCTTAAATTCTCAGGAAATCTGGGACGCATCTAGTCCCAAGCACATGCAACTAGGGCTGGGTACCATTACATTTGCTTTCGATACAAGTGCTTTAACGATACTTGGTTTTCGATACCGATAACGGAACGATACTTTTTCTGATGGTAAAATAACGGCGCTCAGCCCTACACGCAACTGAATTTTCTAGAAATTTTACATAATTCTTTCGGTTCCAAAGTTGTCTAAAATTTGCTTAGAAACATCCAGTTTCCCCTCACTCTGGTGATGCTGCAAATCTTTGTAATGAACGAATGCGTAAATAGTTTTCCTTATTGGGGACTAAAATCTCAGTGGGAATCTCCAATCCTGGTTAAACAAAGGTTAAACAGTCAAACAAGGAATTGCATTTGAACTTTGCGGGCTCATTTTTGCAAAGTGACCCACCTCTCTACCTGTGGATCAGAGCTTATTTCATCTCCGTCCCCAGTGAAGTTCGCGCAGTGTCAATAATGTAATATATTCGTACAGCTCATCCCATTTTAGCCTCCGCCCTCTCCCCTCCACTCTGCATGATAAACAGCTTTGCATCCCTTATATAAATAATAAAAAATGGAAGTAAATAAACCGCTGGGGTAATAAGGTTAGCTCCCCCCCATATTGGCGGAAATTAATGACTTCCAGCATAATGCCATTGGGATACTTAGGAGTGTGTCCAATACTTTAAGCAATAGCGTTAATGGCGTATTTGAAAGAGTTCGAATTCCCAACTTCAAACAGCCGGCTTGAGAAAAGAAAAAAAAATCTTCGGATCGCAAAGTTCCAAAGCAGCGGAGGCGGGGTGCCCGGGCCTCAGAGGACGCGGTGTGGCCAGTAAGTAAGGTTATTGGGGAAATAATTAGCCTATAGCTCGGGAATCAGCCGGGATAGCAAAGTCCTGTGGGTGCCGACGCCTCTGCCGCTGGCCCCTTTTCCACAGCTAATTAACTCTGAACAGGGTTATTAATAAGGCTGTCTCTCCGTGAGCGGCGGGACGTTTGGAACGCTTGGAGAACTTTCATGGAGGCCGCGAATCAATTTGGGGAACTTCAAACACAGCCCTCGGAAAGCGCGTTAATGCGCGGGCTTGTTGTGGAGTTGGAGCAGTTTACGCGGTAGAGCGGTGGCCCGGCTAAGCCCCGGGGAGAGAGGTTCCGCGGCGGGGGCCTGTGATCTTTGGTTTGTGCGCGAGGAGAGAAGTGAGAGGGTTCAAAATACTGCGTTATTGATGCGATCCCAACAGGCGACAACGGTGGGTAAGAGGTCACCATCGCTTAGATCTTATCTGAAGATTCCGGCCAAAAAGTTCAATTTCATCCTCTGTTTTTCGTCTCTAAAGTGCATGAGGCTTGTTTAAATGTTATGCCTAAACTTGCCACTGTATAACTTTTGGGCAGAGTGAGAAAAGGTCAGTTTGGAGAAGAAGAGGCACAGAATTTTATGAATAGAACATCTGTCCAACTGTTAAATCTGTTGATGGAATCATGTGGGGTTGTATTGCAGCCAGTGGCACAGGGAACATTTCATGGGTAGAACAAGGAATTGATTCAGTTAAATTCCAACAAATTCTGCAGGAAAACGTAACACCATCTGTGAAAAAGCTGGAGTTAAAACGCAATTTTCCTCTACAAATGGGTAATGATCGTGATTCGTGAACACACCTCAAAATCCATGATGGACGACCTCAAGAGGTGAGTGGCCCTCACAGTCTCCTGACCTAAACGTCATTGAGGATCTGTGGATGGACTTCCAAAGAGCAGTGCATGCAAGACAACCTAGAGATTGCTCAGCTCTGGAAGACTTTTGAAAGAAGAAGAGGACAAAGCCCACGAACTAGAAGTGCAAGACTCTTGAACTCTTGATTCTTGTCATATTGGGGGTCTACGAGGCCTTCATTCTGCAAAGTGCCCATTCTTTTTTCTGTTATTTGGAAAATGTAAAAGATGAATCTTTAGGAGTTGCAATGCTGTTGAGCCTTAGCTGAGGGGTTAAATAAACAGTCACTCGTCATCTGTTCTCTTGTGTTTTCTCAGAGTTGTTTGGACTCAGATGAATATGTTAAGGTCCCACATGTAAGCCATTATCCAACCCACCCTGCAACACTGTGTCTTTCTAGCCTATTATCCCTTTATTTAACCCGTTCCGCAATTATTGAAATATAGGCTATGTGTTGTAAAAATGTCATGTCTTAATGAACCATGGCTTTAATTCCGTCCGAAACAGTGCTTGAAAGTTGCTTTAAACTAGCAACAAGATGCAAATCTTCAGTGTTAAAGGGGGTGCGTACCTATGTTCCCGGGTCCTATGTTCCCCGGGTGCAATTTTTTTTTCCATGGGTGAGTTGGTACTTCAACCAATCACAAGTCATGAGAGTGAAATGTCGTACATATATCAGGCAGCTTAACCCTGACCCTGCCCTAGCCACTAACCTTAAGGATAGTGGGCTGGTGCCTAATCTTAATCAATACCGGTGGGGAACATAGGTACCGGGGAACATAGGTACCGGGGAACATAGGGCTGACCCCGTTAAAGGGATATTTCAGGATTTTTGACATAGGGCCTCATTTCCTAGTTATCCAGAGTGTTGTTGATGTCTGGAGATATTTTTTCTTAAATTCATGCAGTTCTTATATTTGAAGAGCCTAGTGGCGCTAGGCCAGTGCTAGGCTAACGCATTTCTATGGTATCAGTTAGCCTGCATTAAAAAACAGTCTGACCCACGCCACAGTGCACCTGAGGTAAATCACGTATAACGCCAGACTAACCATATAAATGTCTGTGTCGATTAATCGACAACTAATCGATTATTGAAATAGTCGACAACTATTTTAGTAATCGATTTATCGTTTTCTGGTTCATACAGAGTCAAATAAAGCAAAAAATTTAGTATTTTTGATGAAAACCTACTTTGTTTTATAGTTAGGGTCTGTAGTGTTTTGTACGTTGTAAATTTCATAAATATCTGTCTGTGTCTCATACAATCAGAAAGCAGAATTAGCACTTAGAGTCTCCAACAAACATTTACTGTAAGTTGACTCCATCGACACATCCTCAAGCTGCGCCACTTTGGCTTTATGTAATAATTTTTTTGAAAAAATAACATTTTGATACACCATTCACAGCCAAGTGATTAATCGATAAATCGTAAAAATAATCGATAGATTAATCGATTACAAAAATAATCGTTAGTTGCAGCCCTAATGTCGATAGAATTTTTTTTATATACTGTATATAACTGATCTTGTATCACATGAATTACCCCATTTTGAGGGACTATTTTCTCGCAGATCACTCCGCCGCTGCGTTAGCTTACAACCACGAAGCTGATGCTGCTCAAATATAAGTTATTTGAATGCAAAATTGTTATAATTATTATATAATTATAATTATTTATAATAATATAATATTTTAATATTATAATTATCGACACAGACATTTATATGGTTAGTCTGGTGTTATAAGTGATTTACCTCAGGTGCACTGTGGAGTGGGTCAGACTGTTTTTAATGCAGGCTAACTGATACCATAGAAATGCTTTAGCCTTGTCCTAGCCTAGCGCCACTAGACTCTTCAAATATAAGAACTGCATGAATTTAAGAAAAAAATATCCCCAGACATCAACAACACTCTGGATAACTAGGAAATGAGTCCCTATGTCAAGGAGAAAAAGTCTTTGGTTATCTAATGACTTGTGTTTGTCTCTGTTTCTCCGGATCGTGGACACAGGGCATTTCGAGCTCCATAAAAGCGTTCACTAAGCAGAATTTTTCAGGGGAAGTCCAACATTATAGCCCGCAACAATCCCACGTAATCCAGGAGGGACTAATGATTTTTTTTTTTTTTTACCGTAAAAGCAATCAAATTAGTCCCACTGTGAAGCACTTTATTACATCTTAGGTCGTTGTGGAGTTACTGAATACGTTGTCGGTTCGGACATGGTCATTTTTGGTGGGGGCCTAATTTGTCCTCTTCGCTCCACGCCTATTGCCCCATATCCGTTGTGCCTTCCCGCGTACACTCGTGTCCCTCCCCCTAGTGACCGGCCGTCTCCCTTACCTGTCAGCCCTCCTTCAGCCGCCGCTCCCGCCCCAGCCCCAGCCAAAGCCTCCTGTCCCGGGGCTATATACGCCGAAGTCCTCCCCCAACCCCCTCCCTCATCAAGACCCACGCTCTGACAAATCAATCTCCCTCTGACACTTCATTTAGGCTGAATTAATTTGGAATTAGGGGCCATTACGGCAATTGGCAGGCGCGGATATTCCCTGAACGCCGCCCGTTATCCTGCTTTGGGGATAAAAGCTCGCAGACAGCTTTTCTTAGGTTTCTTTTCTTTCTCCTCCTCCCCTCACGATCCAGCGGATAAGGCCTTTTTTTTTTTTTTTTCCTACACGGACTGTTTCAGCTCTGACTAAATCACGGTAGTTGGTTGTGTAGGTGCAGGTTGGATCCCGAATGGAAGCGGAGTAGGTGTTTAATGAGGGCCGTTGGTCGATCGACTGTCAGAGCACCGCCACGGGCCAATTAAAAAGTGCGATTGGAGCTGAGCTGGCAGAAAGAGGGAAAAAAAACAAAACAATGGGTCGAAGGAAATCGAAGGGACGAGAAATTGTAATAGGCGGAACTATGCGGCGAAGAAGTAAAAACAATTATAAAGCATGACATAGATGCTTCATAAATAAAATCAAAATAATGGATGGAGCCAGGTTTAAATGTATGATTTCATCTTGTTGATTTTGGATCGTAATAAGCTATTAACAGCTGTGTATATAAGACCAGTGCTCAGTCTTGAACACAACTGATGATGACAGTTGGATGACTGTTAAAACGTCTTAACAGATACAACATCAAATCAAAACAAGTCCAGTTGAAATAATTGATTTTTCTAAAGAAAAAAAATGTAATAAGCTAGTTAAAAGTAAAAAAAAAAAAAATCTATAAAAAGTCAAATTTCACCTTGTTCAAACTTCAATAAATCTGAAAATATTGTTATGTACAAAACTACATAAATGTTTGGAGTCAATAGGAGCTAGTGATGGGAGATACCATTTTTTCGATACGATACAGATCCTTTTGAGGTCAGTTTTGTGGATACCGATACTCATAATGGGGCAATGCATTTCAATCAATATACATTTCTAGAACTGGTTGTTTTATATAATGTTAACAATATTTTTATTTAAATGATATTAACTGGTTAACCTCTTACCAGTTAATATCTGGTAAGATTTAACTTGCACTCGCCTTAACCGAGTGCATTTTCTCCAGTTCGGCTTTACCCAAATCTAAAAGCTTCTCGACTGGAGAGCAACAGTGTAATGCCTCATTTGAAAGCTAAGGCCGACACAAATGATCGTAACTATTTTGTCATATTGTCATCTCTTATTTTCATGGTTTTGTCGGTTTTTGTCGGGTTTTTTTCATTGCTTTTTGTTGTTGCTATTTTGATGCTTTTTAGGAAACTTTTAGATTCGGGTGAAGCCAAACAGGTCGGTGGACCTCGGTGAACTCCTCCACTTGCCTCAAGTGGAGGAGTTCAAGTATCTCGGGGTCGTGTTCACGAGTGAGGGACGGATGGAGCGTGAGATCGATAGACGGATCGGTGCAGCGTCAGCAGTGATGCGGTCGCTGTATCGGACTGTTGTGGTGAAGAGGGAGCTGAGTCAGGGGGCAAAGCTCTCGATTTACCGATCGATCTACATTCCCACCCTCACCTATGGTCATGAGATCTGGGTAATGACCGAAAGGACAAGATCGCGAATACAAGCGGCTGAAATGAGTTTCCTTGGCAGGGTGGCTGGGCGCACCCTCCGAGATCGGGTGAGGAGCTCAGTTACCCGGGAGGAGCTCGGAGTAGAGTCGCTGCTCCTTCACGTCGAAAGGAGCCAGCTGAGGTGGCTAGGGCATCTGTTCAGGATGCCTCCTGGTCGCCTCCCTCAGGAGGTGCTCCAGGCATGTCCTATTGGGACGAGGCCTCGTGGAAGGAACCGGGACACGCTGGTGGGACTATGTCTCCAAGCTGGCCTGGTGTCGCCTCGGGGTCCCCCAGAACAGCTGGAGGAGGTGTGCGTGGATCGGGAAGTCTGGGCATCTCTGCATAGACTGTTGCCTCCGCGACCCGGTCCCGGATAAAGCGGAAGAAAATGGATGGATGGATGGCAGCCAAACTGAAGAAAATGTGCTGGGTTCAGGTGGGGGTTAAGAGGTTAATTTAACAATATAAATGTGAAATGAAATACATCAACAAAGTTTTAAATAAATACTTTCATGACATACAGAACCTACTGTAAAGTAGAATGATAAAGATCAGTTCTATATCATCAGTTCAATTGGTATCCATATTTTTGACCTGGTATCGATACCTTAAAAGTAGCCGTTTCGTATCAATATAGTATTGATCATCCCTAGTAGGAGCAGGGCCGTAGCCAGGATTTTAAAATAGTGAGGTCCGGGTAATTCTTTAAACTGAAAAAGCAGCTGGAAAGAAGGGAGACTATTGTGAGTTTATCCTGTGATTAAAATACATAACAGCATGCAGCTGGCTTCCCGAATATAACATACGAGTACAATATTGCCTTTGAAAGCAGAAGGCCAATCAAATGGAGAAATGTCTTCCAGATATGAGCGCTCCAGTCAGCAGAGGTCCTCTTCTGTTGATGTGTGATTGACAGCACCTGTGTGAGTGGGCCTGAGCCAATTGGACGGCAGTATAAGAACAATGGGAGTTTGCCTCAGAATTAGCTGCTTCTTGGAGTTGTCACTGCTGGCTTTGAAATGGGTGAGCTTATGTTTGGCTAATGTTGATAGTACTTCATGCCTGTACTGTGTTGTTGGAGCTATCTCTTTAACATTTGTGGTTTTGACTTGCAGAGAAGAAAGTTCTGATTGTGTATGCCCACCAGAGCGCTGGCTCATTCAGTGCAGCTGCCAAAGAAGCTGCTGTGGAGGTTTTGAAGGCGAAAGAATGTTCTGTGGAAGTGTCCGACTTGTATGCCATGAAGTTCAAAGCTACTGCTACAGCTGAAGACATCACTGGTGCGTTGGGATTCTCCCACAGGCATAGAAAGTAGATTTCAAATTGCTCACTTGGACTTGTGTGAAAAAATGCATGTCACGTTTGCAGGTAAGGTAAAGAATTCTGAGCACTTCCGATATGCAGAGGAGACCAAACTGGCCTGGGATGAAGGCAGGCTGAGTGCAGATATCACTGAAGAGCAGCGCAAACTCCAAGAAGCAGATCTTGTCATATTTCAGGTAATGCATGGAGACCATTTTAAGCACAAAGTATTTAGACTGAAACTTCTGCATTTCAGTTTCCCATGTACTGGTTCACTGTCCCTGCCGTCCTGAAAGGCTGGTTTGACCGGGTTCTCACCCTGGGTTTTGCCTACACAAAGGAGAAGCGCTACAGCAATGGGATATTCAAGGTAAACGCGCCCATTGAGAGGAAAGGTAAATGGATTAACCTTGCCATTTAAATGCAAACTGGTTGTATACTAAACTACAAAAATGGACCATGAACTGAACACTGTTCGTTTGATGCTTCATAAAGCGTGATGCTAGGATCCAAACTGACTTTACACAGACTAAACTAACTTTCAGTAACCGAGTTTGGGGCAGTGCAAAATGGAAACATTTATACCATTGTATAAAAGATGCTAACTTTTGTATTCTACTTCCAGAAAACAAAAGCCCTTCTGTCCTTCACAACAGGGTCACAAGAGACAATGTTCAGTCCGACCGGCATCAATGGAGACATGAATGTTACACTGTGGCCCTTACAGGTTGTAAAGTCTGTCTCTGACTAGTGACTAACTTCAGACCTCATTTTGACTTTTTTTTTGTTTTGTTTGTAATTTTCTAGAATGGGATCCTGCATTACTGTGGCTTCCAGGTGTTGGCGCCTCAGATTTTCTGGGCCCCAGAGGATGCTGCTCCAGAGGGTCGCAGTGCAATGCTGGCTGCCTGGAACACCCGACTGCAGGGTCTGCTGGATGAGAAGCCCCTTTTCTTTGCCCCCATGGACTGGTTCGACTGTGAGAAGAGCTTCCAGCTCAAGCCTGAAAGTGTAGAGAAATGTGTCCAAGAGTTTGGTCTGACAGCAGGCACCCATTGTGGGAACCACTGCCGCCTAATAACCAGATGAAGGCTGGAGTGTGAATGTATTGAATTTTTAATAAAACAAGCATTGACATCACAATCATGCACGAGTTTCTTATCACTCTGGACTTACACATGTGGGTGTTCAGAATCAGACTTATCCTTGTCCATTTCTGGCTTATGTAACAATGTTAGCCTTGCCTTGAGTTTCCAAATGTTTTTTTTTTTTTTTTTTAAGCTTGCTGCATTAAAGTTTAATTTCAATTTGTGGCACACGCCGACGCTAAAGGAGGTACAGGACTCATAGAGGCTCCTTTTCCCTACCTCCTCCCTGACACTATTGGACGGTTGCTAGATCATCGGCTCTGGAGGGACCTTAAGGTTAGTGTTTTTAGACAAACTAACTTGTAGATTATACAAATCACAGACCTTCCCTCCTGAGCTGACAATAATTTAGCGCGACGTAGCCTGCAATAAAGTTTAGAGTATGGAGTTATTGTTGGTGTGGCCCTCCGACTCTCACTTTTGTGAGTAGAAAGACATGACCAAACAAATGGGATTACGAACAAGGGGTAGCAGAGTACAAAAAACAGTTTGGCTGCACTCCCCGTGAAGCATAATATACATATACCAAAAACAAGACAAATGATTATGCATTATTTAACAAAGTAATCTGAAAAGTAGATTTGGCCAAAACACTTTGTGGCATAAACCAACAGAACCAAAAAGGAGAAATTATGGCAAAAACTATTGACAAAACAATAGAATTTAGGAGCTACTAAAGTGGAGATGTGTCTGCACATGCGCTCTGTGTATATTTCTCCTGTCTTTAGCTGCTGTCTCCCAGAAAGGAAATGACCATATTTGGATTACAACGTCATCTCGGTCGCCTTTCACAGGACACTTGGATACTGTAGGACAGGCAGACCACACCGTATATAAAAGTCTAAATCAGTGCGGTGTCTGTGGCGGTGAGCCTTTCTGACAACGATGCACCGCCCTCTGAATGTGCGTTTCATCCATTCACGTGAAGAATGCGCATGGAAAGATTGTTATAGCTAGAAACAAGTTGGGCGTAACTGCTAACAGTTCATGCTCAATTACCTCTTGCTCACTCTAGTCCTCAGATCGCTGCGACAGATTTCACTCAGCCCTGTGTGTGTGGGAGTGTGTGTCTTCAAGGCCCGTCTCCATGGAGCGCTCTCCTCAGGGGTGAAAGGCTATGACCTCTGGGTAAACTTCAATGTGCCGCTGATCAGGAGGGGACCGCCCAGTCGCTCAACACGTCCGGCAAGAGAGCAAAGGCCAAAGAAGATATGTTCACTTTTTCACAACATGCATGTTTCACACAGTGGTCATTGTCGTGTTCTCCGTCCACACCTAAGTTTTAATGTGCGCTCAGTTAAGGCAGGGGTTAAGAGGGCAATACATTTTCTAGATTTTGTCGCTGAAAATATTGGCAAGCGATTTTCAGCTACACAATGCCCGAAAAGTAAAATCATCTGCATCTGAATTCCAACAACACTTTTTGCTTTGGCTGATATCTAAATCTGTACCATATGCCGCTATATTCAGATCATGTGTTTTTGCTCGTGTACACAGTTTTAATCCATGTTAAATCTGCCCCTGACGTTGGCCCGGAAGCTGCTCTCTGACTCGGAGCCAGAAATATGTTTTTGTTCATCACAATAACACCACAATAACACCATAATCCAAGGTCCGGCAGTGGCTCTTGTACAAAACTTGTGTTAACATGGAAATGGTTTTAAGACTTAAATCCCGACAGCCCCAGGCACTTGGGAGAATGGCTACTTTGCTACGGCGATATCATTCACTTATAAAATACTCTCATCAGATTAAGAGCAGGACCATCTGCTGGAACAGTCGTATGGAATAACAACAATCATGTAATGTTGAGTTTTGGACGTGTTGCTGTCCTCAAAAGGCCTTCTTTACTGAATGACATTAACATGGAAGTACATTATTTTGTCAGTCACTCAAATAACTTGCAAAATACCAGCTGCTAAATGCGTACAAAATAGTAAGTAGAGACACAAAACTTCTACAAACTAGGGCACAAACGACTGCTGATTTTAGACTTATTTGTCAAGATAGTGGAATCATATTAAAGGAACAGGCCACCGTTTTACCATACTGAGATATGTTCTTACCTGAGCTTAGACGAGTTGATGCGTACCTGTCTGGTCTTTACGCGTGTGCTCAGTCACGCAAAAAGACCGAACAATTTTGTGTAACTTAGATCGTGTAAACGATCACGTAACCGTATTTTAAAAATGTGGAAATGCTAACAACATCTTTGGTCTTTGTGCCTGACTGAACGCACACACAAAGACCAGACAGTTACGCATCAACTCGTCGAAGCTCAGGTAAGAACATATCTCAGTATGGAAAAACGGTGACCTGTTCCTTTAACAGCGGGAAAATAACGCCTCATTTCCATCGAGTACATTAAAAGGATATTCAGGATTTTTGACATAGGGCCTCATTTCCTAGTTATCCAGAGTGTTGTTGATGTCTGGAGATATTTTTTTCTTAAATTCATGCAGTTCTTACAGTATATTTGAAGAGCTTAGTGGTGCTAGGCTACTGTAACTCATTTCTATGGTATCAGTTAGCCTACATTAAAAACAGTCTGACCCACTCCACAGTGCACCTGAGGTAAATCACTTATAACACCAGACTAACCATATAAATGTCTGTGTTAATGGAATAATTTTAACCATTTTGTATTTAAATAACTTATATTTGAGCACTATCAGATTTGTGGCTGTAAGCTAACGCAGCGGCGGAGTGATCTGCAAGAAAATAGTTCCTCAAAATGCGGCATTCATGTGATACAAGGTCAGTTATATTTCAAACATTATTCTATTAACACAGACATTTATATGGCGTTATAAGTGATTTGCCTCAGGTGCACTGTGCAGTGGGTCACACTGTTTTTAATGCAGGCTAACTGATACCATAGAAATGCGTTAGCCTAGCGCCACTAAGCTCTTCAAATATAAGAACTGCATGAATTTAAGAAAAAAATATCTCCAGACATCAACAACACTCTGGATAACTAGGAAATGAGGCCCAATGTCAAAAATCCTGAAATATCCCTTTATATCCTCCCACTCTCCTCCTGGCCTCATCTGTGTCCTCTCTGCTGTTCTCTCATCTTCTTTGTAAATCCAAGGTCTGAAGTGGACTTGCTTTCAGTCTCAGAGTGTTAGATGGAAATTAGAAGAGCGCAAACAAACTTTCAAAAGTAAAACAATCAAACCCCTCATTGGACCTGACAGGCCGGTTCACAGGAAAGCTGGTCTCATTGGTCAGAGTGATGGCACCAGGGATTCTGATTTATTGCTGAGATCAGCAAAGAGAGGCACTTTATTAAAAATATAATTATTTAATATCACATATTATTTATTTATTTGAGCAGTAAGTCTGCTCAAAGAGAGTGGGCCGAAGCAAAAAGCTTATAAGCGCCCACCCCAAAATAAAAAAATAAAAATTACATTAACAATCAAAGCAAGGAACATAATGCACGATAACAAATCATAAACAAGGAAACATAAGGCAAGGTAACAACAAATAATAAGGAACAATAATTTTAAAAAAAACAACAGCAAAATAAACAACAAAGAATATACTACAACACTCACAATAATTGTTCGTATTTAATAAATAATAATTCTTTGTAAACCTTTTAAAAATGTACCAGGTTTTTACATATTTTAATACTTTCATTTTAATGTGTCCATATTTCTACACCACGTCTCGTGGGACACATGCTTTTCAAAGATGTTCTGGAGTATTGTTTATTGAAACTCATTTTATCTCTCAAGTTGTATTTAACTTCTCGTTTGCAGAACATATTTTGTATACTCTCAGGAAGTGACTTTTGTGAGGCTTTGAACATGATTTGTGCCATCTTAAATTCAGTCAGGTCCTCAAATTTCATTGTTTTTGATTTAAAGAATAATGGATTTGTGTGTTCACGGTATCCAGCTAAATGGATTATTCTTATTGCCTTTTTCTGAACTTTAAACAATGGGTCAAGATTACTTTTATACACATTTCCCCAGATCTCTACACAATATGTTAAATGGAGGAGGATAAGTGAACAGTATATAGTATATAGAGCTTTGTTATCAATGATATATTTGGATTTATTCATTAAAGCTGAAGTCTTTGCATCTTTAGTTTTAATTTTTATGATGTGAGGTTTCCAGCTGATTTTATGATCGATTGTTACACCAAGAAATGTATGTTCATAGACTCTTTCAATAGTTTCGTTGCCAATTTTAACTGGTAATTGTACTTTCATTACACGATTTCCAAAGAACATTGCTTTGGTTTTCGTAATGTTTAGAGACAGTTTGTTTACGCAGAACCAATCTTTCAATTTTTCAATTTCTTCTGTAATCTCGATCACCATTTGCTGTAAGTCTGCACCTGAGAGTATGATTGTTGTATCATCTGCAAAAAGGACCAGTTTAAGCTTCTTGGAAACCAAGTACAAATCATTGATATATAATAAAAATAGTTTAGGTCCCAGCACCGATCCCTGGGGGACACCACACACTAGGGTATCACACATGGATCTGCACTGCCCCATTTGACATACTGTTTACGGTTTGTTAAGTAGGATTCAATCCAGTTGAAAGCAATACCTCTTATCCCATATTTCTGTAGTTTGTTCAGGAGTATATTGTGATCCATAGAGTCGAAAGACTTTTTAAGATCGATGAAAATACCTATTGAATACTTTTTCTTGTCGATATTATTTGTAATTTCCTCTATGAGTTCCATTAACACAAGAGCGGGAGATCTGCTTTTACAAAAGCAGAGTATCACTTTAATTTAATTATTTCTTATCAGAGGTGGGAAGAGTTATTAATTACGTTTTGAGTCATTTTATGCAAAGTATAATGTGGTCATCCAAATATATTGCAAAAGTAAAATCAAGTGAACATGCTACTTGAGTGCTGCGTAACTGCGTGAGCATAGAAGTCTTGAGATCATGCCAAACGAGAAAGGACAACTGTAAATTGGGACGTCATAAATGCTTTTGGAAAGTTAGGAATGAGTTTGGACTACATGGTTCCCTCATCAAAAGCATACTTGTGTTCGGAGCCACTCTCGCTTCTTTGAGTAATCTTTGAACCATGGCGACGGCTCCCAAAAAGGTCCGACGTGTCCAGGAAACACTTTCCTCACCTCTCCTCCTCTTGCTAAGCTTTATCACTCGCTATAGCTTCACTTCAGCCACACAGAACACACGGTCTATTTTTTTTTCTCTTCTTTGAAACAGCATTGCAGCAAAGGGGAGGAGTTAGCTCACTTGACTAACCAGGAAGTGAAACTACTGGATATGCTGTTTCAAATCAATTGTATTTTCTAACCAACAGAGTGTAAGACAGAGTGATAAAGATGTGTTTGTTGTTATTACCAAATACCTGCTATCATTGTTTGTAAGCTAAAAATCAGGTACAGGGCCTTTAAATGAATGACCATGTTCATGCAGTACTTTGTAACTATACAGCGAAGTGATTTGAGCTCAAATACATAAATGCAAGACTCAAATGGAACCAGGTGTAAATTTCCCTATTGTCTCTCGGTCTATTTCTGCCGAGTGTCCCAGAATGCACCTGGGGCCGTGCGGCGCTCAGTCTCATTTCCCTGATGGACCGGAGTCGTCCGCAAACTCATTATTAAGAACTTTACTCTGCTGCCGTTGCCCGCGGCGACGCACCGGAGATGGACAGGTGCGTGGCGTCCCGTTGTCTCTTTACGCGATACGGACATGGGGAAATGTGTTGTTTTTACATTTAAGGAGAAACTGATTGTGTCGTCAAAGAATAAGGAAAGTTTGTGTTGCCTTATTGTAGTGTGGAGATTCTGTGGAGGTCAAGAATAAGATGAGCAATGTTGAAGATATCACAATAAAAAGTTTAGTGTAAAGTATAGCCACGTATATTAAGGCTCTCGTCCACTGCGATCGGTTCCCGCGGTGAATGGGAAACTTTTGAGTGACAAACTCCTCCTTTGCCGCATGACTTTTCTCATATGTTTGAACCACAAGTAACAATTTTAATCTCTTAAAAGAACAGGCCACTGTTTTTCCATACTGAGATATGTTCTTACCTGAGCTTAGACGGGTTGATGCGTACCTGTCTGGTCTTTTTGCGTGCCCTCAGACACGCAAAAAGACCAAAGACGTTGTTAGCATTTTGCCTCTGCTCCTCTCCTCTATGGGGCCAAACGGGGGTGAAGTTTAATTGTGTGTGACTATACTTGGATCATGTAACTACTCACGTAACTGTATTTGAATAGGGAAAACGTGGAAGAGCTTGGTCGCTTCTAACTTCTCTCCCGATCAAACAACTTTTCTACCATCTGAGACACTTTCGCTAGCCTGGTCTTACCATACCCTCGTACTCATTTCGTACAGAGGGTCTGGATCTACACAATTGAGCTCTGTTTCAGGTGGGAGGGGTGAACCAGTCCTGTCACCAGACGTCAGTCTTAAGGGGGAATATGAAATCCAGGAGGGGGCACAATTACTAGACATACACTCCACTGTTTTTGGACCACTAAAAAACATGTACAATAGGCCAGTATGAATGAGAGTGTGTTTGAGAGTGCGCATGGGGGACGACGGATGCAAATTAGCCCAAGGCTACAATCCGGTGTGGATTGTTTACATGCATGAGACCCATGTATGTTCATTAACATGCACTGTCCCGACCAAATAAACCAATAAATAAATAAAATAAATGTTTTAATGAACAGGAGAGCGCGTGGCTCGGTCAGTGCTGTGGGCGCATCCACTTTTCAGTCTTTTTCAAGCCTTCAGCAGTAAAACGCACACTTTGAACAAATACTTGTTTTTTGTCACTGCCTTTGCCCAAAGATGCTCACGAGCCACTGCAGAGGGACGGAGAGAGGGACAGTGGACTCTCTAACCCACAAAGTGTAAGATAGTGATAAAGATGTGTTTGAGATTTTTACCAACTGCTGTAAAAAGCGTAATACCCGCTCTTTAACCTCCTACCACCCCCCCCACCCCCCCGCTTTCATCACATTTGCTGTTCTTAACCCTAACCCCTGACCCTAAACCTCACCCTAGCCCCCTGATCAGGTGGAAAGTAAACAATTCAACACTGGACCCCCTCAAAAATGTGATGGCACATCACAACTGGCACTCCATTAACTTGCTGTCCTCCCTGATCTCGGGGCTAGAGTTAGGATGTAAGTTGTGTTTCACTCACACACTGATCTCACACATACAGTATTTTTTAGAAACTAGAAGGTCTTGTCTTGCAAATGAGGTATCACACTGGCATACAGGCTTGTAAGGTCTTCAGTCAACATGCTTTGAGATTTGGATATGCATAATTACTAACCCTAATTCTGACCCTAACCCTCAGATGGCAGGTAACAGGTTAATAAACTATTAACTATAAAGCATCGCTTTTGTGCAAATCGTCCATATTGACACCACTGTGACTCTTACGACTTTCTTATCTGGGTACTTCCACTGACTTGTAACACAAACAAACTCCCGTAATGGCCTGTTTCATTTCCAATCACTGTCTTTACCGTCTCCCGCCTCTGTCGTTTTGCCTCATTCCTTCAGCCTTGTTTCTTTTCCGTCCGGGCCCGCGCCGGTCGATACTCCGCGGGCCCTGCCACTGCATACATCCCGCGCACTGGCAGCTTAGTCCGTCAATACTAGTTAAATTCTCCTTATGGCTCCAAACAAGCCGCTGCATTATTTAACACGAGTCCCGGGTCGATGGCGCATTATCTACAGCACATTAGCGGCTAAATGCTGTTGGTTGAGTAGTGAGTCTGCGGGGGGCGCCGTGGATCAGGGTAAAATACGACCGCTTTAACTGTTAGCGCTCGCCGGTTCATAAATGTGTTTGGACAAGTCCGAGCGGAGAGACCGGTGTTTAGATTAGGGTACAGCGTGTTCTGCCGGTTCAGGCCGTAAGAGCGGCTGTGCTATTGACGGTTACGCTCTGTGGCGGGTTTCAAAAGCTGTGAAATAAACGGTAGATTCATGTAAAGCAAGAAAAAAAACAATCAAATTAAAGACTTACTATGCTGTCAATATATATTCCAACTCACGACGGTAGAGCGGGTCGTCTCGTGATCGGAAGGTCATGGGTTCGAATCCCAGCTCCCTCAAATGCACACTGTCGTTGTGTCCTTGGGCAAGTCACTTCACCCTACTTGCCTCCAGTATCTGCGTACATTGATGCATGAATGGTTCCTTACTGTAAAGCGCTTTGGGCCTGATAAAGGTAGAAAAGCGCTGTATAAGTTGAGTCCATTTAACATTTCATAAAACGCAAAATATTTGCAAAGGCCTGCGATCCACTGACCCACTATTTGAGAACCACTGATATACAGTTAAAGCAGTACTAAGTAAACACTAACGTGTTTACCTCATAGACATATTATTAATAGACCGTTAATACTCACTCCTCCCCGTTTACCATAATGACCACGTTCGAGGGGGAAATCATGGCGGATTTACAGGCTCCTCCTCCCCAGCTCTGACAAAGCATGTTCCTAATAAGGGCATAAGGGCGGGATCTTCACTGTAGACTCGGCCCTTGCGTGACGTGTGGTCTACAATGGTTGTAGAGTGTGAGATACTGTGAGTGTTGACCTGGTATAATGCAGTATGGCATCTGTTGAAATGTAACCAACTCGGTTGACAGTTGTCTTGTAAGATGGTAAGAAATATGCAGTGTTGTTAGTTATTGTTATCTAAGTTTATGAACAGGGGTGGGAGTCAATAAGCTTGTCTTCTTCCCACTCCTTTTCGAGTTAGAATGTATATTATTATTTTTTCTTTTTTGTTTTTTCTTTTATTGTGTATATATATTTTTCTGTTTTTTTCTTGGATTTTGTGCCTTAGCTCGAAATAAAAACTCAAACAAACAAACGTGTAGCTCGCGTAGCTCCAATGCTAACAGTCCGACCCCCGTTAAGTAGGAGATTTCTAAAATGTATCCTACGATAACCAGCCCGGTGCCTCTGATTGTGTCTAACCCAGCGTAATCACAGGAGGAATATCTAGCTGTAGACAGTTCCAAAAAATTAGACACCGGGCATTAAAGTTGTTTTTAACGTGTCTAAAGTGCAATGGATTCCAATGGGGGCCTAGCGGCTATATGGAGGTACTACAGCAATGGCGGAGCAATGACGGCCTCCAGTGTCGTCGTCGCAAAGCAGAGCAGCCAGCGGCCATTGGTTTACCTTAATAAATCCTTTCCGTAGTCCCTCTGGGGGTGATACAAGTGTTAATGGGATGATTAATTGGGGGGTCTTTCATCTCCCCCTGGTGTCTCTGGCCAGAAAACCACAATTGCAACTTTCCCGCACCGGGTCGGAGCAGCGTTACACACTAATGGAATCACGAAGAAGAAGCTAACAGGCTAACGGGCAAAGCTAACTGCGGGCTAGCGCCACTTAAACAGTATTTACAGCCAAGGAAATACAGGGGCGGCACGGTAGCACAGCGGTTAGCGCCTCAGCTTCACAGCTAGGTTTAGGTTTAGGTTTAGTTATTTTCAAAAGGGGACAGTGCAATTTCATAAAACACATGAATAAAACATGAGTAAAACAGCCAGAATTAGCCAAAGAGGCTATTTTTCATCTGTAGTCCCCCGGCCATGATGTCAAAATGGCAATAAAACGGACAAAAACAGACATTGTTAATAAAACACAACATCAAAATATAATACAATATTTACAAAAGTGTACAGTGAGCGGCCAAATAGACAGGTTTTAGTGTGTGCATGTAAATGTGTTCACCAGCCACTCTTGCAAATGTTTCTTAAATGTTTTGTAAGAGGATAAGTGTTTGATGCTGTCAGGTACACAGTTCCACTCTCTGGCAGCTCTCACAGACCAGGCCGCCTGACTGAAGCTGCTCTTTCTCAGAGGGATTACACAGTCACCTCTCATTGAGCCTCGAGTGACATGACCTAAGGTGCTTCTTTGGGTGATGAGAGCGGCCAGAGGAGCAGGGGCCAAATCATGTAGGGCTTTGTAAATGAGGCACAAATTAGCAAATTTGGGGAGATCTGTCCAACTTAAAAAACAATACTTTCTTAAAAGTCCACAATGGTGATATTGCCTTGGTTTTTTATCTAAAACTTTAATGGACTGTTTGTACAGACTCTCCAGGGGTTTTAATGTGCTTAAATTAGCGTGTGACCAGCTCGTTATACAATAATTAAAATGGCTAAAAATCATAGTATGTAAAAACATTTTTGCTGCATCTGTAGACATATCATTCCTTATTATTCGGAAATTTGAAAGATTCAATTTAACTTTTTACACAGTTTATCGACATGCGCTTTAAAAGTGAGTTGCGAATCAATCAAGAGGCCGAGATATTTATACTGGGTTACAATCTCCAGCTTTTCTCCTGCAACGAATATTTCAGGATCTGGAGATGCATTGGGGGTTTTACTAAAAAACATGCCCCTAGTTTTTGCAACATTCAGCTGCAAGCAGTGCCCATGCAACCAGGATGCAACTCCATTCATCGCTTTGGTGAGCTTTGCTGCAACAATGTCTCTAGAGCGCCCATGCACAAATAAAACTGTGTCGTCTGCATACATAATGCACCCAACTTCCGGACAGACAGTTGGTAAATCATTTATATACAGGCTAAACAGTATAGGGCCCAAGATTGATCCCTGCGTGACCCCTGTGGCAACTGTACGAGACACTGATTGGCAATTTTCAATTGATACAGATTGTGAACGGCCACTTAAATATGACCGGATCCAGTTCACAGTTGTTACAGAGAAGTTGAAGTGTAGAAGCTGCGAACAGAGAACGGCATGACTTACTGTATCAAAAGCTTTTTTAAGGTCAAGGAAAACTGCCCCTACAACACCACCCTTGTCCAGAGAAGATTTTATTTTTTCAATAAAGAGGCACGTAGCCATCTCTGTTGAATGTTTGCTCTAAAGCCAAACTGCATTGGATGGAGAGAAGGGGAGCTATTGTTTAGATGTTGGATGATCTGCTTGGATACCCATTTTTCAAGGACTTTTGAAACAGCTGGGAGAATACTTATTGGTCTAAAATTCTGCAAACATCTTGCATTACCAGATTTGAAAATTGGGGTAACAACTGCAGATTTCCAAGCATTTGGAAAGTTACCACTAGAGATAGAAAAGTTAATGATGAAGGTAATTGGCGAGGCAAGCGCTGAGCCAAGATCCTTGAGCATGCATGTGTCCATTCCAAAAACATCTGTCGCTTTGGAGGAACTTAGAGCCCTTATGATGTTAAGAACTTGCATTTCATTGATATTTGAAATGGCAAAGCATTGTGTTGTAGACAATGCTTGGTTTTCTATTGTCAAATCTGAGGTAAAGGTTTTTGAAATTTTATCAACAGAATCAATAAAATAATCATTGAAGGCCTCTGCTATTAATTTAGGCTTTGTTAAGCTAATTCCATTAAAGATGATCTCTTTTGGTTTATATTTATTCATATCATGGTTACCTGTCATTTTTTTAATGTGATTCCAGATCATTTTTGAATTTCCACGGGCACTATTTAATGCCGTGATAAAAAAGTTGGCTCTAGATTTTCTAATTTCTTTCACCACTTTGTTTCTAAGTGATACAAATTGGTGTCTATTTACACCGGTTTGTGAATTTTTAACAGCCAACTTTAGGACATGGTCTCGATCTTTCATTAGTTTTAGAATGGAATCATTTAGCCAGGGAAGAGCGTTCTTCTTAGATTTTAATTTAACTTTCCTCATGAATTTTGCAATAGTTTGTTTAATTTTATTCAAGAAGTTCTTACAGTCTTTGTCTAAATCCATTCCATGGAGTAATTCACCCCAATCTAACTGTTCAATTTCAGTTTTAAAATTTTGTTGTTGGTTTTTTGGTATTGTATAAATTTCTGTAGCAGCCAAAGGTTTAAAACGCTTATTATTTAACCTTCTGTTTACCATAATGAAATTGTGATCCGACAACCCCGTCAGGATATTGAATGATTTAAGAATTCTCTCAGGCCTGTTAGTAAAGGCTAGATCAATTTGAGTGCTGATGGAATTTGTGAGTCTTGTGGGGCCACTAATAATCTGGGTCATATCCTTTTCATCCATAATCTTTTTCAAATTTTTCCTGACTTGGTTAACATCCCAATTTATGTTAAGGTCCCCCATGATTATGTCCTCTTTAGCAAAATTTAATTGTTTCATTACCGAAGGAAGGTCCGGGTTCGATTCCCACCTGGACGAGGCCTTTCTGTGTGGAGTTTGCATGTTCTCCCCGTGTCTGCGTAGGTTTCCCCTACCACTGAACCCATGTGCAATAGGTGAATAACCTGGCTGGAATCACCTGGCCTCCAGCCTCTGACCATCAGCCTGGCTCCACATCATGGAGATGGGTCCCCGGGCGCGGCACTGCCGTCGACCACTGCTCCTTACAGGATGCCCCAGTGGCATTGAAGGATGGGTTAAATGCAGAGGACAAATTTCCCTACGGGGACAATAAAGTATAAACACACTGTGTGATGTAAGTTTGAGTGAAAAATGTTGTAATTGTAATTGGATGTACAATATCCTTCTCTCCCTTTTCTGTCAGCGTAGTATTTACAATTAATGAGTAAAAAAACATGCAGTGGCGCTTATGGCCTCTAGGGGCATGAGTTACTTAGTTCTGCTTCAAGTTAAGACATAATTTACTTCACTTTAGCTCTCTTTTAGGCCATTTTTAGACCCGGTTTACTCCCTGTGCCTAGTGGTACATAGACCATCACATATTTTCTGAAGTGGTACTTGGTGTAAAAATTTTGGAAACCAGCAGCATCGACTATTTGTGGGTCAATTTATGAAGCTGCTCTAATTAGGGTCGAAATGCAGTAGCAGCTTGAAATGGCCATAAAAAATACATATATTTTTCCATTATAAATTATTGCGCTGTGTACTGTATTAGGTCTTGGGTCTGTAAGTACAGTACTCGGGATGCAAACAGAAAAGTTATTGGGTGCAATAAAAGTTTTGTTCCCAGTCACTTTCCGTTTCCATTTTTAAATCCCGGTGCTGACCTTCAGAGCCTTGCAGGGTCAGGCTCCCTCCTACATTAGAGACTTGCTATGTCCCTAAACCAGCTCTCCGAGTCTGAGGTCTCTGGATCAGAACCTTCTCATTGTCCCTCGTACTCATTTCAGGACCGGAGGAGATCGATCTTCACAGTTCCGTCCGCTTGCTTGATTCTGTTGATGTTTTTAAGTGCAAACTGAAAACCTGTTTGTTTCAGAAAGCATTTTCTTTCCATAGATTAAGGGTTGTTTGCCAATCTTTCACCAAAAGGAAAATTGCTAAAACTTGATCAAAATTTCTACGCCAGGAATGCAATTGTGTGAGCAGTTCTCAAACTTTTCACACCGAATCATCCCTTCTTAGCACCACCTCATAAACTATTTCACCTTCTAAGTGCCAACAGGTCTAAATGGACCAAATTATGTCTAAACTGGGTGTAAATGAAATGATCTCCAAGTCTAAAGTTTAAAAAACAATAACATAAAGCTTATTTAGCAACTTTTGTAAGTGAAAGTACTTGACGCACAGAAATGATGGTATTGTTTTGATGAGGAAACAACATTACGACACGTTTTAAATGCAAATCAGCACAACAAACGAACAGCGCATTTCCTTCCTATATCTAAAGCCTTATTGATCTCAGCAGAATGTTTCCCCGGTGTACCTCGCTTCTCCAAACACCGCCATCAGACCTTCCAGAGCTGTAGGTAAGACCCATTTCCCCCCTCCCCTCCCCGTCTCCGTTGTCGTTCTGCTAAATGGTAAAACAATCTCATCGAGTTGAAAGCGGTACCGCGGCCGTAAGTGTAATGTACCTTCTCCGTGTTCGGAATGAGCCACAATAAACTGCGTCTCTCATTACGCCGCAAATGTGTTCCATCTCGGCGGCAAGATGTTCATTAAGGAATACGTCTGATGAGGCGTGACCGGCCGCGACGGGGACCGGCAAACCAGGCCCAATCTGCGCTCATAAAACAGCCACGAGCGCCGCGATAATTCTGCTCCGTTATTTAACCGCGAGTTTGCGCTAAAATAATGAACTCCCGCGGCTCTATTAGTGCCGATCATTTACAAGTGTTGTTTAAAGTCCAGAGTCATCGAGCTAAACGCGAGCTAATGTACCTTCGTTAATGTGGAGCGGAATATTAGCACTGATTGACTGCAGTTTGTGGATTGGCTTTTGTTCCGTATGGAAACTTTAATGGAATAACAGCTCGGCGGGTAAAGTTTACACAAGTGCTATCTATCCTTCTGGAGCTGCAGGGTCGGACGATTGTTTGAACTTTCTACTACAACATAAAGTAGTGCAGGCAATGTCAGACCCGGGGCCAAATACGGCCCTTGAGCATATACATGGGACGATATTGATATTTAGTCTCTCCAGATGATCTTGGACAAAATAATTGCGATTAACGATATTATCATGATAATTGTTAAACCATCTCTTTTGGTGATTTTTTCCTGTATTTTTGCTTTGCTAGAGACATGTAACAAATTGGTTGGTTTAGTTGGTCGGGACAGTGTATGTTAATGAACACACACTTTGCTGAATTGTAGCCTTGGGCTAATTTCCATCCGTCATCCCCGACTCGCACTCTCAAACACACTCTCATTAACCTATTGTACATGTTTTTAGTGGTAGGGGAAACCGGAGTACCCAGAGGAAACCTACACAGACACGGGGAGAACATGCAAACACACAGAAAGGCCCCATCCAGGTGGGAATCGAACCTGGGACCTTCTAGCTGTGAAACACAAGCGCAAACTGCTGCACCACCGTGCCGCAGATTGTGTTCATGCTGTATTTCATAACTTCTTTGGTGCATAATGGAGAAAAAAACATCTAAAGTTTGACTGGACAATATCATTTGTGTCAGCGGTTACAGAGCTGAAGAGGGACTGTAGCTCCCAGGCTACAGGTTAGAGACGCCTGTAATAGGCTTCTGTATCATTGTAAGAGCCAAGCTCTTACGTCTTCACCATATTTACTGTATCTGACAAACGGCCATCAATGCGAGCTGCAACTGTTTACTGTGTGGAAGCTAAATGTTTAGCATTTAGCATTGTTGCAGCTACAAGGTACCGGTAGAACCCAACGCAGCAATAACACAGACTGTGAAGGCTCCAGAAACACAAACTCTATCTAGAGGAAGTATTTGTATTACATCACAGATGCCTTCATTAAGTCTTCAGAGTGGAAGCAGAACTTTGGCAGAATCATGCTGAGTAGCTGGTGCACACTTTGTAAACATGTGCCATGGTCTGTAGGGCTGAACGATTAATTGCATTTGCAATTTTATCGCGGCGACGGTGGCGCAGATGGTAGAGCGGGTCGTCTCATGATCGGAAGGTCGGGGGTTCGAATCCCGCCTCCTGAAGGTGCACACTGTCGTTGTGTCCTTGGCAAGACACTTCACCCAGCTTGCCTCCAGTGTCTGCGTACATTGGTGTATGAATGAGAGTGTGAATGGGTGAGTGGATCCTTATTGTAAAGCGCTTTGAGTGCCTAACGTAGGTGGAAACGCGCTATATAAGTTGAGACCATTTACCATCGCGATTTCCAAATCGCAGAGGCACACGATGTTGGCCCAATGCCCATGCAGCTGATGGCCGCGGCCCACAGAAGTGAATGTAGCGGTGAGAGACGGCGGCGGCGGCGTCCGCTCCGCAGCGTGCTTTTGTTTACTTCTCAGTCTAGTTAAGGTGCACAGCAGATCGTGGATGTACAGTGAAAATATCAGCGTTTATGATGCAGCCACCGCGAAGGACTATTGCTGTTTTCTCTGTTAGCATTGCGTTAGCCGTTGCGCTAATCACTCTATTCAGAGTCCCGGGCCCCGCTGCCCCACGCACTGATCACAGAAACTCCCTCACCTCCGACTGTCTCTGCCTCCACAGAGATGAAGGTGAGCCGTGTGTTGCTTATAAAGAGTTGTTTAAAGAGTGTTTGCAGCTCAGTTGGGACTTTTTAAAACCTAAAAGGAGGCTAATGTTTGGGAATGTTTTGGATGAGAACTTATCTCATAAGCACTGACTAAAACACAATTAAGATGCAAATAGCAAGAAATGATTTAGGCTATTTACAAAAATATTACAGTAGGGTATACAATTATAAATATGTAAAACGTAAGTAATACTTAAATAAGTTGTAAATATTTCATGAGAAATAACATCTCAGTTTAGGCTATAATTTAAGTTATATGCAACAAAAAGTTATTAATGGTAAGTGGGGGAAGGAAAATCGAAATAAAATCGAAATCGCAATATTTATTGAAAAAAATCGCAAAATTGATTTTGGCAAAATCGTTCAGCCCTACTGGTCTGTGTGTTTTTTTTTGGTGATTATCTTCATAAGCAAAGACCTCGATTATGAAAACATTTCTACGCTCATCTACCTGTGATTTTTGTTCTTTGTGATTAACGATAATATTGTACATCGACCCATCCCTATTATATTCTAGCCCTAAGATGATTGTGAGAAGTATAATTATACCAAATCTTCACACCTGTTCTAATGTCATTTTATTTGTTTAGGTGCGTTATTGTCAACTTTTTCATTATGCTAATATTTTTGCCTGAATGCAATCATTTTGGGCTATCTCTTCTGTTTTAAGGGTTCTGGCCATCCTGACTGTACCACAAACTAACAGATTGCAAAGTCAGATCACTTCCGACAGATGACTCTTCAGGACTGTCACTTAAAATGTCTCTTTGGCTCTTTTGAAATATAAGTTTTGTCCATATCCCTTTCCTCAGCTATATCATACTGTTACTTGGAACACCTCGCTCAACTGTTTTAACGTATAGTCTTCTTGTTCCTTTGTTTTTGCATCTGGTCACTGTAGAACACGAGTTCCAAACACCAGTGCTTTAACCACGGCTTTACCAAGGAGGATTGGACCAGATTCCGTTCGCTCCTGCCCAGTTTTGGAAGTGGAACGGGACTCGCGGAAAAGAGGGATCACCAAGAGACTTGGGGAAATCAAATCGCCTCACAATAGCACGGCCGCCGCACTTATCAGATTAAAGAGACGGGGTTCGGAGCTTCGGTGGGGCTGAACTTTTGAAGCGCAAAGGAAGGAAAGAAAGAAAGGACGCGCCGATTATTGGAATGGGATTGAGCCTCAAGTCAAAGAAGTGCTGTTTTAGGCTCTGAACGGCTCTAAAGGCAACATTTGTTTAATCCGAACTGGTAACACAGGGAAATGTGCTTTGTTTGATGCAAGAAAAGCTACAATATACCTATATATTTTTAAAATCTTTGTTTTTCTCTTGGTCAAATTTGTTTTGTACAGTATGCACTAGACCTACTCCCTGTGTTACTGTGGACTCTGTTCTTTCACTTTGGTTTCTCCTACGTGCATGTGTGAGTAAGTGTGTTAAAGTGGAGGTGGATGTCAAAATATTCAAACAAAAAACTATAGGCCGCAAAATAACTGGATTGGGTTAAATCTGGCCACGATTTTTCTCGAGGACACAACAAAAGAAGGCATTTGCAGGTATGTAGCCATCAGGTTAGTGGGCATTTCGGAATGAACTAAATGACACCCGTGAGGAGTTTATATGTGAACAGATTTATGATGAAAGTGTCTATACTGAGTTATCTAGGACTAATGGTTATCAAATGGGTCGGGACTCAAGAGTAAGTCACGGAACCATTTTCGGTTCAGTTCGTTTTTGCCTTTCCCAGGGAACATTTCCTTTGTATTTTCCCACTAAGAAGTACCCAAACTGGCAAAATGACCTTTTTGTTTTGTGTTTAGAATCAAAAACAATTCCTAGAAAAAAACATTATTAAGCCTCCGATGAAGTATGTAACAGATATTTCAGCCTGGATACACTCAAACAGAGACAAAAGCAGCGATTAGAAAGATTTATTGACATATATTTTTGGCGATCAGACCCCTGCAGTATTGCTATACGGATTATAGTTAGTATGGATGGGGAGGTTAGCGTTAGGGATGTCTTCCCCCGGAGCCTGGACACTGGTGGTGGTATGGGCGACCGGGGAAGGAAGGTGAAGCCGTGGATGAGGCGGTGAAGGGGTGGAGGCGGGTTGAAGCACAGCTGGGAAGCGGATGAGCCATGCAGCTGAAGGCTTAAACACAGGACTGCGGGCGATAATTGGCTGCGATGAAGGTGTGGCTCTGCGCTGATTGACCGAGGTGAAGGCGAAGACGCTGATCGTATGACGCGCTGAAATTAGTCTTCCAGGTTGAATTTACACCTAGGCTTTATATTTATGATTCTTTGGGTCATCTTTTTCCAAACCTTTCAGACCAGTACTCTCAAAATGACCAAACAAACAACCTGGGACTCCCAACTAAATGATAATTTAGACACTATCAAACAAAACAACGAAACTGTTTTGTTCAAATAGGAATTATATTAAATACACAATCTGTATCTTTCTTTTCATATATCTTAAAATCATCTTTGGACCCCGGGCCAACCCCCAGCTTTTCTAGGGGTATAGTGGGTCTTAATGCCACACCAGTTTAGAATTACTGCTCTAGGACGGTGTCTCCAGAATTGGAAGCACATGGACGTTTGTACTCAAAGGAAAGCAATTTAAAATCATATTTTGCAGTTAAAGATAAACAGTACAGCACAATTTGTAACACCCTTAAGGTATGGGGTACGTGAAGTATAACGGGCAGCACGGTAGTACAACGGTTAGAGTTCTTGCTTCACAGCTAGAAGGTTCGGGTTCAATTCCCACCAGGGAACGGGGCCTTTCAGTATGGAGTTCGCATGTTGTCTGCGTAGGTTTCCTCCGGGTACTCCGGTTTCCCCTACCTCTAAAAAAAACATGTACAATAGGCCAGGATGAAAGGGAGTGTGTGCGTGAATGAATGATGGTGGTGAGAGGGACCGTTGGCGCAGATGTGTGCAGTCGTGACCATGTTTCTGTCAGTCTTCCCAGGGGCAAACTGAACACCATCGCGTATGGAGTGCATGTACAGTATAATTGTCTCATGTAAAGTCAATTATAGTCATGCTTTGTCACTATGTCTGTGAAAGGCGCTATATAAATAAAGTCTTCTACCAGAAATGGTTGGGAACCCCTGATCAAAGAAGATAAGTTTGCTTTCCCTATCAGCCATAACAGTTTATTTGATGAACAATCCAGTCGCGGTCCACATCAAACCCCTAGAAGGCCTAAAGGGGACAGCGGACATGCTTTCGCTGTCCCCTTTTTGGGCACTTAATCGGATCATCAAACAACAAAATCAGGAATCTGATTTTGTAGTACGGTTACAAAAATAGTAACCATACTATTTTTGCATAACAGCAACATATTCTGATTGCAAAGAGAGACAAACCGTGTGCACGTCTCACAAATATCAGATCCTTTGCCTCTCGCGGAAGCCCTCCTCTTCCTCGGTTGAGCCCAGATGAATGTCCTCCTCCATGTCTGCGGGGGAAAACTCAGTGATGTGTGGCGCTCATTAGGCCCAGCAGGAGAGAGAGCAAACACGTCTAATCACAGGCGCGCTCCTAAAGACTCCTAATGAGCCCGCTAATTACCTCCAGTCAATGTTTCCCCGCGCCCCATTTGTCCGCTATAGATCCCGTCTGCGCGGCCGGCCCACTGAGAACATCAGTAAGTAAAGTCAGGCTTAGGGACAAAGTCTCATGAAAGATTCAGGATCCGAGATGGGGTCTGAGACTTATTATCTGAAGTCCATTCCAAGGTGTCGGTCAAATGACTTTCCATTATCCACAGATCTTTAGCAGAAACACGACCATTTCAGTCGTGAGACTTAAAGCCACACTGCGGAACGTTTCGGGCCATATGTCGCTGAATGACAAGAGCAAGTAAACGGTGTTATTGTTATTACATTTCTAAAGAATATCTGCCTGGTACTCCAGGCAACTTCTGGGGAATAGAAAATGTGTAAAGTTTCAGCCAAAACTGCGGTTGAATATGTCTTGGGGGGGGGGGGGGAAAGTCAAGAGAAATCTAAATTTAATGCCTAGGCCTTTATTGCATTGTAGTACCTCATGGTAACCATGAAAGTTTCCATTTTGAAGAGATGAGCTGCTGATGTCCTGCAGAGGTAGTCAGTAATGGGTGCAAGTTTCATGTTTTTGAGGCCGCAAAGTTTTTATTCATAAAACTTTAGATCGATTTGAACTTTATATTCTGAATATGGAGTACTTTCACTTAAATTTGACTGAGCAACTTTTACTTATATTGGAGTATTTATGACCAGTAATATGTGTACTTGTACTGTACTCATCATAAATGCTGTATAGTTTCTCAATTTTTACATTAGTACAAAATTTGAGCTGCCAGTACGATTTCATTGATGTTGTTAAAATTTGTTTTGTTAAAACAAAATATAAAGCGAATGCAGGAGATTCACCTGATAACTGAAATCATAACACATTTGTCACCAAGGTTTATAGAAAACTCACTCACAAATGTGGGCCAAGAAATAAATGTTTTTGTTGTTGTTTTTTTCAAATACTGTATTTCATTTCGTACTGTGTGAATAATAGGAGTCCAAACATGGATCCTTGAGGTACTCCATAACTACTTGCGGAATAAACTTTTTTGAGCTTTTTACCAGCACCATTACCTTGGGAGAATTTGTCTAAACTGTATTAGATCAACACAGCATTTTCTAACCAAGAAAGTGTAAAGTAGTGATCAATGTATGTATGAGATTATTACCAAATACCTGAAAAAAAAATCCTCCTTACCTGCGTCACTCTTTTCTTATCATTTCTTTTCATCCACTTTATCTTGCAACCATCTGAAATGGGTGACTTCCATTTCCATCTTCTCCAAGGGTGAACTTGTCTGTGAAGGAGTGTGGTGATATATCTCCAATATGGCCATCATCCACTCAATAAACCCTAGGAAGTGTCATCGTGTAGGCCTCATTTCCAGCGCAGGTCTGTGTTCCCAGCAGCAGCAGAGCACAGGGCCTGACATGAGCTGTTTCTCCTCTGATGAATGGACCAATCTGCTGGCCCACTGCCCTGGCCACGTCATTTGTCTTCACCTGACACTGTCTCCACTCCGCACTGCCCACCACAGGGGAGAGCATGGACGGTGGGAGAAGGGATCGCATCAGAAAGGCTGGAGAGATCGACGGGACTTTAAAATCCATTTGAAATGAATTAGTGCTTTCGAAAACAACATTTTGACAAGGGTTGTGTGTTGTTTGTTAAAACTATGTAAAGCCGCAGTACCCAACATTTCTTGTTTTCAGAACAATTATAATAATAACTGAGTGGAGGCCATGTGATTATAAGTGTTTTAGCCTTGAAGCCTACATATTAAAATAGCTCCACCATCTGATATAGTGATGTTACTGTCCCATTTTATAGTGTAAGACCTGGATTTTTCAGATTTTTTTTTGTACCTTTGAGGCAGAGACGGAATAAACCACATTCATAACAAAGACATTAAATTGAAGAGTAAAAACTTGCTTGTGTGTGGTCAGTAAGAGCCAAAGGCGAATCATCTCCAGCCGTCTGAAGTGGTGTGGACGTTCCCCTGGGAGTGCGGCGGAGGCGGGCGTGATGAGGGTTAGCTGTCCCGCGGTCAGGATCTCCTTTGTCGGCTCTGAATATGAATCCAGGGCTTACAGGGGTGGGCGGCGAGTGATGACCCACTTTACTTTCTAATAACGTCCACACTGCAGGGCCATACTGTCGCAGCACACGTGCTCCATGTACAGTGGGAAACATTCACACACACACATACTGTTAGGGTCAGTTCTAGTTCAAATACAATTGGTGTCACTTTGTGTCTTTTGGATGACACTCCGGCCTAATACCCAAGTAATACACAGGAATAGGGAGAAAAACTTTTATACTGTGCATTATAGCGATCAATTATACTTTTTGATACTTTAGTGTGTAAATAATTATGATTATTAGATTATTTATTTTTTTACAATGTTCATGAGGAAACTAGCCCTCAAGCTTCCACATTTCTCTCTCAAAGCAGTGTTAACGTCTTTCAGGTTTCTGTTTAAGCCTATCTCTAGCGACTAAACCAATATTTAAAAATTCCACACTGGACCACAAGTTCCAATGGGGTTATCAGTGTTGGGCAAGTTACTTGTAATATATTCTATATTAGTAGTTACATTTAAAAAAAATGTAATGTGTTTGTATTACATATTACTGTTTCAAAAATTTAGCAAAATATAAACTGAACACAGTAATAATGCCACCGAGCATTAAGGTTCTTTTAATGGTTTTTAAATGTCTTAATGGTCTTGGTCCTTCTCATCTTTCAGAACTGCTTTTACCTTATGAACCTTCACGGCCCCTTCGCTCCTCCGGCAGGCGTCTCCTAGTTCTTCCTAAAGTCAATAGAAAGACTCTTATGGCCCTCGCCTCTGGAACGACCTGAGGAGGAGCTCAGGACCGCAGAGAACGTTCATGTTTTTAAGAGCAGGCTCAAGACCCACCTTTTTAGCTTAGCTTTTAACTGACATTTATTTTTATTAGGCCTATTTATTTATCTCAGCACCTTATAATTATTTTAATTAATATTTAATTGTTATTGATATTATTTTGTATTTATGTATTTTACCTCTGTTTTATTTTAGTGAACCTATTATTTGAGTTTAATTTTTATTTATTTTAACCATTTTTTTGGTCTCCCAGTTTCCTCTGGAGGAGCCCTCTGCCTCGGGAGCGGTGATTGGCTGTGGCTGCTGGGGTGCTGTCCTGTGGGTTTCTGGATGGAGGTGTGGTCTTTCTACCGCGCCTCCTCCGGGCGTCCTGTGTTGGTGCCCTGTGGCTGCAGCCGAGATGCTGCTCCCGATGCAGACGGCTCCTTGGATGGAGTTTCCTTACCTGGTTTATCTGTACCCAGCCTTACCTCAGCCTTACCTCAGCCTTATGTCCATTGCGTCCATTGTTTTACCTTGAGTGTGTGTGTTGTGCTTGTGTGGTGTGTCTCTGGGGAGGTGGGTGGGGAGAGTGTGATTGTGACAATGTGTTTGTATTCGTGGGAGGAGGTGGGTGTGAGAGAATGTTTTTAAATCTGTAAAGCACTTTGTGTTACATGACATGTATGAAAAGCGCTATATATAAATAAAGATTGATTTGATTGATTGAGCAAATGTGAGCACTTTCCCCATTCTCTCATTTTGTTTTGATGATGTTAGCTACACGTAACTGCAGACCTTATACACCAGCGTCCAACTTTGGTGGTGATTTGGGGGAATTTTGGCATTTCAGTACAAAGCATTTAAAGGGACTAGGTGCAAGTTAGTAATTTTTAAGCTCACTACTGCCACCTCAGGTCTTACGTGTAACTGCAGTTTCTATATTAAGCTCGTGCATGACGGCACTTCGGACCTGAAGTAACAACTTTTTGCAGTTGTGCTGAACAGGTCTGGGCTCATTCTACACATTAGGACATGGCTGGAACATGTAGGGGGAGGAAAATACTTAATGTTAACATTTTTAAACTCTGTATAGTCCATTTATATGCACTTGTAACTTGAGTTACTTGAATTGTAATGACACATATATTACAGTATTTTGTGTAGGTAATATGTTATCTTCCTTAGTTACTGAAAAAAGTAACTGGTAACACACTGGGGGGTAATCACTTTGGACATTCAACACTATCTAGATAGAACATAAAAGCTTCACCAAACGATGTGTCTGCTAAAGTAGGTTTTTCCACAGCTGTTTTTTCTTCAAAACACACAATTGCACAATAATTGTACATGGTTATGCTTTTTAAAGAAGAAAAAATAATATTTATCATGATAATATTTTATCATGATAATTAATTCTGCATTATTTGTAGACAAAATTAGAGTGCCCAACATAACATAATGTATTCTTCACTGCCTTGATAATTGCAGTTTTAGCCATTTTCTAATATTGTTGCTACTATTCAAACTGTCCGATTCGATTGGAAACAATAGCTTTATTCCCACACTATTCCCTAACAAGGACGTTAGCATGTGTCCTTGTGTCAAAACAGATTTTGCAGCAGCTGACTGACTGACTGACTGACTGACTGACTGACTGACTGCCTCTCCGGCCGTGGACAGGTGATCATTTCGGTGTGTGTGCTCCGAAAAAACCCTCTCTCTGATTAACTCCTGAGACGAGGTTCCATTTGTCAGAGGAGGCGGCTCAGACGGGCCGTCCCGCGCCCAGCCGACTGTGTCCGCTACACTGACGCTGTCCCCCTCGTCATTTACATCCTGCTCTGACAACATCATCATTTGTTCCCCTAATGTCCTCGCTCCTGTCGCTCCATAGAGATGTATCTGCTAATGCGCACGCCGTCATTCCGCCCAACTTTTGGAGATGGCAATAAAATAACGAACACGGTGTGAGGAGAGGGAACGTACACGAGAGTTATCGCTTCACATTTAGCTTCACTGACATTGATTTGATTCTGTAGTATTTGCTTGAATTTCGGTGTTTTTTTACGTCAGTATTGCGATGTTGATTTTATTTCATTTACCATTAATAACTTGTCTACAGTAGATTGAGACAATGACATATTTATAACGGACCTGAGGAACACAGGACCTTACTTTATTACTTACTTACTTTTAAGTCCATTATAATCATATGAAATATAATTCAAAATAGTCCACGTAGCCTTTTATATAATGTACAATTTACATATAATGTTGCTCTTAATTTAATTGTGTTTTAGTCAGTGTTCCTTTTAGGTTTGAAAACTGAGCTGTAATGACTCTTTACGCTCATGGCTCGCCTTCATCTCTACGGAGGCAGAGACATGTGAATCCAGAGTCTGTGGTCAGTGCCTCAGAGCTTGTAGCAGCGTGTATAAGGGACTCTTGTTTTTTTTTTTTTTTTATTGACATAAAACAAAGCTTACAAATAGCACAAAAACAAAGGAAGGATACACATGGGTAAGGTATTAGATTGATACACATTTGATTCTTAGGGTCATTCTTGGGTTGTACACATGGATCTATTATCATAATTGGTTGAACATAACAAATAAGAATTAAAACATGGAAAATTATGATAGTAACAAGTAACAGTAACAAAACAATAATAATCGAGGTCAAGGTAAAGGTAAACTGAATAGGGTAGTGAACATGAGGAAGGCTAAACATTAAAGATTGACATCAAACAGACAATTATGATTAGAAAGAAGAAACAGACAAGAAACAACAAAAACAAACAAAATCTAATATACATATTTATACAATTTTATAATATAATTCCATAATATAATTTCATAGAGTCAGGGATTCTGAGGCCAGAAATAGAATTGTTATACCCATACCTATCTACATAATTACAAATTATATACATACACCCATAGTTATCACAAACACTGTATCTGTTTTTATTATATTATCATTATATATTATGCTTTACCCCCCCCCCCCTTTATTTTGTTTATAGAAAGTAGCATCATACAGCAGTAGATTAAGTTCTGACCACCCTGCACCGGTTTCCTTGTGTGGTGCATTAAAAACTGTGTGATATGTGATATGTGGTGCAATTAAAAAGCCATGGGGTAGTGCAGGGTGCAGATGAGGGATCCTTATCCCAGATCCCCCCCTTTTTATTTTTTTTCCCTCCTCTCTTCTGTCTATATGTTTGTTCCCCCCAACCCCCTTTATAATTCTTTTGTTTATCATTCTTATTGACTGGCCTCCTTCTTCCTCCTCTTATTAACAAAATTATGTTTTAGCCAATGATACTACCACGAACCAGACATGACGGTGGCTGCATTATAAACGCTGATATTTTCACCGTACATGAACGATCTACCGAGCAGCTTAACTAGGCTGAGAATAAACAAAAACGCGCAGTGGAGCGCACGTTGCCGCCATATCTAGCCACTGAATTCACTTCTATGGGCCGCGGCCAACAGCTGCATGGGCCAAAATCATGTGCCTCTGAAATCTTGATGTGTAATATCCCAATAAAATTGCAAATATGATTAATCGTTCAGCCCTAGTCCAAAGATTGAAATCTGGACAATGGGGGATTTTCCTTGTGGAGTTTGCCTGTTGTCCTCTTGTTTCCTTCATCAACTCAAAACACGCGTAATAGGCTAGCGCTCCAGCTAGGCACTCCTGGGTCAAATACGCACAAATATAAACTTTTTTTTCCCACATAAGAAGTTGCATAATGCACCTTTAAAGTGCGGGTATCATGTTTTAATCCTTTTGTAATATGACTTTGTTAGTTAATTTTAGTTAAGCAGCAATTTAATGAAGAAAAGTCATTTTTATTTAAATCCTGAAGTTAGATAGATAGAGGGAAAGCTACATAGAATCACTCATATCTCATTGATGCACGACAACAGTTTAAAAATGTTTACCTCTATGTATGTCACTTCCTGTCAGTGTCCAATAAGGAAGTGAACAATAAACATAGAAAAATGTCTAACAAAAAACTGGGTAGAATCTCGAGCAAAATCTAACGTATAATTGTGTTAACTATGTTTTAGCACTAGAACACTTAGAACTTAAAGTGCATATGACACATTAGACACAATGTTTTGCTAAAACACAGTTAACACGATTATATTTAAGATTTTGCTAAAGATTATATCCAGTTTTCTTTAGTTTGGCCATTTTTGTGATGTTTATAGTTTCACTACCTTATTGGACACCGACAGGAAGTGACATCGAAGAAGGTAAACAATTTTAAACTGTTGCCGGGCAACCATGTTAAGTCAATGGGAAAGGAATGAGTCAAACTGCTATGGAATGTTTCCTTCCTTTATGTCACTTCCTGTCAGCAGCTTAAAAATTCAAATAAAAATAACTTTTCTGCCCAACATTTCTTCATTAAAATTGCTGCTTCACTGAAAAACAGATAACTATGCAACTGATGTAATCCATCTAAATAAGTCATATTTTCAAGAGCATTCAAATCTGTCATATGCACTTTAACACTTACAACCATGACAGCGCAGCAAAAAAGTCACAATCAGTGTTGTAGGTCTTAGCTTTCAAATAAGGCGTTACTCTGGCTTATATACTGTAAGCTCCAGTTGAGAAGCTTTAAGATTTGGGTAAAGCCAAACTGGAGAAAATTAGAGGTCGATCGATATGGGTTTTTGTTAAGGCAGATGCCGATTGTTTTGGGGCTTTTTATTGGCCAATGCTGACCGATATTTTTGGCCGATTTTTCTGGCCGATTATTTCATTAATCCAGCAGTGGCCGGTAATGGTCCTTATCATTTTTTTTTTAAAGGTAAAATATGTTAGACTTAATTTTCTATGGATAAAATTATGAATTTCTTTCTTTCTTTCTTTCTTTTTTAAATTGTCAAATCAATTTTTAATGATTGATTTAACCTACAATGTCACTTTGCCCTTTTACCATTATTATTCTGTTGTGTATGCACTGAAAGGGTCTATTGAACTGGCAGAACCACTCGTGTTGCCTTTGGTGTAATGGTATGCCATCGCGGGTTGTATACCAGTACTCGAGTGTTTGTTTGTACCATTAAACCATTCAAGTTCCCCATCACTTCACATACCCTGCCTCTATAAGGTGTCAGTCTGAGCGAGCGCCCGTGGGCTTCCCCTCAACCTCCACAAGACAAACACGTGTACAGAGCCTCCAAACAAATGTGATCATCTCATCTGCCTCTCTGAAAACACGGGCCAGAATGACAATATTTAACACGCCTCCGCCGCCGCCGCCCGAATATTAATGGTGTTTCATTTGGATGCCATCAGAGGCGCGGACGGCGAAATTGCATTTTTTGTTTCTTTTTTTTCCGTTCTTCTTCTTTCCCGCGCGGAACAAGAGCGAGCGCGGAGACGTGAGACTGGATAATAGCCACTAGGTGTTTGGGAGGCGCGGTCAAAACGAACGGCGAAGACACACAGACGCAGATTGACAAATTCCCAGGATGTTTTTTTTTTTTTTTTTTTTCCTCTTTTGCGCCGAGAGAGAGGAGAGAGGGCCCGATGATTGGAAATTGAAATGTGTGACATTGAAAATGACAGAGGCGTGTGGCTGCGCTGCTCGGCTGCACTCAACCTTGCAATGAGGCCAGATCAGAGCGGGCTGTGGGCTGTGCGTGGGGGAGCGGAAGTGCAATGTTTTAGCCCGCGCGCGTAACAGTGTTTGCTCATGTCCTGTCTTCACCTCTACGTCAAATGTTTATGTATGGAATAGTATTAATAATAGTAATAATAGTATTCTTTCAATCCAATATTAGCTTTTGTGTACAACTTAGAGTTATACAAACATTCTGCTGTATTACACTTATATTGTGAGGCGTAATAATACCTTGGGAGCACTTCGATGTCCGCGCAGTAAAGTCGAAGTGCTCCTAATATTATTACGCCTTACAAAATAGTTCCCCTTTTATCCGCTTAGAAAATCGACATGTTTAATTTTATGTAACTAGACTTGTTTGGAGCTTTACTTTTGCTGGGAGAGGCTAAATGCTAACAACATTTGCGTGACTGAGCGCACGCACAAAGACCAGACAGGTACGTATCAACTAGTCTAAGCTAAGCTAAGGTAAGGACATATGGAAAAAACGGTGGCCTGTTCCTTTAAGATTTTATGTCTGAGCCCGAGACTGACCTGAGCCTGGTCGGGCCAAGATGTCACGCATGACAGTCGGGTTTGGGTCAGGCTCGGGCTTCAAAGTTTTATTTTTTTATTATTTTATTTTTAATAGTAATGTCATTATTATCTCTAATAAAAAATATAAGCTACAGGCTCAGTTGATTGGATACTAAATGTGATTATTATTTATTATACAATAGAGGAGTTGTCTCTTTCAGCCTTTTTCCTGATGCGTGGGGAGGTACTGTAGGTGCTGCGGGGGCGGGCACACGTGTGAGTGTGTTGGTCACGCTTTGATATTCTGCTGTAGAAACTGATTGCTCTTTGCTCTTTCTCTCAGTACACTGTTTAACTCTCAGTGGCTAAATAAGGAGTTTGATTCCTCTTAGTGCGTAAAAAGTATATAAAGTGTGATGTCAATAAACAACGAGGAGGAGGCTCATGAGCCGTGTGCGTAACCTCTCGGTCTCCGATGTTGTTGAATGCACTGCATTGCCTTAATAGGCTCCCTTAAAAATAATTATTTTATACGTCGGGTTTATTCCGGGCTCAGGCCTAAAGTTCATGTTAATTGGTCAGGTTCGGATCAGGTCGGGCTTTATGGCCCATGGGGTCAGGTCGGGCTGGATTTTTCAGGCCCAATCTCTCCTCTATTTCCTCATAATTGAACAAGCACACTGTTCCTAAGCCCTTGCTCCCCTTCAAAACACAACCCCAGCTCAGTGAAGATAGCCTGCTGTCAGGACATCCCACAAGTATTGGATGTTTTTGCCTCTTGCTGCTCTGCAAAGCTGTGCTTGATAAGGAGAGCGCTTCCTCATTACGAGCTGTATTAGCTGGTGCATCTACGAATGATCACCACGGAAGATTCAAAGATGACTCAAACAGGGGCTCATATGTTTTTGATGAGGGAACAACATTTATTGTAGTAACTTGTAGTAACAAGTAACAATTACTGTAGTTGTTTCATCAAAACGCAGTACTACTCCAACACGATTGACGGGAGAGGCAACTTTAGTGGCTTGATCAGTGCAGAGAATGTTTCTTGGATTCCCATCCCATGCTACAGCTAACGTTAGCACGGATCGATCACACGAAAACAAGAAATAAGCACCAATAAAGTCACTAAAACCATTAACTACATATAAAGCTACTTTTAATGGTGTTGTGCTTGTTGACTTTATGATTTATTTCACACTTTGGTCTATTATAGCCTAGCATAGTTTCATATAGCATTAGCCGCTACCCACGAGCGCTAATCGGCCGCTGTTCTAATAGTTTTAGGTGAATTTGAGCTTAAACATTGAGCGACTCCCTGGGGTAGACCTGGGGTATATTGTTACAGATCAGAGGGACACCCCAAAACAACCTCGGGCTAATCGGGGCTAACTGTTTACTGACAACGACAAAAGGTCAAACAGAAATGTTGCGCAAAGTCATCAACCCCCTGCTGGCCGGGAGTTGCGCCGCTCCCTCTTGCTGTAACAGAGACGAGACTGGTTTGACCATTTTTATTGGAAAATCTTATTATTTTAGCAGTTCATAGGTTCTTTTAAACATTCATGGGTCAGAAGATATTTGAAATGTGGGAACTGGAACTTGATTTTAAAACAAAAATCACAAATCCAAACTGCTTCTTTCTAAATCATGTAGATTCCTGACTTGGTTAATGAAGTTTGAAAGACTGATGGCTGCAGAAGTTGGACCATGCGCCGTGGAGAGCGGGGAGATGGAGCTGTTGTGATGAGATGTAATTGGGCCTTTAATCAGCATTCATCAAGCCCAGGGGCGGGGCCGGTGCAGCACGGCATCATGGGAAGTCCGCTCACTGCTCAGCCGACCGGTGCGCTCCCGGCTCCTGTCTCACCGCGCGCTCTCTAAGCAAACTTTACCTCCTACCTGGCAGCCCCCCCTTCCCCCTCTTCATCTGTGCGCTCATTAGCATCTCATCTGCATCTCATTTACATCCCCCAACTCTCATTCAAATAGATCTTCACTCTGTGTATTGTTTTAAAGCAAACTCTGCTCACAGTGCACGTTTGTAACAAGTCCAAGAGCATTCACATTTGAGAGCAGACTATGATATGAACTGCTGAACTAAGAATCACAACATGTCAGAACGTGTTGGAAACTGTCTAAACTACAGGTTTACGAGATAACATACATAACAAAAGAAGACATACTTAGTTGCAAAGAATATTTAACTCTTTCTGGAAATTATTCAAATTGTGTTAATTATGTATAGCCCTAAGCCACTCTCTGTCACTGTTTTTCTGTATTCCTGGACACCAGCAACCAACAAAATCCATCATAGATTCCTGGTTGGACCACTGCTGACAGAAGTAACTATTTTTCAATTAATTCTGATTAATTAATTACATAAGGTTTAATGAGATTAAAAATATTAATCGAAATGAATCACAGCGGCACAGACACTTTTTCAGTTTCCTTTTTCCTGCAAGACGTTGCAGGAAAAGCCAAAGACAAGACAAAAACAATGTTACTGTGAAACTTGTTTACTCACACAGTTAAGCCACATAAACGTATTTAAAAAGATAATTTACCAAAAATAAATCAAACTGCTCTTGTCTTTGAGGTGTTGGAAATGATCACACAGGCCTCACGTCTCCACAAAAGTGAGTTCAAACTGAGGAAAATACAAAGAAGCATCTGAAATATACCTCTTACAGTAAGAATAAATACAATCCCTGATTAAATGAGGCTGTGATTAAAATTCTAATCTTTAATCGAGTCCCACCTCTAATTGCAACACATCATTAGTTCAGTAAAACTAAACTGTCTCATGAGGATGGTCTAACCCAGCTCATGTTCCCTAAGTTTAAAGTAAACTTGAAATGGGCTTCCCTTCCTTTTTTGACTTCTTACAGAAATAAATAGCGATTGACCTCAAAAAAAATCAGGCTGCAATCGAAAACGTGGAAATAAGTAGGAACCTTCTTCTCCTCATTGTTGACCCGGATGTGCGTCATCGCCAGCCGTAACAAGGAGCATCCAGATGTGTCAGTGCAGTTACACCTCCTATAGCAGAGGAACCTCGGGATGTTCCTCATCGGCACATAAGGAGCTAAGAACACTCCCACAAGCCACTGCACTGCCTCCTGAAGGTTCAATTCATTCAATTCATTTCATTCAATAGAAATATGAGCTATGTCCTAAATATATGAAAGTATAAAGCAGGTCATGCAGTACCTGAGCGTTTTTTTTTTTTTTATAGAAAATCAATGAACTTATGGCAACGTTACTTTTGTTTGCTTTTTACGAAACCTAAGAGGAAGAGCAAGGATATGATAATTTTTTTGGACGCAGCAATTGTGACCATGTTTGGAATGTGTGGAATAGTTTGTCACAGTGTGTGGGGTTGGATGTCAGTGACTATTGTTATTAAAGGGGATTTTGGTGTTAACATGAATTTAGAAAAAGCTCTATAACATTTAGTTTCTTGAAATAAAATGACTAAATTGTGCTCAACAAACGCCAATGATCAAATTATCATGATCAATACGAAGTGGGCGGAAGGCTCCGGAAGTTCCTCGCCCTTTAAGTCATCATTGAACACAGGCTTGTCCTTCTTACCTCCACGTGTTTGTCTTAACATGCGCAACAACGTCCTATATTTTTCATTTTGCTACTTTTATTTTTATTCTCGCCCTATTCTGGAACTGGCTCCAAAACCCCCGCTGAATTGCTAGCATGAACAAGCTTCGTTAGCCCACATCAGTCCCTCAAGTCCATCGCCATTATACGTTCTATGACTCAAATTGGTCAGAACCTATAAAATACAATCTTTATTTCAACGTATTTTGAGTGAATAAAAAAACATATCACAGCAGAAGAAGTCGGAGGTTAAACTTGGCGTCCACCAACAACGTCAAGACACCGCGCCCCTAGCGTGGCTGTAAACCGCGACGAGACAACCAGCCCCGTTTTCTACTCTAAACAGCACAAACACTCTTGATTGAAAATGTCTATTATCAGTATTAGCTTTATGCGATTTTCTCCCGGAGGACGCCTGGGAAACACCCGGACTGTGAAATATTTAAATGTCAAAGCAGCGTAAGTTGACAGTGAAGGACAAAGCGGTAGCGCAGTCTAATATAGATGACAGACTTCTGCTCGGACTGTAATTAGGCAGGTGAGCCGCGCCGAGCAGGTCACGCCCAGGCAATTAACAAGCTGACAGCCCGTCCTCCGCGCTGACGGGCCCCGCGCCCCTCACCGCGCAGAAGACAGGCCCCTCGCGCACATCACCGAAGGCCCGAGTAATCCTGTACGCTGTGGCGCCGAGTGTCCGAGGAGCGGCGAAAGACTTGGGCTCGCACTGATTATTTTAGCTTCACTTATTCATGAGTTGCTTCCGCGTTCCTCATAACACGCTAATTAGCTGTCGTATCTCTCTGTATCGAACAAGTCGGAGGTTGAACCCTTTCAGTACTGACCATTTTGAGTTGTATTTATCCTAGGAAATTTTCTGCTATACCAAAGTACAGTTTTGGAGTATCTGTATTTTACCTGAGCCGTGTTTGTGTTGAGAACGGATTACTTTAACTCCACTACATTTGAAAGCTAACCCCCGGCTCACATTAACTACGGTCCTGATCCGGTCCGGGTTTGTCCCAAACTACCACTCACAGTGAGTCCGGCTGACACTGTGGCTCCGCCAGCTCCGGCGCCAGATGCTGCTCCAGGCACAGAAACAGCCCTCGCGAGAACAGAAGTGCACGTGAGTTTCGCTCTTGGTGCGAGTTTACGTGATAAAAAGCCCCATATATAGGTCGTTTTTGTAAACAAAAGCCGTATTTGCCAGAACAACGACTCTCCCCAGTGAAGTGGATGCTTTGCAACACACTAGTGCCCCTGTGTCACTGGTAATGGAGAAATGTTTACATTTCCGACGTTACGTGCGTGTACAGGTGGTAAACGAGACCAAATAAGTAGTGAGCGGACAGATTTTATTTTGGAATACACCGGATCTTCTTTTCTCACGAGACATGACTTCCTGTTTGGCTCGTGTTTTTCTGTCAGCTTGATCCGTTGGGGCTCCGGTCTCCGGCAAAAATAGACTTCTTGCGGATTCTTTCCGTAGCCGCCGGAAGGCCGCCGGATGGCCTCGGTAGCCGGACCCGGACTTCGCGGAGCAGTGTGAGTGTTCTCTTTCAGAGAATGTAAGATGGGCCCAAACACTGGCAATGTTGAAATCCAGGTCAAAAACATGTCGTTTTAGTGAGGCCTTTGGTAACTGAAGCTATTTTATCTCTATTTTTGTTTTAATCACCTTAATGATTGTGTCTATTTTTATGGTTTGTTTTTGTCTTTTATAATATAGTACAGTTGTGTTGTATTTTACCTATTGTGTTTTTATTGTCCTTGTAAGGCACATTGAATTGATTTTTGCTCAGTGTCTACTGTAGTATTTTTACACAGTGGGCGGGTTAGCGCTCGTGCCTCACAGATAAAAGGTCCCGGGTTCGATTCCCACCTGGACGGGGCCTTTCTGTGAGGACTTGGCATGTTCTCCCCGTGTCTGCGTAGGTTTCCTCCGATTTCCCCAACCACTAAAAACATGTACAATAGGCCAGACTGAATGTGAATTTAACTTTAAAGTTGGAATAAGTGTTCAGCCTAAAGTAATTGCTACTGGAACTGTAATAGTTGGCCTACCTGAAGGAAAAGACTTTAGGAATACAATTGTCACATATTGTTTAGAATGGAGTAAACCCTTAATGTGCATGTTCATTTCTGCAGGGAGACTGTGGACTTTGGGAATGGCTCCTCTACACCAAATACTTCAGTAGTATATTAGTATTATTTGACTAGAAGTACCTATACTTTTACTAAGGTAATGAAATCCATTACTTGAACCACCACTGCTTTAAAAATAAAAAAATAAATGAGTAAATGATTGAAATGAATAAACTATAAACTATAAACCCTGATAATAACCAGGGTATATTATCCTCTCTCCCTGCTGGTTTGTTTTGGTTAGCTTTTGGCCAACAATGCCGCGTTACGTAACACGTTATCCTTCTCCTGCCATACACTCTATATCAAAAACGTTCCTCGGGGAAAGCTTCTGACGGTCATGGGAGACACTTTTATTTTAGCGTGATTTAGAGCGTTGTTAGCGCAGCTTAAGCGCTAATGTCTTTGTCTGCCCGGCGCTGCACAAACATGTCGGAGGCGTGTGGCAGTTACAAATAGCCGTCATTTCCTCCCCGTGTTGCGAGCGCGTCGCCCCAGGCTCCGGTGTTCGGGGTGTCGGGGAGGTCGGCTGGTGGTCCCAGGAGGAGATGCACAAATAAGAGTGAAAATGCTAACCGCTAAAAACAACGTTGCTCATGTTTATGCGCTATTAGCGTGTTGACCGTCTTGTTAGGCTGCAGCAACGCTTTACCGAAGGTTCTCACGTTGGTGTCGTGTGATGGAATATGTGGCAATGGCATTTAGCAAATCAAAATAGGGACGGAAAAGTAGGAGATTTCCACGGTTTAACCATTAGAATGCTGTATGTAACTTTGTATGCGGAAAGAAAAGTGTGTATTTGACCTAGTGACCCAGCAGCTGTATGGATGGTTAGTATACTGTAGCACCTTTATTTTCAATCCCGATAGGACGCTCCAGGATGAAAAGTTTTTAGGGTTTCTGATAAAGGTTTTCTGAATGGGAATGGGAATGGAAATATGCGTAACCAACAGGGTTAGGGTTAGGGAAAACATTGATCCAGGAGCGTCATAGAGTGATGGAAAGTAAATGTGCCTTGCTAACCACTCATACAGCCACTGGGTCCAGCGGCATTGAGGATGGGGTCAAATGCAGAGAACGAATTTCCCTACGGGGATTAATAAAGTATAAGTCAACTTACGGGAGAAATGTACATGTGCATGCTCAGACGTAAAACAAAACGTTAGGGCCCATTTTCTTTACGCTCTTGCAACACAATATCCACTTTGGCGGCTCCTACGGGGATTTTTTTATTCCCCATCTAAACCGAGCACATTTTCTCCAGTTTGGCATTACCCAAATCTAAAAGCTTCTTGAAAAAACATTTCAAAATAGCAACAAAAATAGGATGAAAACGCAGCGAAAGCATGCCAGAAATACAACAATAACGCAAGAAAAAAAGCAACATTAAAGTGACAAAAAAGCAACCGAACAAAGCGATGAAACACGACAAAACGGAAAAAACACGACAAAAGAACTACAAAAACGCTTTTAAAAAATGTGATAAACGTGGCGACAATGCAACAAAAAAGTTACTATCAGTTTATAGGTCTTAGCTTTCAAATGAGGCGTTACACTGGCCTATAGGCTGCAACCTCTCCAGTCGAGAAGCTTTTAGACTTGGGTAAAGCGGAACTGGAGAAAATGTGCTTAAAGGAACAGGCCACCGTTTTTTTCCATACTGAGATATGTTCTTACCTGAGCTTAGACGAGTTGATGCGTAACTGGTCTTTGTGCGTGCGCTCAGTCACGCAAATGTAGCTCCAAACTGGGGTGACGTTAGAAGCTACCAAGCTGTTCCACGTTTTCCCTATTTAGATACAGTTACGTGAGCCTTTACACGATCCAAGTCTAGTCACACAAAATCAAACATGTCGATTTTCTAAGTGGATAAAAAGCGGTACTATATTGTGTGGCGTAATAACACCTGGAGTACTTTGACGATATTACTGCGCGGATGTCGAAGTGCTCCAGGTGTTATTACGCCTCACAATATAGTTCCCATTTAGTTGTAACTAGACTTAGATTGAGTAACAATAGGGAAAACGTGGAACAGCTTGGTAGCTTCTAACTTCACCCCAGTTTGGAGCTATATACCTTTGCTGGGAGAGGCTAAACGCTAACAACATTTGCGTGACTGAGCGCACGCACAAAGACCAGACAGGTACGCATCAACTCGTCTAAGCTAAGGTAAGAACATATCTCAGTATGGCCTATTTCTTTAAGGCGGGGGGGTAAGGGGTAAGTTAATATTTAATTCCATAATTGAGCTTTGAACTGCAAAAAAAACAAGGCAAAATTTGAATTTTTTTTACAGATGTTTTTCACTTATAAATAGCCTAACAAGATCATAATGTACACCTCTGAAAAAAAAAGTGTTACTAATATGTCAACAAAATAAAGGCTCTATCCATTACTTAGATTTTGTCGCTGAAAGTATAGTCAATTTGAAAACATAAAATGACAGAAAACTTGCTAAACATTTTTTTTCCTAATATTTCAAATTGTTTATGAGTAATGTACAGTTTCATTTTGATATCCTATTCACCTTCAGTGTCTGGCCTTACAAGCGACACCACCTCATGACATCAGCAGGTGGCTAATAAGGAGTTAAACGGAATAAAGCGGATCGCGCACACAACTCCAGGTATGTTTTCAAATGATTTTTTTGACGTTTGCCCACAAAGAAAGAAGCACTGAGTCATTTTCTTCCTCTTCTAATGGCATAGTTATTCTAACAAAATACACATTCACTGCTCGGTTAAGCTTTTCAGTCACGTTGTTGTGCTTCGATATGATCCTATTTGTTGTGAAATCTTAAGACGTACGCAATCTACTTTTGTTTTCCCATCTCTCGCCGCTATTCAATTTTAAAACCACCGTCGCCGCTGTTTTATTTCCCTTTTTGGCAGCCGCGTCCTTTAAACAGATCAGGACATTTGGCTGCATACGGGCAAACGCATCCTCTTTTTTTCCCCTAACTCCGACTTTCTAAGATACAAAGCGTTCGGGTTCGCCTTCACGGTCGGGAAGCGTCGCGCGAGGTTCATCCGGTGATTCCGTTTATGGCGCCGACAGAGTGAAGTGGGTTTAAAGCGAAGGCACGGTCCCGGTGAAGTGTGTGTATAGTGCTTGGTAAGTTGCACTCGGAAGAACCAACTGAGGCTCGAAATCTTCCGAAGTGGTTTGTTCAGCTGGAAAGACTCTAGACTACTATGTGTTTCTGAGACATTTACTTTTCCTTCAAATGGGATGAGGATTTGCCAACACTCACTTTATTTGAAGTGCATTTTAACAGTTACTTCAACAATGCTGGCACAAACTCATAACTCATAATAGTGAGGTATTTCCATCTCTCTCCTCCCTCCACTGTTGTTTATTGTGATAGGCTTGTGTGGTGTCCTCAGGCTAAAAACGTGACTCATCGCATACGTTACATCACTTGCCGAGGCGCAAGAAGAAAGCCAATACATCTTTATTTACGCCCAGTGACTTAGATAAGTAATAATAATAATAATAATAATGAATCAGTTTTATATAGCGCTTTTTTGGACACTCAAAGACGCTTTACATTGCACTATTCATTCACTCCATACTTGGTGGTGGTAAGCTACTATTGTAGCCACAGCTGCCCTGGGGTAGACTGACGGAAGCGAGGCAACCAGTCTGCACCATCGGCCCCTCCGACCACCAACCGCTCACTCACTTTTCGCTGGCGACACAAGGTGAAGTGGGGAAGCTGCCGTGTGTTTATGGAGTTTCAATGAGGCTAAACAATGATGCTCCTCAATGGTGAGTCTCTGTTACTGCTGTAAATTGTGAGTTGCTGATTGCTGGTTTAAATGCCTCTATGTGTTTAGAGGCATTTTTAACATGCACTTCTTTTTTTTAAATTCCAGAACAGTTACACAGCACTTTGTTTTATTTTGTTGTGTTAATGCACTTTTCAATCTTAACACTTTAATAAATGTCAAATGGCATTTGGTTTATAACTTTTGGACACGTTTTCTTTTTACTCATTTTAAAGCAGTACTAAGTAACTCTTGCCCCTAGAGGCCATAAGCACAACTGCAGGTGTCGTGGCAAATTAGGATTTTTTAACTTATTAAATGTCTTGGAGAGTAAATACTACGCTGACAGAAAAGACAAAGGGAGAGAGGGATGTTGTACATCCAGTTATACAATGGAAATCATTTTTGTGTGGCACGACAGTGCAGCAGTTAGAGCTTGTGCTTCACAGCTAGAAGGTCCGGGTTCGATTCCCACCTGGACGAGGCCTTTCTGTGTGGAGTTTGCATGTTCTCCCCGTGTGTGCGTAAGTTTCCTACAGGGACTCCAGTTTCCCTACCACTAAAAACATGTACAATAGGCCAGGATGAATGAGAGTGTGTTTGAGAGTGTGCATGGGGGACAACGGATGGAAATTAGCCCAAGGCTACAATCCGGTGTGGCTTGTTCATTAACATACCTACCAAATAAACCAGTAAATAAAAATAAATAAAAAAATAACTGCATGTCTTTTTTCTTTCCTGTAGCGCCTTTTATGATGCCTCCATTGTGCTGCAGATGTGGAGGGCGGCTCTAGAGATGAATGGAACACAACCAAGCCAAGCAGAGTAGGGCCAAACCAAGTGGAGTAGAGTCGGGTAGGGCTGGTGGAAACGAGCCATGAGTAACTTCTTACTGGCATCACTGGTTTTGTCTCCAAGCTAGCTGTTAGCATGTAGCATGAAGTCTGCATTAGTATTCTCCAGTGTGTATGCATTTATGGGCTGTTGAACCACTTTGCACCTCCTCATGTCTGTATCTTTATTTCAGCATTGAAACAGCTGCGCAGGGAGGGGGTTACAGTGAGATCGCTTGAAAATCAGGAAGTGAAACTACCGGATATTTAGCCGCTCACTAACAGCACACGTATACCCATTTACTATTTTTTGAAAGTCGTTATCATACCAAATCCAACCCTATAGTCATCTCCAGATATCTATGATGGTTTCACTATGGGCACATCCACACGCCTGACCCACACCACCATCCCTTTCCCCATGGTTTGGGGGCATACAAGGTTATGAGGTCGCCCGGTCCTTCTCTTTCCTTTCCTCGCACTGATGAATTAGCCCGGCATATGCACGCGATGAATTACCAGGCAAACCAAGTCAATTATCCAGAAGAGGAGGGCTGCCCCGGGCTCTCTTTTTTTTTTTCTTCCAATTCTGAGAGTGATTTTAAGGTGAAAGGGAAAAATATATATATATATATTGAAAGGAACAGCCTTGAAGGAGCGAACGTTAAGAATGGATGTCCCCTAACATCCGACCCTCATCTCGGAGAGTCCAAATCCAGAAGGCAAAACGCGAGGTGAAAATGCAAAAGGCTATTATCGGGCCTTGGGAGTGCATTGAACGCCACTTATGATGGATGAGAGTGGGATTTGGAAGGGCCCTCTGTCAAACGCCGGCTATTTCTTTCCCCCGCGCTTGTCTCCGCAATCCGAACCATTATAGGAAGGGAGCGGAGGAAAAAAAGTGAGCGGGGGAGACATTTGTAATATATTGAAGGGTGTACGGTACAGTTTACAGTTAACGTCCCCCGCCGTGTTTTCCCCCATTTAATTTGATAACCTTTTTTAGAGGAGAGTGGGGGAAGATGGAGTGGTGTTTCGGCACGTAAAGTGCTCACAGTGGACTGAACCCCCAAAATGTTGTTTCTGTGCTGTTATGACTTCATTCGTTCATTCGTTCATTGTTACCCAAATCATAAAGCTTCCCGACTGAAGCCTATAGGCCAGTGTAACGCCTCATTTGAAAGCTAAGACCAACAAAAGGATCTAAGCTGATCTTTTTCCTCGCGTTGTTGCCGTGTTGTGACATTTTCTTCTTTTTTTTTCAACGCTTTTTTGTCATGTTTTTTGGCTGGTTTTCATTCTCGTTTACATCTAATTTTCCGTTGCTATTTTGACACTTTTCTCAAGAAGCTTTTAGAGTTGGGTAATGCCAAACTGGAGAAAATGTGAACAGTTCAAGTGTGGTTATATTTATAATGTTACAAATCATTTAGTGAGCGCAGTTGGTGCTTCTCATAATAAGCGGAATAGGTGAACCTAAAGCAAACAGTAAATTCTACACTGCGGTCACAGTCAATATGCAAATGATATTTTTCTCAGATTTTCTAAATGATCAACTCAAATGACAGTCAGCGTAATTTTCAAGTCTTTAACTGTTAGAGGATCATTTGAATGTGATAGAAAAAACCTCCCAGTTTTTTTTCTCCAAAAATAAATATAGTAAAAAACTCAAAATCTACTGTTCCAAATTATTATGCTACTCATAGTTTCTATATATTTTAAAGGTTGTAATTAACTGAAAATGGTCATTTGTTGAATTTGCAGCATTAGGAGGTCATATTTACTGAAATCAAAAGCTTTCAATCAAAAACATCTTAATACGTCAAGTTATATTATAATATTATAACATACGACCCTTATTTGATAGCAGCTTCAAAATGTTTAAATCCATTAAACTTGTGAGTTTTTGGAGAGTTTCTGTTTGGGTTTCTTTGCAGGATGTCAGAATAGCCCAGAGCTGTTGTTTGGATGAAAACTGCCTCCCACCCTCATAGATGTTTTGCTTGAGGCTCCAAAGGTTCTCAATAGGGTTGAGGTCAGGGGAGGATGGGGTCCACATCATGAGTTTCTCTCCTTTTATGCCCATAGCAGCCAATGATGCAGAGGTATTCTTTATAGCATGACATGGTGCGTTGTCATGCATGAAGATGATTTTGTTCGGGAAAGCAGGCTCTTCTTTTTGTACCATGGAAGAAAGTGGTCTGTCAGAAACCCCATATCTTTTTCAGAGGTCATTTTCACACCTTCAGGGAGCCTAAAGGGGCCGACCAGCTCTCTCCCCATAATTCTGGCTCAAAACACGACTCCGCCCCTCCTTCCTGACATCGCAGCCTTGTTGGGACATGGTGGCCATTCACCAACCATCCACTACTCCATCCATCTGACCATCCAGGGTTACACAGCACTCATCAGTGAACAAGACTGTTTGTAAATGAGTCTTCATGTATTTCTGAGCCACTGCAGCCGTTTCAGCTCGTCAGCTTCAATGAACAGTTTAGGGGAGGCCGGATAGAAGGTTTATGCACAACTGCAGCCTCTGGAGGGTCCTACACCTTGATGTTCGGGAGACTCCAGAGGCACCAGCAGCTTCAAATACCTGTTTGCTGATTTGTAGCAGCTGTTCTATTAATCTGATGTGTTTGTCTGGCAGAAACCATCTTCATTGTGCCTTTATCTGCACAGACCGTGTGTGTGTGCGCTGAATCAGCCACAAATCTCTTAACAGTACGATGATTACGCTTCATCTTTCATGAAATATCGAAGGTTTTCATACCTAGTCCAAGGTATTCAACTATTTCACGCTTTGCTGTCAGCTGTGCTGTCAGAGAGATCCTTTTTCTTTCCCATATTGCTTGAAAATGGTGGTCTGCGTAATATGTGGAACGTCCTTTTTCAGTAGTTTTTCCCTTAACTGGGCTTAACCTGACAACTAACCATCCAGGCGTCTGAGACTGATGTCAGTGATTCAAAGAGCCTGAGACACAATACCATCCAGTTTCGCAGAGGCTAATCTCCTTCACACGAGCTCAGTGACAGACTGCAGGTGGGCAGTGGAGGACAACTAAAGAACACAAGAGATGTAAAATGTATTTTTTTTTTTTTTTTTTTTCCCCTTCTTTCCCCTTTTTTCATCCTCATTTACAGTACGTCTCCTTTGTGTCGCTATTTTGCCACTAAACTTTTCGATTTGGGTCAAGTCAAATGGAGAAAATGTGCTCGGTTAAAGCGGTGGTTAAGAGGTTCAAATCGTTTGCCTCTATCTATGTCACTTCCTGTCAGTGTCCATTAAGGAAGTGGAACTATAAACATCACAAAAAATGGTCAAACTAAAGAAAGCTGGGTACAAATTTTAGGAGAAAACAACTGTTCTGACTCCTTCTGACCTTGTATGCTCATCGACCTTCTTCGTGTGACTTTTAATAGCCTCTTCACACGCATCACTCTACGCGCACCCTGACCTCACCTATTGTCAGCCGGCCTATTATACGCAGCACCCACACGCGCACGTCCCCTCATAAAGAGCCGGCCCGGGAATAACAACCGCGGGAGTGTTGGAGTGTGGCCTCCGCAAACCCCCGATGATAGATGGGACGCATTGTGGCATTATGAATGAATTAGACCTCCCCAAATACCTTGAGCGCCGCAGTCTGTCAGCCCGTATCTATACTAATCTGCCAGAAAATATGGCCGCTCCCAAAAGAAACGGAAGCGGGGAATTAATTGAGCAATTCAGGCTATTAGAGGAAGACGTCAGAGTTTGTGGAATAGAGACATTTATCATCCCGGGCCAGGACTGTTCTCACCCGTACGCCGTGCTCCTCTTCAAACAGGTAAGGATTAAGACAGCGGGGACTCTCGTCTCAGAGGAGACTCGATCCATCAAAATAAAAGTGTCAAGAAATATTGCGTGGTTCAGGATGGAACTTAGATTTAAATCCAAAGGTAGATTTTAACTGTGATTTTACAGGCAAAAATATGCTGGGTTAAAGGCCTGTACCTGATTTTTGTTGTTGTTTCCAAACAGTTAGAAAAGGGAGTGCCTGAATGATGCATTTCTAAACATTCAAATTCTTCTCAGTGGGACTTTAAAAGCACGTTTCACAGCTTTCAGGGAGCGATACTGTCAAGGTTATGTAAACAACAACTAGCCTCACAGTTCATGATGGATACAAAATGTTTTATGATAAATTGCAGCGCGCATAAAGGTTTTTTTTCCCCCTTCCATTTTCCATTTCTGCTCTTACAATATACTGAAAGACCGAACAGACAAACCAAAAATCGTTGCAACTTGTTTATTTGGCCAAGTCGGTGCATGTGTGACACACTAATGTGTATTCACATTATTATTTGTTTTGGGTTTTAAGAGAAAAACTGATTTGGGGAAATAACTTTGTTTTAGTTGTAGTTACACACTCATGCCAGAAGGTGGCACATTACTCCGTGAGACGGTATGGTGATGTCATAGGCACTCCTTCTATATGGCAGAAGCGAGGCATTGAGAACATATGCTCCATCCGAAACCAGTAAATTGGTAAGAGGTCTTACGCCAAACCGGATGTGCGTCAGCGTCCGCCATGATAAGATGCGTCCGAATTGGCCTTTCAGTTAGGAAGGAGTTAGAGAAAGTGGCCTGAATGCTAACTATCATAGCCACTTTAGCATAGGGACCTCTGATGCTAACTTACTGGCGATTAGGAGCCATGTGCCATCCCATAAGCCACTGCGCCAATCTCCCCACCCTCGAGTGATTCATGCGCAACCACTGTTGATTGACAGGTGCACATTTGATAATAAAAATAATTAAAAAAAATAAGATTCTGCACAAGCCAAACTTTATAAAAGTGACAAAATACATGTTGTCGTCACCACAGCTCAGTCACATGGTTTTAAAGAGCCGCCTCAGTAAATGGACTGAAGGCAGTTGTGCTTTTGTTTTCATTTAGTAGAAACTTAAGCCGCATGGCTAATTTGCATACTGTATCTTTATGAAACTGCTGTTGGATAAAATAAAGGGAAATGTGAAGGATCATTTGGATGATTCTCTTTTTTCACCTTAAATGTCTTTATTTGGACACTATGTTGTTGTTGGACAATATACAGTAGGTGGCGGTGTGCACTTTTGTTTGGCCTGCACTGAACCTTAAAGAAGAAGAAGAACAGCTGTTGGTGATGTCACTTCCCCTTCCCCTGGGTAAGGACGGTCGAATTGGGCAAATGCTGCTGAAGCTCTAGTTCACTAACTGCATAGAGATCTAACAGTTGACCCCATGAAAGGTTAAGGATTAGTTGCTAGTGTTAGTACTTAGAGGCTACAATTTGATGGTTTCGGATGCAGCAATAGACATAATGGCTGTTTCCCAATTGCAAGGATCCATCCTCCGTTTGTCCACTTCGTTGACGTCCTCGGTGGTGGGCTCCTCCCAAACGGAGGCGAGTGTCCTCGTCCCGCTGCATTTGAGCTCAATTGGAACGGCCTCCGGAGCCGCGGCTGCGTCATGTCACGTGTCAAATCATATAATAAAATGTCAATCCATGCTTACAAAAACGAATAAAAGCTGTTTATAAACTGGTTTTGGTTGGATGTCTTACTGTTTGAACATTTTGGCCTGAATAAAATAACAAAACTTCTGCAAGGATTTGTAAGAAATTCAATTAAAATATCAAATATATTTAGCAGGTCCAGTTTATCACTAATCGCCTTCAATTGCACAACAACCATAGGCCTGATTTATCAATAAATAGGCCTATTTATTAGACTTTATATAAACCTCTTTTTTTTACATCTTTACTTGCTTACAACACAGCTACTAATGATTTTATTATTACAATAATTTTTTTTGCACAAATGTGGAACAAAACTTCAAACTAATAAAGTTTTGGAAAAAAAAGTGTTGCATTGCATCATGGGTAATTTCAGCTCTCTGAGGCAGCGGAGGATCCACCGGTGCATCCTTCGTAAATGAGCCAAACGGAGGAGTGGAGCTGCGAGGAGGCGAGTGGTCTGAGTGAATTGGAACACCACTTGGCGGCGCTGTGATGACGTGAATTATGTCCGAAGTGGTCGAGACGCCGAGGATCCTCGCAATTGATTGATTGAGAAACTTCACCTGTCGCCTGTCTCAATCATATCCCTGTTTTACAGGTTAGTAAACGAGTATAAACCACATGAAATGGGTCGGAAAGTACTTATAAGAAACACAGCTAAACGTGTCTTTATAAATCAGTCGATAAACACTGTATTTTTGTTGAGTTTGGAGCATGTGAAAAGAGTGAAAAAGCTAAGTCAAGGCGTAGCAGCGGGCGCCATTTTGTGTTGTATATTTTATTGAAAGCTCCTTTTCGGGTAATATAAGCTCCAGATGGTATCCTGACATGTGTATGTGTTTATATGCCGTTGCCAGAGAGATAACCTCGTAAAAGCATATGGTTTAAAGTTTAAAGCTAAGCCTGCCAGTATGCATGTGTTACTACCATGCAATTCATGAGCCGTGCTAGACGGAGATAAGCTAAAACTAGCTAAGCTAACTAACTATGTTAAAAAGCAGTCCAGCTGTGAACATTAAAAAGATATTGGTTAAAATGAGTAATAAGATAAGTTAAATAGAACAAATAGCTAAAAGGTAAATTAAAAGCAGGTAATACATATTTGTTAATATGGCAATGTAAAAAAGAGTAATTGTGAAAAGTCATTTAAGTTACTGTACATGAAGGACATTCTATTCATTTTACAGTCTATGGTTGCCACATTTGTACTTGTCACTTATTCACCAAATCACACACCCATTTTCTTACCCAAGGACACAAAAGCATTTCTATTTGTTTTATTGTTTTTTTGTCGGAAAATCATAAATATTTCCTTTTATAGGTCTTGATTAATATCTCAGCTCAATTGTTTTATTTATTTTTGTTTTTCAAAGGTTCAGTTCCAAGTGTTTCGAGTGAGCAATTTGTAAAAAAAAAAATAAGTTGTCGAAATGACTTTGGTTTGAACATCAGAAACAAAAGGCATATTTTGATTAAAGATATCCGTATTTTGTGTACTTCTTTGGATCTATTATCATCTTTTTGCCTCCTAATTCCAGCGTCTCCTTGTAAAGCTGTCAGAATTTTAAAACAAATACCTTTGTTCCAATCTGAATCGTAATTTATGAGCATGTTTCAGCATGTAATCGAGTCAAAAGTTGCTTACGGAGGAATACGCGTTCAAAAATCAGCTTGCAGTTGTTCAATTCTTACACTTTTGTACAACATATTTGGGGCTAGAGACTGACCCAGCTCAAATATTTTTTACCCACACACCCTGAGCTACGGTACATGTGGAATTAGATGTCTATCCTGCACTGCCCCTGCTGGGAGAACACACAAACAAACTTGACAGACACATAATAGTTTTTATTTTATCTATTTAGTGTCAGCAAAGATACACAGTTAACAGACCAGAAAAGTGACATATGTCCATTCTGTGGTACTTCTTATAAACAATATCATTGAATACAAACAACATTAAAACACCTTATGCTATGACAGGATTTTTTTAATATCATATAATTAATAACAAAATAAAGCTTTGTTTATGAGGAATTAACATTCATTAAGCTGCAAAAATACAGAGAGACAGCAAGCGCCGCAAACAGCTCTGACCTACTTCTGTATATCTTAATAAAGTAGGTTATGCACGTGTTTTAATGATAATGAACGTGGATCTGTGCCATGGGTCGTTCTGAGCAGTGACTCTGGCCGTGGGTCATGACTCTCAGCCCGTGGGTCGTGACTCATAGGCTGTGAGTCATGCCTCATCATTGCTCATGCTATAGATTGAGCTTATATGAGATATCTGGCATTATGAATTGATTGTGTACTGCTGTATCTCTTAATTATGTTATGTGTTTTAATGATAAACTGTTGTCATGTTTACAACCATAAACATAAAGCTTTTATACATTTTTTTTACTGAAAGTTCACACACATGTAACAGACAACTGTGAAGTGAAGCAAAATGATACATGATTCTGTTTGTCAAAAAATAGAAAAGTGAAAAGTGGGGCGTGCACAAGTATTCATACAGCATTTTTTTGTACTCTAAGTATAATTACAGCTGTTCTGTGAGGGCCTATCCCTAGTCGGGGGTACCATCATTCTATGGGGCTGCTTTTCCTCAGCGGGGACTGGGAAGATTGTAAGAATAGTTGGGAAGATGGATGGAGCCAAATACAGAGACATTTTGGAGGAAAACCTGCTGGAGTCAGCAAGAGAATTGAGGCTGAGGCGGAGATTCACCTTCCAGCAGGACAATGACCCTAAACACAAAGCTAAATCTACAATGGAATGGTTTAAAAACAAACATATTAATGTGTTAGAATGGCCCAGTCAAAGTCCTGACCTAAATCCTATTGAAAATCTGTGGAAAGACCTGAAAACTGCTGTTCACAAACGCTCTCCTTCTAATTTGACAGAGCTTGAGTTGTTTTGTAAAGAGGAATGGGCTAAAATGTCAGTCTCTTGATGTGCAAACCTTGTAGTCATACCCCAAAAGACTTGCTGCTGTTATTGCAGAAAAAGGGGGTTCCACATTCATGCTGTATGAATACTTGTGCACGCCCCACTTTTCTATTTTTTGAAAAATGACAGAATCATGTATCATTTTGCTTTCACTTCACAGTTGTCTGTGTGTGAACTTTCAGTAAATAATTCAAAATAAAATGTTGCTCTAGCTCTGTCTGTCTCTGTCTGTCTCTGTCTCACTCTCTCTGTCTCTCGCTCTCTCTGTCTATGTCAACTGTGTAGAGTCACAAAATAGTTTTGAAAGTCTTAACTTTTTTTTTTGTTGAATTGCAGACTTGAGGAGAAAACACAAGAAACCCAGAGGGGGTAACACCAAATATGTTTTTAATTTGATTCCTTTTTGGCTCACTTACAATGCAGCATATTATACATTGTTTACACCTAATTACTAAAAATATTTATTTGAGGGACAGTGCCCTTGCGGCTGAGTGGTGTGACCAGGCAACCTTTGAGGGCAATGTTGAAATGCCTCCAATTTTGTCATTGAGCAATATGGAACAAAAGGAGAAAATTCTGGAGACCTATGACGGAGATTTCCGGAATTTTCCGCAGTCAATTATTGGTTTTCGTTTCTTTATTATTATTATTATTATTCCCGCACATTTTTCCTGATTTTCTGCACCTTTCAGCACTTTCATGCTTTGTGCAATTTCTGCAAGTTATGCATCAAAACGTTCCGCATGTTGAGGAGAATCCTGCTATTACTTTTCGGACTTCTGCGATTTACGGTTTTTCCGCAATCGGACGAAATACCGAACATTTTTCCCATTGACGCATAATGGGGCTACCGCAAATTCATGCTTTCCGCATTTTTTTCCGCAATTTCTGCAATTTGTGCATGTTCAGCTTCCGCAACTTGTGGGTTTTGAGAAAAAATTGGCCTTCTGCAGTTTCCAGTGTTTTTCTACGGGAATTTGAAATTTTTGCATTGGTGTGTATGTGGTCTCTGCCCATTAGTGTGTATGGCGAATCCAGCCAATGCATTTTAATAGGATTTCTGGCACTCCAAGTGTTTCAGCCATTTGTGCAGCTTCTGCAATTTCAGCATTTAGGCGATTTCAACAGTTTGACCAGTTTATGGAATTAAAAAGTTTATGCAATATAAACAATTTATGCAAATTAACCACTTTATGGAATTTAACCAGTTTACGCATTTAACCAGTTTATGCAACATAACAATTCATGCCATTAGGATTTATGAAATTTAAACAGTTAATGCAGTTTATATAATTTATGCAAATTAACCAATTAATGCATTTTACCGTTTTTTTTGCAATTTAACCAGTTTATGCAACATAACAGTTTGTGCAATTTAAACTGTTCATGCATTTTACCGGTTATGCAAATTAGATTATGCAAATTAACCAATTTATGCATTTTACAGTTTTTCTGCAATTTTACAGTTTATGCTATTTCACCAGTTTATGAACATTAGATTATGCAAATTAACCAATTTATGCAAATTTATGCAATTTCTGCATTCGATTCCGCAGTTCCGCAGTCAATCGCAATGGCGCAGCCATTGCTGCATTTCTAGTTATTATTATTATTATTCCCGCACATTTTTCCTGATTTTCTGCACCTTTCAGCACTTTCATGCTTTGTGCAATTTCTGCAAGTTATGCATCAAAACGTTCCGCATGTTGAGGAGAATCCTGCTATTACTTTTCGGACTTCTGCGATTTACGGTTTTTCCGCAATCGGACGAAATACCGAACATTTTTCCCATTGACGCATAATGGGGCTCCCGCAAATTCATGCTTTTCCGCATTTTTTCCGCAATTTCTGCAATTTCTGCAATTTGTGCATGTTCAGCTTCCGCAACTTGCGGGTTTTGAGAAAAAATTGGCCTTCTGCAGTTTTCCAGTGTTTTTCTACGGGAATTTGAAATTTTTGCATTGGTGTGTATGTGGTCTCTGCCCATTAGTGTGTATGCGAATCCAGCCAATGCATTTAATAGGATTTCTGGCACTCCAAGTGTTCAGCCATTTGTGCAGCTTCTGCAATTTCAGCATTTAGGCGATTTCAACAGTTTGACCAGTTTATGGAATTTAAAAAGTTTATGCAATATAAACAATTTATGCAAATTAACCACTTTATGGAATTTAACCAGTTTACGCATTTTAACCAGTTTATGCAACATAACAATTCATGCCATTTAGGATTTATGAAATTTAAACAGTTAATGCAGTTTATATAATTTATGCAAATTAACCAATTAATGCATTTTACCGTTTTTTTTGCAATTTAACCAGTTTATGCAACATAACAGTTTGTGCAATTTAAACTGTTCATGCATTTTACCGGTTTATGCAAATTAGATTATGCAAATTAACCAATTTATGCATTTTACAGTTTTTTGCAATTTAACCAGTTTATGAACATTAGATTATGCAAATTAACCAATTTATGCAATTTATGCAATTTTTGCATTTGATTACCGCAGTTCCGCAGTCAATCGCAATGGCGCAGCCATTGCTGCATTTCTAGTTATCATTAAAACACAAAACATAATTTATTAAGAGATACAGCAGTACACAATCGATTCATAATGCCAGATATATCATATGAGCTCAATCTATAGCATAGGATGGCATAGGGGCAATAGTAAGACACGATTCGCAGCCGGCCAGCCACGACCCACAGGCTGAGAGTCACGACCCACGGCCAGAGTCACTGCCCAGAACGACCTATGGCACAGATCCACTCTCATTATCATTAAAACACGTGCATAACATACTTTATTAAGATATACAGCAGTACACAATCAATTCATAATGCCAAATATCTCATATAAACTCAATCTATAGCATAGGATGGCATAGGGGCAATAGTAAGACACGACTCACAGCCGGCCAGCCACGACCCACCGGAAGTAGGTCGGAGGTGTTTACAGCGCCAGCCTCTGCTGAAAATACATTAGTTGAAAAGCTTTGTCCATTCAGTAGGGCTTTCTCAGACCTTCTGCCGGAGTTATCCCCATTCTTAGGTTCTACAAAGGTTTAAGAAAGTAACAATAAGACAGAGACACAGGTAGAAAGTCCTGAATTTGCATAATGCAGTTGTACCTGTTTCAGCGTTCCAGGCGTGGAGGCCAGCTTGTAAAGGAACCACAAAGGGAACATCGAAACCGAAGAGAAAGCCAAGAAGAGTCCGAGCCCATAGCCCCATGTCGGGTAGACGTAGGTGTTGTTGTACTTTAGGGGCTTGAACTGGGCCAAAGAGAAGAGCAGTATGCCCTGTAAAATGAAGTCTGTTAGACAAGCAACGAAGCAAATAGTATTTTCTAATAAATTTGTAAACATGGTGACTGAGCCAACTTAAACACATCACAAATAAACCACTGAAACTTGAATAATTTTTAGGTAACAGTGTTCAAAACTAACAAAGCTTCTGAAAACCCGCGGCCATAATTTATAATGTACATCTGACTAGTTTATAGAGCTCTGCGCACCTCTGATGATCTGATGACGCTCCCTGTTGTTTCTCACAAAAAAGAGCAAATCTGCTTGCCTTAGTTTTAATGATTTGTCACTCTAAATTAGTTTGTTCTTGAAATTAAGAATTGCGCTAAAAACTGACAGTTTTTCACTCATTCATCCATCCATCCATTTTCTTTCGCTTTATCCGGGGCCGGACGTGGAGGCAGCAGTCTGAGCAGAGACTTCCCGATCCACGCACACCTTCTCCAGGTGTTCTGGGGGGACCCCGAGGCGACACCAGGCCAGCTCAGAGACATAGTCGCACCAGCGTGTCCTAGGTCTTCCACGAGGCCTCTTTCCAAATAGGACATGCCTGGAGCACCAACCGATGGAGGAGCGGCGACTCTACTCCGAGCTCCTCCAGGGTGACTGAACTCCTTACCCTATCTCTAAGGGGTTCTCACTCAAAAATGGCACTAAATTCCACAGTGACATTTTTCTAAATATTAATAAAATACACTGTCTGACTAAAAACAAAAAGTCACCATAAAAAATATAATTTTTGGTTGGACGCCTTTAGCTTTCCCTGTGGCATTGTTTACATACAGAAGTCTGCAATGTCAAAAGATCCAGTGTTGCGTTCATTTTCATTATGGATCTTGTGTCTTGATGATGGGAGAGTGAGGCTGTTGCGCAAAGATTTTAAATGGGTTTAAAGTCTGGACTCTGTGGCCATATCCATGTGTGAAATGAATCCTGGCATTGTCATCTTGGAATATGCCCGTGCCATCAAGGAAGGAGAAACTGAACGACGACCGAGGACATTGCCAAACCTGGATCTGACCTCGGATCAGAACAGTTGGTTAAATCTAGGTGGACATTTTTTCTTTTGGTCAGACAGTGTAATAGACTGGTTCGCAACTGGCAGTAGCAAGTGGACCAATGTCACTAATAATCTTACTTTTGGTAGAGGGCGTAAAATGGAGAAAACGTCCAGTTTAAGCCCAACTACAAACTAAACCTCTATACCAGGGGTGTCCAAAGTGCGGCCCGGGGGCCAAATGCGGCCCTCAGACCAATTTTTGGCCCTTGGCCTTCTTGCTGAATCGGTACACTTCATCAGAGATGGTCTTTTTTATTTAAAATGTAATAATTCGACACAATTCTAACGTAACAACTAACATTTTATTGTGAGACAGAGCTGGCATGAAGGTTTTAAGCATAAATAAAGGTATGGGGCACAACTTAAACCTCTGCTAGTCAAAGGTTTCGCGGCACTTACCACCGATTTATGGCCCTTCACCCCGTGTTCGCTTCAATATGCGGCCCCCCATGAAAAAAGTTTGGACACCCCTGCTCTATACCAATAACGCAACAGTATACAAAACCAAGCTCGAAGCTCAACCAGTTACTCTTATCTTTGCACATACTATACTTTTTTGAAATTGAACAGTTCATTGACTTACTGTGGCCACAGTTGGAGTGATATACTTCCAACAGTATTTCATATAGGGCCACGGGCGATATCCGATCATGTCTGCAATATTGCTGTAATAACGGTCAGCTCCTTGAGCAGACACAAAATAATGATGAATGATGACAGAAAATGATAAAAAGTTAAAACTGCTTTGACTACCGTACTCTCGACTTACCATAAACCCAACCGATACAGACAGATTCCAGTATGGCGAAGAGTACCAGTGGGATACCGCTGCAGGCATAGTAGTCGAACAGTTGGAAGACATACAACCCACCCTACGGCAAGGAACAATAAAATCAATTTGTTGATAAAATTCTTCAGAGATCTGATTTGTCTCAAAGTCCCACCTCTGTGACCATACACAGGCCAATACCAAGTGACACGAGGCAGACTCCCAGCAGAAGCAGTTTACGGCGATGACCCGTCAAGAAGAAGGAGGGGTACATGTCGGATATGGATGTGACTAAGCCCTCCAGATACACAAACTACAGGAAAACATCAAAAAGAGTTCAGGCCTGTAGAAAATGCACCAAAAGCTACTGCAGACATATCAGTCCCACAAAATAAATGTTTTACTAAATTAATTAGTAATAACTTTTGTTTTTATTTTGTTTTAAGTAAAAATGTCTTGAATGGTAAATGGACTCAACTTATATAGCGCTTTTCTACCTCCATCAGGCCCAAAGCGCTTTACAGTAAGGAACCTGTCACCCATTCATACACCAGTGTACGCAGATACTGGAGGCAAGTAGGGTTAAATGTCTTGCCCAGGACACGACAGTGTGCATTTGCGGGAGCTTGGATTCGAACCCACAGCCTTCTGATCACGGGACGAACAACTCGACCACCGGCACCACCGTTGTTCAAGTGAAATGTCACTCAAACTGGTAATAATTAGTACTTCACTTCTTGACAAAGGCTTGTTTGGAGCCAATACGCGTGGAAGAAAACCAGCATTATGTTTTAAAGAATTTAAAATATTCATCAGCCCAGCACAATAAAGGCTTTTTAAATGCAAATAGAGAATTATGATGTGGGAGAAGTGCCTTGTTTTTTTGTTTTTCTTTTGAGTCTTAGTTCCCCAAACACCAAAGAGCACCTTTCCCCCATAAACTAATTATGTCATTGATTTCCTGAGCACTTTGTCTAGTTTTTTCCACTAATATTAGTATTATAACTAATAAATTCTGACTCTGAGATGATCGGAATGATCCAAGTGCAGATAGGAGCTGAAGAAAGCAATGGAGGCCCCAAGTGGAAGTGTGGTGAAATGATAAAACTTTAAATTATCCACTGCCTCAGGTGTGAACCGTTGCTTTTGGTCACGGCCTTCTATTATATCTTTGACGAAGAAATGTTCATATATGTTGAGTTTCCAAATACCAGTTACCAGTTGCCTGGAACCCAGTGTTATATTAGACAAGGTCAGTGTTATGATGTGAAACCATGTGCATAGAATGTTGCATAGCAGTATGATGCTAACTTCCTGTCCTTGTTTGTGAGTTAACCATGTCTAGCTGGAGTAAATAATATATAAACAATACATGGCAGAAAACAAGCAGCTTTTGGATATTTCATATTTATTTTTATTTATTTAACCTTTATTTAACCAGGTAAAAACTCATTGAGATTTACAATCTCTTTTACAAGAGTGACCTGGCTGAGATATTAAAAACTTTACACAGGAATCTTCAATGAAGGTACTTGAGTCATCTTCTGTACTCAGTAGTGGAACACGAGTAACAGTTGTCTGTTACTTGTGTGTGAACTTTCAGTAAAAAATCAAAATTAAATCTTTATGTTTATGGTTGTAAACATGGCAAAATGTGCAAAAGTTCAAAGTGTATTAGTACTTTCAAGAGGCACTCTATTTACCAATTTGTTTTTGTATCTCTTATATTTCATTTTTAAATGATCTATTTCTTAAGAATTGTCTGTACAGTTGATTACACTATGTCCATTATTTACATCACTATGGCCCAACATACACATAGCAACAACATACACATAACATGACATGACAGTGGGGAGCTTTACGGGGGTATGGCTTATCTAAATGAGATGTAAATTCGCCCTATTGTTGTTCTCAACAGCAGAGAGGTGAGAACTGCCCAAAACTTTGGAGAGCTTTTTCAGCCCTTTGGCCTTTTTGGCATTGTTAACTTCAAATCGCCGCTACGTCTTCAAATATTATCAGATTTCCATGTGTTAAACATTGTTGGAAAGCTTGGAGACTACAATCTGTGAAAATCTCAAAATGCTCCAGAACCGACTTGTGTCCCTGGTTCTAGTGACTGGTCACATTTTACACAGGAAGTTAATACTTCTGTGTTTATACATGTAGATGTAGCCTTGAAGCTTAAGGCTAACGCTAATTTGATGTAAACAAATGGTAAAATAGCTCATTCTTATGAAACACATTTGGCTTGATGTTAATTTAAATTTTCCTATTTCTAATCTTATGATTTTTAATTTGTGGTTGTCTTTGTGGTGAGTTTGTAATGTTTTTATTTTACAGCACAGAGACAGTAACTGCGTTTCCATCACTGGATTTTAATGCGCATTTTGAAGTTTCGCATTTGTAAGGAGTGATGGACACCAAATTTCGCATTTAAACTCTTAATTCGCATAAAAAGTTTATCCGTTCGCTTGTGGTGGTTTTTTATTTGTTTTTATTTTGGAGGATGGAAACAGTTTTTTCGCATAAAGTTTGACGTAGCGAATACAAAGTACACGTGCCTGTTGGCGTAGCCGACCTGTGGACAGGAGTGGACAGAAGTGAAGAGGAAAAGTAATCCATCAGTAGCAGCTCGACTCTAGTCAAAAAATATTTCCCAGATGCAGAGGCTCAAATGTCGCTGTCTCTGCCGCAACATTTATGCTAACAACAGTGCACTGTCTGCCACTATGGACCAAGTTAGCAACAAAAAACTTGCCCAGAGACGCAGACGCCGCCTGATCCTCATTAGAAAACGTAGTAAACTCACTCTGGGATAGTTTTTGTTTGTCCAGCCTTATACAAGTCATGCAAGACTTCAGAGTAGTAGCAGCCAGTTAGGTTAGATACTGTTGCTTAGCTTTAGTGTGTAGGTCGCCTAAATTAACATGTATTCATGGCATTACGAGTAAAAACAAGCAGCTAATTCCAACATGGTAAATTAAATTGGCCAAAAACTATACTAAAAAGCTTGTACTTCAAGTGAAATCAAAAACGTACAGTGCGCCCTCTGCTGGGTAAATGCTGCAATTGCGTCATGCAGCTGCCTGCTGTAACCAGGTAACCAAAGCCACGATTCGCAAACACTCTTGGATGGAAACGTGTGAAATTTCGCTTTTGTTATAGGCATTTATTATGCGCATTTTAGACAGATGCATTTTTTCTCTGATGGAAACACAATTACTGATGCTGTTTACTTCACTGTCCAGGCCAAGAAAGATGATCATCATGAAGAAGAAGACCGACCAGAGCTGAGGCAGAGGCATCATGGCCACGGCGCGAGGGTAAGCGATGAACGCCAGGCCCGGTCCTGGGTCAACCAGAAACAACATGTGTAAGTGTGGACTGTAAATACAAGAGAAATGCAGCTGGAGTTCATCAGCACCAACCTGACTCCGCCACTGTTTCGATGCTGACTCCTAGCTCATACGACATATATCCCAGCACAGAGAATATGGCAAAACCAGCAACTATACTGGTGGCGCTGTTGAGCAGGCAGAGAGCGAAGGCATCTCTGTGGAGAACAGCCATAAAACAGGAATAAGGCTTTACAGTAGCTTGGTTGCTCGCATCCAACATCACACACAACACCGTATTTACAAGTAAAAAAAAAGGGCTGGGCAGAAGTAATTTGCACATCACATCAGAAAACTAAGGGGGTCACGTGCAAAACGAGTACGAGGTGCAAAAGTGGATCAGCATCAGAGTACTTTCTGCATTTTCTACACTTGCAGCATATTCTCATTTGCATATTCTGATTTGGGGGCCCTAATTTTGTAATACAGGATATTTCAACAGGTTATGTGCAACATACCAAAAAAAAGCATATTTTATTTTTCAGCTTTACAGTGGCGCCACCAGGGGGTGGCCAGGGGTGGCCGTGGCCACCCCTGGCCGACTCCTGGCCACCCCATTGGCCACCCCACTGGCCAGTGTTAATTGTAGTACTGTAGTATCAGTTATGAATGTTATTGGATCATTAGTAACATTAAATATAAAAAAACAAAGTATAGCAGTAGACGTTTCCTTAAGTCTTTCTGATACTTTTCTACAGGCCAGTTTACTACAACAGTAAATACAATTGTGAAATTATGGCTGATAGTTTTGGTTTGCCACCCCAAGATTTTAAGTGGCCCCATCTGGCCACCCTATGAACAATTTCTGGAGGCGCCACTGCAGCTTTAGCATCTGTTTTGATAAATGACCCCCAAACTATAAACAAGTTTTACAGCATCTAAACAGGAATAACGACAATAATTGTTACTTGTAGCAGTTGTTGTTTCGTTGGTTGTAACTCCCCAGAGAGGCCAGGCAACCAGTACACACAGCGTAGGAGAATAATATCTGACTGGCAGCATCCATCCACACCTGTAAACATCTTAAAGTTAAGGAGGAACAGACATGGTGTGAAAGGGGGGTTCCCACCCTCCTTTCGCTGTGTATGTGTTGGTCAATTCTTTTGCTTTTTGTATTGTTTGGTAATATGGTTTAGTTATTGTTTTGATTGGTTTGTTTACTTTAAGTGCTGTCAGCTCAGCTGACTGATTAGTGGTAACACCCGGGGTAGTTGGGCTGCAGCACTGGGATTGATTTGGAGGGGGGATTGAGTGTTCATTTGTTGGTTATGGTTTTGTTAGGTTCATATAATCATTTATATTGCTTTAATATGATTTGATTATTGTGTGTATAATTTGTTATTGCTTACCGTTTATATATTGTTTGTTGTGGTTTGGTTGTTTTTAAAGACCAACTTACTCCCCTCTCTACCCTGAAGGCCAGTGGTCCTTATAAATAGACAATATAGAGACTACAGATGAAAACCTAATCTCAAAAGAAATATTTAAATTTTACAACAATCTGTATACCTCAAAATTCTCAGAACAAAATTGCAATGCTTTTTTGAACAGTATTAAAATGCATATTCCCAAAATTGATGATAATTATAAACAAACCTGTGATAATAATATATCAAGATCAGAGTTGGACAAAGCGATGAAGAGCTTATCTCTGAACAAAGCTCCGGGTCCAGATGGACTTACTGGGAATTTGTATCGCCATTTTTGGGAAGATATAATGATGTTTTCTCAGACATTTTTTAATCTTGTTGTCTCCCTCCTACAATGCGTCAAGGAGTTATAATTTCTATTCCAAAAGCAGATAAAGACCAGAGAATTATTGAAAACAGGAGACCAATCACTCTAAGAAATACAGATTATAAACTTCTAACTTACATTTTTAACATACGTCTTCAATTTGTAATCTCAAATTTTGTTGCGGAAACACAATCTGTTTTTTAAAAGGTAGGTCAATCCACAACAATATTAGATTGGTAATGGACATTATTGAATATAGGGATCTGATAAGTGACGATGGGTTTATCCTCTTCTTGGATTTCTATAAAGCCTTTGATTCGGTGGAACACCAATTTATTTTCTCAGTTTTGGAACATTTCGGATTTAGAGTCAAATTCACCAATTTAGTCAGAGGTCTATATCAGGATATCAGTAGCTGTGTCTTATTACCTGAGGGAACCACTCCCAGGTTCAATATCTCGGTTGGCATTCCTCACGGGTGCCCAATTTCGCCTTGTTTATTTATTTTAGTTAGTGAAATGTTATCAATCTATCTAAAAAAAAGTGAGGATCTTAATAAATTAGACGTCTGTGGTACAGAAATAATCATAAGTCAATTAGCGGATGATACAACGCTTTTCCTAAAAAATCACAAACAAATTCCAATAGCTATTGAAAAATACATTTCTCTAATGCCTCTGGGCTAATGTTAAATTTAAAGAAATGTGAACTCCTTGCTATTCACGACACAAACTTAAAAGAAGTATGCAATATTTCTGTTAAATCAGAAATTAAATATTTGGGAACATATATATCAAAAGACTGTAATTCCAACCTCACTATGAACATCCAAAATAAACTTGCTGAATGTAAATCAAAATTAAACATGGCTTCAGAGGGATCTCTCTATATTTGGTCGCATTTACGTGACGAAAATGGAAAGTTTATCTAGATTAATTTATCCAACCTGTAGTACTCCTGTTTCAAACAACCTGATAAAGACTATTAATACCATTAATTTCAACTTCATTTGGAGAAACAAGCCACATTATTTAAAAAAAGATCAAATGGTCCAAGACATAAACAATGGGCGCTTGAAAGTAATAGATTTTGAATGCCTTAATGGTACACTGAAAATAAACTGGTTAAAAGCTTGGCTCAATTCTAATAGTTTTTGGTATAGTATCCCTAAATGTATTTTCAACAAACTAGGTGGACTAAAATTATTACTCTTGTCTGATTTTAATATTAATAAATTGCCCAAACTGTCAGAGTTCCACAAGCAAATATTATTGTATTGGAAGCTACTGTATGTGCATAATTATTCACCACATTCGACTATAATGTGGAATAACAGGTACATACTTCATAGAAATAAGTCACTGTTTTATGAAAAATGGTTGAATAGGAATATATGGTCTGTTGTGCATTTGATGAAAACAAACGGTGAATTCCTAAATTATGAAGACTTTTGTATCAAATACAACTTCAATCCTCCTAAATCTGAATTTACAAAGCTTTTGAAAGCATTCCCAAAAGAATTTATATTTCAAACCCAAAACATAATGAAAGACCAACCTATAAATCCACAGTTGGGCACCATATCAATTCATGGAATATCTCTCATGGATAAGAAATGCTCCAATCAATTCATTAGACAATGCCTTCCGGAGAATTTATTCCCCGGTAAGATCAACAAAAACATTATTTATAAACTTGTAAAAAAAATCCATTCATGAACTAAGAACACTGTACTTAAAACTTCCTATTCAACCAAAAGCCAAAGAGACACACTTTAAAATTATGAATGCTGTTTATCCCTCGAAAGATTTGCTAAAAAAACGCTTTAATATTGATGATAATACATGTACGTTCTGTGAGAACAATGTGGAGACAACGGATCATATTTTTTTTGAGTGTACCAAGACTTAAATATTTTGGAAGAACTTGCAGGACTGGATACAACGGCAAATTGAAATCCCAAGCCTTATCTCAAATGACAATATAACTTTTGGAATTCTTCTTCAAAACAAGAACAATGAACTGTGTTATAACTTGGTCCTCTGTCTAGCAACATTTTTTATTCATAAACAAAGGATACTTAAATCATCCCCAAACTTTAAAATGTTCCTTATTATCTAAAATCCCTCAAATATATAAGTACCAATGGTAATGAATCTGTTTATGAACTATTGAGTAAACTACCCAGAACTGTATAACCCCTTGTATGTAAATTTAACCTCTTATACTATAAAGTACTTTTTTAAATCTTTTTGTTCTTTTATTGCCTGTTAACAATGTCATTTGAGAAGACTTATTATTGCCCTATTTGTTTTGTACATGGAAATGTAAATAAATATTTTTTTGGAAAAATAAAAAAAAATAAAAAAATGTTCGACTTGTAAGCTAATAACAGTTGCTCATCATTCGTTAGCATTTTGATCTTTATACTGTTCTAGTAATTCCTGTTACAGTAAAAAATAAAAGACACATTATCTAGAATTGGCGGGGGATGTGGCTTTTTCGTCATATGTTATATAATCGTTACCCTAGGAAGTTAGCATCATCTTGCTATGCTATATGCTACTAAAACTACCAAAGTGGCTGTCTCTGTGTGGTTCCAGATATGTTGTCCAAACTTTGCAATGTCGCTTCACCTGTGGGTCCGACAGTCGACTGGGATCAGGCCAGAGATAAAATCGAATTCCGTCGGCGGCTCCCGGTAAAGTCACACCACGAATGAGCAAAGCAACCATCATGAGGTACGGGAACGTGGCCGTGAAGTACACAACCTATACACAACAGCTGGGTTAGAAATTAAAAAAAAAAAATACGGGTGACCGACCACCTCAGCGTGTAGTGCAATATTTTGATCAAAGAAAACTTGTGGTTTACTTTGCCTGAACTCTTAACTCCTTTCCAGATACAAAAGTAGCAAGTGATCCAGCAGAGGAGGAGACATCCCGCCAGATCCCAGCGGATACTCCCCATCTCCTCTATTCCCCCGGACAGCCCCAGAATTCGTCTCCTGCAACAGTGCCAGGTTCTAACAGCAGTTAAAAAGTTTCATAAAAAGATATATTTTCTTTATTTTGAAACTTACTGCCAGAATTCTTCAACAGATGATGTTGCATTTACAGAAAGCGAGTCATTTGCAGTTTGAATGCAGTTCACTAAAAATGGGAAGGACAGTTTATGTTTAGGTTATTACCAACTATTGATGGTGCAAATTAGAAAAGTGACATATGCAAAGATGACTTTTGTGGGCTTTAAAGTTATGGTGTTTTTTTCTGTGTAGTTTTGGCTGTGCAATAGTTTTTTGTTGGTTTGGTTTGGGAGAGACATTTTCCCCTTGACGCTATGTTTTGGTGATGACTATAGTGACGTTTGCTTAAGGGCAAGTCAGAATTTGGACCGAAAATAAATGACTTGTTTCTGTTTTTATGTTGTTTCAGGTCACTATTGCCTCCTGCAATGTTTAAAGTGTTAACCCTAACCCTGCTGTATGTGTGTATTAGATGATCGGAAAATACCAGAAAAAAACATAATATGCCTCCTTTAATAAAAACATCAGACTCTTATGATGTTTCTCAGATATACAACAGCACTACTACTAAATAACAAAAGATGGTTGGCTTTTGAAAATACCTGTGTTCCAGGTGTTGTTGCAGCTGGCCCAGGGCAGTTCAGATTGAAACGAAGAGAAGAGATAGAGCAATGCCCAGGCCAAAATGACAATATAATACATGCAAGTGTACAGCATGAGGATCAGCCCCCCAAAACCAATGCCTGGAAGACAAAACAGTGCAGTGTTAGTTAACCCATACACTTGCAGCTGATCAGCCACAGTAAATGTTTCTATTGTTTAAATATATATATTTTATTTAATATCTACTTCTGATGTCTATTTTGCAAGTTATCAGTTGAAAACTTGGCAAAAGGCGATGAGACAAGATGTGTGCCTATTAAGTTTGTATTGTGTACCTTTTTTTTTTTTTAGCAATTAGCCCAAAGGACACTTTTGAACAACTATTTGTATCTAAAGTAAAATCTCCAAAGGTCTGAACATTCATGAATGATTTCTAACTAGGTAAATGTAGTTGGTTGACAACAGCTGAGAACATCAGTATTGTTCATAATTTGGGATGATTGATGGCTAATGCTAGCCTGGTTTTACCATACCCTCGTACTCATTTCGTTTCGTACAGAGGGTCTGGAATTTCACAATTGAGCTCTGTTAACAGGTGCGAGGGGTGAACTCCTTTGAAACGATTGGATCTGATTTTCGCTACCGTTGGGTCGTGACGTACGTATGTAATGCGCCCGTGTTGAGTGAAGCAGCTATCATAACTCTTGGAGCATTCCTTGCGCATTCGAAGGCTTCAGTTATAATTTCTGGATATTTGGGAGCCGAGCCAGAACGGATTGAAGAGCTTCCTTTACGTTCGTATCCGCCGCCATTGCCGAACTACAACCAGCAAATGCGGCGCAAATGCTTGACGTCACCTACAACACCCCAGCCGCCCCCGCTTGCTGAATGGTAGATTGAAATTCAACCGATGAAACGCAGCCACTGAGATCAAGCCCAGACGTACATGTAGGGAAAAGATAATGGACCGGAGTTTACGGTCCATTATGGCTGGCTAAGGCTAAGGCCAGGCTGGGCTAATGCCAACATCTATAGGAAAAATAAATTACGCATGCGAACAAACTCCGAAAAGTTTCCTGGACTAGCCGACTTGCTAACTCTCTGCACACATTAGGATCAAACCTTCTCTTTATCTTTATTATGCTTGAAGCTAGCAGTTAGCATGTAGCATCAACATTGTGGTTAGCTTTCGCTGTTATTTCTGTATTTATGGGCTGTTGTACAACTTTGCTCCTCTCCATACCTATGTATCTTTATTTAGTAGAACATACTGTATATTTATAATTCAGCATTTGTTAAAGTAGTCTTGGAGTAATGGGTGAAAGAAACAATTTTCTCTCCAAAACTGTGTCTCTCCCAGTGAGTTGTATTGGCCCCTGCTACAAAGGAAACATGACATGACATTCTACAATGCAGTGAATGGAACCTTTAAAAATGAGCGTGAAAACGTCAGAAATCAATTCACGCAGAATATGGATTGTAGATTGAAAATTGTTAATTGTACACTGTGGTAATATAACTGATGCCGTACTACCTTGAAACAAAGGGCAGATCTTCCTCCAGCAGGTGATGCCGCCCTGACCGGTCATCTGTCCCAGAGACACCTCCAGGAAGAAGATGGGGATCCCACACGTCAGCAAAAACAAGACGTACGGCACCAGGAACACACCTGACAGAAAGTTACAAGTACAACTAGTTTGTGCACATTTTAAACACATCAAGGGCATTAGCATTTGGAAAAAAAACTGAAAAATGAACGACCTAAGTTTCAAGCTTTGTTTATATACATTAAAGGTGTAGAGCATTTGACAAACTCCTAAAACAGACCTAAAATTAATGTAGCTCAAATAGACTTTCGACCCTTTCTACTTTCATCTTTAAAATGATATGTGCTGATCAGCTGACAGGACACTGGACTACTTGCTAGTAGGGTGACCACCTCCAATCGTAGTGAACATGGGACAAGTCATGTGATGCAGTGGGACATGGAGGGACAGACATGAGAAATTTAAACTTAGATTTCATGAAGATCAGCATTGAAGCGAAATGTAAAGCAAAATATTCTAATCTGGAATCCATTTTTTGCATAATTATGGTTTTCAATGCTTCAACTGCAATAGATGTATGCATTCATAATTTCTAAAAATGATTAATGAATTTTTGTATTTTGCGATTCGATATCGATCAACCTTGCAGGACTGTTACAACATCCATAAACGGCAACTGCTATCACAACTTCAGATTGCGATTCCCTCATCGGTTTGAAGACACGCAACTGATAACATTTAGGTTTTTTTTTGTCTGCTCTCTTCTCTTCTCGCCCCATTTTGTATTTGTTTTTCATGAGTCGACGAAAAATATCCAGGGATGTAGCAATATTTGAAGTCATCATCGTCAACTACAACACGCTGTATTATTGTTCCGGAAGCCACTCGCTAGGGCTGAACGATTAATCACATGGCAATTTTTGTCACGATATTACACAAGGCAATTTCCAAATCTGCTCCCCCAGTTTTCCAAAATCTTAGAGAAACTATAACAGTAGAATGGATAATTTCATAGATAAGCATAAACTAATTAATGAAAGTCAGTATGGGTTTCGAGCAGCAAGGTCAACTTCAATGGCCATCATTGATGCAATAGAAGAGATTACTAATAGCTTAGAGGGCAAGAAACATGCAGCTGGAATATTCATTGACTTGAAAAAAGCATTTGATACACTAAATCATTCTATATTATTAAAAAAATTAGACAGATATGGCATAAGGGGAGTGGCTTTGAGCTGGATTCAAAGCTATTTAACTGGGAGACAACAGTATGTGAAGATGGGGGAGTTTACATCAGGTTATTTGGACATTGGTTGTGGGGTCCCACAGGGATCTGTCTTAGGCCTAAAGTTGTTTAATTTATATATTAATGACATTTTTAATGTGTCTAAATTATTAAAATTAGTGATTTTCGCAGATGACACAAACGTCTTCTATTCCAATGACAATTATAGTAATTTAGTAACTAACATAAACTGTGAACTAAGTAAATTAAAAACATGGATGGACATTAATAAATTGTCCCTCAACCTAAATAAAACAAAAGTAATGTTTTTCGGTAATTATAATGGAAAACCAGACTCAGTAAACATAGACGGTGTAGTTTTAGATACAGTATCAGAAATTAAATTCTTAGGAGTCATCATTGACAGTAAATTAAGCTGGAAACCACACATAAGACACATACAAGGTAAAGTCTCCAAAAGTATCTCAATCATTAACAAAGCAAAGTTTTTCTTAAATTACAATGCATTATTTTTGTTATATAGTTCATTAGTTTTGCCATATCTAAACTACTGTGTAGAAGTTTGAGGCAATAACTATAAAAGCTCATTACACCCCTTTGTTATACTCCAAAAACGGGCTGTAAGAATTATACATAAAGTAGGATATTATGATCACACTAATATATTATTTCTGCAGTCTAAACTGTTAAAAATGCATGATTTAGTTGATTTCTCTACTGCCCAACTTCTGTTTAAAGCCAACAAAAATGTGCTACCTGCAAGGATACAAATGCTTTTTGCACGCACAGAAGGGGGATATAACCTGAGGGGGTGTGATAACTTTAAGGTTCAAGCAGTGTCTTCCACTAGGAAAAGTATGTGTGTGTCTGTATGTGGAGTTAAACTCTGGAACAAATTGGGGGCAGAATATAAACAATGTCCAAATATTCATCATTTCAAATCAAGATATAAAAAAATGGTATGGTCAAAGTACCAGAAGGAGGAAATGGGTACTTGATTGCTAATGGGTGTCACAAAGTGCTGTGTACTTTAAAGGTCAGATCTAACTAATAATGAAGTATATTGTGGTTGTTACTATTATACTATTGCAGTTGTTATTGCCATTGTTATTGTTGTTGCTGTTGTGTTGTTATCATCACTATTTTAACTTTAAACTTTAAATGTAACAGTCTAGGATTAATACCTAACAATCTGTGGATTATTCTTAGAATCCAACTCAATCGATTCAGACAGCAGTACTGCTATTGATGCTGATGGTAATATAAAGGAAATAAATTCTTAGAAGTAAAACATGCACATATCTATGTACTCCGCATTCAACATAACCCATAGTACAGGGCAGACATGTGGGGGCCGGCAGCTCGAGGAAACCCTCTTCTGGCAGCAGACTCCTAAAATTTGTCTCTTTTAATGCATAGTATAGGACACTTAACAAATGATGGTCCGGTTGCTCGGGGCTGCTCCCCTCTGGCAGCTGGTCCAGTCACAGAAAAGAAGAAAAAGAAAGAAAAGCCCCGAATCCCTTTTAACACATATCATTAAGACCATTCTTGTTATCATGAACATCAATCAGTCTGCGATTACTGTACCTTTCATGAATAAATGTGGAGTATTTTATGTATCATTCAAACACTTTGATACAGAGTAATGTTATATGGGTTGTAATGGTGATGGTGAATAACGGTAATGCCAACATGGTAATGAATTCTGTATGGGAGACAGAAATAATACACTGGTTGTAGCGTGTGAGATACTGTGAATGTTGACCTGGTATAATGCAGTGTCGCATTTGTTCATATGTAACCAACTCGGTTGATAGTTGTTTTGTAAAATGGTAAGAAATATGCACTGTTGTTAGTTATTGTTATTGAAGTTTATGAACAGGGGTGGGAGTCAATAAGCTTGTCTTCTTCCCACTCCTTTTCGAGCTGTAATGTAAATTATTTTTTCTTTTTTTTCTTTTATTATGTATATATATATTTCTGTTTTTCTTTTCTTCTTTAGCTCGAAATAAAATATTCAAATCAAATCAATCAAATCAAATCGCAGAGGCACGTGACAAAATACAACAAAACGCAAAAAACTAGGTGACGAAAAAGTGACAAAAATACAATGAAAAAGTGACGGCAAGGCGAGTAAAAAACCTTAGATCAGTTGTGTAGGTCTTTCAAATGAGGCATTACACTGCCCTATAGGTTGTAAACTCCAGTCAAGAAGCTTCTAGATTTGGGTTAAGCTGGACTGGAGAAAATGCCCTCGTGTGGCATGACGGGTGGAGCTAGGTAGCAGAAGAAGTGATGGTGATGATAATTTAACCTTAGCTTCTATTGTGAAAGGTTGGGAATGTTTGCACAACAACGCCAGTGAGTGGTCAATCTCGGATTGGGACCAAAAGTATAACCACCAAATTAAGGTCACACAGATTTGTTAATTGATGACAGACACTTGTTCCATAGAGAATATACAAGTTAATTAACAAATAGTTACTGCTTTTGTGACATTTCAGGGTTCTCCAAGACAATACGTATCTCCATCACTAAAAACTGGAGTTGAACCATAAGTAGCAGTTAACAAAACTAAAAGTAGAACAGAAATATAACAGAAATCTAACCGAAAAGTATTAGAACAGTTGGTTCTCAGTGACTTTGGGCTCCAAATAGCCGGGGCGTACCTATGAATGAAAGTAAAGGCTGCAGCTGTTGGGCTTGGCTACACCTGAAAAGTGGATGGGTGGGAGCAACATACCGTTCCCTGCATCGGTACACCAGAGCTTGACGCTTTTAATTGATCGGAGGCCCACACGGCGAGTCCAACCAGACGAAACTCTGCACACGAGATCCATGGCAGCTACAACAACAATAACCGCACCACGGGCTACAAACAAGCACCAAAGTAGCTTCGACCGGCTAACAGTTGGAAACCCCAGTCACCTAATATAACTACAGTTCTATGAGCCCTTTAGGATTTTGCTGATGCATAATCTCTCGGAAGCTCCGCTTCCCGACTGAGAAGCTCAAACGATCTAACCGCTCCAATCACCCTATGAGCCTGGCACACCCCAGGTCCTATAAAAGGGAACCTGGGGCAGAGTGTTCTCTGCTCCTTTGAACTCAGCCGTCGGAGGAGAGGACTTGCCTGTTGGGCCCGAAGCTAAAGGGCTTCGCAACATATTCATAGAACCGTAGTTTCATAGGTAACTGGGGTTTCTATTTCATATGTTGCTTCAGCCCTTTAGGCTTTCGCTGATGCATAAGCCATCGCGAAGCCGAGGAGACCGATGCATTCCCAGCAGGCATGCACTCAAGTGATTGGAGCGAGCCCGGGGCCGACGTGCACCCCGACAACAAACGTGTCAGCAAGACAGAAGCCCACAGGCTGGGTGAGGAGTGCAGTCACCATCCAAGGCACCATAAGCTCTAAACAGAGAAGACGGGAACGCCACCCCAGCCGCCAACCAAAAGGAGCCTCTCCCAAGAGCGCCGGACACACCCAACACAACCCAGCCAGGCCGCCACTCCCAAGTGCGCCGCTGGGGAACTAAGGTCGCCTGCCACCCAAAACAGAATGGGCGATAGAGTCCGAGGCGACATCCAGCAGGTAAAACTCCAAAAGTCAAAGAAGAGGTCTAAGAGGCTGCCCGGCACCTTGGTCAGCCACGGAGGCCGCCACTCCACGTGTGGAGTGAGCCCTGACCACCACCAGCGGTGGCAGCCCCTGCGCCTCGTAAGCCATGCGAATAGCGAGGCAGACCCAGTGAGCCAAACGCTGGGGGGACAACGGGGCACCCCGATTCTTGGCTTCAAATCCAACAAACAATTGATCTGACTGTCTGAAGCCAGCCGTCTGATCCAAATAAGAGCGCACAACCCTCACCGGACAAAAGCTGTGACGACGCTCATCCTCCACAGAAACGTGCGGAGGAGGGAAGAAGGGTCTCACTCTGATCCCCCTGGACCTGAAGGAGGACGTGATGACCTTGGGCTGGAAGGCCGGGTTGGCCACAGCTCCATTAGACCATCGTCGGCAGGGAGAGACAAGCAAGGGGGTAACTACGGGCTGTAAAACTACCAAACCCCATGTGACCAGTGGTGATGGCTGCGGCAAAAAACCCAGAGTTGCGGCCTTCCTGCCCCTGTCCAGTAGGTCCTGGAGAAAACTCAACACATCCTCAATGGAGCAAGATGTGGGGTCCAAAGTCCTACCAGAGCAACATTCGGCAAAAAGGCGCCATCGCACCTCGTAGGCCCTGGTTGTGGATGCGGCTCAACACCCTTGGATCGTAGCCACCACCGAGGGGGGAGGCCTAAACGTAGCAACTTCCCCTGCTCAGCTTCAAAACCATGAGCTGGTGCCCCAGAACCGGGCACGAGCGGAGGGCTCCCCCGGCCTGGACTAGGGCGTCGGGCAGGTCTGGAAGGGCCCACGGTTGGGCAAGAGCCATTTCCACCAAGTCCGGGTACCACCTGGCACTCGGTCTGTCCAGGGCCACCATAAGAACGAGAACCCGCTCCGCTCACACCCTGTGAAGTAGAGACGCCATAAGCCGGAGAGGAGGGAAGGCGTATAGGAGGCCGACTGGCCATGGCCGACGGGCCAAAGCGTCCCGTCTGTTGACCTGAGCGAGAACCAGAGTGGGCACTGTGTGTTCTCTGCACTTGCGAAAAGGTTGGTAATCGGTCTGCCGAACCAGAGCCACACCTCCGCCGCAATCTCTGGAGCCAGGCCCCACTCGTACCGCAAGGCGCCTCCCCTGGACATCCTGTCGGCGCCCACGTTGTGTTCGCCGGGGATGTGGTGCGCCGTCAGAGAAGCTAGGTGGGTGTCCAGCTAGTAGCCGAACGGAAGGCGGCAATACTCGAAGCACCTCCTCCGTACTGCAAACCGGAGAAATTTCCTGTACTCCGGGACAATGGGAATGTGGAAATACACGTCCATAAGGTCCACGGATGTCATCCAATCCCCGGGCCTGACACACTGCAGCAGCTGCTTGACTGTGAGCATGCGAAACGGCTGTTTGGCGACACAGCCATTGAGAATGCGCAGGTCCAAAATTGGCCGGACTCCGCAGTTGTTCTTGGGGACGAGGAAGTAGGGCGAATAAAACCCTGTCCCTGTCTCATCTCGGTTCCTCTCACCGCTGCTGGTCTGGTCCCGGTCAGGGAGGCCTACAGGGGCCCAGACGCACAGGAGCAGTGCGGGGAAGACCTGCCTCTATGCTTGTATAGCGGCCGCCGAGATACAGATTCCTGGGGTCCATGCTGCTGCGGATGGAGATGTGGAGCCAGCTGAGCCGACATCTTCGAAGCAGCCTTCATACGCTCCACCAGCACCTGGATGTCTAGGCCAAACAAGGACGTCGTAGATAGGGGTGGGCGATATGGCAAAAATGAAATATCACGATTTTTAATTTTAAACCCACGATTTCGATTTTATCACGATTAAAAAAAAAAATTACAAATAGAACATAAAAATTTGATAAATATGCAAATTTATTCAACGTTTGTGCTAATCAACACAGTAAGAACATATTTATATTGCAACCTCACATTATAAGTTAAGTAGGCATAGGCAAATACAATCAAAATGGTACTCAATATATTATAAAAATGAAATTCTATCTTTTAAATATCTGAAATCTTGGCTGTCTTAAAGTACAATAAAACAGAAGCACACAAACGTATTTTAGTTAAAGTAAAAATAAACAAATAGAAATAAAGCACATTTAAAAAATGTGCAGCAAATACACTAGTGCAAGAAGTATTGTGCAATTTGTACCATTAAATATTCCTCATAAATAGAGGTAAATAAATCTTTAACAGTTAACTACCGCAAATGTATTGTGAAATGACAAAATAAAAACATTAACTTGACCAGCAATGCTAATGTTAAATACACAAAAGGAGCCTGGCTAAATATAATAACAGTAAACAAAACAGCAATGTATCATGTAAAAAATTTTTTTATTGAGGTAGAGTGCCACAGAGGTATAGTAGTGCAAACAGTTTCGAACACTGCAAGTAATAAAGTGAACAGAAACATTCTTACATCAAACAAAACTAAAACAAGATTGTCACAGGTTTTTGCCAAGAAAATTAGTTTGTCCACTTTGTCTGGTTTCAGGGCTGCCCTTTGGCATGTCACAATATTGCCCCCAGTGCTAAACACTCGCTCAGAGGGGGAACTTGTTGCAGGGATGCAAAGATATTTCTGAGCAAGCTGACTGACTTTTGGAACGTTCACAGCATGAGCCTTCCACCATTCGAGTGGATTCATCTCACTATCCACATTTGGTGTGGACAAATAGGACTGCAGTTCCTGTCTGATCAGTTCTCTCGGTGTTGGTTCTTCAGCTTCAGTTTCAGTGGGTATTGAGGAGGGGGCACTTTTCAAGAAGCTAGCTAAAGACTTTCTTGCCTTCTTTGCTGGCTGGGTTTCAGCAGGGCCTTGGCTTTGTGTTGCAGAGGTAGATGGTGTTGGCTGCTCTGATTCAGGACTCAGCAGAGACTCCAGTTCATCTACAGCTCTGGTTAATCTGTGCTCTTTCTGTGCTGTGTCAAAGTACTGAGTTTTAAATCTAGGATCAACAAGTGATGCCATATCCAACAAAGCATCAGTGGCAGGATCCTGGTACTTATCTGTGAGGTACTGGCCTATGGTTGTCTTTATTTGTGTGGTCAGTTCTGTGTCATCATCTTCAGGTTTCAGAAGATTGTTTGTGAGAAGATGCAGGACAGGCTTCACGTACAACACACTCACATAGTCCTCCCCAGAAAGTGCATCTGTGAAGTCTCGTAGCGGTCCCAGGGCTTTCTTCATGGACTCCATGACATCCATGTCTTGCCATGTGGGAGCCAAATGTTTTGTTTTTTGTCTGATTTTAGGACATGAGAGATTGCCTTTGCCTGCTCCAGTATTCTCTCAATCATGGCTAATCTGGAACCCCATCGAGTTGGTGACTCTGTTTTTAGCTTCATTTGGAGAAGACTCATGCTTGTCTGGGCTTCCATCAGGGCCCGTTTCTTTTTCCAACTAAAGGAAAACGTACTGACCACCTTCTTGCACACTGAAGTAACTCGTTCGATCCTTGGGTCTTTGGAGCCATTTTCTAAATACAAATACAGAATAAAATTAATTAAAGATGTCAGTTCACATTAAAGATATTACTTGCAAGCAATTATATAGCACAAATGCTATTCTTATGTTTACACATTTATTATCTAATAACATATAATTAAAGATTTAAATTACAATAATTTATAATTTATTTATCAACTCACCTATTGCAAGATGAAGTCTGTGGCCAAAGCACTGCAGTCTTGTCCACCCGTTCAGCTCCAGAGCTTTCACCATATTAGATCCGCTATCTGTCGTCATGGAGGTCATTTTTTTTCTTCAAGACCCCAGATTTCAAGAGCCTCCCTCAGTCCAGCAGCTATTTGTACTCCAGTGTGATCTTGTGGAAAATAAGTTGTCTGAAGAGTTGCACTGCATAGCTCCCATTTGTCGATGTAATGTATTGTTAAGCTCAAATATGGTTCTGATGAGGTGCGACTGGACCAGAGATCGCTTGTAGTGGCAAAAAACTGCACTTTATTTATTTTTTGTGCAACCTTATCTCTGCAGTCTGCATACATACGAGGGATGGCGGTGTTCGAAAAAAAACTTGCGGCTGGGCAACTCATAGCGCGGATCCAAAACTTTTATCATCTTATTAAATGCCACACCTTCAACTGTTCGAATGGGACATAAATCTTTCACCAAATGGACAAATGGAAAGTTATAGCATCTGTAACGCTATTCCAGCGCTTGCTGCTTTTGTCATACGGAGTAAGTCTGGTGAATCCTTCGGTTAGCGTCTGTTGCTTGGGAGGAGCAGGTGCTGCCGCAGCCGCAGACAACTTTTTAGCTTTAGCTGTTTGGCTCTCATTGTATTGTGCAGGGTGCCTTCTTTTCAGATGGTTAAACAAATTAGTTGTGTTACCATCGCTTGCCTTAACGCTCTCCTTACACAGTTTGCACAGGGTATTCTTTTGGTCCTTATCGTCTGGGGTAAAGCCAAACCAGTTCCATATTATGGATGATGAATTTCTTTTTGGAAGAAACTCGTCGCTCTCAGCCGCAGCCGCCATCATTCATGTGCAGTGGGGAAAACTAAAAAGACGGGAGGGGGTGGGGATCATGCCTTCGTTCGAACTCACTGATTGGCTAAGGGCACGTGTGGCCCTCTCTCACTCTCTCTCGCTTGGCCCAGGCAGCGTCAGAGAAAGAGAATCATTTTGCACAAAATAAACCGTGATAAAACGATCTCTTGGAAATGACAGATCGTCAGCTGTGTAGATCGTAAGACGGTCTAATATCGTCATATCGCACACCCCTAGTCGTAGACAGCGGCAGGTCCAGAAGGCGCCGCTTGTCCGTATCCTTTAGCAAGGATAGACCAAGCCACAGATGACGACTGGCCACTTTTGCCGCGCACATGGTACGGCCACCATCAATCACGAGCCCCTGAGCCATGTGGAGAAAGGTCGCAGTGGTGTCCTCTGCCTCCTCGATGTCCGTCCGAGAAAGCTGGTCTCGACCACGCACCAGACTATCCAAGGAGGCCGCGAGGAGGGTCATGTTATTTGCCAACGCCAGGACCTGAGCAGCGTTGGCATAACACCTGTTGAGCATGGCTATGGTTAGCTTGTCCTGCTCGGAGGGGAAAGCAGTTCCAGACCACGGTGAGGACGAGGGCAGCAGAGACAGCCGGAGACCGTCCTCAATGGGCGGGACGTCGGACATCTTTGACCACTTGTCCACACCAGCGTAAACCCCATATGCCAGGGCCGGGGATTTCGCTGCCATGGGCTGGGACCACTAACGCTGAGCATAGTGCAGCAGTGGTTCCATCCGCGGAGCAACGAGCATCAGGTCGAGGCTGCCGGGACGGGGTGACGAGGCTCTGGAGATAATCAGCCGCCAGAGCAAGGGGCTGAGGGGAAGCTCCACTTGCATTCTGACTGCAGCAGACTCAACTTAGTGAGGGAAGAGGTACCGAGGATATCGTTCCCGCCGCTCTTCCTCCTGGGGAAGAGAGACAGCACATCCTCTTCATAAATGTGCTGATTGTCCTCCTCATCATAAGCTGCCCAAGCCTTTCCTGCAGCGGTGGCGGCCGCCACGACAGGTGCTGGCAATGGCGGGCCTTCCGAGAGATTATGCATCAGCGAAAGCCTAAAGGGCTGAAATTCTATGAAATAGAATAATAATAATAATAATAATAATAATGCATCAGTTTTATATAGCGCTTTTCTGGACACTCAAAGACGCTTTACATGGCATTATTCAGTCAGTCCTGTCCTTTTCATAGATGATCACTGCCCATTATCTGTCCTATTCATGGCTGATCACTGCTAATTACCTGCCTATTGTTCTTTTGTTAGCTGAGGTATCGTCTCCTTGGACTGGCCGTGCCTTGTCGGTTTTCCCCGAAGGAGATTGGAGTAAAGTGATGGAAGATTAAATCTGAGCCCACCATTCCGGTTCATGGAGGGATTTTCTTTCCTGGTGGTCTTTATCTAAGCTGCGGGCTGAGCGGGACTTTAGTCTGCTGATTAAGCCTTTTGGATGAGAGGTGAAACGTTCAACGACTTCAACTACTCAGTACAGAAGATTACTCAAGTACTTTCATTGAACATGTTTGGCAATTTTTATGCTGGAGGCGGGATTGAGACGACCCGCTCTACCCACTGCACCACTGACGCCTTTGTACACTCAAAGCGCTTTCCAACAAGGATCCACTCACCCATTGGATTATAATAAATGATTATAATAAACGGGTGAGGGAGGTGCGAGGTAGCCTGATAAACCACACCCACTTCTTTTCTGCGCGAAAGAAGGTGGGTCTGGACATACTGTACACGGTAAACAAGTTGCTGATTGGCGGCTAAGGCCTAGCCGAACCAATCACGACCATCACAGAGAATTGACAAGTTTACGTCACTCGCTGCACCACTATGTTGTATAATTTGTCAAGACCCCGGTTTTTGTGTTTGTCTCCCTTCTGTGCAGGGCGGCTCCTCCTTTCCTGGACGTGATGTGGGCATGGCCAGACCTTGTTTGGCAGATGGCACACCTGTATCCCAATCCACCTTCATCAGCAGCTGTGTATATAAGCCTGACTAGAGCCCTGCATTTGAGCCCGAGGGGCCCGAAGGCCCGCAGGCCGGGCTTCGGGCCCGTGGGCTTTTTAACCAACTTAAATGGCGACATTAAATACAGCACCCACTCTCCTCACTCACTCTCTCCCTGCCCACCTGCTCTCTCTCACCCTGTCTTGACCCGCCAACTCAACACAACATGTACCTGCCGTCCCCATTGGCCGTGGCGTGCGGGTTTTCCTCGCCGTGCGTACAGCTCTGCAAAGCGGTCGTATTGAGAGAGAGGACTGGACGGTTCGCGTCCGGATGTGCTTCTATCAACACTATGTCCTCTCGCCCCGTCTTGACCCGCCACCCCTTGCCACAAACATGGACCTGCCGTCCCTGTGGGCTGTGGCGTGGGGGTTTCCCTGCCATGCGTAAAGCTCTGCAAAGCGGTATGGCGAGAGAGGACGGAGCGGTTCGCGTGCGGAGTGCTTCTAACAATGGTATGTTTTCGCAGTGCTTCCAGGAAACAAATGCATGCGTGTTCCTCCCAACAATAACAAAAATAAACACTGTACTTTATGTTACGTTTAGATAGTAGTGTTCAGTTATTCCTACAATGCAGGTATTGGTGGGGGGGGACAAGAGCCGGGCCGCGGGCCGGGCTCGGGCCTGCTAATCATGACCAGGATCAAGCCCAGAAATCAGGCCCGTGCAGGGCTCTAAGCCTGACTCTTCAATCCCTCGTCGCCAGTTTGTTGTTACCAAATGGAGATAATGTAGTTATCTGAAGTTTCAAGAGCAGGACCAAACCTCACCCACGCCCCTTCTGGCCGGCAGACTATTAAGTCCACCAATTACTGACCTCGTCCTCTCGTTCCGGGCTTACGGCCCCACTCTCCCTCCCTTTATTAATTTCTTCTGTTTTCTACAGGTTCGGGGACACGAGCCCGAGAGCTTACCCTGTCGAATCCCCAAAACGACATTTGTTTTCATCATACATGCAATAAAATCATTATTCGTGCAGCTCTGAGGTTGTGGTCCTTGTGAGTGAAATCCTTGTTAGTGACTTTGGCTCAACACTAGTTTTGTGAATTGTTCGTTGATACTTACACTTACCTTATTTGTCCAGGTGCCTACTTTCCTGCCTTCCTGCCTACGTACCTGCCTGCCTGCCTGCCTACGTACCTGCCTGCCTGCCAGCCACTACTTACCTTCAATCTTAAAGATTTACACCTACGTTTTGTGTGAATAAATCACAATTCACTTACCTGCTGTGTTCTGTGTCCCGTAAAAACCGTGACAGTACAAACTGGCCATGAGTGACCCAGCAGACACAGAGCGCATGATCAGAGCCATTTCCAACCAGGGAGTGATTCTTGGACAGCACGACCAACTCCTCAGAGATCTCATGGAGAAGCAAACATCCACAGCTAACCAGATTACGCAGCTGAGTTTTATGTTCTGTGAGTTGGCCACAAAATTAACCCAACCAGCTTCTCCCACCTCTGATCAACAGCAGGCACCTCCTCCACAGTCTATGGACTCTCTCCAGCCCTCTCGTGAAGCTCATGTGCCGGATCCTGATCACTCAAGAGGTGATATGAGAAAGTGTGGGGGATTTTTGCTACAATGTTCTTTAGTTTTCAGTCAAAGACCAAATATTTATGCCTCAGACTGCTCAAAGATTGCCTTCATTATGGGACTGTTGCAGGGGAAGGCTCTTGATTGGGCCACAGCTATGTGGCAAAACAATTCTGAGATGCGTAGGGACTATCACAAATTTGTGAGTGAACTTAAGAGGTTTTTGATCACCCGGTCCAGGGTAAAGAGGCTTCAAAACGTCTCCTATGTATAAATCACGGTTCACTCAGTGTTGCTGAATATAGTGTTGAATTTAGAACATTGGAAGCTGAAGCTGAATGGGATGACTCAGCTCTTCAGACAGTTTTTATTAATGGCTTATCAGAACAACTCAAGGATGAGTTGGTTTTAAAAGATGATTCTACAAATATCGACACACTCATCTCCACAGCAATCGAGCTTGACAACCACCTCTGGGAACGCCGCAGGGAGAGAAACACCCGGTCGTCAGTTTCAGCTCGCACTCCACCTGTGCCTCGCAACCCAGGCCTGGTTGTTCCACCCAATTCCCCAACTGCATCCTCCGGTCAGGCAGCCCGGGGTCTGTCTGAGGAGCTCATGCAGCTAGGGCGAGCTCACTTAAACCCCGCTGAGCGTTTTCACCGAATTAAGGCAGGTGAATGCATTTATTGGGCCATTCTCTTGCCACATATCCTTGTCGGCCAAAAGACAGGGCTCACCAGTAAGTATGGGGGCGCTGGTGAGCCATTCATCCACTTCCTCTGCCCCCCAAGGTAGAATGCAACTACCAGCTACCCTTTGTTTTAATGGCCATTATCAGCTTTAATTGACTCAAATGAAAGATGAAAACTTTTTCAATCTCGAATTAGCTAAACGAGCAGCTTTGGAAGTGGAACCTCTCGACATCCCTTTGGTTGCTAGTGCCTTAGATGGACGAGTACTTGCTAAGGTAACCCATCGCACCACACCATTGACCCTGTTACTTTCTTGAAATCATACTGAACAGATATGGTTCTACCTCCTCTCATCTCCACATTCTCCGTTAATACTTGGACATCCGTGGTTACGACTTCACAATCTTCATTTTGACTGGGTGGGGGGGAAAGTTATCGGTTGGAGCACTTTTTGTCATTCTGTTTGTTTGCAGTCTGCCCTTCCTCCATCTGAAACCACCCCTGCACCCCCCGTTCCTCCAGACATGGCCAACGTCCCCCGTGAGTACCATGACTTACAAGACGTCTTCAGTAAGGAGCGAGCATTGTCATTGCCTCCCCATAGGCCGTCTGACTGCGCTATTGACCTGCTTCCGGGTGCTCCGTTGCCCTCTAGTCGTCTGTACAACTTGACACGTCTGAACATCAGACTATGGAGCAATATATCAAGAACTCTCTCCACGCAGGTATCATTAGACCATCCTCATCTCCTGTCGGTGCAGGCTTCTTTTTGTGTCCAAGAAAGATGCCACACTACGTCCCTGTATAGACTATAGAGGATAAAACAACATCACAGTAAAAAATAAATATCCCTTGCCTTTGATTTGGCATTTCAACCATTGCATAATGCCACTATTTTTTCTAAATTGGATCTGAGAAATGCTTACCACTTAGTCCGGATTCGTGAGGGACATGAGTGGAACACTGCCTTCAATACACCTCTGGGTCATTTAGAGTATGGCGATGCCCTTTGGGTTGACCAATGCCCCTGGAGTATTTCAAGCACTTGTTAATGATGTCCTGAGAGATTACCTGAACAAGTGTGTTTTTGTGTATATGATAGTTTGATTATTTTCCCCCATTCACCCGAAGAGCATGTCCAAGACGTTAGACAAGTTCTTCAGAGACTGCTTAAGAATAAGGTTTTTGTAAAGGCAGAAAAGTGTGAATTTCACAAGTCATCGGTTAGCTTCTTGGGCTACGTTATTGGCAGTGGGCAGGTGAAGCCAGATCTGGCCAAAATACAGGCAGTGTCAGATTGGCCTCAACCCAAGAATGTAAACCAGCTTCAAAGATTTCTGGGATTTGCAAACTTCTATCATCGGTTCATTTTCAACTACAGTCATTAGCCGCTCCATTGACCCATTTAACCTCACCCAAAGTGTCTTTGTTTGGTCCTCAGAAGCAGAGCAGGCTTTTCAGAGTCTTAAGAGGCTGTTCACCTCAGCACCAGTCCTTGTACATCCTGACCCATCACTTCAGTTTATTGTGGAAGTTGACGCCTCAGACGCCGGAGTAGCAGCGATCATCTGCGGATCAAAAGCTACATCCCTGCGCCGCCTTTTCTCATCACTTATCCCCTGGAGAGCGCAACTACACCATTGGGGACAGAGAACTCTTAGCGGTAAAGTGCGCTCTAGAGGAGTGGCGACATTATCTGGAAGGAGCTGAGCATCCATTTATAGTATGGACGGACCACAAAAACCTTTCATACATCAAGTCAGCCTTAACTCCCGTTAAGCTCGTTGGGCTTTGTTTTTAGATCGGTTCAATTTTACTATCACTTACCTTGAAAAAATATTTTCCGATTTTTTTCCGATTCTGATTATTCTCCGGACCAAGTGGACACCATTGTTCCTCCTACCTGTGTGCTGGGGTCCGTCACCTGGGAAATAGAATCTGTGGTGAGAGAGGCACAAAGGACTGAACCTGATCCAGGTAATGGACCACATTACCATTTATTTGTCCCTAAGTCTGTACGTTCACAGGTCATAGAGTGGGGGCACACTTCTCGGTTCCCTTGCCATCCTGGGATAGGCCAGACTATCACCCTGCTCCGACGCCATTTTTGGTGGCCTACTCTGGAGAGAGATGTCAGAGAATACACATTGGCCTGTACAGTTTGTGCCAGAAGTAAATCCTCCAACCAGTCGCTGTCTACACCCAATTCCTGTCCCCAGTCGGCCTTGGTCACATATTGCCTTGGACTTTGTCACTGGACTACCTGTTTCCCAAGGTAACTCTGTAATATTGACAATTATTGACAGATTCTCTGTTACGTCCTCTTTGCTCTAGGGGTGCAAGAAGGAACACAGGAGATGGAAATAACTAAAACTGCAGATTCATTTTAACAAAATAAGGCAAATGTGAACAAAAAGAGACCCAACGGGTATAACAAAAATAGTACTAACAAAATATAAAGCAGGAAAAGAACAAACAAGAAATGACTAAAAGAATGACCAAAAACAGATGTCACTCCTAAACAATACGTAAATTAAGGAACTAATGCATAAAGCAACACAAGTGTCTCAACGAAAATTAACTAGTCACAACAAAACATAAGGCTAGCCATATTGTGACAACACAAGAGACACACGACAGTCAAGGTTGGCGGACTGGGCCCCACAGATCGCAGCCGCCCCAAGCAGCGAAACAGTCCATGTTTTTAAAGAGCAACTAAACACCCCTTCCAGAGCTTACTCCACCCACTCCCAAAATTCAAAAAACTCTGCGAAAGAGGCATGGTGGGAGCGGGAGGCTTTGGGGGGACGCGGGGAGGGGAGTGTGTGGGCGGTCTCTGCTCTGTTGACAGTCTCAGACCAAGGGCCAGAGTAAACAGGACAGACTGACTCCCATTACGCGATTTTTTTTTTCGTAGGATAGTTGGTATACTCTCATGACTTGTGAGTGTACCAACTATCCTGAGTGAGTTTAGATCAACCAACGGAAAAAAAAAAATTGCCGCCGCGGCACTCGCTGGCTGTCATGACTGCATCCAGAGAGAGCTAGCATCGCACCACAATTATTTCTGTCCACCACCTCTGGCCGAAGTGTGGGCATCGCAGGGACTTTTGCTGTATCACATGAGCTCAATATGAAACCTCCGGAATCTCCAAAACTGTAGTAGCATCGTAGCTAAAGGCTAAATAATACTACCATCCCAAGCGAGCTGAATAAAATACCAGTAGGAATACATGTTACGTTTATTGTTGTAAAGCATGATACGAAGAGCACCTCACTGTCCCGTGCAGAGATGATAGACACTGTTGTATATAATTATGCACATTACTAAATGCATCCTGCAAGATAGTTCATTTATTCTTTTGAAGTACAGTCCACAAAACATATCACACAAGTGTTTGTCTCCAAAATAAAGAATATGAAACAAGAACCTATTTGTGAATCAGTTTCAGCATGTCATTGAAGATAAAGCCCACCATCCTCCAGATCAATTTCTTTTTAGAATATGAATAAGTTTTATTGCCATTAGTTTGCCAAAGGAAACTAAAAAAATAAAGATAAACGAGATATAGCAATGTAAACAATATCAACGCAGTATATAAAATACTGTATCGACAAAACAAAGCAGTGCAAGTTTGTGGATTAACAAATGTATTAACAGCATAATGGTGTACGTATTCATATAACCAGTTAGTGCAAACATAACAGTTGAAACATCAGGTATTTACTGATCAGAAGTCTGGCAGCATGATACTCCTATGCAACAGGTTTACAGAATATTCTAGGCACAATAAACTGATAAGAGAAGACACATAAATGATAAAACAGGGACACAGTTTATGGAAATGATCAGATTTGAAAATCCTCCATGTTCAAATGTTGATAATCTGTTGGACTCTTATACATCAAGCGTCTTAAATGTTTTGGATACTATTGCTCCTGTCAAGGTTAAAATGGTTAACAATCGACAAAAGGCACCTTGGAGAAGTGAAGATTCGGTCAGGGCACAGAAAAGGGAGTGCCGAAAAGCCGAAAGGAAATGGCGCAAGTCAAAGCTCCAGGTTCATTTTGAGATATACAAAGAAGTGCTTTGTGAGTTCAACCAGATTTTGCGTGGAGAAAGGGAGAAATACTTCTCTAAAATCATCGCAAACTACAGAAACAATCCTCGTGTTCTGTTTTCCACAGTAAACAGATTAACTAACCCTCCAGTTTCACTGCCCTTAGAACTAATCTCTACATCTAAGTGCAATGAGTTTGCAATATTTTTTCATGACAAAGTCCAAGGCATTAAAAATGCCATAATTTCCACAACACAAATAGCAACCCTGCCACCAGCTAGACACCTTGAGCTGACACATTTCACTCCTGTTACTGACAAAACAATCGAAGAGGTTATCTCCGGTCTGAGTTCATGTACATGCTGCCTTGATGAATTACCCACTAGATTTCTGAAGTCTGTGCTGACCAGCTTGTTACCACAACTTGTTCAGTTAGTTAACATCTCATTTGAGACTGGAGCATTTCCAAAGGCCTTGAAAACCGCAGTCATTAAGCCTCTTCTAAAGAAGAGCAGCCTTGATCCCAAGGTACTGAACAACTACCGGCCCATATCAAACCTACCGTTCTTAGGAAAAGTCCTAGAGAAAGTAATATATCAACAGCTCACTTACTTTCTCCTATCTAACAATGTGTTTGATACTTTCCAGTCAGGATTTAGGCCCCACCACAGCACTGAGACAGCTCTGATCAAGGTGACAAATGATATTCGTATGAACACAAACGCAGGTAAGGTCTCAGTTTTAGTTCTGCTGGACCTGAGCGCTGCCTTGACACAGTGGACCACAGGATCTTACTTCACAGGTTAGAAAACTGGGTGGGAATCTCTGGTACTGCTCTAAACTGGTTCAAGTCCTATCTCGAGGATAGGACGTACTTTGTCGAAATTGGCAACTGTGTCTCAGACAAAATTTCCATGACCTGTGGAGTCCCCAGGGGTCAATCTTGGGACCCCTCTTATTCAACTTGTACATGCTTCCATTGGGTCAGCTAATAAACAGCAACAATGTGTCGTACCACAACTAAGCAGATGACACTCAGATCTACGTGTCACTGACAGCAGGTGAACATGGGCCTGTAGATACTCTCTGTCACTGCATCGAACAGATCAGTTTGTGGATGCAAAACAACTTTCTCCAACTAAACTCAGACAAAACTGAGATCATTGTCTTTGGCCCACAGACACAAAGAGAAAGTGTTATCAGTCACCTTGAGTCTCTCGCTCTGAAACCAAAAAATCAGGTTAGAAATCTAGGAGTAATCATGGACTCAGACCTGAACTTAAACAGCCACATCAAAGCAATAACGTCATCAGCTTTTTACCATCTGAAAAACATTGCTAAGATCAGAGGAATAGTGTCAAAACCAGACTTAGAGAGACTCATCCATGCATTTGTCTCCAGCAGGTTAGACTACTGTAACGGCCTGCTCACTGGCCTTTCTAAACGAGCTGTTAGAGCTGCAGAACATCCAGAACGCTGCTGCTCGAGTCCTGACAAGAACAAGGAAATACGACCACATTAGTCCAGTGCTCCGGTCTCTGCACTGGCTTCCTGTCACTCAGAGAATAGAATTTAAAACAGCTCTGCTTGTGTACAAGTCTTTTCATGGTTTAGCACCAAAGTACATCTCTGACATGTTAGAGCCGTATGAACCATCTCGGGCCCTGAGAACTTCAGGGAGGGGTCTCCTGGTGGTTCCCAGAGTCAATAATAAACACGGTGAGGCTGCGTTTCAGTTTCATGCAGCTAAAATCTGGAACAGTCTTCATGAGGATGTGAGACAGGCCTCAACTCTGACAATGTTCAAATCCAGGCTGAAAACAGCTCTTTTTACCCGTGCATATGAAAACTGAAAGTATTTTATCTGCACTCTTGCCTTTTACTGTCATTAACTTTATGTTGATGTTTTATTGATTGATTTTATCTGTTTTCTTGTAATTTCTCTTTCTGCAACTGTGAAGCACTTTGAATTGCCTTGTGTATGAATTGTGCTCTACAAATAAACTTGCCTTGCCTTGCCTAGCCTAATGTACAGACTTGCAGAAGTTGTCTACTTTTACCCCCTTGATAAAACTGAAATGCATTTTGTTTGCACAGTTCTAAATGTAATGCAAGTAATTATTCATTTGTTCTGTTTGATTGTGACACTTTAACCCACAAAATGCATTTACTTTCAAAAGTGTGATCATGAGTGTGACACAATTTGACTAAATCACCACCTAAAAAAAAAAATTCACATAAGTGGAAAGTCTCTGGACCACAGCGCACACTGAACTGCTGAACCTCTGCAGGTGATGTCCTCTGTGGGTCTCAGCAAATGAGTTCCAGGAAGCTGAGTTTGTAGCATTGTCTAGAAATAAACATAAGTATGTATGTATGTATGTATGTATGTATGTATGTATGTATGTATGTATGGTAAGTTTGCCAATCAAGCTTATAAACAATATTCTCCCATCTGGTGGTGTAAAGTCTGAACTACAAGACAGGCAAATAGATTGCACTGGGCGGCACGGTAGCATGTATGTTCAAAACATGCACAGTCCCAACAAAATAAAGAATAAATAAGTATTCTAACACTCCTAAACTAAATTTGTTATAATTGTTATGTGGGTTGCAGCAAAACTCACTGAAGATACCTGTGACAACCCATACGTATTAGAAGCCTTTTCTGTCTTTCAAACGCCTCAGGCAGGACATTCAGAGGATGGAGAAGATGGAATGGGCCAAAGATATCATCAGCCACTAGATTTTAGTTCATTGTTAGCTACAGCAATTGTCTGACACCTTTTGCTTCTGAAACACTGTTAGTCCTTACTGCCATTGAGCATGCCGGATACATCTGAAAGAAAATAAATACAATCAAAAATGTATTAATTATGATTAAGTGACACTACTATCATTTATTTACTAAAACCAATATTGTCATGAAAAATATGTAAGACAACACATAATTCCATTCTGGAAGGTCTTGCTATACAGTACAGTAATTACCAAACTTCTATTGCCCACCTTATGAGCTCTTGAAGAATCATGACCTATGCTGCTCACAGACTCTTGTTTGTGCAGTGCCATCACCTTGACTGTAAGCAAACAATGAATGGTCACCTCAAGCATCAGACTTTATTATTATTATTTTTAAAATGTGACATATACAGTATGATAGACTTGGTCTTTGCAGTGTGTCCTGGCCATGTTTGAACTTGGGAAACCTATGGAGTACCTCCGCTCCCCAGCATGTGTATTGTGTGACCATGTAGTGTTTCCGTGCAGTGAAGCATCACAATTTTGACCTAAAAGAAACGCACAAAATGTAAAAATATTATTCGCAAGTCAAATTTACACATAACACAAAATCTTTTAAGAACGCTATGTACTCAGGTAAAATGACCTGGCTAACATGCCTTTGAATGCCAAGTTTTACTGGAAAATGTTGAATGTCAAGGAGGGGAACGCCACAAGGGTTGATGTGTGGTACAGATTTTCGCAACATCCTTCCGAAACCGCAGAGCCAACATAATAGCCGAGTCTCTTGCATGCTTCTTTTACCAACTGAAACATTAGCAATACATTATTGTACATCAGACGTTTTTCAGAGTGGCAATGCAAACAAATACACAGAGTAAAGGTTTGTGTTGTGTTGCTCACCTTACGTGCTCTTGACAAATCTGGACCTGTGCTTGCTCACAGCCTCCTGTTTGTCAGGTCTTTCAAACTCGGCACAGAGTAGTTCAGAGTAGTCCTGGACGGGCATCCTCCACCACACTTTTGAAAAGCAGATCCATCAGCTTGTCAATTTAGTCTTAAAAAAAATAAAAAATAAATTAAAATATCAGATGAAATGTATATGATAACACAAAGAATACCAAAAACCTTAGGTAACATAATTTACAAATACAGCCAGAGGCTGATTTATTTTTTACCCAGTACAGTTCAGGGAGCTCGCACTTCCATCCAGATGGTAGGTGGGGTCAGCGGCAGACACCTCGCACCTTGGTCTTTTGACCGGTGTGGAGGTTGCCATGGGAGCTTCAGTAAACTGAACCTCCATGAAGGCCTCCGTATTGCAAGACATGCTCCTGCGATGAGGTTGTACCTGGATGGCTGTGTAAAAACCAAAAAGGTTAGTAAATGCACTAGGCAAGAGTTACAACAAAAACTAATCAATTAGCAAAAGCTCCCAACAATGATCACCTTTGCTTCTCCTGGCAGGTGTCAAATTGGCCTGGACAGATTCATGCACGCTAAGGAGTGCATCAGTCTGACAGCCAATTTCTCGGGTTGGCTTTGGCTAAAAACACAGTCAAACACAACATTTGATCATAATGCATATTGTGTACAGTCAGGATAATACTCTCTAAACTTTAAAGACAGCTTTCATTTAGTTTTAGAACAGCAGTTCTGCTATTGACTTATGCTTCAGTTTTATCACAGTGGAGTGTGGACAAACACAGGGTTTCTACATAGTAACAGAATATATACTGTCTTCTATTTGAACTAAAATGATATAAGGGTAGAAAAAAATATGATTAATTATCAATTTAAACTTGAATCGATTTACTTGTATGATAACACGATTAGCAGAAAATCACGTCAGAAACAGCGCCCTGGTCATCCCTCTCCTCAATGACCACACGGTCCAACTGGATAGGTGGACCGTGTAGCTTGTAGATGCTCTCACGTTTCACGCAGCTATTGCCAAATATGAAACCTACAGTCACCACAAAACAGATAAGTTTGGTGCGTATTCTCATGCACAGTTGCGCAGTGTCGGCGTAACTTTGTTATTGTTGTGCAGACTGACGCGTTAGCCACTAGCTCCTTTATGAATCTGAGCGGCAGAAAAGTTGACATGTCGTTACATACAGCGGTATAACATGCGGCTCATCGCTCTCAGTGGTGATCTAAAACATGTCTAAAACGCTCCATTACACATGTGGTTACCAAACTCACCCTCCATATGCAACAAACCACAATAACCAAAGAGGATTAGCTCACTATGCTGCTCCTACAACAAGCGTATAGCGCAGTGTGGCGATGGCAGCACCATTGCAGGAATAAGCAACAGCACATGTCAGTGTAATTATTGGGACTTGGCAGTGTGAGACTCGGAAAAGTAGTAGCGCATGTATTACTACAGGAGGATGCTAACTGCTCTATGCAGTAACAAATATTTAAAAAAACACATATAGATAGAAATTATTATATTTTACTTCACAAGTTCAATCCCCAAATCAAAGCTGTAATTAAATCTGTAGAGACAACATAGCGAGCTTTATTTTTGCACTTTTACCTGTAGTGTGAATGCCGTTCACGGTAGCCTTGGCTGTTGGAGAGCCAGGGTGGGGACTGCCTCTCTCTTCAAAAACAGCTGCTGGAGAAGCCCATTTCAACCACTAATGCGTTGGAGTAGGAATCCCGCACAAACTCCGGGACGCAAAGGAGTTCAGCTTCGCCCAGGCCAATTGCGCGCAACCACTGGCACCTAATTTCTAAAGGTGCGTTCAGACCGAACGTGCGTCCACGCTCCGTCAGCCTCTAGTTGGACGCCAAACATTGCCGCTTCACACTCGCGAGAAACGCCCGTTTGCTGGCGCGTGAAGTTTTGCAAGCGTCATAATTAGGAGGCGTGTCCTACAACTCAGGCCGAGCGCAAACCGCGATGATCAACTTCTCCTCCATGCTGCAGGTCAGCCCACATGGAAAGAACCTATATGAGGATATATGCGCATACATGAATCCTATATGCAGCATATATGCACACATATGCTGCATATATACAGCATATATGCACATATATGATAATATATATGCGTATATATGCCACATATAGGCAAGATTGAGGTGCATATATGTGCATATATACAGCATATATGCACATATATGATAACATATATATGCGTATGTATGCCACATATAGGAAAAATTGAGGTGCATATATGTGCATATACAGGCTACATAGGTCTCCTGTATTGCTTCTTGATATCCACATATAAGCCCTATATGTACATACAACATATGTCTCCTATGTTGCTCATGGCAGGATCTAGTCATTTTGTAGCTCCTATCTCACTTTAACAACTGTCATACATGATGCCTAGCTCATATTTTCTATTATCAAAGCAATAACTAAAACTAACTTAAACAAATTATGTAAAATTGTACAATATTGTGATAATTATATTATTGCAATATTTCACTAAACCATTTCAACACGATATGTTCCATAATAATTAAACACAAATTGTTTTTCAGCAAATTGCGTCAAAAGAAGACTTAAAAAAAGACTACATCACGACCAAAACAAGACTAAAATAGAACTATGTTAGTACGTGTTTCACCAAAACGTTAACACATTTATAAGTTCAACGAATTGTTTGATTTCAATTAGTTTGAAAAAAAAAAAAAGAATATTTCGATCACAGTCAGAATAAGACTTTGGTGATAGAGCATGCCTATGGCTCTGCAAGATGCTGGACCAGGATAGAAACCCAGCTTGGTCCCAAGGAACATGAACATGGAGTTCTGTCGGGTCTACTTAAAAATAAAGAAAATAGTTTTTGAAAATAGAATAAAAATCAAAATGGAAAATAGAAGATATTAAAAACTCAATATAAATTGATTTATTGAATAAACAAATGCATATAATAATAATAAAATAAATCTAGAATGAATTTGTTAGTGTCCCTGAAAAACATTAACACTGTGTTTTGAGTCAATGTTAATGGCTCAAACATGAAATGAGTTTGGCCCATAGACTGTATATTTTTGGCCACCACCTAAAATTGGCGCTGTTTAGTCCCATTGTCAGAAACGAAGAAGAATTCAAACAGGCGGAAGGCGGAGACAGGGAGGGCCGCGGAAACTCTCTCAGTTGTCTCTGTGGGATCGACAGCAGCGCAGCTTCAGCTGCTGGTGGATTGGCTCCTGGCGACTAACTTTCGGCGGAGATAGCCCCGAGTGGGGGAGAGATGTCGGATCTAAGCCTCTCAGAAGCTGATACTGTAGGTGGCAGTGGTGGCAGGAGGAGTGGGAGAGAGGATGAGATTTGGAAAACTCAAAGACCCAAACGGAAGAAAGCGAGACAGCAGCAGCAAGTGCAAACTTCTCAGTCGGATGACATGGGCAATCAAAGTGCGGACGACACACAGGAGGAGCGAGATGTTAAAGTAGTCCTTCAGTTGGAAAAAGAGGGAAGTGCGTTTAGTAGATGGAACCCGGTGAAACTAACCAAAATGATCCTGGAGTTGGTTGGAGATGTTAAGCTCGCCAAAGTACTGCGGGATGGCTCATTGCTGGTTATCTGCAAAAGTGTGCTGCAGAAGGAAAAGGCTCTTAGCCTAACAATCGTTGGGGGTGAGAGAGTGCGCGCAAAGGTGTTAGAAGGGCAAAAAGCACGTGGTGTTATCTCGGGCATTCCAATTGATATGTCAGGTGAGGAGATTAAGGCGAACATCGAAGGAGGGACGGTGGTTGAAGCTAAGCGTTTAAAAACTACATGGAATGGGGAACGGCGTGACAGCCTCTCTGTAATGCTTAAGTTTGACCAGCAGGTCCTCCCGGCAAAGGTTTTCATTGGGTTTATGAGTTATGATGTGAGGGTTTATACCCCTCCTCCGCTTAGGTGTTTTAAGTGTCAAAAGTATGGTCATATTGCTGCTTTGTGTAAAGGAAAACAAAGGTGTGGGAAATGTGCAGGGGATCATGAGTATGGGAGGTGTGAGGTAGGAGCTAAGCTGAAGTGCTGCAACTGTGGGGGAGAGCACAGTGCTGCATATCGTGGATGTGAGGTGAGTAAGAGAGCTGTGGAAGTGCAGAAAGTTAAAACATCAAAGGTATATCGTATGCGGAAGCGGCGAAGAGCGTCCCCCCCGTGCAGTCAAATGAGATGGCGAGTGTCCAAACTAGTGTTCGGGTGAGGGTCCCTGAAGGCAGTGTGTGTAAGGGGAGGTGCGACAGGATTAAAGAGGACTCGCTGGTAGTCCATCAAAATGATTTATACTATTTGTGGTTGATGTTGTTAATTGCTGTGCTCAGACAGACAGTAAGAGGGAAAAAACAAGGATAATTGTGAGAGCAGCGGAAAAGTACCTTCACATAGAGGGGTTGAGGTGGGAAACGGTCACGAGTCAGCTTGATAAGAGTAATAACCCGTCCCAGCAATTTTCTGGTGGTTCTGGATGTTAACAGTCTTGCAGTGGAATGCAAGAAGCCTCATAAGTAATGGCCTAGAGTTTAAGAAGTTTGTTGCAGACGTAGATATCAAGCCGCATGTTATTTGCATCCAGGAGTCCTGGCTCAAGCCTCAACTGGATTTTGTATTCAAGGATATGTCGGTCTAAGGAGAGATCGAGAAGAGGGAGTAGGGGTGGAGTGGTGACGTTTATTAAGTCAGGGTTGAGGTATAAGGTTGTAGGCCTAGGACAAGAGTATGAGTCGATAGTGGTCAAAATATGGGTAGAGAGGGAAGAGGTACTGGTGATTAATTACTACAATCCATGTCATAGTATAAGTGTGAGTGATTTGGAGAGTATCCGGGGTATAGAAACGGGGAGAGTCCTATGGTGTGGGGATTTTAATGCGCATAGTGTTTTGTGGGGAAGTCAGGTTACAGATGTGAATGGGAGTAGGGTGGAGGAATTTATGGAAAATAACAATCTGGTGTGTGTTAATGATGGAACGGGTACCAGATACAATTGTGTGAATAATTCAGAGAGCTGTATTGATCTTACTCTGGTAGCATGTGAGCTGGCAGGGAGGGTTACGTGGGAAGTAAGTAAAAAGTCAGCGATAGGAAGTGATCATTATCCCATTATTGTGGTGGTCGGGGTCGAAGTTATAAGGGATGAGGAGGTAAGAGTGCCTAGGTGGCTATTTGATAGGGCAAATTGGGATTTATATCAGGCTCTGATAGAAAAGGAGTTTCAAAGCATCGTCCGGTTGAATGCGGAAGATAGCGAGCAGATGAGTATGAAGGTAGTGGCGGCTATTACACGAGCAGCGGAAGTCTCAATTCCAAGGGCTGAGAGGGTCAGAGTTAAAAAGAGTGTGCCATGGTGGAGTGCGGAGTGTGGAGGGGCTATTAAAGAGAGAAATAAAGCATTCAAGCGACTAAAAGGGAGTCACTCAGAGGAGACGTTGATTCAGTATAGAAAGGCACAGGCGGTGGTCAAGAGGACAGTGAGAGCGGCTAAGAGAGGGTACTGGAGGCAGTATTGTGAAGGTATTGGAAGGAAAGTAAAGGTGTCAGAAGTGTGGGGGGTCGTAAAGAAAATGAATGGTATCCGTAAGAGGAGGGAGATTCCTGTTTTGGGAAGTAGTGGGAGTGTAGCAACGAGCAATAGAGATAAGGCGGAGCTTCTGGCCTGTACCCTGGTGAAAGTACATAGCTCAGCTAATCTGTCAACTGTGGTTAGGAAGGCTAGGGACAGTACGTTGGCATTGTATCCAGAAGTAAATGTTAGGAAAGATGTGTCAAATGAGTATTTGGATCTACCGTTCTCACTCTTTGAGCTGAAGAGAGCCCTCATAGACTGTAGGCAGTCAGCCCCAGGGAAGGATAGAATATGCTATGCCATGCTTGCTCGTATGAATGATGCGTCGCTGGAAGTGGTGCTTACGCTATTTAACAAAGTATGGGAGGCGGGTAGAATCCCAGCCTCATGGAAGCTGGGTGTCATTGTGCCAATTTTAAAGCCTGGCAAGGAGGCGTCAGATCCCTCAAGTTACAGGCCTATTGCTCTTACATCGCAGTTGGGCAAAACAATGGAGCGAATGATAACTGAGCGACTTGCGTATCATATGGAGAAGAACAACCTGTTTTGTCCTTATCAGAGTGGATTTCGGAGGGGCAGGAGTACGCTGGATGCAGTCCTCTGCTTAGAATCAGAGGTCAGAAAGGCTCAGGCAAATCGGGAGCATGTAGTAGCGGTCTTTTTTGATGTTGAAAAGGCGTACGATATGCTCTGGAGGCAAGGGTTGCTGATTAAGCTGAGTCAGCTCGGAGTAAGAGGCAAGTTGTATAACTGGGTTTTAGATTTTTAACTGGGAGATCGATTGAGGTTAGAGTGGGATCGGAAGTGTCCAGGCCGTATGTTGTGGAAAATGGAACGCCGCAAGGAAGTGTCTGCAGCCCGGTATTGTTTAACATTATGATAAATGATATTTATGATGGAGTGGAGTGTAGTGTGGGGAAGTCCTTGTATGCGGATGATGGCGCACTATGGGTTAGAGGACGAAATGTGAACTTTTTGCAAAAGAAAATGCAGAGAGCTATTGAGAAAGTGGAGGAGTGGGCGAATAGGTGGGCTTTTAAGATGTCTGTTGTTAAAACGCAGGTACTATGCTTTGCTAAGCGGCGTAAGACTATTCGACTAGAAATGTATGGGCAAGTTTTAGAGCAAGTGGACACGTTTAAATTCTTGGGAACTATTTTTGATGAGAAAATGACCTGGAAGGCCCAAATTGAGAAAATGCAGGGCAAGTGTAAAAAGGTTAATAACCTCCTTCGGTGTTTGGCAGGGCAGGACTGGGGTGCAGAGAGAGGAGCATTGCTGAAGGTATACCAGTCTCTTATGAGAAGTACACTGGATTTTGGGTCGATTGCTTTTGTGGCAGCCGCAGAATCGCATTTAGTGAAGCTCGATAGAGAACAATCCAAGGGATTAAGAACCTGCTGTGGAGCATTTAAAACTAGCCCAGTGGCTGCGTTGCAAGTGGAGACGGGGGAGATGCCCCTAAGGCTGAGGAGAGTTATGCTGATGATGAACTATTGGATAAATCTCCAGGGTCAGTCACAGAGTCACCCAACTATAGGGGTGCTAAGAGACTGTTGGGAACATCAGGAGGTGGACTGCTGGAGCTTTGGTTGGGTGGGAAATGCTAAAGCGGACGCAATGGGATTAAGTCATCTTCAGTTCAGCCCTACAGTGCCCCTTTCCCCAGTTCCCCCATGGCTGTTTGATACCCCGGTCGTGGATTTGGGTCTTCAGCAGTTGCTCAAGCAGAGAGTGGGGAATACACCGGAGTGGCGGGTTGTGCAAGAGCACTTTAAGCGCTATCAGGACTACCTGGCTATTTTCACGGATGGTTCCAGAGACCCAGTGAGTGGTCGTACTGGTGCTGCAGTTTTTATCCCAGAATATAATGTGAGTATTAAGAAGAGGACGTCAGATCAGTTGTCTGTGTATACTACAGAGCTTGCTGCTATCTTAGTGGCCCTTAGGTGGGCAGAAGAGAACTGTTCAGGAAATATTGTCATTGCCTCTGATAGCCAAGCAGCAATTTTGAGCGTGCGGTCCGGAAAGTCATGTAGGGCAGACTTGCTCCAAGATGTTTATCAAGTACTGTGGAGGTTGGGTAATAGGAGTGTAGCTACGGTTTTTATTTGGGTTCCAGCTCATGTTGGGGTTGAAGGTAATGAGGATGCAGATATTCTCGCAAAGCAGGCATTGAGGTTGGAGCGAGTCGACCTAGAGATACCTCTGTGTAAAATGGAGGGAAAATCTGTTGTGAAAAAGAAAATTATGGAAATCTGGCAAGAGCATTGGGACTCGCAGGACACTGGAAGGCATCTATACCGCTTAAAAAGAACAGTTGGACCCTGTAGCGGTGCTGCTGGAAGACGAAGAGAGGAAGTTGTTATGACTCGGCTCAGGATAGGGCATTCAGGTCTCAACAGTACCCTTAAAAGGGTGCGCAAGCACTCAACAGGTGCCTGCCCCCAATGTGAGCAGGAAGAGACAGTATGTCATGCGCTCATTGACTGTACGTTTTATGCTGAGCAGAGAAAGAGACTGGTGGAGGTCCTGGGTAAAGAGAAGAAGAGTCTATCCATGGGGAGTCTGATCGCGGACCCGTCTAAGACAGTGAAGGCGGAATTATTTAGGTTTTTGAAACAAACAGGACTTATGGAACGGATTTAAGTAAAAAAATTTTATTTATTTATTTTTTATTTTTTTTCTTCCCTCCTCCCCGTATTCCCACTCTTTTAGTATTAAGACTACTCACAAGCCCGGTAGGTGGCGGCGGATGCACCGCGTGGATGCCAGCCGCCATTAAAATCCAAAAGAAGAAGAAGAAGAAGAAGGCGGAGACAGGAGAAAGGCACCGGCGTATCTGGTCCTGGACACAACTTTTAACGGTGAGTCTATTAAGTGTAGTACTATTCTCAAGTCTTTGTAGTCACGAGCCACCCGCGATTTCAGCCAGAATAGCATAGCGGCGATATCAGCGCTGCTTGTGGTAGAGGAAAAGGCGACAGGAGCTAACGTTATGTGGCTAAACAATGGAGGGAACTGCGGCGAGAGGAGAACCCATGTGACCGCCGTCAGCGCAGAGAGATGCAGGTACAACTTAGAGCTTTGAACACAACACTGTCTTATCTTTGTCTTGTTATGCTAGTTAATAGTATGCATGAAAGCGCTTGTACAGCATCAGTGATTATGCGCAAATAAAGTTGCTGTTGGTTTGGTTAAATGTCTGTGGGTTAGTTACTTACATTTTTGTTTTGTTTTTAACAGTGTCGATTACAGCAGCTTCTGTTCTGAACGTTTTTAGACACATTTGAATCATTATAGAAGTCTTATAGGCCCGCTAAAAAAAAAAGTAATGTTAATATATAACAGATGTAGAAAGGTGCACGTTCTCTATAAGCCTGAGTGTTGATTTTTGTTATAGTGTTATAGTTAAAATTATAATTTTTCATATCAGATGACAGTGAATTAAATCAAGGGTGTGCCTCCTGAACCAATTGTACTATTTGTAACTTTACTCCTGTGAGTAAGATTATATGCAATTCTTATTTTGATCCACTTTTTCTTTTTGTATATTTGGTCATGAGCATCCGTTGTATCTGCATTGTGAATGTACAAAAAAAGAGCGGCAGTAGTGAAAGAAAAGACAACAGTATGAAATGTAAAGTTTGAAGTAACTAAAGGGGCAGATATTATAAGACATGTTCTTCTCTGCTCCGTTTCATTCATACTGTATTGGCTTGGCGGATTTGTTGTGATTGTATGATGTCACTTTTGAATGAAATAAATAAGAAAATGAAAAGCTAGGAGTCATGGGCGCGTTTACACGATCAGGAAATTGAATAACCTTTGATGCAAGTTAATATATGTTTTCATGGCGTGGCTGTGTCGTGCCATTCCTCTTACATTTTACTTTTACATTAAACAGAAATATTGTGACCCTCGGGTGAATAATGGTGTCAGAGGAGAAGGAGCGAGAGGTGGCGTGGAGGGAGCTGCGCAGGAGGAAGAGGATGGAGGAGGTGGAGGAGCTGACCACTGCGGGACACAACGCTCTGTAATCGGGACAAACCCAGGAGGCGCTACCGTTTCAGAGGATCAAAGGAGACTGAAGGCAGCCCGTCAAGTTTCCACGCAGCGGCTTAGGACTAATTCTACATCAGGTACGTGTAATTTTGTTGTACAGTTGTATAATGACAAATAATACTATGTGAGTATTACTCTATCCATTTAATAATAATGTTGTATGTTAATATGGCATTGTTTTAAACTCTGTGGTTGATCATTTTACTGATGTTGATGTGTTGTGTATGTTGCAGGACCTTAAGGACGGCTCTGAAGGACCATGTGCACGGTGGGAATGGAGGTGAGAGTCCTTCATAGTTGTCTTTTAGTTGCTTCTTTGTTGTATTATTTGTCTTGGCACCTCTGAAAAAACCTGCCGTTCTGTTGTTCCTTCACTAATGGGTATTCCAGCGTCCACATCTGTGGGAATGCCGCCCAATCAATCAAACTTTATTTATAAAGCGCTTTTCATACCGAAGGCATCACAAAGTGCTTTACAGATTACAACATTTAAATCAACTATCCAGGCAAACATAATGTCCAAATAAGCGTCAGCAGTAGGTGGCGACGAACGGCGCGGGTGTCCCCTGTCCTTAGACAACTGCAGTCCTTTATTAAGTAAAAACCCTTGCATGTACGATGTAGAGTAGACAATGAGAAGCAGAGTACTTTGTTCACTGAATAGAAGTGCACTACAATACATAGCGTTTCCATAGATATGGAATTTAAAATCTATATTTAAAAATCAAAGTATAATAATAGTTTAACCACCCAAGTTTTCATTTAAATCCATTATTATAGAAGACAGTATATTTTCTGTTGTACAGAACCTGAATGGAACCTTTTTCACCATGTTTGTGTTGGCATGTCGGTATCAGGGTTGACCTGGCACTAGGCTTAATAGAAACACAACATTGTGTCCTTACTGAAAAGTCCTGATTTATACTTTCATGGAGATTAGAGCTAGCATGCTTAAATAATTGTTTGTTCCCCAGAAATGCAATAAACATTGTTTGCTTCTATTCTCATTCCAGCATGGGACAGACCTTTGCCAATCAAAGGAAACAGGTGGAGAGGGGTCACCTGCCAGCCCCAAGTATTGGAGACAGTGATGGCAGCCAAGGACTAATGCCTCCTCTATGAGGAGGTAATCTCCCTGCTGGACTCCCTGCTTCGGACATTCCTACAGAAGGGTGTGTATGGCATCACCACACCATATGATGTGTTGACTGCAAGGGTGAAAGAACTCCTGGGACTTATCAAAGCAATTTTGCAAAAAACAAACAAAAAAGGGGATTGCCTGATATGTAAATGAACTGTGGAAGTTGTTGAGATTGTTTTAATCACATTGTGGCATTGGAGTTTATGCTGTGGCAATAAGTACCAAAAACAGTCCAAAAGTCGGATACAGGCAACATGTTTGCATTAACTTTTCCACAAGTTTAGGTTTTGACCAGATTCTGGACTCTCTCGTATTCAGACACTAAAACAATAAAATTTTGTAGAAGTGCATAAAAGCTCGATCAATATGCACTTCCAGTGGTGCAGAAGTGACATTCACCTCCGGGTTAAAGTAATCTTTATACAATGTTTTACGTGATAGCGTTTCAACCAATGAGCATCCAGATTGACAAATCAAGTAATAATAATTTTATTGTCACTGCATACATGTAAGATGTTTGCTTTAAATTGTTCAGAGGTTGTTTTGACTGCTTAAAGCCAAACTATGACGAGTCTATTGAAACAACTGTTTGTGATACTGCCTTTTGTGTTATAACCAACAAACAACCCTAACTACACTTATAAATTGTTTTACATATGTGTACTATTGTTGAATTGCAGTCGGAAGACAAACGGCACTGGAGGTGTAACCTTGGTTGGTACATTATTTGATTTGGGTACTAGAATTAAAATCACAGAAGTATTAACCAATATTAATGGTTCCATTTGTTTGGTTACATTTAACCAATCTGGTTGGTGTCCAACTGATCTATTGGTTAAAACAACCAATCTTAAAAATGGTAGTGTTTTTAACTAATCTTGGTTAAAACACTACCATTTTAGATATTGTTTTTCTATTCAGTTTTTTCTTATTTTTGTTCTTGTACTATTTGATTGTAAATAAAAAATGTAAATTTGTACATGTTGGGCTTTTATTTATGTTGCCTAGTAACTATGGATTTTAATCATTTTACAATTTTTTTTTTATATAGGTGCATATATGTACACATATTTATGTGACATATATAAAATTGGCCGTTTTCCTATATGTCATGTACATATATGTGTGCATATATGTACACATATATGTGTGCATATATGTACACATATATGTGTGCATATATGTGTGCATATATGTACGCATATATGTACATATATGTACATGACATATAGGAAAACGGCCAATTTTATATATGTCACATATATTCAAAACCTATATCAAAACCTATATCAAAACATATATGTTTATATAGGTTCTTTCCATGTGGGAGGGGCGCAACTACCCCCCTCCCACACACACACACACACACACATGGCTCTTTGATGGTTGTTTCTTTTTTTTAAAGAAAATAAATACCCTCTGAATTGACTTTATTTTAACGAAAATGTCACTATTTCACACAATATAACATCGATATTTCCCTCTATGGAGTTTGTTATCACAAAAAACAATCACACGGCCCGATTAAAAGCTTCTGTTGCTTCATTCACGTAACTTTTCCTCCTCTCCCTCTCTCTCCCTCGCGCAAGAGGGGAGAAAACAACGCAAGCATCAACGCGATCTCCTCTGTAACCGTGTTTATTATTTCATTAGGACTTTTATTTCTCAAACTTGTTGCCTTATGCTCACTTTGAGCTCCTCGTGGGGCTGCAGGCTGCAGCAGCAGCGGTGGAGATGACAGTCCCTCTGCACTCCTCTCTGCCCCACTCCAGCAGTGACTTTTGTTTCGCAAAATAAGCATGCACAACTAAAGCGACGCCCTCCCCAAAGAGGAATTAAAAAAAAACACTTCACCACCGCGAACCTGTTCATATCGTTCACTGTAAAGACTCGTTCAAGAGAGCCGGATCGTTCACGACCGACACACATAGACTGTTAAAAAGAACACATCACTATTGGCGCCCCTATGAAAGGCATATATTGCGTATGCCCTTTTTGCGCCACTGCTGCAGGTAACAGGTGACGCTTGTGCTCACTATTTGAGCCCAGTCCCGGATTGGTTAACAAGGCGTAAATGAACGCACGTGTAGATTGTGATTACTTGAGTGCATGAGGCAGTGGGCGGGGCATCGCTGCTCTGTACCGCGCTGTTCTCACTGGTTTTGATGCGCGTTAATCCTCATCTGCTTGCATTTGGAACGCTTCATACGCGCGGACATCTTTGTTTACATTTCGACGCGCGTCGAAGCACGTCTACATAGGGTTAACATGGAAGTTGGTGGCGTGTCAGCGTTTGGTCTGTACGCACCATAAGTCATGGAACACCATGTAAACCAGTAGATCTACTACAGCCCACTACAATACACTTCCTCCCCATACTTACAATTAACTATACAAGACACTACACAAAACACTACACTAATACTCAATAAACAATACAACTAAAGCTAAATGCTAATGGCTATGCTAAACGGAAGCTATTCTAACACTAACAATAAAGCTAAAGACTAACTAATGCTATAAAACAACTAGGCCTAGTAGTAGGGATACGACTATATTAAATTTAAGTAATCTAACTGTGGAATTCCTTGTGACGTTGTGTCAGATCGCGGGCGCAGTTCATTTCCAAGGTGTGGCGGAGTTTCTGTGAGGCTCTTGGCGCCAGGGTGAGTTTGTCATCTGGATTTCACCCTCAAACTAATGGTCAATGTGAAAGGGCTAACCAAGACCTTGAGACCACCCTGCGATGTGTTGCTGCCAAGGACCCGACAAGCTGGAGTACTCACCTGCCTTGGGTGGAATATGCCCACAACCCTCTGTCAACTTCTGCCACTGGTTTGTCCCCGTTTGAATATGCTCTTGGATATTTACCTCCCTTGTTCCCCGAGCAGGAAAGGGAGTTGGCAGTTCTGTCAGTGACAGACCATCTGCAACGTTGCCGTAACATCTGGAGAACAGCTCAAGCCGGGTTACTTCGTTCTACTGACAGGAATAAAAAGTATGCTGACCGTCAGCGGACCTCTGCACCAGCTTAACAGCCAGGTAAGAAAGTATGGCTTTCTTCGAGAGATTTGAAAACGGAAGCTGAAAAACTTGCTCCACGCTATATTGGACCTTTTAAAATTGAAAGGGTTCTCAATCCCACTGTAGTTCGCTTGAAGTTGCCTGCTTCTCTCAAAATTCACCCGTTTTCATGTGTCTCACCTCAAACCAGTCAACTCCAGTTCTCTGTGCCCTGCGGCCGACCCCCCCTCCTCCCGCCCAGGTCGTTGATGATTACCCAGCCTATACTGTCCGGAGTCTGCTGGATGTGTGTCGCCGTGGGCGTGGCTACCAACCTGGTTGGTTGAGAGGGTTATGGGCCTGAGGAGCGTAGTTGGGTCTCCCGTGCTCTTATCTTGGATCCTGCTCTGATCACTGAGTTCTATCGTGCTCATCCTGGCAAGCCTGGAGGTCCGCCCGGTTGCGTCCAATGAGGGGAGGGTACTGTCAAGACCCAGTCCTGGATTTTGAGGGCTCCCGGTTTTTGTGTTTGTCTCCCTTCTGTGCAGGCCGGCTCCTTCTTTCCTGGGGATGATGTGGTCGTGGCCAGACCTTGTTTGGCAGATGGCACACCTGTTCTCCATTCCACCTTCATCAGCAGCTGTGTATATAAGCCTGTCTCTTCAATCCCTCGTCGCCAGTTCGTTCTTACCAAATCCTTGTTAGTGACTTTGGCTCAACACTAGTTTTGTGAATTGTTCGTTGATACTAGGGTTGTCACGGTAAACGGTGTAGCGGTAAACCCCGGTAAAAATGTTGACGGTAAAAATTACTGTTTTTGAAAAACTATATTATCTCGGTGGATTACCGCGCCCGCGGTGTAGGCACGGTGAGCCTCACCAGCCACCGTCTCATCTGCTGAAGTTGCCGCGCATGCGCACTGTGTTGTTTGCAACCAAAACAAAACTTTCTCGAAGCTGGAATTATGTCCGAGACGACAGCGCTCAGGACGTCTATCAGCCTTCAAACAGGACCAAGTCTGAAGTCTGGGCATATTTTGGGCATTTGAAGAAAGCCGAGGTACAGCTGATAGAAGACAGTTATCCTGTTTGCGGAACGTGCAGGAAAAAAGTTTCTGCGAAAGGCAGCAACTCTTCGAACCTCATGACACATCTGCGTGACCATCACCCACAACTCTATAGCCAATGCAAGGCAAGTTAACGTTATAGCTGAAATGCATGATGTGCAGACTTTGGGTTGAGGGAGAACGCAACTGTAAAGTAATTGAATGTCCACACAAAACGTTGTGCGTAGTGCAAGGCTTTTACTTCTGGTTCGGAACTAGCATAATCAACATGCAGGTTAACAACAAGAGGTATACAGTGTCATCGCGGGAGTTACCCCGGTAACCAGGCCAGATGTAATTTATAGCACGTGAGACTACTGTCGTAAAGTATCTCTTATATGACATCTCCCCTTTTCAAATCTTTTTTTTTTTTTTTTTAACATTCTGTAGCAAAAACAAAACCTTGTGAAAGATACTGTAAGAAACTCTTTCATTAGCTGTTTCAATAACACAGAAAAATGTACACGTAATATAAACAGTGCAAAAATAATTAACATTCTTAACACTTTTCTTCTCTTTTTTTTGTGTCGGGCAGCGTTCTTCGTACACACTTACAGATTCAGTCTTTCTACAGGTCTGCATAACCTACCAGACCGTGTGTATAGCAGTCCATCATCAGGTGGGCAAGGCTGGGTAGCAGGCAACGCAGTTTCTGTAGAAACGGTAGGTACAGCCTGTTGGACAGCATCAGGCTGTGGCTGCTGTAGTGATGGAGGTGGCGTGGTAACAGAGGATGCAGGCACGCACAGCAGATGGCGACGGTTGCGTCTCAGAGTTGCCCCTTTTTGCGTCTCGATGACATAAGATCTCGGGGTAGTGCTGTCACCAGCAACAACAGCGGGTGATCCCCAAACATTCTGATGGTCCAGTTTGGAGAGAACAGGTTTCAGAGGTGGCAGGAGTTTTGTACCATGGCGCTGATTGAAATAGAAGGCTTGCTTCTGTTTCTCCCTTGCATCCTTACTCCTGACTGCTTGTAGATCAGGCCATTGGGGTTGGAGGTTTGACTCAAGCGTCGGAAGTGTAGTTTTAATCCTCCCCATGAGCAATTCAGCTGGGCTCACACCTGTGGTGGCACACGGGGTAGAGCGGTAACACATGAGAGCGAGTAAAGGGTCTTTCTGCATCAGAATCCTCTTTGCAATTTGTACTCCTCTTTCCGCTTGTCCGTTCGCCTGGGGGTTAGGCGGACTCGAGGTAATGTGTTCGAAGTCAAAGTCACGGGCAAAGTCCCTAAACTCCGTACATGCAAACTGGGGCCTGTTGTCCGAAACGACCTGGTCCGGGCAGCCATAGCGTGCAAAAAGTGTTTTCAACTTCAGCACCACCTGTGAGGCAGTAGTTGTTGGCATGTGGAGTATCTCGATAAATCTGGAGAAGTAATCTGACACTACCAGGTAAGCGTGCCTGTTATAATCACACAGGTCGATTGCAAGTCTTTGCCAGGCCTGTCAGGAAGAATGGTTGAGATGAGGGGCTCCCTTCGCTGTGTGTGCTTCATCTCACGGCAGGTTTGACAGGATTCAACTTTCAGTTTGATGTCAGTAGAAATGCCAGGCCACCACACAGATTCATTAGCCCGCTCCCTGCATTTAGTCAGACCTTGATGTCCGTCATGGATCCGATCCAGGATGTTGTGATGTACCCATTGTACTCTGACAATTCGCTTCTGGCTGGGAAAAAGTATCTGATGGCAATAGGAACATTTCCTACATATTCTGGCCAACCTGACTTAATGTACTGCAGTATCATCTGCAAGTTACTGTCAGCTGCAGTGGCTAGCCTTATGGTCTCCAGTCTTTGTGGTGTGGCTGGCATGCTGCTGATAACAGCTGCAATGTAACACTCTACATCTGAATGTGTGTCACTTGCCTCTGTTGTGCACTGTACTGGGCTGCGAGAGAGCGTGTCGGCTACAGTGAGAGTCTTGCCCGGTGCATATTCAGCCGTAGGCTTGAACCACATAAGCCTCATCAACAGTCTTTGGCAACGTATCGGGACATTGTCCAGATCCTTTTTATTCATCAGCGGCACCAAAGGTTTGTGGTCAGTGACCAACTTGAAGTTCTCCAGCCCGACCAGTACTTCTCGAACCTCTCACATGCCCAAACGCTTGCCAGACATTCTTTTTCTATCTGGGCATATCTGGTTTCGGCGTCGGATAAGCGGCGAGAACAATACGCGACCGGTTTCCAGTCCCCATCGTGTAGTTGTAGCAGCACGCCTCCAATGCCATAGCTGCTAGCGTCGGCTGATACAGCTGTAGGTCGGTTCACATCATAGAACTTCAGAACAGGAGACGTAGACAGGATGTCTTTGATGCGCTGAAACGCCTCCTTCTGTGGGTGGTCCCACGTCCATGTAGTCTTGGATCTCAACAGTTCGTATAAAGGCTGGCCCACTGTTGACAGATGTGGAATATACTTTCCCAAGTATGTGAACATGCCCAAGACCCGTTTCAGATCCTGGACAGTCTGTGGTTCTGGCAGCTCTTTAATAGCTTTTACTTTGTCAGGGTCGGGTTTTACTCCTGACTTGTCAATCACCTGGCCCAGGAAGTGAAGTTGGTTCCGTCTGAATACACACTTGTCTTTATTCAACTTCAAGCCTGCCGACTCGATTCTCTCCAGTACTTTGTTTAGGCGCTGGTCATGCTGTTCTGCTGTGTCGCCGTACACCAGTACATCGTCCATGTAGATGGCCACTCCGTCAAGATCACTCAGGGTCTCTGCCATCTTTCTCTGGAAGATTTCCGGAGCGCTCGTGATACCAAAAGGGAGACGTTTGAATGCGTATCTCCTGAAAGGTGTAATGAATGTAGTCAACTTACTGCTTTCCGGGTGAAGAGGTATCTGCCAAAACCCTGAGGCCGCATCCAGGGATGTAAACATGGTGGCGCCACTCAGTTTTGCAGTGATTTCCTCTGCAGTTGGGAGAACATATCTCTCCCTCTTCACAGCCTCGTTTAACCTTTTCAGATCTACACAGATGCGCACTTTGCCGGTTCGTCTTGGGACTGGCACCATGGGTGCGCACCAGTCGGTCGGTTCAGTCACTTTTTCAATGACTCCGTTCTCCTCCATGCGCAGTATTTCCTCTTTTACTTTCTCTAAGAGAGGCAGGGGAACTCTTCGCGCTGTGTGTACTGCATATGGCTCTGTGTTCTCTTTTAGACGTATTTTGACGGGCTCGGTGTTGAGAGTCCCGTGCTCACCAAATGCTTTGTGCACTTCCTCAATGTGTTTGACTAGTCCCATTGCGCATGCTGTATCTTTGCCTAGCAAATTATTAGCTGTCTGGCTGTGGATCACATAAACTGGGAATGAGTAGTGCTTTTCCTTGTATTTTGCAGTCGCCTGAAATTTCCCCATGCAACTTAGCTGACCACCGGGGCTGTTCATTGGTGGAATGTTTAACTGCACCAGTTTTTGCTCAGGGACTAACTTGTTGAATGTCTCTTTCTCCATCACGTTTAAATCTGCCCCTGTGTCGATTTTAAATTTAACCGGTGTTGCGCCAATCACAATTTCAACTGTCCATTGATCACTCTCTCTCTTAGTGTCTGTGACAGCACCTAGGAAATATGGCGTCTGAGAAACAGTAGATGCGTCTGTCACTTCTCTGACTGACTTACTGTGGCACATCCTTTCCCAGTGGCCCACTTTCTTGCATTTGTTGCACGTTGATTTATTGGCTGGACACTTATCCTGGTCTCTGTGCTTTAGTTTGCCACATCTTCCACATTTTGGTTCACCACTTTCTCTCTTTTTTTATTTTTCCACTGCTGCTTTCCTCTGTATGGAGATTTTGCATGTGAGACCTCCTGCACCGCTGCGCACGCATCGCCCTGCTGGTTCACCTGCCTGGTCACCTCCTCGGACTGGCGCACGGCCTGAATAGTTTGGGATAATGTAAGCTGTGTCTCCAACTGCAGTTTACGAGACATCTCCTTGTCGCTAATTCCCACCACTATACGGTCTCTGATGTGCTCCTCTCTCTGTGCCCCAAAGTCACAATGTTCCGATAGTTCATAAAGAGCCCTGATAAACATTTCAGCTTTCTCACCGGGCCGCTGCACCCTCTGGTGGAAACATGCACGCTCGTGAATAACATTCCTTTTGGGTAGAAGTATTCATCGTATTTTCCTAACACGCAGAGGTGGGAGTAAGTCACTAAATGCAAGTCTCGAGTCAAGTCCAAGTCGTTAAGGTCCAAGTCCCAAGCAAGTCCAAGTCAATTGGTCATGGGGTCAAGTCAAGTCAAGTCAAGTCATAGCTTTTGCCAAGTCAAGTCAAGTCAAGTCTTTCTTTAGCTGGCAAGTCACCTCAAGTCGCAAACGTCAGCGTTAATTCTTCTTTTCAAAATGTGTTTAATCTACTTGAAAATATGCTTTCTCAAGATTTAGCAATTAGGAAAATGTAGGCTAAAATCACACTTTTTAAAATATAATGGATTTGGATTTAAAGTCTAATTAATATTTAATCGCCACAAAATGTAAAATATAAATATATTTTAAATGCTCCAGTCTATGTACAAAATTACTGGGACCGCATTTTAAGGAAGGGGCCCGGGGGACCTACTTAAAAAAAATTGAAACAGAGTCTTTTAAATATGAGCTGCTTTTCCCTGCAGTCTGAAAGATAAATATAACATTATATTTAATTTTTGTTAGTTGCTGGCAGTTTTTCTGTCAGGGGTTCCCCTGTAATGCCCCAGTCCCTGTATACTCGGATTCGCCCCTGCTTAAAGTCGATTCCGTGCATCTTCAGTCCCGCTGTCACTGGGCTCTGTGTGGCTGCGGAAAATAGCCTCTAAATGCTATAACTTTCATGAGAACGCCTTAAAACACCGAAAAGCCCCCAAGATTCTGTCATTAATCCAACTGTTACCATCATCGTTCTGGAGGCCGCCTGTATACGCACCGTAGCTTCTGTCATTGTTTCGAACGTTTTCCTGTCCTTAATAAATGTCTATGAATCTTCATCTTTTCACTCACTGTAGAAAACTTTTAATGCATCCAAAGAAACACGTCGTATTTCCTCCTGCCTTTTCGCGCTGTATTCATTAGACGCGCTCCGTCGGAAGCCGAAAAAGCATGTGGCTAATTACCATATGTAAACATAGATGCGCCTTTTACGCAATGAATCCTGTTCTTTCAACAGTTTCACTCAAATAAATAATAACTATAAGTCACAGCAAGTCATTCAGAGTCACTGGCCTCAAGTCCAAGTTAAGTCTCAAGTCACAAACAGGCAAGTCTAAGTCAAGTCAAGTCTTTTTGGAGCTTTGGTCAAGTAAGTCTCAAGTCCCGAAAATTGCGACTCGAGTCTGACTCGAGTCAAGTCATTTGACTCGAGTCTGCCACCTCTGCTAACACGACGTCAAACTTTTTTTTATCGGCGTCCTCCGCAAAAGTGAATGCCTTAAAAATGTTTTCAGCCTCCGGGCCCATTGCGTATATCAATGAACTGACTTGGACCTCACCGTCCTCCTTGTTCAGCTTCGTAGCGACGCGAAAACGCTGGAAACGTTGCTTCCAATCGCTCCATTCAGTCGGGCGGTCGAACGGGAAACTTTCCGGTGGATTAAACTTTTTAAACCATTTTCCTGAAGCCGTACGTCCGTCACCAGCTTCTGACACCATGTAAAGTAATTGAATGTCCACACAAAACGTCGTGCGTAGTGCAAGGCTTTTACTTCTGGTTCGGAACTAGCATAACATGCAGGTTAACAACAAGAGGTATACAGTGTCATCGCGGGAGTTACCCCGGTAACCAGGCCAGATGTAATTTACGGCACATGAGACTACTGTCGTAAAGTATCTCTTATAATACAGCAACGAGTCGCCCCATAGTGCAGCCGCAGCGCCACCGCCTCGCGGATACCTCCGTATTGAAATGGCACAATGCGTTACAGGGCTCCTGGAGGGCAGATTAAAGTCGCCAATGCAATAGAGTCACTCTCGCTGCATTATTATGAATTTAACAATGATTACTGTCTGATGGCATTTTCCCAAATCTGCAGAGCGAAAGCAGACTGGAAGGACACAAACTGAGAACAATATTCCTGAGGGTTTATCTAGTTGAAAATATTCTAACACGGTTTTGGCGCTATAAATAGTACATGTAATACCCTCCAAACGATCAACAATACATAGTTATAGTTCATTTAATTTGATGTGAAAAGTTGAACTTTTGATATGGCGTCTGTATTTTTAAATATAACAAACACTGTTACACTTTTTTAAACGATTTTAGTTTGTGTAGGACTATCAATGCTTTCTGAACTGAAAAAATACCGCGATAATACCGAAACCGTGATAATTTTGGTCACAATAACCGTGAGGTTAAATTTTCATACCGTGACATCCCTAGTTGATACTTACTCTTTATTTGTCCAGGTTCCTACGTACTTGCCTGCCGGCCTGCATACTTACCTGTGTACTCGTGAGTTTATATTCAGTTCATATTTTTGAGTTGGACGACAGCTGTCGTCACGTTCGCTAATTGCTAATTGGTTTATTTCACTGACAATCTGTGCGCGTTACACCCGCCCGTTCAAACTGCTCCAATTGCTCCATGACCAGACTAACGTCCCTGCGTGGACTGGACAGGGAATAGTAAGTGTGAGGTGCAGCACTGTCTCCTTCTGCTGTTTGCGAGTGTGGAGCACATGGTGGTGCATCTAGTGGTGCTTATTGGTAATGCATTGGTGCCGGCCGGCAAAATGGGATCGCTTAGAGTAGCTTTAACCCCTGCCTTAATCAAGCCCACTTTCTCCAGTTTCCCATTATCCAAATCAAAATATTCTTGAAAGAAATGTCAAAATAGCTACAAAACGAGAGGTAAATGAGGTTGAAACCGCAATCAAAAAAGCAACAAAAACTAACCAAAGTGACCAAAAAACAACAAAGAAGCGGAAAAAACGCGACACAAAGGTTATTCAAACTCCACCAAAATGTGAAACAAGTGGCGACAACACAAGGAAAAATCCTGGATTAGTTTTGCAGGTCTTAGCTTTCAAATGAGGCATTACTCTGGCCTAGAGGCTGTAAGCACCAGTCAAGAAGCTTTTAGATTTGGGTAAAGCTGAACTGGAGATAATGTGCGAAGTTAATAAGTCAATTGTAAATATTTCATGAGCAATAACATTCTTAGTTTAGGCTTTATATTTTAGTTATATGCAACAAAAACGGTAAATGGGGGAGGGGGGGATCGGAATAAAATCTAAATCGCAACATTGATTTCAAAATAGCCCTACCACTCACCTCCTCCATTCTTGAAGCAGAGATACGGAAACCTCCAGACATTCCCCAGACCGATGATCTCTCCAACCATGGCCAAAATGAACTCCCGTTTGCTGGACCACTGGCCTCTCGTGGGCTGCTTTGAAGAGGGGCTCGTGGGTAAAATGCTCTCCAAATTGTTTACTGGCTCCATGTGCATGTTTTAACCCTGTGTGTCGGGTGCAAACAAACAAGACAATATTCGATAGTTTTATCACTTGCAAAATAAGTTATGTCAGCAAATTAAACTTGTGTTGTCCTTGATTCTCTACTCCACCTGTAATACTGTATATGTGCAATAACAACTACTAAGTGTTAAATATTTCACATATTAGCAATAAACCAATGGCATTTCTCACTTACCTGTGCATCTGGAAAGCCTTGGCATCGGATAAGGGACTGAAGTCAGTTGAAGCTGTGGCGCGGAGATAAGGCGAATGCGTCTGCCAGTACAACGTGTAACTTTTAACAGAGACACGAGGCTCTTCTTCTTCTATGAAGGGGGGCTGCCACGGGAGAAAGGGACGGCCCAAAGCTGTGGTTATTTTCCCATTATCATCCGACCAGCAGCAAAAAGGGCGTTTTGGTTTGTAAGCGGGTACACCCCCTTCAAAAACAGAAACACCCCCTTCTTCTTATTCGCTTCTGAATTTAAACTTAACGTCCAGTCCTGATGGGTATTTCAAAATAAGATATTGTAATCCGTAATAGTCTGAATAAATTTGTGTTAAGTGCAGTTGCCTGGTGACAGAACTTTTACTTTCATCTTACATAGCCAATATTAAATTGTGAGTTTAATCTAAAATTAGACTACAACCAAATGGGCTAGAGATTGTTCCCGTTTGTTACGTAGTTTACCCTCTAATAAAGTCCAAGACAAATTTCCCTATGGGACAATAAAGTTTATCTTATCTTATCTTATCTTAATTAATTCATGCTATAAACACGAAGATAATGGAGGCGTCATCTGACTCGTCATGAGTCATCAATACAGCTAATCACACTCCTTTAGGTTCTATACATTCCAGTATTTATTTATTTATTTATTTATTTATAGTAAGTCAGTAAGTCTGCTCAAAGGGAGTGGGCCGAAGCAAAAAGCTTATAAGCGCCCACCCCAAAATTAAAACAATATTTACATTAACAATCAAAGCAAGGAACGTAATGCACGATAACAAATCATAAACAAATCATAAACAAGGGAACATAAGGCAAGGTAACAACAAATAATAAGGAACAATAATAAAAAACAACAGCAAAAATATAGCCGCAAAGCGGCGATTATCGGCCCTCGCCGACCGCCCTGCCCAAAGCAAGGGGGCGCTTCGTGCCCTTTTGTCTCCCTCAATCTAAAGTTACAGTAATGCCTCTGCCTTTATGTATGTTTTGAGCTTTTTTCCCAAGGGTCTTAGTTTTAGGATTTTTGGAATGCGCTAACGCGCACTCCGCGCCCAATTTAGACATTATACAGAGACAAATTAGTATGAATTTGCATCACACTATATCTGCAAACTGAAGCATATTTTTACATTTTACTTAGGGTTGCAGCTGCGCCGCAGAAAATCCTCACTTCTCGCTGAATTATGGAGTTTAACATTTTTCCATCCGAATAAAATGGGACGTTCTGGTCATCGCTACGGCAACACCGTGAAAATATGGCATGGGTGTAATTGACTTTTCTGATTGGAACGACCAAATAGAATTGTGTGCCAAATTATTTTAATTTTCGTAAAACTCAAATTTGTACTCTCCATATAATTCCTATAGGGGGCGCTATCGCGCTCAATTTGAATTTTGCCAAATGAAAGTGTTTAGAACTGTGACTTTAACAACTGATAACAAAATGAGCGAAATCGGGCTCCATATGTGCGAATGGGAGCCATTTTTTGTTTGCGAAAAATGGCTAAATACTTCGTAAAGTTTGCTAGCCTGGTGAGACCAGAATGATTCCCCTCTGTATTTTTTTATCCAGCGGGGGATCAGTCTGGTCACCCCGCCTTCGTTCGCGGCTTCCGCAAAATCAATCCGTTCACGTGCAATCAGATTTGTTTATTTGCCGTGACGTGTTGTTAGCGAGCAGCGTCACTCACGGGACGCGGAAGTCCCCTCAATAACAATCTACCAACGGCGCACGAAAGAGAGAAAGCGTGTCTCCAATCGGCGGTAAATGACCAAAAACACATCGACAGTAGGTGAGTTTCGTGATTCATAATCCTGTGCAAATATTAACCTAAAACCGCTAATAACACCGCATCAATGGCAGACGCCCGCCCTTCGCTGATTGGTTTACTCCGCTTCCTGTTTGCTTGCGTATGTACCGCTGTGGGAAATGGATTTGACACAACGGTGACCAGACTCACTTGCTGGTACAGCGGTGAGTCTGGATTTTTCCAGGCTAAAAGTTTGCGGCTTCGCCGCATAAAAACCGTAAAATCTAGAAAGGTAATTTGGATAACTTTTAAAGTTCTACTTCTCAAGATTATTTTCCACCCAAAATTAGCTTGTTCCAATAAATGCTCTAGGAGGAGATAGATTTTGTACAAAGTGAAAAATAAAGGCGGATTTCCACTTCCCGCGCTGTCATCCAAAATGGCCGACACCCAATATGGCGGACGGCGTTGCCGTAATAATATTTTTTGCTCAACTTGTCATGATGCACGTCTGTACCGATTTTTATGATTCTAAAATGATTCTACGACAAACTTCATTTTGGCCAAGTCCTATCTCGCAATGTTAAAAAAAAAACTGAGATGGCGCTATTGCGCCACTATTTTGAAATTCAAATTTTGAGATAGTCAAAAGTTGTGTCGGATCGGGTTTGAATTTTGGGCCATTGACTTTTCGTCAATGTTCACTGGGTGAAAATTGCAACCGTGCGAAAGAAAGAAAGTGCGAAAGAAAGAAAGTGCGAAAGAAAGTGCGAAAGAAAGTAAGTGCGAAAGAAAGTGCGAAAGAAAAAAGAAAGAAAGAAAGTGCGAAAGAAAGAAAGAAAGAAAGAAAGAAAGAGCGAAAGAAAGAAAGAAAGAAAGAAAGACGCAAGCGGCATCGAACGGCACTCGCGGGCCGTGCCTCCATTGCCACGCCTCTGTAATCCTACCGAGGGCGCTAACGCGCCCACTACATTTTATTGCCCTGATGTACCATTAATCTGTGTCAGTAAACACAGATTAAAAGTTACATTTTAGCCTCTCCTTGTGAATAATAGCTCCAACCTGAAGAGGGCGCTAGGGCGCCCATAATCATTTTTATTTCACAAGCAGCATCGGACGGCCCTAACGGGCCGTACTTTCATGACCACTGTCCACATGCTCATTACAGAGGGCGCTAACGCGCTGTGATTTCATATAATGTGAGATTTATGTGTCAGTCCCATTAGAATAACATGGGGGCCCCCGCTCGTCCCCATGGCAACACCGTACAAAATACGGTATGGGTCCCATTGGCTATTTTGATCGGGATGCCATCAACTATTTTTGCGCCGAATTTGATCCGTTTCCAAGAAACACATTTTTCGACTCATAATGCATATTTTTTCTGCACCTAGAGGGGGCGCTATCGCGCCCAATGTAACGTTTTCACATTTGTTGTGTCCGGGGGTGAAAGGTCAATAAAATGTATATTTCCAATTTTTAATCAGAGTTTGTATGTGCGAATGTGAGCAATTTACAGGCTATGGTAAATAGAGTGATAGAGCATTTTTCAAAATGGTGGACTTCCAGTTTGTCAGGGGGCGTGCCTCCATTACCACACCTGTGTAACCATAGCAAGGGCGCTGACTCAGCATTTTCCAGACTTCCTGTCAAAATGACCCCCTTGTCAGGGGGCGTGACCACAATAATATTTTTTGTTTGTCGTCACATGACAAATGCATTGTTTTGGTTTTCGTAATGTTTAGAGACAGTTTGTTTACGCAGAACCAATCTTTCAGTTTATCGATTTCTTCTGTAATCTCGATCACCATTTGCTGCAAGTCTGCACCTGAGAGTATGATTGTTGTATCATCTGCAAAAAGGACCAGTTTAAGCTTCTTGGAAACCAAGTACAAATCATTGATATATAATAAAAATAGTTTAGGTCCCAGCACCGATCCCTGGGGGACCCCACACACTAGGGTATCACACATGGATCTGCACTGCCCCATTTGAACATTGTAAGAGACCGTAGGCGTCTGATGCTGATTTGGATTGCTCGTCAACTGAGTCTTCCTCGGTCAGAAGGAATAAGCAACTTCAATGGTGCAGTTTAGATTTTTATTGAGGAGGATGGATCAGGTACATGGAGATGATGATGTTTGACACAATGGCTTATAACTCTTTGACACAATGGCTTATAACTCTGAAATAAACACATCGTTCATGCAAAGGGCTATACTTACATCTTAAGGACGCACACGGCACTCATACACACAAGATTAGAGCAGGATTCACAAAGGATGGCCATTCTCTGCTCTGTGGATGCTGCTCTCATGATACCGGACCCCACCAAAGTGAAAGCAACTAGCGAAACCACGAGCGAGCAGAACTACAAGTTAACACATGCATTATGGGTAATGTAGTTATGTCAGGGTACAGACTTTTAACAAACATACTGTTTACGGTTTGTTAAGTAGGATTCAATCCAGTTGAAAGCAATACCTCTTATCCCATATTTCTGTAGTTTGTTCAGGAGTATATTGTGATCCATAGTGTCGAAAGCCTTTTTAAGATCGATGAAAATACCTATTGAATACTTGCATACTTGCATGTGTAACCGGGGGTGGTGCAGAGGGGTAGAAATAACTAGGGGCTCTAGCAAGTAGCAGTTTTAACCTTAGCTATTAACCCCAAAGGCCCACAGGTAAGTAATATTGACAGAGGCAGGTTCCATACTTTAAATAAATCAGTGTTTTATTTATTAAAGTTATTTTTCCTTAGTTCCATGTTTAAAACCAGAAGTCCATAGTTATTAGATCATGATTTTCACAAGGGTTAGTCCGCAGACCCACGCGCCCCCAACAGTGGGCTTACAGAGCGTTCAGTCGAAGATGTCAACAAAACATGACATAACCAAAACAAAACGACAAACAAGACTACAAACAAGACTACAAACAAGACTACAAACAAGACGGCAGAGTCCTGCACTGGCCCGCCAGTGCTTGGAGTTCGACCTACAATATATAAAATAAACAGTTGGTCACAAAACAATTCATAACGGCGCACTTTAGCTACGACCAAAACTAAACATACCGCTCTCCGAGGCGCAGTGTCACCCGGCATTGGGATACAAATGCTACGTCCACCGGACCTTCGGGACCTCCGCACCCGATACACAGTGGCTCATCCACCGGACCTTCGGGACCTCCGCACCCGATACACAGTGGCTCATCCACCGGACCTTCGGGACCTCCGCACCCGATACACAGTGGTTCCTACGCGCATTGCGCTGAAGCGCTCCCCCCGGATAGTTGTGCCCCTCGGCGCTATAAAGCAGTGCTCGTTAGGGCCAAACCAATTTAGTTAGTTTTGAAAAGTTAAAAACTTCGCTCTACCTGTTAGCCTGTTGCTCCAAACACAAGCGGACGCCGGCTTGACCACCCGGAAGAACAAAGACCAGAGGCAGAGCGAAGATAGACGTGACCTTTTATACGTTTTACGTCGCACCCCTTTATACGTTTTACGTTGCGCCCCTAGTGGGCGCACCGTCACACATGCAAGAGTGGGAGATCTGCTTTTACGAAAGTCATATTGACTGTCATTTAAAATATTGTATTTATCTATAAATGCGTATAGTCGAGTTGTATAGAGCTTTTCTAATATTTTTGAGAATTGAGGTAGTATTGAGCAACGAGATAGCTCTGTAATTAGAGAATTGAGTTTTGTCACCATTTTTTTATAGATGGGAATAACTTTAGACATTTTCATTACATCTGGCATTTCATACACAAGGCAACTCAATGCGCCTTGTAAGTTTGTTTTTATACCTTTTGTATTTATTTTCAGATTCACTTGTTCTTTTTGTTAAAAAGACTTTGTATAGTGAATTCTTTTTCTTACATGCATTTGCTAAACCCGTAGTCATCCAGGGACTCATTATCTTTTTCTTTTTACAATTGCTTTCTATTTTTGGGCAGTGAAGGTCATAGATTTTCTGAGGGCCTGTGAATTTTTATTTTAAGTAAATCGATGTTAAAATCTCCACAAAGAAACACTTCCTTTTGTCCCAAATTTGAAAATAATCCCTCCATATAATCTGTGAAGGTGTCAAAGTTGGATCCAGGTGTTCTAGATGCATCTTATTAATATGTTTTTTCTTTTTCAAAACACAGTTCCACAGTGAGACAGTCTATAAGGCCATCTATAGTTAGAGTCATATTTTCAACAACTTTTGTCTGCATGCCGTTAATAAAATATAGCGCAACATCACCCCCTTGTGTTTACTTTAAACATTTCATATCCTTTTATGTTGAAGTTATCAGGTTTGTTATCATTTAGCCATGTTTCTGAAATTGCTATAACATCAAAGGGGGTGATGAATTGGTCTAAGTACTCTGTTATGTTCTCAAAATTTGCATACAGACTCCGACTGTTTAGGTGAATCAGAGATAACGTTTCCTTCCGGTTCATTTGATTTTGTATTTCACAGTCCTTATAGTATTTGCACATACTGTTTATATTATTATAGAAGTTTGTATCAGGATCAGTATCATCAGTTATTTGATTTATATTTTGTTCAAGAAAACATAAAGTATTAAAAAGTACTCCCACACCATTACTCCTTGCCTCATTTATAAAGACCCCAAAAGTGCTTTAAGTGGGCCGGTATGCGCCGGTACTCAGTACCGCCACTTCCAAAAATAGCTCTTGAGCGTACTCCCACTTCTCCGTGCGCCAAGAACGTGCTTTTAGCGTACCGGTACGCTCATTTGCACATCTGTTTTAAACCTTTGGCTGCTCCACGGCTTTTCAGAGCGTCCTTCACAATGCACGCTTCCTACTTCGTCCCACCTTGAGCAGAGACTACATTACCCATACTCCCTTGAGTTTTATAAGTGAAAAGCACCATGCGTCGCTGTAGCCGCTGTAAACAACTTAACATAATGCTTGTCCACGCAAACAAGCGGATCCCGGAGAGGGTGTGTGAAACACAACCATCGCTGCTCGGTTAAAATACAATGAACACTTGACTATGCTCTCCTGGCTTCAGAGTAGTAAAAGAACAAGGTCAGAATCAGAGGACGCGTTGGCTGACCCCACCTGTGCCGCGTTCATTGAGGTTCTCACAAGTGTCGACTAGCACGAGAGTGATGTGCCCCGTTTGGCCTCGTAGATGTTTTTCAAAGAGCCCTGAGACACAATACCATCCAGTTTCGCAGAGGCTAAACTGCTTTACACGAGCTCAGTGACAGACTGCAGGTGGGCAGTGGAGGACAACTAAAGAACACAAGAAATGTAAAAATATATTTTTTTCCCTTGCATTGTCGCCACTTTTCTGTCGTACTTTATTTTGTCATGTTTTTCTTGTGTGTTTTTGTTGTTTTTGTTGTTGCTTTTTCATCCTTATTTACACCTCATTTGTGTCGCTATTTTGCCATTAAACTTTTCGATTTGGGTCAAGTCAAATTGGAGAAAATGTGCTCGGTTAAAGCGGTGGTTAAGAGGTTCAAATCGTTTGCCTCTATCTATGTCACTTCCTGTCAGTGTCCATTAAGGAAGTGGAACTATAAACATCACAAAAAATGGTCAAACTAAAGAAAGCTGGGTACAAATTTTAGGAGAAAACAACAGTTCTGACTCCTTCTGACCTTGTATGCTCATCGACCTTCTGCGTGTGACTTTTAATAGCCTCCTCACACGCATCACTCTACGCGCACCCTGACCTCACCTATTGTCAGCCGGCCTATTATACGCAGCACCCACACGCGCACGTCCCCTCATAAAGAGCCGGCCCGGGAATAACAACCGCGGGAGTGTTGGAGTGTGACCTCCGCAAACCCCCGATGATAGATGGGACGCATTGTGGCATTATGAATGAATTAGACCTCCCCAAATACCTTGAGCGCCGCAGTCTGTCAGCCCGTATCTATACTAATCTGCCAGAAAATATGGCCGCTCCCAAAAGAAACGGAAGCGGGAAATTAATTGAGCAATTCAGGCTATTAGAGGAAGGCGTCAGAGTTTGTGGAATAGAGACATTTATCATCCCGGGCCAGGACTGTTCTCACCCGTACGCCGTGCTCCTCTTCAAACAGGTAAGGATTAAGACAGTGGGGACTCTCGTCTCAGAGGAGACTCGATCCATCAAAATAAAAGTGTCAAGAAATATTGCGTGGTTCAGGATGGAACTTAGATTTAAATGCAAAGGTAGATTTTAACTGTGATTTTACAGGCAAAAATATGCTGGGTTAAAGGCCTGTACCTGATTTTGTTGTTGTTTCCAAACAGTTAGAGAAAGGGAGTGCCTGAATGATGCATTTCTAAACATTCAAATTCTTCCCAGTGGGACTTTAAAGGATCTGTATCATGCTATTTTAGCCATTCCAAAGTAGGCATTTATATGATATATTGTACCTCTATCACTATGGAGTACTCATTGAGAGAAATATAAGTATTTTTGAGGGGTATTTTCCCAACCCGGAAGACAAGACACTTCGATTCAGTTAACTCCGCCCCTCTCTCCGCTCATTCCACATTTACAGTATTATAAATATAAATATCGCTGGAAAAAGTGAAGTTACTTCACATAATGCAGTTATAAGGAGTTGACATGTGCAACACAGTTTCATAAATGGCTAACACACACGCTAATGTTACGGGCCCCAAGCTGCGGGGTGCCGTAGCAGTAATTAGTAGATTTAAATCTGTATAATAGACAACAAGACAGGAGGCAGTGAGTTGTTGGTCTGACGCAGCCTCGCTTCGTTGTATCTTTAATACAAAAAATCAAATACATTTCCATATTTAGTCTGTGTCTGATCAATACACATATTCGACCACAACACATATGACCAAAAAAATAAGTAAACAAACTGTTTTCTTATCCTTGTAGCTTTCTACATTGTAACAAGCAAATACTTGATTAAAAATTGAAACCTTGTTCCTATTACAGCTTGACCTGCTTATAAATCTTTTACTGAAAATAATTATACACAATACTGAACACTCAAAAAATCATAAATGCTTAAACTGTCTCAAAAATATAAAAAAAATATGTTAAACACTCTTTCCTACAGAAACCATTTAGCGAAACTTTCATTTGGGATAATGCTTTCTCGTTTACTCGTGAGTTCAAGTCAAGGGGGGGCGCCGCCATTACTGAATCGCATGTTCACGGATATAGCGCGACTAAAAACATGAATTACGTCGTCTTAACTTGTGAAAAAACGCTCGAAATTGGCTATATCTAACCACAATATGATACCTTACATTTATGTGTCATTTAGCATGTGCTTAGAACATTACTACCTGTATAATAGACAACAAGACAGGAGGCAGTGAGTTGTTGGTCTGACGCAGCCTCGCTTCGTTGTATGAAAGGAAGCTGCTAACGTGTTGGCAAGAAGGCCCCGCCAGGCGGACTCACAGTCTGCTCACAACAATGCCCCCTAGTGGCGCACCCCATAACTGCAATCCCTTCCAAGTCAAACATGCATTAATAAATCATTCCCAGGTTTCTCCCTTAAAGGAAAACTCACCCTCAAATCCACTTTTTTCCCCTGATAAACTGTATAAATGAGTGTCCAATAGTGTTGTCTACATATCCTGGTCATTATTTTTGCACTTTAGTGCAAATTAGTTGAAAGATCAACTTTATGTCTAAAACCGTCAATGAGGCGCCATCTACAGGCGGTCGGTCTTTACTGCATTTGATTTTTGAATTTGGTGCTCCTATTGGCCCAGGAGTGATAGCTGACGTCAGCAGTGAAGCCTGACGTCAGTTGCCGCTCTGGGCTATAAAAGCGGCCCAGTCTCGCTCACGCCCCCGTAGCGAGTTGGAGAAGGAGTAGCGAGAGAGTATTTTCATCAATTGTCAGGTTTGCGATTAGTTATAGCGTTTAGGTAGAGTTTTTTTTAGAATAGCTTTTTGTATTATAGATAATTGTGTAGTGTTAATAGTGTTGTTGAATATTGTAGTTTTAGTCATTAGTTACAGAACAGTAATAAAATCAAGTAATAAAACTGGCACCATAATTTTCATTATTTCATCATTCAACTAAATAAGCATACATTTAAAGATAAAGACTTTAATATAGTCTTTACAGAGTCATTTAGTGGTAGTTTAGTGCTTGTGTTACATTGGTTAAACATTTAATTCACTAAATTTAGCAATAGAAATGACTTTTGGCTTGAGTCCAAAATGTTACAGACCGTTAGCCATTCTGATTCTGTTTTATCTTCAATGACAAACCGAAAACAATTTCAAAAGGACTGTGTTCCTGCAAAATATTATATATTTATTTTTTTGTTTATGCGACATGTTTTGTGCACTTTGTTGTAAGAAAAATAAAATAAAGCTTTGTAATACATATAGTCATGTCTCTATACCTCACATATGCTCTGCTGAGGACACAGATATATCTCCCATGCTTATGTAGACTACAGCAAAAAGTCTACATTAAAATAGATTGGTAAATTATGAAAGTAGCCAGCCAGGACAGTTAGCTGACATCGATCTTGCTCAATGCTAAGCAGCTAGCCTTGTAAATAACAGAGGAATCACTCTAATAAAATAAGCCAGCGCCAGCCAGAGCAGTCTCAGGTACAAGGCCTCTGCCTGTCCCGATGCCTCTCCTGTGTAGAGAGAGCTGTAAAGTTGTCCCAGTGGAACATGTTGCTAAACAAGTTAGCTCGCTGGAACTCCATGCGCGGACTTTTTTCACGAGTAGCGCTACAGCGTTGAAGTCAGATGACTCAGGCCTGTCAATCACAGACCCAGACCCCTCCCACCCCTCCACCCCTCCCGCGCGCTCCTTAGTCCTCCAGGCAACGCCCCTTTTCTGTTGAGATTTTCAAATCTGAGGCTCTGAGGCTGAGGCTCTGGAAGGGGGGTTAGTAACTCTTTAACTAAACATAAATAGCGTGACTCTCATAATAACATAAAATATGTGACTGTACATTTTGTGTATGTCACACGCTCCCCAACATAAAAGGTGGCTCCCGACACTTAAAATACCAAATTTATGAGTCACAAAAATAATAATTACTGGTTACTACCACAATAACCTTACTCAAAGAGTCTTTCTACCTTCAATACACAAAACTAGGCACTGCATAAGGCACTGTTATTGTATGAGGCACAGTCTGATAAGGCATATAAGGATTTACTTGCCACGGTTGCATTCCCCATACTGGCAATGTTTGTACTCCACACAGCCCAACATGACCCACAATCCCCTGCGGCTGGTAAGAAGGCTGGCCCAGGGCATTGTAGGTAAGGGTCTGCGGTGGTCTTCTCGTTCGTGCTGATCTCCTAAAGGAAATATCCTGTGTTGGCACTTGTTCTTCATCTTCCGAGTCCATTTCAGGTTCGACTTGAGTGTCTCTTTCAAATTCTTGTTCTCCTAAGTCATAGTCATTTTCAGGGTTTTGTATAAGTTCATCTGCACTTGGACATTGATCCTCAGTTGACACATTTCCATTTGCAGTGTTTGGAGGCGAGTGTCTTGCTTGCTCCCTGGGAATGAACACTTCACCTGTTGTTGGATGAGTTTGAGTGACTGCTCTCTGCGGTCTGGCCACTACTGGAACTCGGAGCCAATAACGTCTCTCAGAGTCACTTTCAGAATCTGAAGTGTCACTGTTACTTTGGCTTTGACTGGCTTTGTGAGTTTTGACTCTGGTCTTTGTAGGTACTCTGTCTGTTTCCTGACTTTTGGTAACAGGTAAGTCATTCACGAGGTGGAGGAGGTTTCTGTGGAGCACCCTGATTTTCTGTACATTGTTCTCAGGAAATACCTTGTAAACGGGGCTGTCATTAACTTGTTCTTTGACAATATACACTGTCTGCTCCCAGTATGACCTGAGCTTTCCTGGTCCTCCCCTTTCACCAAGGTTACGGACTAACACTCTATCACCGGGCTCTAAAACAACTCCTCTCGCACGTTGATCGTAGTATTTCTTTCCACGAGCACTGGACTGCTGGCTGTTGTTAGTCGCAATACGGTAAGCCTCTTTCATTCTCTTTGCCCACTTCTGCAAATAACCCTGTGGAGTTTCGCTCTCTCCCACAGTTTTGAGTCCAAACAAGAGGTCCACTGGTAGGCGGGGGTGGCGCCCAAACATTAAGAAGTGTGGAGAGAATCCTGTGGCCTCATGTTTTGTGCAATTATATGCATGAACAACCTGTGGCAAAAAGTCTTTCCAGTTGTTTTTCTCCTTCTCCTCAAGTGTTCTCAACATTTGCAACAGGGTGCGATTAAATCGCTCAGCAGGGTTTCCCTGTGGGTGGTACGGCGTTGTACGGGAGCGGCTGACACCTGACAGTTGCTGGAGGCCCCTAAACAGTCCATTCTCGAACTCACGGCCTTGGTCGTGGTGTAGCCTGCCAGGGTAACCAAAGCGAGGGATGAAATCACTGTACAGTTTCTCTGCTGCAGTTCTTGCAGACTTATTTCTGGTTGGCCACGCTTGAGCAAAGCGCGTAAAGTGGTCAACTGCAACTAGTATGTATTCGTAACCACCTCTGCTCTTTTCTAAATGCATGTAGTCAATAGATACCAGCTCCATGGGCGCACTGGTACTGATGTTACCCATGGGTGCTCTCACATGTGTAGCCGGTTTCTTTTGTTTTATACAGGGACACTTTCTAGTTACATAGGCCTCAATGTCCTTTTTCATAAAGGGCCAGTAGAAGCGGTCTCGGGCCAGGCTGATAACTCGTTCGGCACCGAGGTGACCCATGTCGTTATGCAAGTGTTTTAGCACTAGAGGCCTGTACTCTGCTGGCAGTACTAGCTGCTGTCTACCTCCTGCCTCCCTGTACAGTAAGTCATTCTCAATGTGCAGTTTCCCCACTCACGCATTAGTCTCTTCACTAACCCATCTGCGTTCTGTCTGTCTTTGTCAGTTAGTGTTGTCTTTGTCTCTTTTAACGTGAGAAGTTCTTTTATTGTCACATCTTGTCTTTGTGCTCTCACTAGCTCTTTGTGGCTGATGCTAGGTAAAGCTGACCTGTCTGTTTCAGTGTCTTGGGCTAGGTTTAAGGCAGCTACATAGGCAACGTCACTTTTCTTGGCTGCTTCACTACCTTCCCATGTTGCGCAAACAATGTCTCTGCTAAGCTCCTCTGTGCACTCCCCTACATAACTGTCAATATCCAGAGGGAGGCGTGACAGAGTGTCAGCATCCACATTAACTTTACCAGGCCTGTACTTGATGTTAAATCTGAAATCGGCAAGCTCTCCCACCCACCTATGTCCCGTGGCGTTTAACTTTGCAGTGCTCATTACATATGTCAGGGGATTATTGTCTGTATACTGTATATTGTAAAATCTGGAGCATAAAACAAATAATCCCTGAACTTTTCGCAGACGGCCCATTTAAGGGCCAAGAACTCCAACTTGCCGGAATGCAGGCAATAGTTTTTTTCAGCTGGGGTCAGAGTTCTCGAGCCGTATGCAATGACTTTCAATTTTCCACACTGTCTTTGATATAACACGGCACCGAGCCCCTTCTCGCAGGCGTCGGTGTGCAGGACAAACGGCAGTTCGAAGTTGGGGTACGCGAGCACAGGTGGATTGGAGAGAATGTCAATGAGCTGGTTTAGAGTGCAGTCGTGCACACCTGTCCAGTGGATAGGAGTCTTTGAGGGCAGCTGGGCACCTTTTCCTTTCTTTGACTTGATCTGTGTGTGCTCAGTGCTCGCTTTGACTTGTAGAAGGTTGTACAAAGGTTTTGCGATTCTGGAAAAATCTTGAATATAGATGCGATAATAACTTAAGAATCCAAGTAGTTTTCTTAGCTCACCCACAGTAGTTGGTTTCTTTTGGTTGAGTGACTTGACAGCTTCAATGTCCTTTGGGTCAACTCGAACTCCATTTGCGGAGACCAGCCTACCCACATATCTGACCTCTGCCTTGAACAGCTCACATTTTGTTGGGCGGAGCTTGACTCCGTGTTGTTGAAGAGCTCTCAGGACTTTGCGCAGCGCCTCAACATGTTCAGCAAAATCTTTTGTGTAGCAAAGGATATCATCCAGGTATGGAATACAACAGTCATCACGCAGAGTGTTGAGCATCTCCTCCATACTGCGCTGGAAGGCAGCAGGCGCGTTACTGAGGCCAAAGGGGATCCTCACCCACTCATACAGTCCCAGGGTGAGATGAAGGCGGTCATATGGCGGGACCCCTCGGCCATGTACCCCTGGTGGTAAGCTTTACCTTGGTCGAGAATGCTGAACCAGCTGTGGCCGCCAAGCGTGTCAAGGAGATCTTGGATACGTGGAAGTGGGTGCGGTCGGGCACAGTTTTCTGATTTAACAGTCTGTAGTCAATACAAAGTCTTAGCGTGCCATCTCGCTTCCTCACACATACAACAGGTGCAGAAAAGGGTGACTTTGACTTTACTATCCAGCCTTTAGCAAGCAAGTCCTGAATGTATTCTTTGACCTCTTTGTATAATGGCTTAGGGATAGATGTGTATGTGCGCTGGACTGGAATGTCATCTGTCAGATTGAGAGTCATTTGTAAACCTGGAATGTTCCCTATGTCACCATCATCTCGGGCAAAAGCACTTGATTCCTCAAATAGCATTTGTTTAACTTCACTCTGTTGCTCTGGTGTAAGGTGACTTATGTCCACAGGGGGGTGCCAGTGAGCTGCGTTTGATGGCTCCTGGTCTTCACTGGACTTGGGCACAGAGTCAACAGTGTGGATGGAGACTGGTACTGTTTCACAAATATCTTTCGGATTGTCTGTCTCAACAAGTTTGGCAATGGGCTCAACCGAACCCAAAACTAGAGAGCTAGGTAGAGTCACACTTTGTTTGGAGTAGTTTGACACAGGTATTTTTACATAAGGCCTGTCTGTCTTTTCGATCTGCAAAAGTCCTGCTCCAACACTAAGCTGTTCTAGGTGGATGTCATTTAGCACTGGCTCAAACAAAACTAGTGACTCCGTAGAGCTAATAACATTCTCTGGGACTCTACACTTAACATAAGCGACTTGACTAGGGTAGATAGTGATACCTTTAAAACCCACTTTTACGGTAGCTGATTCATCTACAGAACGCTTTTGTGTCTGGATAAAGCTTACCAAAGCGCTTACAGCAGTAACGTCAATCCCCATAGCTCTACCAATAAGCTCAATGAGTTTGTAGTTACCTCCATTGTCTTTAATGAACTCATAGATCACGTTGAAGCCTACAATGGGTCTGTCAATCTTAAGGCGGCTCACAAGGAAAGGTACGCGTATAGATAGGTCTGGGTCATTGTTGCCCTCTAGGTTAACAACTACCTCTACCCACCCGTCATAAGGTACTGAATCCCCTGTGACTGCTTTCACATTGAGATCATCGTCCATCAGTTCACTTAAGGGCCTAACCTGTTGCCCGGGTAAGTACCTATTTAGCCAAGCATGGTCTAAAAGGCTTACCCCTGCCCCCGTGTCTAGCACTGCTGTTACCAGGTAACCTGCCATCATGCATTTGAGAAGGGACTGGCGACCTACTAACGGAGCTACTAAACCACGTGGCATCTCTTTATTGACATTCTCTTGGGAACTGCCATTATCAGTCTTTTGATCAGATTTTGTTTTGGACTTTTTCTTGTAGTGGGACTGCTGAGGTTTGTCGGTCAAGGGTGGTCCCTCTGCCCTGACCGTCTCCAGTTTCCCGACGACTTGGTCCTCTTCAGGCACCCAACGGCACGATGCCCTTCCTCTCCGCAGACAAAGCAGTGGTTACAGTTCGAATTGGACTGGGAAGCACAGTTTTGGCAGCTCTTTCTTTCTCGTTGTTTTCTCTCTGATTGAGGTTTTGAGTCTCTCTGTTCAGGAGCTGTTATTGCTTTCAAACTCTCCATAGCTTGGGTGAGTGCTTCAACCTGAGCGCTTAGTCTTTGGAGTGTAGAGTCTTTGTCGATTTGGTTCACTTTCACATTGTCCTTTGCTTTCTCTTTGGACTCCGTGTTGGTTGCATGGGCATGACTTACTTTAGGGGTAGAGCTGCGGCCAAATCTGCGCTTTCTCTCGCTTTCTTCTGTTGTAGTCTTTATTACTTGACGGAGCAGTGCCTCATCACTAACAGTGGGATCGCCTAAGAGGGTTTTTAAATCTCGGCGGACACTGTCATACCTCTCCCCTATGCCCTGACAAATAGTGTTGAGGAAGATACACTGGATTGTGGACATGTCATACTTAACAACCGAGTCTGGCTGCTTTAGTGAAAACAGGATCTTTTGTTTCAGTCCTATCATTCTGTATAAGAACTGCTGAGGTGTCTCACTCTCATGCTGTTTGGCACACATCAAATCTTGGAAGAGCTCTGTGCTACTCTTTCACCTAAGTGAGACTGCAGGAAACTTTTGAGCTCAGAGACGGTGAGATCGTCTTTTATTGTTAGCATATCTCGGAAGTTACCTGGTTTAATGGCACGTAACACTCCTCTGATTACTTCATTTTGTGTGTGATTCTCTTTGAGACCCTCATCTATTTGTTTGCAGATGCTATTGTAACTTAATTCAGATGTTGTGTCATTTATCATTCCCCCATGTATTTGAATTCTTTGCGGGACAGCAGCGGCAAGTCTTTCATGGCTATCATACTCTCACCGGTGTGACTTGGAACGCTCTCTGAGTGCAGGAGAGAGTACTGGGGTGAGTAAAGCTGTTGGGTGGTCTCACGAGTGGGAAAGCCCCTTGTAGCTGGTGTGACTGATGCCTGAGTTGCCTGCTGGTTGAGGGAGTGACTGGCACGAGCTCGTGGTGGATAAAGTCTCTCTGGGTCCGGGGCGATTGAGGCGGACAGGGTTTGGTTTAGCTGCGCTTGAATACTGTCATAACGGGCAAGTAAAGTCTGTATATCTGTGTCACTGGTGCCCTCCGGCTGGACAGGGTTGATGGCCTGACCACTAGTACTTTCTTCAGCTTCTAAGGACACTGGATCTTGACCACGACTTACTATAGCCCCATCTATGATGCACTCAAGTCTCTTCAATAACGGTAAACCCTGGTCCTCTCGGCCCAGGATTGCTTCACATGTCAGGTAGTCGGTAAGATATTCAACACAACTTTCTTCATCATCTTGACTTAGCTGACTGGAATCCAGTCCTTCAACGTTTCCAAGGGAAGTTGCGATGACGTGGGCTTCACTAGCTGTCAGCTGGTGTAACTTCTTCTTAATGCTCCAAAGTAGTTGTTTTCTCTCGCCGGACGCCATCTTGCTGGTCTCGGACGCTTGGGTTTGCAGTGTCGCACTCTGTAGGCTCGTGCACCTCTTCACCGGTCACTAGCCTCTCTGCTGCACACTGGATCACCCCTGGCTCCGGGAACACGCAGTGCTGGAGGTCCTGGCGTTCAGTATCACTGGATCAGCAGCGGCCCATGGACGTTTGGCGTGCTGATCCCGGACGAGCCCCCACGATGTTACGGGCCCCAAGCTGCGGGGTGCCGTAGCAGTAATTAGTAGATTTAAATCTGTATAATAGACAACAAGACAGGAGGCAGTGAGTTGTTGGTCTGACGCAGCCTCGCTTCGTTGTATCTTTAATACAAAAAATCAAATACATTTCCATATTTAGTCTGTGTCTGATCAATACACATATTCGACCACAACACATATGACCAAAAAAATAAGTAAACAAACTGTTTTCTTATCCTTGTAGCTTTCTACATTGTAACAAGCAAATACTTGATTAAAAATTGAAACCTTGTTCCTATTACAGCTTGACCTGCTTATAAATCTTTTACTGAAAATAATTATACACAATACTGAACACTCAAAAAATCATAAATGCTTAAACTGTCTCAAAAATATAAAAAAATATGTTAAACACTCTTTCCTACAGAAACCATTTAGCGAAACTTTCATTTGGGATAATGCTTTCTCGTTTACTCGTGAGTTCAAGTCAAGGGGGGGCGCCGCCATTACTGAATCGCATGTTCACGGATATAGCGCGACTAAAAACATGAATTACGTCGTCTTAACTTGTGAAAAAACGCTCGAAATTGGCTATATCTAACCACAATATGATACCTTACATTTATGTGTCATTTAGCATGTGCTTAGAACATTACTACCTGTATAATAGACAACAAGACAGGAGGCAGTGAGTTGTTGGTCTGACGCAGCCTCGCTTCGTTGTATGAAAGGAAGCTGCTAACGTGTTGGCAAGAAGGCCCCGCCAGGCGGACTCACAGTCTGCTCACAACAATGCCCCCTAGTGGCGCACCCCATAACTGCAATCCCTTCCAAGTCAAACATGCATTAATAAATCATTCCCAGGTTTCTCCCTTAACTAAACATAAATAGCGTGACTCTCATAATAACATAAAATATGTGACTGTACATTTTGTGTATGTCACACTAACACGCGTTTTGATTGACTCACCGCTCAGTCTGGCTTCCCCATCGGGTTATGGGACACGCGTTGGTTATAAAAGTTAATCCACTTTGATTCTGGCCAAGGTTCACCAAGTATCCATCAGGTTGGTTGATGTAGAAGCTGAATCCCGGAAAGGAGGAAGGTTGACTAGTCCTCTCGTAGCCAAACGTGCATCCGTAACATTATCGTTCGGTAAGAAAAAAGAACAGGCGTGTCCAGAGAAGGTTAGAAAGAGCTCCGTCTTCACAAACATGACTTCTGATCGGATCCTCCGGGGGTGCGTTTGTTTATCCTCCCGGGACAGCACAGACGTGTCGGAGAGTTCCTTTTTTAATTTTTTATTTCTCTCTTACAACAAAAATAATGAAAAAGCTGTTTTATAAATTAAAATCAGGCCGTAAGGCATTACATTACAGACGTAGAGCACTTCCGTTCCTTTGTGACGACACAACAGAACAACTCAGTCGTTTACCAGGAGAGGGCGGAACAGCTGCTCAGAGAGCAGGATTTCGGAGGATTACTTATGTAACCCTTAAAAGTTGTTGACTGGATGATCGTTAGGCTGTGGGTCAGGCGGGTTACAGTTAGAGATCTTTGTTTCTTGAATATTTTGTAATCTTCCGTGCTAACCAAGGACCAGACGGCAGGACAGCTTTCAGCTTACTTTATTTTTCGTAACTTGAAAAACCAACTCAACCGGCGCGCACGCGCTTCTCCTCTCTTACTCTCCCTCTCTCTCTCTAGCAGAACCATAACAATGTGGACCCAACAATTAGGACACAGCAGGGCATAAAGAAAAACGTAATATACAAAATATAATCCCAAAATAATAATAAGCAGATTAATAACATATGACACAATCTAATATTACAGTCTTCCTCTGCCACAGATGAAATGTCCACATTTCAACAAAATACCACAATGGTATCAAATAATAAACGGAAGACTTGCAATTTTTTTTTTTTCAAAGAAATCTCATAAACCAGAGAATGCAAAGAAATGCAGTATCATACCTGTGCTATAACAAACACCAAGCTCAAAGTACCACATGTATGAAACTCATCAAGTGACAAAGTCTCTGTACTTATGTGGAGCACAAATCCTGCGTCCAGAGCGAGACACAACAGGATGAGCAACTGGTGAAACAGGTGGGGACCCATTGGAAGATGGGGGTGGAGAGGGCACTGCGCACTGAGGAGCTATCTCAACTACAGGTGCAGAAATTGATTGCCCAGTCCGTGTTGGCACATATGGAGGAGTCGGTGGCCGAAAAGGCAAAGCTCCTGATAAAGCCGTTACAGGAGGGCCTGCTGACGAAGTATTGTCCAGTCCGTGTGAAAATGTCTCTTCCGGGATATGTTGCAAAGTCCCTTTGTAAGATTTGAGTCTATTATGGTGTACAATCCATGTCCGGGAATGTGCTTTCCTAGGATCCGTGATCTCATAGGTAACACCAGGATGTCCATCTTTCGTCATGCGTTTCAAAATGACAAATGGTCCTTTCCATCTCTGAGCCAGTTTGTTCATTTTCTGAGCTGGGTCGTCCAGGAGGACAAAATCCCCTGCCGCGTATGGGTGAAACACAACCTTCTTGTCATACTGTGCCTTTTGACGTGACTTACTAAGTGCAGAGTGTACAGATGCATCTGAAAATGCATGTGTCAGGCGTGACGTAAGGTGAGTAGCATAAGCAGCAGGTGTACCTGGTGTAGGTGAGGTCACTGTCGGGCTACAGTTCAGAATAACATCTAGTGGCAAGTTAGGTTCCCTACCATGAACCAAAAAGAAAGGTGAAAACCCTGTGCTGGAATGTACACTAGAGTTATATGCAAGTTCCACTTGTGGAAGAAACTGATCCCATTCACCACCAGTTTGTGCTATATACTTAGCTAGTTGGTCTTTCAAAGTCCTGTTCAGTCTCTCTACCATGCCGTCTGACTGCGCATGGTATGGGGTGGTGCGTGTTTTTGTTATTCCCAGTAGCTGGCACAGGTGTTTGACAAGGTCTGATTCAAACTGTCTACCCTGGTCTGTGTGAATTGACTCAGGCACACCATGCTGTCTGACATAGTCCTCAAAAATGATCTTTGCCACTGTAACGGCACGTTGGTCTTTCATTGGAAACAGATTGACATATCGTGTGAAATAGTCGGAAACAACCAAAGCGTACCTATGACCCTGAGATGTAACAGGTAACTCGGTAATATCAGCCGCGACCTTTTGAAAGGGTCTGTCTGCTGTGATAGACTGAAGTGGGGCACGTTCATGGGGTATAGGAGAACCTCGCTTCTGACAAGGAAGACACTCAGTACAAAAAGTGTGCACATCACGAGCCATGTAAGGCCAGTAACAGATACGTCTCGCTCTCTGGAGTGTGCGTTCTGCATTTAAATGTCCACTTAACTGATTCCCATGTAAGGCTGCTAAGGCTGTGGGAACAAGCACCTTTGGCAAAACAACTTGAAAGTGCACCGGTGAGTAGGGACTTTGTTTTGTCTTTCTGCAAAGAATTCCTTGTCTAATGGTAAGGTTGGAAAACTCATGCCACAGCTTCCTCAATAAAGGGGAAGAGTTCCTCAGTTTACCAATAGGGGGCCTACTCGCACTGTCTTTTACCCAGGAAATGACTGTACTAAGACACTCATCATGCAATTGCTGTTGTTTTAAGTGTTCTGAGTCAATAGACAGATTACTGCCAATGTCCTGCGTTGAATTGCCATTTGTTTCAGCATTCTCAACAGCTTGTGCGTCAGTGACAGCTACAGTAACACACTGTTCAGTTTTATCAAGAATGTCTGTACTGGGACGCCTGGGCAAGGCATCAGCGTTGGCATGTTGTTTACCTGCCCGATGTGTGATAGTGTAGTCATAGACATCCAGTTCAAGGATCCACCTACTGCGTCTGCCTGTGGGGTCATTGTCCACTGGAGTTTTCTTCAAGCTCAGTAGGGGCTTATGATCTGTGATCACCACAAAGGAACTGCCTGAAACAAAGTGTTTGAAATGTCTCACAGACCAAACAACTGCAAACAGTTCACGATCAAAAGTCGACCATTTCTTTTCTGAGGGACTTAATGTGTGGCTTGCATAGGCAATGACATGTTCTTTTTTGTCCCGTCTCTGGGCTAACACTGACCCTATGCCCTCTAGTGACGCATCAGTGTATAGCAAGAAGGGTTGAGAAAAGTTAGGATGTGCCACAACCGGAGGATTAGTTAGAGCATATTTTAGCGACTGAAAAGCATCCTCACACTCAACTGTCCATCTAAAGGTAGCACCTTTGTGAGTTAGGGAGTGGAGTGGAGCAGCAATGATAGAAAAGTTTTTAACAAACCTACGGTAGTAGGAGCACAGTCCAACAAATGCTCTCACTTCTGTGACCGTCCTGGGCTTTGGCCACTTGCGTACCTTTTCTAGGTTCTTCGCATCTGGTTGTAGTCCATGGCTGGAGACAACGTGTCCCAGAAAAGTCACTTCCATTTGGGCCAGGTGACATTTCTTTGCTTTTAGTTTAAGACCAGCTGATCTGAACCGGTCAAAAACTTCACCAAGTGCCTTAAGATGGTTGCTGAATGTTTGGCTAAAAACCAACACATCATCCAAATAGATAAGACAGTCCTTCCAGTGTAGGCCATTCAGGACTAGCTCCATTAGCCTCTGGAATGTTGGGGGAGCGTTTGTCAGTCCCATTGGCATAACTTTGAACTGGTAAAGACCAATTCCAGTGCTGAATGCCGACTTCTCTCTATCCCGTGGCTCAAGCTCAACCTGCCAGTATCCACTTGACAAGTCCATGGTGCTGAACCAACAGGAGCCTGACAGGCTGTCGAGTGCCTCTGCTGGGCGTGGAAGAGGGTACGAGTCTTTGATAGTGGCCGCATTTAGTTTTCTATAATCAATGCAGAATCGGTAGGTACCGTCCTTCTTGCGCACTAAAACAACCGGGGAAGACCAAGGGCTGTAGCTTTCCTCGATGATGTCCTGCTCCAGGAGCTGCTGAACTTGCCTGTCGATCTCTTGTCGGATGTTTGGAGAGGCCCGGTACGCTCTCTGCTTGATTGGCGGAGTGTCACCAGTTCTAATGCTGTGCTTAACCAGGTCTGTTCGTCCGTAGTCCTGATCATGTGCACTAAACACGTCAGAGTAAGTTAAAAGCAAAGCCTGGAGCTTTTGTTTCTGGTCAGTCGTTAAAGCAGAGTCATTTATGTTAACGTCTGGTAACAACGGTTGTGTAGGAGAGTCAATCTGGGCAGTAACTGTGTTCGTCTCAACTATGCAGTACTCATCACTGTCCTGGCCAAGGGATAAAAATCTCCTAATTTAGTGTCACTGGAAATGTGCAAGTCAGAAGAAGTTGGATTCATAACCCTGACATATACTCAACAAAAATATAAACGCAACACCTTTGTTTCTGCTCCCATTTTCATGAGATGGACTTAAAGATCTAAAATTCATTCCAGATACACAATATTACCATTTCTCTCAAACATTGTTCACAAATCAGTCTAAATGTGTGATAGTGAGCACTTCTGCTTTGCTGAGATAATCCATCCCACCTCACAGGTGTGCCACATCAAGATGCTGATCTGACATCATGATTAGTGCACAGGTGTACCTTATACTGCCCACAATAAAAGGCCACCCTGAAATGTGCAGTTTTTTGCTTTATTGGGGGTCTGAGGACTCAGAACCAGTCAGTATCTGGTGTGACCACCATTTGCCTCATGCAGTGCAACACATCTTCTTCGCATAGAGTTTATCAGAATGTCAATTGTGGCCTGTGGAATGTTGGTCCACTCCTCTTCAATGGCTGTGCGAAGTTGCTGGATATTAGTGGGAACTGGTACACGCTGTCGTATTCGCCGGTCAAGCACATCCCAAACATGCTCAATGGGTGACATGTCCGGTGAGTATGCTGGCCATGCAAGAACTGGGACATTTTCAGCTTCCAAGAATTGTGTACAGATCCTTGCAACATGGGGCCGTGCATTATCTTGCTGAAACATGAGGTGATGTTCATGGATGCATGGCACAACAATGGGCCTCAGGATCTCATCACGGTATCTCTGTGCATTCAAAATGCCATCAATAAAATGCACCTGTGTTCTTCGTCCATAACAGATGCCTGCCCATACCATAACCCCACCACCACCATGGGCCACTCCATCCACAACAGATCTGGTTGACATTCCTGCTGTCAGCATGCCAAGTGCACGCTCCCTCAATGCTTGTGGCATCTGTGGCATTTTGCTGTGAGACAAAACTGCACATTTCAGGGTGGCCTTTATTGTGGGCAGTATAAGGTACACCTGTGCACTAATCATGATGTCAGATCAGCATCTTGATGTGGCACACCTGTGAGGTGGGATGGATTATCCCAGCAAAGCAGAAGTGCTCACTATCACACATTTAGACTGATTTGTGAACAATGTTTGAGAGAAATGGTAATATTGTGTATCTGGAATGAATTTTAGATCTTTAAGTCCATCTCATGAAAAATGGGAGCAGAAACAAAGGTGTTGCGTTTATATTTTTGTTGAGTGTATGTAAAACCAGCCTGTACTGTACTGTACGCGCTGCGAGTAACCCATTGGAAGCGGTTGGTCCTGGTTCAATAATACCAGTATAGTCCGCATCAAAGTCAGGCACACCAATGGTGGGCTGTACTTGAGCTAAAACAGTCATTTGCGACATGGCAGGCACTAAGAGTGGTGTCACAGTAATTGCATTGCAACTTAAAGGGGCCATCTCTGTAGAGCACAAAAGTGGAACACTAGCACGATTACCCACTTGGAGGACACCTTGTTTCAGATCTAACACAGCAAAATGTGCAAGTAGGAAGTCCCAGCCTAATATGACAGGCTGTGTAACATTCCTGACTACTTGGACTGTGTGTGTGAACATCTCACTACCTAGCCTCACATTCATAGAGAGTGTACCTAGGCTGTCCAGATAGTCACCAGTCACAGCTCTAGGGACAACCTGAGGACGCTGTAGCATTTTGTTTCTCATAGAGGGAATGGACCATCTAAAGGCTTCACTAATCAGAGAGATATCTGAGCCAGAGTCAATGTATACTTTTGTAGCAACATTTTCAATAATGGCCAGTACATTGCGTGTGAATGCCCTACGGCGGAATTCTTTACTGATTGAGTCTGGGCCTCGTCACCAGAAGCAGACACTTGGCCCTCAGCGCCTGCTACCATTCTTTTCCCTGCTTGTGGTGGTCGTCACTAAAGGTCACATGCTGCTCTCTGTCATACCGTCTATGTCTATCCCTGCCGGAGTGTGCAGAGGGGACCTGTGTCTATCTGAGTTATAAGAGTCACGGTCATAGTCACGGTATGGTGAGGACCTGTCACCATGATGCTGTTGCCATCCCTCTGGGCTCCGGGGCCTGGAGCGCCTCTCGTAGCTGTAGGAATAGTCCTGGCGGCGAGGTGAAGATGAAGGTCCACGTGAGCGTTGGCTGTAGCGTTGGTCCGGTGAGCGCCTGGAGGAGTTGTAGTCGCTGTGGGACGTTCCAGATCGACGGTAGGTGGGTGTAGAGGAGCGACCTGCTCGCACTGGAGACACAAATGGGGTGCGATGATACCTCTCTCTGCCGCGGTCATCTCGGAAATGGTCAGAGTGGTCATTACGTCTAGAGTGACTCACCTCATGACTTCGTCCAGTAACATGCAGCTTCAGAGCCTGAACATCTTTGGTGAGCAACTTTATCGCATCAAAAAGTTCATCAGACCGGTCCTTCTGGCTCTTCTCTTTGTTGGCAGACACCATGGCAGACAGTGGCTCTTCTCTAGGCATAGCAGAGGATGCACATGGTGTAGTGCTCATTGGGGAAGGAGGCGGAAGGAGTCTCAGAGCCTCTTGTGCACGTTCACATTTGCAGGCGATGGCCAAAGCCTCCTCCAGCGTAGATGCACCATGCTCATGACATTTCGAGTGGGGTCAAGTCCGGCAATAAATCTTCTGAAGAGTTCCATGGTTATGGCTGCCTCCCCATAGTTGGGAAAAGCTTCCAGCACCAGCCTCGTTATTTCCGCAGCAAAAACTTCTAATGGTTCTTTGGGCAGGCGTTGCCTTGAATTAACAAAAGTTTGGAAATGCAACAAAAATTCCTTCCTGCCAAAATCTTCATAGAGTTTAGCCACACATTGGTCATAGTCCCGTTGTACATTTGGTGAAAATGACAGCCAGTATGCCAGCGCATCACCACTAAGGCGAGTGGGGAGTATTGTAGCAAGTTCTAGCTGTTGTCCATCTGAGCAAGCTTTAACTGTGAGCTCCAACCTTGTCTTCCATAGGGCAAAACTTTCTTTGTCCTTACCATCGCCATGGAAACATGGCGGCAAATCCATTCGATAGTGAACTACAGTCCTTGACGTGTCCTGCGGGGCTGCTGCTGCGCCCGCCAAAGCATCACCATTAGCACGGGAGCTGTTGTCCTCAACTCCTACATCTGGCGCTCGCCGCTCCCGCGACATGCTGATAAAACTGTCCAACTAAAACAATCAGGTGGCAACTCTGGGTCTGCACAAAATTCGTAGACAACGAACGTGTATTGCCCGGCAAGTTGTCCACCGACGTAGCTAGTTGACTGCCCTGGCAAAGCTAGGTAGCATCGACGAAGGTTAGCACAAAAAAACACCGCTGCCACCAATCTGTAACCCTTAAAACTTGTTGACTGGATGATCGTTAGGCTGTGGGTCAGGCGGGTTACAGTTAGAGATCTTTGTTTCTTGAATATTTTGTAATCTTCCGTGCTAACCAAGGACCAGACGGCAGGACAGCTTTCAGCTTACTTTATTTTTCGTAACTTGAAAAAACCAACTCAACCGGCGCACACGCGCTCTCCTCTCTTACTCTCCCTCTCTCTCTCTAGCTGAACCATAACAATGTGGACCCAACAATTAGGACACAGCAGGGCATAAAGGAAAACGTAATATACAAAATATAATCCCAAAATAATAATAAGCAGATTAATAACATATGACACAATCTAATATTACACTTAGAACTGCGTGAATGAAGCCAAAAACCGCTCTGGGGGTGTTTTTGATAAGGAAATAGCATAACAACATGGTTAAAAACTCCAAAAAAGTCGATTTTGCATGATATAGCTCCTTTAAAAGCACGTTTCACAGCTTTCAGGGAGCGATACTGTCAAGGTTATGTACAACAACTAGCCTCACAGTTCATGATGGATACAAAATGTCTTATGATAAAATTCAGCGCGCATAAAGTTTTTTTTTTTCCCCTTCCATTTTCCATTTCTGCTTTTACAATATACTAAAAGACCGAACAGACAAACCAAAAATCGTTGCAACTTGTTTATTTGGCCAAGTCGGTGCATGTGTGACACACTAATGTGTATTCACATTATTATTTGTTTTGGGTTTTAAGAGAAAGACTGATTTGGGGAAATAACTTTGTTTTAGTTGTAGTTACACACTCACGCCAGAAGGTGGCACATTACTCCGTGAGACGGTATGGTGATGTCACAGGCACTCCTTCTATATGGCAGAATTGAGAAACTTCACCTGTCGCCTGTCTCATTCATTTCCCTGTTTTACAGGTTAGTAAACGAGTATAAACCACATGAAGTGGGTCGGAAAGTACTTATAAGAAACACAGCTAAACGTGTCTTTATAAATTAGTCGATAAACACTGTATTTTTGTTGAGTTTGAGCATGTGAAAAGAGTGAAAAAGCTAAGTCAAGGCGAGGCAGCCATTTTGTGTTGTATATTTTATTGAAAGCTCCTTTTCGGGTAATATAAGCTCCAGATGGTATCCTGACATGTGTATGTGTTTATATGCCGTTGCCAGAGAGATAACCTCGTAAAAGCATATGGTTTAAAGTTTAAAGCTAAGCCTGTCAGTATGCATGTGTTACTACCATGCAATTCATGAGCCGTGCTAGACGGAGATAAGCTAAAACTAGCTAAGCTAACTAACTATGTTAAAAAGCAGTCCAGCTGTGAACATTAAAAAGATATTGGTTAAAATGAGTAATAAGATAAGATAAATAGAACAAATAGCTAAAAGGTAATTAAAAGCAGGTAATACATATTTGTTAATTTTGTCAATGTAAAAAAGAGTAATTGTGAAAAGTCATTTAAGTTACTGTACATGAAGGACATTCTATTCATTTTACAGTCTATGGTTGCCACATTTGTACTTGTCACTTATTCACCAAATCACACACCCATTTTCTTACCCAAGGACACAAAAGCATTTCTATTTGTTTTATTGTTTTTTGTCGGAAAATCATAAATATTTCCTTTTATAGGTCTTGATTAATATCTCAGCTCAATTGTTTTATTTATTTTTGTTTTTCAAAGGTTCAGTTCCAAGTGTTTCGAGTGAGCAATTTGTAAAAAAAAAAATAAGTTGTCGAAATGACTTTGGTTTGAACATCAGAAACAAAAGGCATATTTTGATTAAAGATATCCGTATTTTGTGTACTTCTTTGGATCTATTATCATCTTTTTGCCTCCTAATTCCAGTGTCTCCTCGTAAAGCTGTCAGAATTTTAAAACAAATACCTTTGTTCCAATCTGAATCGTAATTTATGAACACGTTTCAGCATGTAATCGAGTCAAAAGTTGCTTACGGAGGAATACGCGTTCAAAAATCAGCTTGCAGTTTGCAGTTGCAATTTTACACTTTTGTACAACATATTTAGGGCTAAAGACTGACCCAGCTCAAATATGTTTTACCCACACACCCTGAGCTACGGTACATGTGGAATTAGATGTCTATCCTGCACTGCCCCCTGCTGGGAGAACAAACTTGACAGACACATAGTTTTTTATTTTATCTATTTAGTGTCAGCAAAGATACACAGTTAACAGACCAGGGGCTTCATTTATCAAGCTTGCTGCGCACAAAATGAGGCCAAAACTTTGCGTAGCCGCTCCTCTGCGCAAAAGATGGTATTTATAGAAAACAAACTGAACGTGAAACATTGCGCTCCTCCACGCAAAATATAGCTCCCGTACGAGGTACGCACTTTTCAGAAACACTGCTGAGAGACGGGGAGAGGCGAGGAAAGCAGCGAGGGGAGGACAGTTTGAGGAAGTCATGTTTGGTCACTTTTCAAATAATTCATTTGAACTCTATTTTCATCAGAAATGACAAAGATCAGAATGAAATGAGCAACTTAACACGATATTTGTGAAAAACGACTTGTTGCATATACGTGCACGCTCGTGAACGCTCGTACCTGTGCGCGTATGTGCACTGACACTGAAGCCTTTTAAACGGGAAGCAGGATTGATCCCGCTGTACTGTGTTTTAATTGACTCATCTCTGGACATAAGTCTGACCAACTGGGATTAGGTCCAAAGCTCGGGTCACATGCCCTTCAGACACGAGGCCATCTTAACGCAGTGCGCACCGGCACCGCGTCTCCACTGCGCGCTCCCTCCTCAGACACCATGGACGCTGACCACTCCTCACTCGGACACTGACCTCTCCTCACTCACACCACCCGGACAGACAGCTCTGCTTCTTCCAACACTGAGCCCAAGCTCACGTACAGCGTGCGCAATGGTTTGTATGAATGAAATGCCCCACAGTTGATCGTGTTTTATTGGCAAACCCAAACCTTCCTATTGGCAAATACAGCCGACACTTAAGGCTCTTCCGTATGTTCAAAACATGTGTTTTGAAAAGTTTTATAGACGAAATATACAGAAAGATGCCATTGCGTGTGATCAGAGAAGCAGACCTCACTCTTCATTAAATCTCCTCGAGCCGTGTCGTCTCTGCACGAGCTGCTGCAGCGTCAGCCCCTCCCTCTGTGTCCCTCGCCTTCAGTAAAACCCACTCATTACCACCTCATGTTTAGGGAAATCTCATTCATAAGTCACTTTGCATTGCCTTTTATGGTCAAATGGAGGCAGGCAGACGGCGTGTCGTGATGTCCGTAGCTTTCTGCTCCACGTGTGATCAGCGAAGGAAAGATTGCAGTCAGGTGTGCGTACCCGCGCATACGCAGGGTTTTTTGCGTACAACATTTTTGTGACTTTGCTACTCACTTTCAAAGTCAGAGTCTCACTCACAGTTTGATAAATGAGGCCCCAGACCATATGTCCATTCTGTGGTACTTCTTATGAAAAATATAATTGAATAAAAACAACATTAAAACACCTTTTGTGCTACGACAATATGTTTCACCTGTTCCCTGTTCCTGCTGTATTTAGACCACTGTGTTTTCCCGTGTCCTTGTCGAGTCATTGTTTGTTGCTTGTTACATGTTTCCTGTTGCATGTTTCATGTTATACGTTTGGTTTCGTCTGGTATGTAATCCGATTTTTGTAAATACCTTTAGGCCTCGTCATTGTCGCTGCTTCTAGCTTGTTCTTGGAAGTTCTCCATTAAATTTGTGTTTTTCGTCTCTCCAAGTTTTTGGGCTGTTGCATTTCTTGGGTCCACTTTCCTCCACACCAAATCCAAACCGTAACAGCTTTCTCAGACCTTCTGCCGGAGTTATCCCCATTCTCAGTTTCTACAAAGGTTTAAGAAAGTAACAATAAGACAGAGACACAGGTAGAAAGTCCTGAATTTGCATAATGCAGTTGTACCTGTTTCAGCGTTCCAGGCGTGGAGGCCAGCTTGTAAAGGAACCACAAAGGGAACATCGAAACCGAAGAGAAAGCCAAGAAGAGTCCGAGCCCATAGCCCCATGTCGGGTAGACGTAGGTGTTGTTGTACTTTAGGGGCTTGAACTGGGCCAAAGAGAAGAGCAGTATGCCCTGTAAAATGGAGTCTGTTAGACAAACAACGAAGCAAATAGTATTTTCTAATGAATTTGTAAACATGGTGACTGATCCAACATAAACACATCACAAATAAATCACTGATACCTGAATCATTTTTAGGTATCAGTGTTCAAAACCAACAAAGCTTCTGAAAACCTGCAGCCATAATTTATAATGTACATATTTATAGATATAGTTTATAGAGCTCTGCGCACCTCTGATGATCTGATGACGCTCCCTGTTGTTTCTCACAAAAAAGAGCAAATCTGCTTGCCTTAGTTTTAATGATTTGTCACTCTAAATTAGTTTGTTCTTGAAATTAAGAATTGCGCTAAAAAACGATAGTTTTTCACTCATTCATTGGTTGGTTTATTTGGTCGGGACAGTGCAAGTTAATGAACAAGCCACACCGGATTGTAGCCTTGGGCTAATTTCCATCCGTCGTCCCCCATGTGCACTCTCAAACACACTCTCATTCATCCTGGCCTATTGTACATGTTTTTAGTGGTAGGGGAAACCGGAGTACCCGGAGGAAACCTACTCAGACACGGGGAGAACATGCAAACTCCACACAGAAAGGCCCCGGCCTTGGTGGGAATCGAACCCTGGACCTTCTAGCTATGAAGCACGAGCGCTAACCACTGTACTACCGTGCCGCCACATCCATCCATCCAGTTTCTTTCGCTTTATCTGGGGCCGGACGTGGAGGCAGCAGTCTGAGCAGAGACTTCCCGATCCACGCACACCTCCTCCAGCTGTTCTGGGGGACCCCACGGCGACACCAGGCCAGCTCAGAGACATAGTCCCACCAGCGTGTCCTGGGTCTTCCACGAGGCCTCTTTCCAATAGGACATGCCTGGAGCACCTCCCGAGGGAGTCGACCACCTTTCGACGGGAAGGAGCAGACTCTACTCCGAGCTCCTCCCGGGTGACTGAACTCCTCACCCTATCTCTAATGGTGCGTACAGACCAAACGCTGACACGCCACCAACTTCCATGTTAACCCTATGTAGACATGCTTCGACGCGCATCGAAATGTAAACAAAGATGTCCGCGCGTATGAAGCGTTGCAAATGCGAGCAGATGAGGATTAACGCGCGTCAAAACCAGTGAGAACAGCGCGGTACAGAGCAGCGATGCCGCGCCCACTGCTTCATGCACTCAAGTAATCACAATCTACACGTGCGTTCATTTACGCCTTGTTAACCAATCAGGGACTGGGCTCAAATAGTGAGCACAAGCGTCACCTGTTACCTGCAGCAGTGGTGCAAAAAGGGCATACGCAATATATGCCTTGCATAGGAGCGCCAATAGTGATGTGTTCTTTTTAACAGTCTATGTGTGTCGGTCGTGAACGATCCGGCTCTTTTGAACGAGTCTTTACAGTGAACGATATGAACAGGTTCGCGGTGGTGAAGTGTTTTTCTTTTATTCCTCTTTGGGGAGGGGCGTCACTTTAGTTGTGCATGCTTATTTTGCGAAACAAAAGTCACTGCTGGAGTGGGGCAGAGAGGAGTGCAGAGGGACTATCATCTCCACCGCTGCTGCTGCAGCCTGCAGCCCACGAGGAGCTCAAAGTGAGCATAAGGCAACAAGTTTGAGAAATAAAAGTCCTAATGAAATAATAAACACGGTTACAGAGGAGATCGCGTTGAAGCTTGCGTTGTTTTCTCCCCTCTTGCGCGAGGGAGAGAGAGGGAGAGGAGGAAAAGTTACGTGAATGAAGCAACAGAAGCTTTTAATCGGGCCGTGTGATTGTTTTTTTGTGATAACAAACTCCATAGAGGGAAATATCGATGTTATATTGTGTGAAATAGTGACATTTTCGTTAAAATAAAGTCAATTCAGAGGGTATTTATTTTCTTTAAAAAAAAAAGAAACAACCATCAAAGAGCCATGTGTGTGTGTGTGTGTGGGAGGGGGGTAGTTGCGCCCCTGACCTGCAGCATGGAGGAGAAGTTGATCATCGCGGTTTGCGCTCGGCCTGAGTTGTATGACACGCCTCCTAATTATGACGCTTGCAAAACTTCACGCGCCAGCAAACGGGCGTTTCTCGCGAGTGTGAAGCGGCAATGTTTGGCGTCCAACTAGAGGCTGACGGAGCGTGGACGCACGTTGGGTCTGAATGCACCTTAAGGGGTACTCACTCAAAAATGCCATTAAATTCCACAGTGACAGTTTTCACTAAAAACAAAACAAAAAAATATAATTTTTGGTTGGACACCTTTAGCTTTCCCTGTGGCATTGTTTACATACACTTCTGCAATGTCAAACGATCCAGTGTTGCGTTCATTTTCATTATGGATCTTGTGTCTTGATGATGGGAGAGTGAGACCGTTGCGCAAAGATTTTCAATGGGTTCAAAGTCTGGACTCTGTGGCCATATCCATGTGTGAAAATGATGTCTCATTCTCCCTGAACCACTCTTTCACAATGTGACCCGATGAATCCTGGCATTGTCATCTTGGAATATGCCCGTGCCATCAAGGAAGGAGAAACTGAACAACGACCGAGGACATTGCCTAACCTGGATCTGACCTCGGATCAGAACAGTTGGTTAAATCTAGGTGGACATTTTTTCTTTTGGTCAGACAGTGTAATAGACTGGTTCACAACTGGCAGGTAGCAAGTGGACCATGTCACTAATAATCTTACTTTTGGTAGAGGGCGTAAAATGGAGAAAATGTCCAGTTGAAGGAGTTAAACGAGATTAAGCCTAACTACAAACTAAACCTCTATACCAATAAAGCAACAGTATATACAAAACCAAGCTCGAAGCTTGGTTTTGAACTGTTGAAATGAACTGTTCAAAATGAAATGAAATGAACTGTTGAAATTGAACAGTTCATTGACTTACTGTGGCCACAGTTGGAGTGATATACTTCCAACAGTATTTCATATAGGGCCACAGGCGATATCCGATCATGTCTGCAATATTGCTGTAATAACGGTCAGCTCCTTGAGACAGACACAAAATAATGATGAATGATGACAGAAAATGATAAAAAGTTAAAACTGCTTTGACTACCGTACTCACGACTTACCATAAACCCAACCGATACAGACAGATTCCAGTATGGCGAAGAGTACCAGTGGGATACCGCTGCAGGCATAGTAGTCGAACAGTTGGAAGACATACAACCCACCCTACGGCAAGGAACAATAAAATCAATTTGTTGATAAAATTCTTCAGAGATCTGATTTGTCTCAAAGTCCCACCTCTGTGACCATACACAGGCCAATACCAAGTGACACGAGGCAGACTCCCAGCAGAAGCAGTTTACGGCGATGACCCGCCAAGAAGAAGGAGGGGTACATGTCGGATATGGATGTGACTAAGCCCTCCAGATACACAAACTACAGAAAAACAAAGCGTTCAGGCCTGTAGAAAATGCACCAAAAGCTACTCCAGACATATCAGTCCCACAAAATAAATGTTTTACTAAATTAATTAGTAATAACTTTTGTTTTATTTTGTTTTAAGTAAAAATGTCTTGAATGGTAAATGGACTCAACTTATATAGCGCTTTTCAGATACTGGAGGCAAGTAGGGTTAAATGTCTTGCCCAGGACACGACAATGTGCATTTGCGGGAGCTTGGATTCGAACCCACAGCCTTCTGATCACGGGACGAACAACTCAACCACCGGCACCACCGTTGTTCAAGTGAAATGTCACTCAAACTGGTAATAATTAGTACTTCACTTCTTGACAAAGGCTTGTTTGGAGCCAATACGCGTGGAAGAAAACCAGCATTATGTTTTAAAGAATTTAAAATATTCATCAGCCCAGCACAATAAAGGCTTTTTAAATGCAAATAGAGAATTATGATGTGGGAGAAGTGCCTTGGTTTTTGTTTTTCTTTTGAGTCTTAGTTCCCCAAACACCAAAGAGCACCTTCCCCCCATAAACTAATAATGTCATTGATTTCCTGAGCACTTTGTCTAGTTTTTTTCCGCTAATAATTATTGTTATAACCAATAAATTCTGACTCTGAGATGATCGGAGTGGTCCAAATTCAGATAGGAGCTGAAGAAAGCAATGGAGGCCCCAAGTGGAAGTGTTGTGAAATGATAAAAACAGACTTGAAGAAATGCTGAGTGTTTCGTAAATATTATTTCAGATAGTGATGCTATTTTAACATTTGTTAGCGTTAGCCTTTAGCTTCAAGGCTAAAACACTTAGTTATAATATGTCTGTCTCTAAAAGTGTGAAATTACATGATCAAACCAAATTGCCTTTTGGCTAGCAGCATTTCCGTACAGTTTCAAACATTTACACGACATATTATTTCAGTCGCCAGAAGACATTTTATATTGCATTATGTTCGACTTGTAAGCTAATAACAGTTGCTCATCATTCGTTAGCATTTTGATCTTTATACTGTTGTAGTAATTCCTGTTACAGTAAAAAATAAAAGACACATTATCTAGAATTGGCGGGGGATGTGGCTTTTTTGTCATATGTCATTTAATTTACCCTAGGAAGTTAGCATCATCTCGCTATGCTATATGCTACTAAAACTACCAAAGAGGCTGTCTCTGTGTGGTTCCAGATATGTTGTCCAAACTTTGCAATGTCGCTTCACCTGTGGGTCCGACAGTCGACTGGGATCAGGCCAGAGATAAAAATCGAATTCCGTCGGCGGCTCCCGGTAAAATCACACCACGAATGAGCAAAGCAACCATCATGAGGTACGGGAACGTGGCCGTGAAGTACACAACCTATACACAACAGCTGGGTTATAAATTTAAAAAAAAAATACGGGTGACCGACCACTTCAGCGCGTAGTGCAATATTTTGATCAAAGAAAACTTGTGGTTTACTTTGCCTGAACTCTTAACTCCTTTCCAGATACAAAAGTAGCAAATGATCCAGCAGAGGAGGAGACATCCCGCCAGATCCCAGCGGATACTCCCCATCTCCTCTATTCCCCCGGACAGCCCCAGAATTCATCTCCTGCAACAGCGCCAGGTTCTAACAGCAGTTAAAAAGTTTCATAAAAAGATATATTTTCTTTATTTTGAAACTTACTGCCAGAATTCTTCAACAGATGATGTTGCATTTACAGAAAGCGAGTCATTTGCAGTACTTCTTGTAGTGTCATTTCATTTGTTTGGCTTTCACAGGGATCGCAAAAGAGTGCTGTTACATTTTCCATTGATAACAGGTTCATAAAGTCTTTCACCCAGTCATGTAGGTCAAAACAGTCTGCTTTACGTACTTTCCAGTTTTTAAGTATGATTCTTTTTACTGACATGAACCCTAAAGCTGCAATCCTCTGTGTAGTTTTTGACAGAGTGCCAGTCGTATTTCCAAGGACACAAACATCGAATTGATTGGGTATTTCTACATTCAGAAGATCTTGTATAAAACCAGTTACAGCTGCCCAAAATGTTCTTACATCATGGCATGTCCACAACATGTGATGAAGTGTCCCAGTCCGACCACATCCATGCCAGCACACATCCGAGAAATTTGGATTCATTTTTTTCAAAGTTATTGGGGTAACATACGCTTTTCATTTGGATAATTTTATAATGTACACATTTGAAAGGTAGCTTGATTTTTTTTTTTTTTGTATCCCATTGTTCAGCAGTTAATGGAGATCCAATATCTTTATCCCATTTCAATTTTGTGGATGTGGTGCTGTCAGGAAGTGACTGGATCAGCAACTCTTATATTACAGAGACGGTCCCTCGTTTGTTGACAGCCGTTTTTAATTTTTCTTCTAGAATATTTTTGAAGCAAGTATGATTCCTTTTGTCAAATAATTTTTCATGATTGATTTTAACTGAAGGTATTGGAATATCTTTGACTCTTTAAGGTTATATTGAGATTTTAAGACTGAAAATGGTATAATTTGTCCATCTTTTACCAGTTGATCCATCCGGTTGATATCCTCTGACAAAAAAGCATTACGGAGTGTCTTACCGCCAACAGTTAATAAAGAATTGTTTGATATTGGGCATGATGGTAATGATATACCAGTTATTTTAATTGCTTTTGTATAGCTTTTGTAATTCAATTAATTGATTTTTGTTCTTAGCTTGTTTTTGGGGTTATACCATAAAGATTTAAGGGAGAATGTTGCATTGTGTTTGTGTAAAACACTTTTCTCTAACCACTCCCAGCTCCCGGGTGTACGATGATTTTTTCATTGTAACCCCATGTCAGAGGATATCTTGCATTGAAAGCTAAATAATACATGTATATGCTAGGTACTCCCAACCCACATTTTCCCTTGGGCATAGTAAGTTTTTTACGATTGATTCTGGGCTTTTTCCATTCCAAAGGAACTGTGTAAAAAGAGTATCTATTTCCTTAAACCATTTTTGAGGGACTTTAAGTGGGATGGCAGATATTGGAAAAGTAAAGCCAGGGCAATAAGTTCATTTTTATTACCTCAGCCCTTCCCCACAAAGACAAAGGCAGGACAGCCCATCTCCTAATATCTTCTTTAATAGTCTTAAGTATATTAGGGCCATTCAGTTCAAATATCTTGCAGATTGGTGATTTAATAATTATACCAAGATATTTCATTCCTTGTGATTTCCAAACAAAAAGGTGCAGTTCCTAAATGAGATGGGATGTATACTGATTTAGTGGGATTGCTTCGCTCTTACTACAGTTAATTTTATATCCAGAATTTTAGCAAAATTGTTCTAATAAAGTCAATAATTGTGGGATGGATTGATTAGGATTAGTTAATGTTAACAAAATATCATCTGCATAAAGATTAGCTTTAAAATTATATCCTCCAATGTCAATACCTTGTATGTTTTCATTTGCCCGTATAGCACACGCTAACGGTTCCAACGCTAAAATAAATAGAGCTGGAGAGGCTGGGCAGCCCTGCCTTGTCGATCTGAAAAGTTGAAAAGGGTGAGATATTATACCATTGGTCTTAATACGTGCCATGGGTTCATTATAAAGAGCCTTAATCCACTTCATACAGCTTGTGCTAAATCCAAATTCAGAGAGGACCTCAAATAAAAAGGGCCACTCCATTCGATCAAAGGCTTTTTCAGCATCCAACGACAATGCTACCGCTGGATGCTGAAGTGATGAGGCCCTCGACATGACATGAAACAACCTTCTCATGTTGTTGGCTGCTAATCGGCCTTTTAATAAAGCCTACCTGGTCGATATGGATTAAAGGCATTAGAGAGGATTTTCCCAGAAATTAAGTTGCCAGATTCAACCAAAATGACTTAATTGATCGGTGGCACTCTTGTAATTATGGTTCCCAAAAAAAAAAAAATTAATATCCATAAACTGTGGCCGTGGTGGGGCCTGTAAAATATTAGCCAATCGACTTGAACATTGCTCTTAAGTCGATTGGCTACTAGTCTGTCAATCAAACATTTTGCGTAAGCGCCCCCGATACGTAATTTACCTAGGCTCCAAGCGTAAGCAGTCCGCCATTACCCCGCAAGACGAAGACGAAGGAAGCGACGAGCTAGTTCTGTCGTTGTGGTCTTGGGAACTTTTGAAGAAATGGCAGAAAAGAACCCTGAAAAACCTAACCGAAAAAGAAAGCCTATGTCTGAGGTGATTGAACGGGGGAGAGAAAGTCAGAGAGAGCGGGGCGAACAACTATCTGTGTAGGAGATTCTTTGAGCGCTGGCGTGCGCTAAAGGTGCTAAAGAATCTTAAGACGGATGCTTTGGTCGCGAAACTTCTGCTGGACAGGTACGTCATGTTTAATTGTGGAGTAAATACTGTACTTTGTTATTTAGGAAACATGTAAAGTCTAAAACATTTAAAGTTGTACGTGTAGCCTAGCTGTATTCCGATGTCTTTTAGCTATATGCGGCTAGTTGTACAAGCGACGCACAAGCTTCAGCACTTTTTTTTTAATCTGTGGACATAATACTTCTGGCCTGTAGTCCTGAGTGCAGCTAAGACCTATGGTTTGTTGGGAAAAAGCAATGACCGTGGCACAACTGTTGATGACGAGCGATCATGTCCCTCCATTGTGTAAACAATGAGCTCCTCGTAAAACCTCGAGTTGTAGGCTTCTTAATCTTTCTCATTCACTACGTAGGTATTGAAATAATACTATTTCTTGTGTTTTGTTTAATTAATTATATTATTGTGTTATACACTGCTCAGGGTTGAGTGGGATCGGGATGATGATGACGAGGACCAAACATGTATTTCAGAGATGGAAACCCAGTCACTGTCTACATCTGAAGAGGACGAAACGAAGGAGTTCGATTCTGACTCGGATGACAGTAAAGATCTAGACTACGTTCCACCTATTTGTCTGCGGTTAGAACATTTACATCTATATTTCTTTTGTAATTTCAAGGACAGACCTTTTTTTGTTGTTCCGTATACAAGGGGTAGGTGTTAATGTTGTTTGTTTTTATGCACAACAGGGCTGGTGGCGCACTTAAAAAACGGATTGAGATCAACAAACTACCTGAGGTTTCAATAGAGGAAACCGTACTGGATCAACCAGACAGCAGTGATAAACAAGAAGTCATTGCTCCTCCAGTAACGGCTATGGTCGTTACTGAAGAAGATGTTTTGGACAAACCAGCATCGATCGTATATCACAATGTCTTAAAACAGCTTCTTGATTTCTTGCGCTTGCCAATAGACATTTGTAAAGCAAAGGATTCTGTAACAAAAGAACCATGCAATGCTGCAGCACCTTTTGAAGTGTCTGTAAAACGCCGATGCACAGCAGTTAATGCAGAATGGGTAAGTGTTTACACACTTGTACTATATTACTTATGTAAATACTGTCCTCCAGATGTAGCATTCTAATATTTGCTTTATTTTTAACACTAGATCTGTCCAAATGGCCATACAGACTGGAGGTGGACCTCCCAGCGTTATTTTAAATATGGGATGCTTGCGGGAGATTTCATGCTGGGCTGCAATATCCTGCTGTCGGGAAACAACTACAGGAACATAGCACTCATGTTCAAATTTATGAACATGGGGATAATGGATCCAGCTACGTATTACAAGATTCAAGACGGATTTTGTGTGGACAACATCAAAGCGTTCTGGAAGAGTACTAAACAAGGGATAATCAATGAGCTTAAAACAAAAGAATCCATAGTTCTGCTTGGTGAGTGATTTGGATTTTTTTACATTTTCAATATCAAGGAATATTGTACTCTACATAGTACTTACTTTCTGTCTCACATATTGAATTTTGTGTATGTACACTCTTTCTTTTATAATATAAGGTGATGCTCGGATGGACAGTCCTGGATTTTGTGCACAATACTGCACGTATACCATGATGGAGAATGACTCCAAGAAAATTGTCCACACATTCTCAACAGATAAACGGTATACCCAGAGAAACTCAGTAATCATGGAGAAGGCTTGTTTTATCAAGTGTATAGATGCAATAAGTCAAGAGTTGATATCACTCACAGATATCAGCACTGTTTCGTAAGTGTTTTTCAAAGAACATTTTATTTATGTACACTATTTGGCCCATCATCAAATTTGTTTTTACAGAAACGGGTGAATACAAAGACATGGGCATAAAGCACTCCCTTGACATCTGGCATGGGGCTAAAAACCTTAGTAAAAGGATTGCTGCAGTACGTATTTTTTGTAATGAAGTTGCTGTTTGTGTTTTAAATGTATTTGTAGTATGTGTTGTAAATATGTCTTTATCTGTCTAATAAGGCTGGGCGTGAAAAGCAGTGCGCCACACTACTGATCTGGAACTGAGATATACCCAGTGACGGACTGGCCATTGGGCAATGTGGGCAAATGCCACTGCGGCCGCCTGGTCTCATCACTTGTTGTGGCCGCATCACAAACAAATAAATAGGCTAAATAAAGCGAGGAAGCGGCCGCCTATTGGCGCAATGGCTGCAAGCGGCAGCACCACCAGCGGCTCGCTCGCCGCTCATCACAACTTGTGGCGCACAACCATATAAAAAGGCTAAATAAATAAATAAAGCGGAGATGCGGCCGCCTTTTGGCGGATTGGCCGCCCGCAACCGGCAGAGAAGACAAATGTGGCCTCTCTGCTAAAATTGCCAGGGCCTCTTTTGGTGCCAGTCCGCCACTGGATATACCCAATCATTTCAGGTATTGCTGTAGAAATGCAGACGCGTACGGAGGCTGCATGATAACTCCAAATGAAGCCAATCAACTTTATTACTTACATGAAGTAATGACCATAATCTTATGATTGCTATTCTTTCAGGACCTATGGCATGGAGTTTTACACCCCATCACCAGTGTGCATGAGTGGTTCCTGGTTCCTGTCATCATGGCCCCCTGAAGGACAATGACAAGTCGTTGATTCCAAAGGGCTCTGTAGCACACAAGCAACTATGTGAATTAGTGCTGGATTCACGCTGACTGAAGATCATAACAAAGTACCTGTCTTTGAGGTATGTGTTGCATAACTTGTCAATGCCATTTCACAGTGAACATCTACATTTATATTACATATTTCAAAAATGTTTCATTCAGGTCCACAGCAGATTTGGAGTCTTTTGATGATCACTGATGTATCATATAGAACTCCCTTTTAATATCACACAAATCTTAGTCCACATTTTTATAAGAAAAAATGCACTTATAAAGCATTATGCGCTCTATTTGTTCTTTCTACCCCCTCTCTCCCCTCCCACTCCAGAAAAGGCAGACTCTACAGCAAGAGAACAAAGCTGTGGCGATTGTACAAAGTTCCAAAGGATTACAAAAACGTATCGGACCAGCAGGCGGTCACACTTCGCACAAGGATTTATCTAAGGGAGGGATGGCAAAAACCCTTTCAGACCTGATGACCGAAGAAAGCTTGGGACTCTAGCTGGTGGACCAACCCCAACAATACAAGAGCTAGAGCAGCAACAAGTCAGCAGAGGACTGAGTAAGTCGGTATTATGCAGATGACTAGTATATTCCATCATTACATTTCTTTGACTGAGTAGACACTATGATATAACAGCAATATTGTAAGTAGAATGATGTATTGAAGAAAACAATCCTTTGAATTCATAAATTGTTTTTTTCTTTCAAACAGGACAACTGTCAGAATAGACGGGGAACCAGCTTCTGCCATCAGACTCATCAAAATTATAGCTGTACAGTAATGTCAAATGAAAATATTAGAAACTCAAAACACTGAATAAACAGTTGTGTTCTAAGTTTGCGTTCATAATTTATGCTTATATATTATTACCAAGACAAAGTGGTCCATAAAATATACTGAGGTCACACTTTTTATTTCATTCTTTGTTTTTGTCTTCATTTCATGGTTGTGTTTACATTTCCATGTTGCACTATGGTACAAAATACATGTTCTACATTTGAAGACACACTGACAATGGTGATATAAGTTACAACCTGATATTCTGATTGTGATTACTAATGTGAAAGGTTGTTTTGAATATTCTAATATGAAATTGAATAACTTATAAACTTCCTTGTGATGACTGAACTTTTAAAGTAGCAAGACACATATGTAAAGAATGTTTTTATTGCACACTTGCCAAAATAATGCAGAGTTTAAAATATATATATATATCTACAGTCTGAAAGGAATGAATCTAACATAATTGCCATATGGGTCTGGGTAATGGTCGCAAATCTTTCAAACACCCGATCATTGTCAGTCCTTTGTTGCTGGAAATCCAGAACTTTTGTTGTCATTCATTCGAAAAAATCATTTAGTAAAGAGTCTCGTCCTCTAGCTGGAGGTCTTCTGCTGCTCCCAGTGACACCCGGTGCTCAGAGAGGTTCTCTTCCACGCCTGCCGTATGCCCATCTTGCCTGTGATGTGGGTGGCTTATATTCGATGTCAGAACCCTCAAATGTGTCACCTTCAAAGCTCCAACAACGAAAAAAAAACATTCAATATCAATTTATATACTGAAGTTTATGTATTGACCAAACAACTAATACAGACAGAAGGATGAATCAATGTCTTGCATCTGTAAAGCTAACTTGTAGCATAATATAAATGCTGTAACTACGTAGCAAGACAATGCAGCATTCATACAAGCATTTTACATCATTTGTAGATCGTTTTTTTGTCTTTTAAAATAAATAAATAAAAGGAACACAAGTTTTATAGTAAAACGGTATTTACCATGGAGGAGTCCGACATTTTAAAGGCAGAAAGAAGTTGTAGCTGCAGCAGTGAATACTCGTAAACAAATAGTAAACAAATACACTTGCGCAGCACACACACGGGGGAATTGGCGGAGGCGTTTCCAACGTAAGAAGCTCGTGCGAAGGTGGGGGCTCTTACGCATGCGCACTATTCAAAAATTCACAAATAGTCGTTGGAGTCAACATCGGTAGCAAAATCCTCTCTCACACCTTTAAAGGATCTGTATCATGCTATTTTAGCCATTCCAAAGTAAAGTATAGGCATATATATGATATATTGTACCTCTATCACTATGGAGTACTCATTTTTGAGAGAAATATAAGTATTTTTGGGGGTATTTTCCCTACCCGGAAGACAAGACGCTTCGATTCAGTTAACTCCGCCCCTCTCTCCGCTCATTCCACATTTGCAGTATTATAAATATAAATATCGCTGCAAAAAGTGAAGTTACTTCACATAATGCAGTTATAAGGAGTTGACATGTGCAAAGCAGTTTCATAAATGGCTAACACACACGCTAACACACACGCTAACACGCGTTTTGATTGACTCACCGCTCAGTCTGGACTCCCCATGAGATCGCGTTGGTTATAAAAGTTATAAAAGTTTTAAAAGTTAATCCACTTTGATTCTGGCCAAGGTTCACCAAGCATCCATCAGGTTGGTTGATATAGTAGCTAGCTTAATCCCGGAAAGAAATTCCAACTTCTGGCGAGTGCACTCTTCTTTAGGAAGGTTGAATAGTCCTGTTCCTCTCGTAGCCAAACGCGCATCCGTGGCATTATCGGTAAGAAAAAAGAACAGGCGGTGTCCAGAGTAGATTAGAAAGAGCTCAGTCTTCAAAAACAACACTTATGCTCGGATCCATGGATCCTCCAGCCGTGGGTGCGCTTGATTAGCGTCGTGGGACAGCACAGACGCGTCGGAGAGGTTTTTTTTTTTTTTTTTTTTTTTTTTCAAAAAAAAGACAACAACAAAAAAAAGCTGTTTTATAAATAAAAATCAGGCCGTAAGGCATTACATTACAGACGTAGAGCACTTCCGTTCCGCTGTGACGACACAACTGAACAGCTCAGTCGTTTACCAGGAGAGGGTGGAGCAGCTGCTCAGAGAGCAGGATTCAGGAGGATTACTTAGAACTGCGTGAATGAAGCCAAAAACCGCTCTGGGGGTGTTTTTGATAAGGAAATAGCATAACAACATGGCTAAAAACTCAAAAAAGTCGATTTTGCATGATATAGGACCTTTAAGGAAAGGATCACTTTTTCCAAGTCTTTTAGCCAGGATCTTGGCAAATATTTTGTAATCATTATTTAAAAGACTTAATGGTCAATAACTGCCCATTTGCATCAGATCCTTACCCGGCTTTGGAATAGCAGAGATTATGGCTGAACGCATAGAGGCATTGACTGGTTGGAAATGATATTGTTAAATAGTAGGGTTAAAAGAGGTGCAAGTATGTCTTGGAAGCTTTTATTGAATTCTATGCTGAACCCATCCTCCTCTGGGGCTTTTCCAGAAGAGAGGACCTTGATAGCATCCCTTACCTCTGCTTCGGAGATATGGGAGACCGACATGTCATTCTGTTCTGGTAAAAGTGCTGGGAGACTGATGTTTTTTAAGAATGCACTTATGTCGCAGCTCTGCACTTGATGTTCTGATTTGTATAATGTTGAGTAAAACAGTTGGAAAGCTTCATTTATATCTTTTTGATCGTATACTAGAGTACCATTTTGATCCAAAATTGTTTTATTTGGAGTGCTAGCATCTTTCCCGCCTTATCCCCATATTCAAAATATTTTTTCCGTAGACGATGCAAAGCAAATGCTGTCTCTTCATGCAGAATACTTTCTAAATCAGATTGCAAAATTAATAATTTTTTTCTTTCTCTGTGTTATTTGGATTGATCATGTGTTGCATTTCTGCCTTTTTAAATTTTCCCATTAACATTGTTTTTTCATTCTGCATGTTTTTCCTTTTTGCTGAGGAGTAGCTTATGAGCCATCCTCTGGATGTGGCTTTAAAGGACTCCCAGACTACTTGCACATTTGGGCCAGAATTTAAATTATTGTTTATAAATTCTTCTGTCCTCTCCTGAATGTGGCTAATCAGTTCTTTATCTTTAAAGGTGCTAAACGCAGAACTATGACCCCTTTGGCGACAAGCGGAACTGCATCCAGAGTTGTGCATGCTCATGGACCGCTTGCACGAGCACGAGCTGTTCAGAACACATCAGTGACAGCAATTGCACAAATCTTTTGTTTAGAGTCGTAATGTCTACAGAGGTAAGAAAGTTATAAATCTGTAAGTTATTTTGAATATGTGAAAGGAATTTGCATTTGAGTAAACTACATATTAATGTTTGAGAGGAAAAACAGGGGTAGGAGAAAACTTTTTTCACCATTTATACCTGCTTTGTGTGTTCACTGAGTCCACCTATGATTGGATTATAATGGAAATGCATTCATGAATAAGTTATTACTTTGTATAGGCTAAAAATAATAATCACACCAAACACCCTATTAGTTGGTCAAAAAGTACTAAAATGTCTCAAGCTATATCCGTATTTTGTGTACTTCTTTGGATCTATTATCATCTTTTTGCCTCCTAATTCCAGCGTCTCCTCGTAAAGCTGTCAGAATTTTAAAACAAATACCTTTGTTCCAATGTGAATCGTAATTTATGAGCACGTTTCAGCATGTAATCGAGTCAAAAGTTGCTTACGGAAGAATACGCGTTCAAAAATCAGCTTGCAGTTGTTCAATTTTTACACTTTTGTACAACATATTTGGGGCTAGAGACTGACCCAGCTCAAATATTATTTATCCACACACCCTGAGCTACGGTACATGTGGAATTAGTTTAGTTTAGTTTATTTATTTGTTTGAGCAGTTAACCTGCTCAAAGGGAGTGGGCTGAAGCCAAAGGCTTATAAGCGCCCACCCCAAAATAAAAATAGTAACATTACATTTAATATTTACAAGGTAGCAAATCATAAACAAAGGAACATAGGGCAAAGTAACAATAAATGATGAAGAATAAGACAAAAACAACAGCAAAATAAAGAACAAAAGAATGTGCTACTTTTATGTTATAAAGGTGCATTCATACATATTATACTCTGAGATCTTGCTACTTCCCAGTTGTCATTACTATCCTCAATATAATTTAATTTGGGTTTAATTATCATTAATTATCATTATTAAAGGTGCATTAATACATATTATATTCTGAGATCTTGCTACTTCCCAGTTGTCAATACCATCCTTAATATAATTTAATTCGGGTTTATTTATCATTATTATTATATTTGTTTAATTGAGTTATATGTGAAGTATGATGTAAGCCCTGCATAGTGTGGTGCATTAAAAAGCCAGGGTGTAGAACGGGCCAGTTGAAGAGGGCAGTAACTCCCCCTCAACAAACCCCCACCCAGCTGCCCTAACAGCTGATTTTGTAGATGATGTTCCTATGCTGAGTGGTGAATTAGATGTCTATCCTGCACTGCCCCCTGCTGGGAGAACACACAAACAAACTTGACAGACACATATTAGTTTTTATTTTATCTATTTAGTGTCAGCAAAGATACACAGTTAACAGACCAGAAAAGTGACATATGTCTATTCTGTGGTACTTCTTATAAACAATATCATTGAATACAAAGAACATTAAAATACCTTTTGTGCTATGACAGGATTTTTTTAATATCATATAATTAATAACAAAATAAAGCTTTGTTTATGAGGAATTAACATTCATTAAGCTGCAAAAATACATTAGTTGAAAAGCTTTGTCCATTCAGTCAGGCTTTCTCAGACCTTCTGCCGGAGTTATCCCAATTCTCAGTTTCTACAAAGGTTTAAGAAAGTAACAATAAGACAGAGACACAGGTAGAAAGTCCTGAATTTGCATAATGCAGTTGTACCTGTTTCAGCGTTCCAGGCGTGGAGGCCAGCTTGTAAAGGGACCACAAAGGGAACATCGAAACCGAAGAGAAAGCCAAGAAGAGTCCGAGCCCATAGCCCCATGTCGGGTAGACGTAGGTGTTGTTGTACTTTAGGGGCTTGAACTGGGTCAAAGAGAAGAGCAGTATGCCCTGTAAAATGAAGTCTGTTAGACAAACAAAGAAGCAAATAGTATTTTCTAATGAATTTGTAAACATGGTGACTGAGCCAACTTAAACACATCACAAATAAACTACTGATACCTGAATAATTTTTAGGTAACAGTGTTCAAAACCAACAAAGCTTCTGAAAACCCGCAGCCATAATTTATAATGTACATATGACTAGTTTATAGAGCTCTGCGCACCTCTGATGATCTGATGACGCTCCCTGTTGTTTCTCACAAAAAAGAGCAAATCTGCTTGCCTTAGTTTTAATGATTTGTCACTCTAAATTAGTTTGTTCTTGAAATTAAGAATTGCGCTAAAAACCGTCAGGTTTTCACTCATTCATCCATCCATCCATTTTCTTTCGCTTTATCCGGGGCCGGACGTGGAGGCAGCAGTCTGAGCAGAGACTTCCCGATCCACGCACACCTCCTCCAGCTGTTCTGGGGGACCCCGAGGCGACACCAGGCCAGCTCAGAGACATAGTCCCACCAGCGTGTCCTGGGTCTTCCACGAGGCCTCTTTCCAATAGGACATGCCTGGAGCACCTCCCGAGGGAGTCGACCAGGAGGCAGATGCCTCCTTTCGACGTGAAGGACAAGCGACTCTACTCCGAGCTCCTCCCGGGTGACTGAACTCCTCACCCTATCTCTAAAGGTGCGTACAGACCAAACGCTGACACACCACCAACTTCCATGTTAACCCTATGTAGACGTGCTTCGACGCGAAATGTAAGGAAAGCCGTCCGCACGTATGAAGCGTAGCAAATGCGAACGGTTGAGGATAAACGCGCGTCAAAGCCAGGGAGAACAGCGCAGTACAGAGCAGGGATGCCCCGCCCATTGCTTCATGCACTCAAGTAATCACAATCTACACGTGCATTCATTTACGCCTTGTTAACCAATCAGGGACTGGGCTCAAATAGTGAGCACAAGCGTCACCTGTTACCTGCAGCAGTGGCGCAAAAAGGGCATACGCAATATATGCCTTGCATAGGGGCGCCAATAGTGATGTGTCGGTCGTGAACAATCCGGCTCTTTTGAACGAGTCTTGACAGTGAACGATATGAACAGGTTCGCGGAGGTGAAGTTTTTTTTTTTATTATTCCTCTTTGGGGGTGAGGCGTCACTTTAGTTGTGCAAGCTTATTTTGCGAAACAAAAGTCACTGCTGGAGTGGGGCAGATAGAAGTGTAGGATTGGCAGAGGGACTGTCATCTCCACCTGCAGCCCCACGAGGAGCTCAAAGTGAGCATAAGGCAACAAGTTTGAGAAATAAAAGTCCTACAGTTGCATTGTTTTCTCCCCTCTTGCGCGAGGGAGAGAGAGGGAGAGGAGGAAAAGTTACGTGAATGAAGCAACAGATCGGGCCGTGTGATTGTTTTTTGTGATAACAAACTCCATAGAGGGAAATGTCGATGTTATATTGTGTGAAATAGTGACATTTTTGTTAAAATAAAGTCAATTCAGAGGGTATTTATTTTCTTAAAAAAAAAAAAAAAGCATCAAAGAGCCGTGTGTGTGTGTGTGTGTGGGAGGGGGGGTAGTTGCGCCCCTGACCTGCAGCATGGAGGACAAGTTGATCATCGCGGTTTGCGCTCGGCCTGAGTTGTATGACACGCCTCCTAATTATGATGCTTGCAAAACTTCACGCGCCAGCAAACAGGCGTTTCTCGCGAGTGTGAAGCGGCAATGTTTGGCGTCCAACTAGAGGCTGACGGAGCGTGGACGCACGTTTGGTCTGAACGCACCTTAAGGGGTTCTCACTCAAAAATGCCATTAAAATCCACAATGACAGTTTCGCTAAAAACAAAACTAAAAAATATAATTTTTGGTTGGACGCCTTTAGCTTTCCCTGTGGCATTGTTTACATACAGAAGTCTGCAATGTCAAAAGATCCAGTGTTGTGTTCATTTTCATTATGGATCTTGTGTCTTGATGATGGGAGAGTGAGACCGTTGCGCAAAGATTCTCAATGGGTTTAAAGTCTGGACTCTGTGGCCATATCCATGTGTGAAAATGATGTCTCATTCTCCCTGAACCACTCTTTCACAATGTGACCCGATGAATCCTGACATTGTCATCTTGGAATATGCCCGTGCCATCAAGGAAGGAGAAACTGAACGACGACCGAGGACATTGCCTAACCTGGATCTGACCTCGGATCAGAACAGTTGGTTAAATCTAGGTGGACATTTTTTCTTTTGGTCAGACAGTGTAATAGACTGGTTGACAACTGGCAGGTAGCAAGTGGACCAATGTCACTAATAATCTTACTTTTGGTAGAGGGCGTAATATGGAGAAAACGTCCAGTTGAAGGAGTTAAATGAGATTAAGCCCAACTATAAACTAAACCCCCCTCCTGGAACCACCACCTTAACGTGGTGGAGGGGTTTGAGCACCCGAATGATCCTGGGAGCTCTGTTGTCGGGGGCTTCGTGCCCCTGGTAGGGTCTCCCATGGCAAACAGGTCCTAGGTGACGGGTCAGACAAAGAGCGGTTCCGAAGCCCCTTATGAGAGACCAACAGGCCCGGTTAGAACCATGAGGCCGTCCTTCCGTGGACTCACCACCTGCAGGAGGAGCCATAGGGGCTGGTGCAATGTGATTTGGGCAGCTCCAACAGCTGCCCCCACGACCCGGCAACGGACAAGTGGAAGAAGATGGATGGATGGATGGATGGATGGATAAACTAAACCTCTATACCAATAAAGCAACAGTATATACAAAACCAAGCTAGAAGCTCAGCAAGTTACCCTTATTTTTGTACATACTATACTCTTTTGAAATTGAACAGTTCATTGACTTACTGTGGCCACAGTTGGAGTGATATACTTCCAACAGTATTTCATATAGGGCCACGGGCGATATCCGATCATGTCTGCAATATTGCTGTAATAACGGTCAGCTCCTTGAGACAGACACAAAATAATGATGACAGAAAATGATAAAAAGTTAAAACTGCTTTGACTACCGTACTCTCGACTTACCATAAACCCAACCGATACAGACAGATTCCAGTATGGCGAAGAGTACCAGTGGGATACCGCTGCAGGCATAGTAGTCGAACAGTTGGAAGACATACAACCCACCCTACGTCAAGGAACAATAAAATCAATTTGTTGATAAAATTCTTCAGAGATCTGATTTGTCTCAAAGTCCCACCTCTGTGACCATACACAGGCCAATACCAAGTGACACGAGGCAGACTCCCAGCAGAAGCAGTTTACGGCGATGACCCGTCAAGAAGAAGGAGGGGTACATGTCGGATATGGATGTGACTAAGCCCTCCAGAATCACAAACTACAGAAAAACAAAGAGTTCAGGCCTGTAGAAAATGCACCAAAAGCTACTCCAGACATATCAGTCCCAAAAAATAAATGTTTTACTAAATTAATTTGTAATAACTTTTGTTTTTATTTTGTTTTAAGTAAAAATGTCTTGAATGGTAAATGGACTCAACTTATATAGCGCTTTTCTACCTCCATCAGGCCCAAAACGCTTTACAGTAAGGAACCTGTCACCCATTCATACACCAGTGTACGCAGATACTGGAGGCAAGTAGGGTTAAATGTCTTGCCCAGGACACGACAGTGTGCATTTGCGGGAGCTTGGATTCGAACCCACAGTCTTCTGATCACGGGACGAACAACTCAACCACCGGCACCACCGTCGTTCAAGTGAAATGTCACTCAAAGGACCAGCATTATGTTTTAAAGAATTTAAAATATTCATCAGCCCAGCACAATAAAGGCTTTTTAAATGCAAATAGAGAATTATGATGTGGGAGAAGTGCCTTGGTTTTTGTTTTTCTTTTGAGTCTTAGTTCCCCAAACACCAAAGAGCACCTTCCCCCCATAAACTAATTATGTCATTGATTTCCTGAGCACTTTGTCTAGTTTTTTTCCGCTAATAATTACTGTTATAACCAATAAATTCTGACTCTGAGATGATCGGAATGATCCAAATTCAGATAGGAGCTGAAGAAAGCAATGGAGGCCCCAAGTGGAAGTGTGGTGAAATGATAAAACTTTAAATTATCCACTGCCTCAGGTGTGAACCGTTGCTTTTGGTCACGGCCTTCTATTATATCTTTGGCGAAGAAATGTTCATATATGTTGAGTTTCCAGAAAAGCGCTATATAAAACCGATGCATTGTTATAGGTTGGATCTCGAAAATTTCAAATGTGAAAAAAATACCAGTTACCAGTTGCCTGGAACCCAGTGTTATATTAGACAAGGTCAGTCTTATGATGTGAAACCATGTGCATAGCATGTTGCATAGCAGTATGATGCTAACTTCCTGTCCTTGTTTATTCCTATGGTGAGTTGGCCGTGTCTCGTTGGGGTAAATAAATATATAAACAATACATGGCAGAAAACAAGCAGCTTTTGGATATTTAAAAAAAAAATGTTTTATTTATTTAACCTTTATTTAACCAGGTAAAAACTCATTGAGACTTCCAATCTTTTTTACAAGAGTGACCTGGCTGAGATATTAAAAACTTTACGCAGGAAGTTAATACTTCTGTGTTTATAAATGTAGATGTAGCCTTGAAGCTAAAGGCTAACGCTAATTTGATGTAAACAAATGGTAAAATAGCTCATTCTTATGAAACACATTTGGCTTAACGTTAATTTAAATTTTCTTCCTATTTCTAATCTTATGATTTTTAATTTGAGACGGTGCATGATTCAACATGGCAGCCTGCTGCTGCTAGAAGGACAACAAACTTTTCCTTCCGAAACTTTTTCCCCCTTTGCTATCATCCCCTCTCCATTTTTTGACACACAAGCTGGATAGTTCAGATCTGGATCACTTGGAAGATTACATCGACGAATGTTACGACAGACTCCATGACAAAAACACGTAAAGCTAAAAAAACATGCACTGAGAACACAACCGCTTAATCAACTGATGATACCCGACCAACGACTCCCCCGAAACCAACCGGCAGCTCCGAGATAAGCGACATACTGTTATCCATCAACGATCGTTTGACCTCCCTGGATGCCAGACTTTCACTGATCGAAGCTTTGCACAAAGAATTCCAAGAACTCCGCCACAGTCTGGAATACAGCCAACATCAGATCGACTCGCTCGTTAAAGAAAATACAACACTTCACCGCTCAGTAATGACGCTCACTACCCAATTCACTGAGGTATCCACGCATATTGAGATGATCACTGCTGAAAATAAAACCATGAAAGAGACCATACTGGATTTACAGGCACGCAGCATGAGAGACAACTTAATCTTCTCCGGCATTTCTGAAACAACTACAGATGACCCCGAAAAACTAGTGAAGGATTTCATGGCAAACCAGCTCAAACTCCCACCAGACACTGTCAACAAAATCACCTTCCATCGTGTACATCGCATTGGACAAAAACTTCCCAACTCAACTCGACCCCGGGCCATCATCGTGAAATTTGAACACTTCAAACAAAAGGAACTGGTTCAGCGACAAGGCAGACAGCTGAAAGGAACCCACTACGGACTTAATGATCAATACCCGCCAGAAATCAACCGCAGACGCAAGCAGCTTTTCCCCATCCGCATAGATCCAGAAAGGTAAAAAAGCAACCATTACAGTAGACAAGTTATACATTGATGGACAACTATTCAAAGACAAGGACATTACACCATGGCTTTACTAACTGTAACTAACTGAAGGACAATTACGGACACAATCGACCTGGATTTTAAATTTGCTCAATATGATTTACAGAACACCGAGAACGACATCGACCCTGAACATAACTTCTTTACAACATCTGTCAATGACTGTCAGTATTACACAGAGGACCTTTACAATTGCAAATTCAAGAACGTTAATGCTTTTTCGGTAATCCCCTTCAAAAGTCGAAGCTTATATGCTAACATTGACCACATCAACAGCTATTTAAAACAGTTTTCAAAGCCATTTAATGTAATTTTAATAACAGAAACATGGCTTCAAAATAACAGAGAAATGGACTTTAGTATCGAAGGTTATGAGTTTACAAGTATGAACAGACGAAACAAGCATGGTGGGGGCGTAGCTATGTTTGTAGACTCAAACTACAGTTATAAAGTAATGGAAAATAAGACTATGGCAGTGGATGATGTACTTGAATGCCTTACTGTAGAAATTGCAAGGGAAAAAAAGAAAAATATAGAGTTTTTTTCTAATTGGATGGAGGAGCACTTTTCAAGCTCAAATCAGAAAGTGATGTTTGTGGGGGAGATCTTAATATCGATCTGTTAAATCCAAATAAACACAAAAAGACGGATGAATTTATAAATACCTTATTCAGCATAGGTTTGTATCCTTTAATAACTAAACCGAGTAGAATTAAAACCCATAGTGCTACTATAATTGACAACATTTTTTCAAATTAAATTAAAAACTGAAATAATCAACGGACCAATGATAAATGATATCAGTGATTACCTTCCAGTTTTTGTAATATATAAAAATGAAGATCAAAAAAATCAAAATAATGAAGAGGAAACCATGTACTGGTTTAGAAGGGTAAAAACAGAGAAAACTATCGATGCACTTAATAAGGAGCTATTGATGCAAGATTGGAGAATTATATACAGAGAGAATGACACTAATAAAGCATATGATGAGTTTGTGCAAGTCAGGGTTTCCGTTAGCCGGCTGTAGCCGGCTTTTGGCCGGTTTGAAAAGCAAATGGCCGGTAAAAATAATTTCCATCGGCCAAATTGGCCGACAGTAAAAAATATGGAGAGAATATAAAAAACATATATTAAATACTACATGTCACCTAAGTCAGTGACTAACATAAAGTGTTTTTGAGACAGCTCTAAATATTAAAAAAAGGTTCAATATTTCTATCAAAATAAGTTTCGATTTACGCCCTTAGCTCATTTTACCAAAGCGCCATCATCGCGAGGCAAGGCACATAGGGCCCGCAGCGTAAGGGCCCCGCATCTCAGTCAAACTATGGTGTTTCACTGGTTACTCAACGCGCTGTTACGGGACAACGCTCACTCACTCTCCGCCCACGCGGCCTTGTCAATGAGGGGTTCAATCCATGCGGCTCTCACAAGCACGGTTACCTACGGTAACTCCGGTTCTCCGACACAAGCACGGTTACCTACAGTACCTCTGGGTCTCCGACACAAGCACGGTTACCTACAGTACCTCCAGGTCTCCGACACAAGCACGGTTGATCTCTGGTCATTGGTTCTGTTCTCTGAATAAGTGTTTATAGTACTCCATTTTCAGACAGCTGCACGCCGTCTCCCCGCTTCACGCGGCCCACTGTCTCCGTGCCTCGCATATTCGGCTGTCGCCCTGCCTCGCAAGCCCGGCTGTCGCCCTGCCTCGCACGCCCGGCTGTCACCTTGCCTCGCACGCCCGGCTGTCGCCCTGCTCGCACGCCCGGCCTCGCACGTCCGGCTGCCGCCCTGCCTCGCACATCCGGCAGTTGTTTCGTTTCGGTTTCCGGACGCGCTCCGCCCTCTTTGGGGGTTTTCATCAGGGCAAACCTCTTCAAAATCTATACGCCTTTCACTCGTAGATCACAAATTTCAATTACAGCTCGTTCTACTCCGGCATATCATGCTATCCCCGATGCTCTGTCACGTCTAAAGACTGCTCATCTCAATAGTCTCTCGCATAGACCGCGGCACTACATGCTCCCTCATCTCAAAACTCGCCATCCGACGTAAACTTCCACTTCGAATGCCTCAATCAACCCAAGGCTCTGCCTATTCAGCAACCATTCGATCAAAACCCCTCGTCGGAGGGCCCGCCGTCACGGTCTCTGCTGCCCTGGTCGGAGGGCCCCGCTGTCTCTATCTCCGCCGCCTCGCGGAGGGCCCCGCGTCTCTACCTCTGCCGCCCTCGCGGAGGGCCCCGCGTCTCTATCTCTGCCGCCTCGCAGAGGGCCCCGCTGTCTCTATCTCTGCACTGTCTCCATCTCTGCCGCTCTCGCCGGAGGGCACCACGGCACAATCTCTGCCGCCCTCGCTGGAGGGCACTACGGCACAATCCATGCCGCCCTCGTCGGAGGGCCTCGCCGCTTCTGCCTCTACTCTCGGCGGCTTCAGCACGGAGGCACTTCCGGCCCCTCGCCGGAGGGTCCTTCCAGCTCCCTTGCCGGAGGGTCCTTCCAGCTCCCTCGCCGGAGGGACTTTCCAGCTCCCTCGCCGGAGGGACTTTCCTGCTCCCTCGTCGGAGGGACTTTCCTGCTCCCTCGCCGGAGGGACTCTTCTGCTCCCTCGCCGGAGGGACCTTCCATCTTGCCATACAGTTCCGCTCAGACCCCGGCTACCTCTTTTGGGGGAAGATGCTGGCCATCATCATCAACACCAGGCAGTCAGTATCGTTCGGCCATCTTCCGCCGGGGTCTAAGCCCCAATCTCAATTAAGTTCGATAAAACTTTCTAACGCAACACGTCTCTGTGAGTCTTTTCAGGTTGAAATGAAGCTTGAGCGCAAATTCAACCTGGAGACGTACCTGCAGCCTTCACTCATCTTTCATGGCTGCCTTCACCAGCATCCAATCACGGCCCCATCGCAAGCGCGCTTTCGCATCAGCAATCAGCGCAGCGCTGTCCCGCTCAGCCATTCACAGTCCAGGATCCCCTTCATAAGCTCCCCGGTCAATCACTCGGAGTTTCACAGCGTGCAGTGACCCTCCTCCGCCCCTCTACCTCACGGGCTTTACCCGTCACATCTACGCGCATCGGGTCCCGTTATACCACCACCAGGTCCAGGCTCCGGGGGAAGATGCTGGCCATCATCATCAACACCAGGCAGTCCGTATCATTCGGCCATCTTCCGCCGGGGTCTGAGACCCAATCTCAATTAAGTTCCATAAAACTTTTCAGGTTGAAATAGCCGTGTTTTTGGACCCACTAAAGCATTTGTGTAACGCTCTGTCTAAATGTAGATTGTTATTGATAATACACCATGTTCATTATGTATATATTTTTTAATGGCCGGTAATTCTTGTGAATGGCCGACATTTCACGACCCAGCCGGCCAAAGTGGCCGACAAAAAAAAAAAGTCTAGCGGAACCTCTGGTGCAAGTATTTCAAAAGGTTTATGATAAAAATTGTCCAACGAAAAAATACAGTAATAACAGAAAGTGTAAAGAAAACCCATGGATGTCTAAGAGATTGTTAAATGCAGCAAGAAAAAAAAATCACTTTACAAAACGTTTATAAATAATAGAACAAAAGAAGCGGAAGATAAATATAAGAAATATATAAATAAACTGACAGGTATCATTAGAAAATGTAAACAGGATTATTATAATAAGTTGTTAGATAGCAATAAGAACAATATTAAAGGCTTGTGGAATATCTTAAATAGTTTAATTAGAAATAAACCAAGAATTATTAATTATCCACAATATTTCAAAGATGAGGATAAAACTATAAAAAATAGGAATGAAGTAGTCGAAACATTTAATAAATTCTTTGTAGATGTTGGCCCGAACCTTGCTGCAAAAATTGCAAAACATTGAGAACTATAATTGCGAGCTGATAGACACAAATCCTATGTCCATGTTCCTCAATCCTGTTGAGGAAAAGGAGATACTGGACATTGTTAAAGGATCTGTATCATGCTATTTTAGCCATTCCAAAGTAAAGTATAGGCATATATATGATATATTGTACCTCTATCACTATGGAGTACTCATTTTTGAGAGAAATATAAGTATTTTTGGGGGGTATTTTCCCTACCCGGAAGACAAGACGCTTCGATTCAGTTAACTCCGCCCACATTTGCAGTATTATAAATATAAATATTGCTGCAAAAAGTGAAGTTACTTCACATAATGCAGTTATAAGGAGTTGACATGTGCAACACAGTTTCATAAATGGCTAACACACACGCTAACACGCGTTTTGATTGACTCACCGCTCAGCATGGCCTCCCCATCGTCGGGTGTTTACGTTATGGCCCTCGTGTTGGTTATAAATGTTAATCCACTTTGATTCTGGCCAAGGTTTACCAAGCATCCATCAGGTTGGTTGATATAGTAGCTAGCTTAATCCCGGAAAGAAATTCCAACTTCTGGCGAGTGCACTCTTCTTTAGGAAGGTTGAATAGTCCTGTTCCTCTCGTAGCCAAACGCGCATCCGTGGCATTATCGGTAAGAAAAAAGAACAGGCGGTGTCCAGAGTAGGTTAGAAAGAGCTCAGTCTTCAAAAACAACACTTATGCTCGGATCCATGGCTCCTCCAGCCGTGGGTGCGCTTGATTAGCGTCGTGGGACAGCACAGACGCGTCGGAGAGTTGCTGTTTTTTTTTTTTTTTTTTTTTCAAAAAAAAAAAAAAAAAGTTTTATAAATAAAAATCAGGCCGTAAGGCATTACATTACAGACGTAGAGCACTTCCGTTCCGCTGTGACGACACAACTGAACAGCTCAGTCGTTTACCAGGAGAGGGTGGAGCAGCTGCTCAGAGAGCAGGATTCAGGAGGATTACTTAGAACTGCGTGAATGAAGCCAAAAACCGCTCTGGGGGTGTTTTGATAAGGAAATAGCATAACAACATGGCTAAAAACTCAAAAAAGTCGATTTTGCATGATATAGGACCTTTAAAGGGTGTAAAAATAAAACCTCGACAGATTATTATGACATGGATATGAAAACTTTAAAAAGTGTTATTGAAAGTATCTCTAAGCCGTTAACATACATCTGTTACCTATCGTTGCAAACTGGACAATTTCCTGATGGTATGAAAGTAGCAAAAGTGATTCCTCTGTTCAAGCAGGAGATAAACATCTCTTACAACACAGCCTGTTTCCCTTTACCGCAATTCTCCAAAATCTTAGTGAAGGTTTTTAACTCTAGACTTGACAGCTTTATTGAAAGTAATAAATTACTCTCTGAATCAGTTTGGTTTTAGGAATAATCACTCAACTTCACATGCACTCTTTGATATAATTGATGAAATAACTAATTCTGTAGACAAGAAGAAATATGCAATAGAGTTATTTATTGACCTGAGTAAAGCATTTGACACAATAAACTATGATATATTAATTAATAAACTAGAACATTATGGGATTGGGGGTAGCACTACAGTGGGTCACCAGTTACTTAAAAAATAGAAAACAATGTGTGAAAATTGGTGATTACCAGTCGAGTTGTCAAGAAATTGTGTGTGGCTTACCTCAAGGGTCCATTCTGGGTCCAAAATTGTTTAATATGTACATTAACGACATTTGTAAAACTTCTCAAATACTTAAATTTATCTTGTTTGCAGATGATACAAATATTTTTGCATCAGGAGACGATTTACAACAACTGTGTCAAATTGTTAACTTGGAACTCAGAAGTGTCAATAAGTGGTTCAAACAAAATAAATTATCCTTAAATCTGAGTAAAAGCAAAATGATGATATTCGGCAACCGTAATTCCAATGCTCAGGAAGCAATTCAGATAGAGGGTGTTGTTATAGAGCGGGTGCATGAAATCAAATTCCTTAGTGTTATTATAGATGATAAAATGACTTGGAAATCGCACATTAAATATAGAACTACTACAATTTCTAGAAGCATTGCAGTAATAGAAAAAGCAAAGCACATTTTAAACATCAAAGCTCTGCATACCTTATACTGTTCTCTGATTTTGCCCTATTTAAATTATTGCACTGTGGTTTGGGGTAGTACCTATAAAAACACAGTAAAACCAATAGTAATGCTGCAAAAAAGAGCTATCCGATTAATTCATAAAGTTGGGTTTTTGGACCACACAAACTCATTATTTTTAAAATCAAAGATCATGAAGTTTTTTGACATTGTTGAGTTCCAAACTGTACAGATGTTATACAAAGCAAGGTACAAACTGTTACCGGGCCAAATACAAAGAAGGTTCCAAGAACGTACTGGTCGTTACAAATTACGTGATGAAATTGAACTTTAGGATTCAGAAACATAGCACAACTTTGAAAAGTTTTAGCCCGACAGTTAATGGGGTACAATTGTGGAACAAAATGGAGATGGAGTTGAAACGATGTCCAAACATCAACCTGTTCAAATATACAGTAAATACAAACAAAAGACTTTTGAAAAGTACAGAGAAGAAGAAACACGTTGCCACAAGGGGGAGTTGTAGGATCAATTTGCATTTGCATTCTATTAACTAAGACAGTGTTGTTGCTCTGAACGGTTGTCATTCTATTGCTCTAAATTACAAATTGAGAATTAGGATAAGCGAGTTATGAATCTGCTGAGAGGGACCCTCCCAACGGGCTCATAAACCTCGTCTTTTAACGCACCACTAAGCATAGGAACATCATCTACAAATACAGCCAGTTAGGGCAGCTGGGTGGGGTTTGTTGATGGGGAGTTACTGCCCTCTTCAATGGACCCGCTCTACACCCTGGCTTTTTAACGCACTACAGTATGTAGGGCTTACATATTACATAATCCATTGAACACACAAAAAATAAGAAATTTAAATTTAAAAAATTCAATGATGGAAATGACAACTGGGAAGTTGCAAGATCACGGATAATATGTATATTAATGTGCCTTTTGAACACAGAACTAGTGCCTTTTGGAAGTTGTTAACTGTATTTGGCAGTGGTAACCATCTGTAACCTTCTGTAACCATCTGTAAAGAAAGAAAGAAAAAAGAAAAAAAGGGTGTGTGTATGTATGCATATATGTGTATAAATAACTTAATGATCGCCTTTTTCACTTGCTTTGTATTAGTCATCGCGTACATGAAATGAGACAGTTGTTGTAGTTGTGTTTCCTTTCAGTTGTGTTTCCTTTCCGTTCCGTTAAATTCTGTTAATTTATATTTATACGAACATTTCTAGAGGTGCTTTGTGGGTGTGGTCCGTGTTGAAACGGCCGCTCTGGTGGGTTGTAGGCTCTCTTTTGCCGGTGGGGCAAAACACAAATCAAAAATCAAAGTATGATGTTGCTTAATGTAGGATTGATAATGTAATTATAACAGGTAAAGTTGTCACGGAGGGGTACGTTCTGTGTGTGTGCATGCTGTGTTCCCGGGCTCATGTGTCTTGTACTTTGTAACATGCTCCCTGTACTAGTGTGATTTGATCAATTGTTTTGATTTCAATGATGTCGGGGGTGGGCGCTTATAAGCTTTTGCTTCAGCCTACTCCTTTTGAGCAGAATTTTAACTGCTCAAATAAACTAATAAACTAAACTAATTTGTGGTTGTCTTTGTGGTGAGTTTGTAATGTTTTTATTTTACAGCACAGAGACACTGATGCTGTTTACTTCACTGTCCAGGCCAAGAAAGATGATCATCATGAAGAAGAAGACCGACCAGAGCTGAGGCAGAGGCATCATGGCCACGGCGCGAGGGTAAGCGATGAACACCAGGCCCGGTCCTGGGTCAACCAGAAACAACATGTGTAAGTGTGGACTGTAAATAAGAAATGCAGCTGGAGTTCATCAGCACCAACCTGCCTCCACCACTGTTTCGATGCTGACTCCTAGCTCATACGACATATATCCCAGCACAGAGAATATGGCAAAACCAGCAACTATACTGGTGGTGCTGTTGAGCAGGCAGAGAGCGAAGGCATCTCTGTGGAGAACAGCCATAAAACAGGAATAAGGCTTTACAGTAGCTTGGTTGCTCGCATCCAACATCACACACAACACCGTATTTACAAGTTTAAAAAAAAGGGCTGGGCAGAAGTAATTTGCACATCACATCAGAAAACTAAGGGGGTCACGTGGATAACGAGTATGAAGTGCAGAAATGGATCAGCATCAGAGTACTTTCTGCATTTTCTACACTTGCAGCATATTCCCATTTGCATATCCGATTTGGGGCCCTAATTTTGTAATACATACAGGATATTTCAACAGGTTAATTATGTGCAACATGCCAATGTAGTGAGGTGAATGTTCTGGCAGCGTTGCCGTAACCTGGGCAGGGGGCGTGTCTATACCTTAGCTTCCGCGTATGGTTAATTCATTTGAGTATAAAGCGGCTAGCCAGCTTGTGGTGCAGGTAAGCTGTCCCTGCCTCCTTTGTGCCCTGCAACACTGCATACTCTGGTAAGATGTTATAATCTACAGCTTGTACTACAGAATCTGTTGCGCTGTCCAATATGTCTTTATACTGTGTTTGTGTATGACCCTGTAGCCAGCCTGTCAAGTAGCGCGGCGTTAGTTTGGCGTCATTGCCCCGCCGCTGTGTCATATGAAGCTACGAACGCCTGGGCATAGGAGTTCCTGACGGACTGTTTGGGGAACGGGTCGAGGCATAAAGCTGTCGCGGCATGAGAGAACCGCGTGTAAAAATGTCTTCAAGTATTGGAGCTGGGAGCTAAAGCCACTGCTGTTTTAGTTTGGGTTTTTCTTTTTGTTATGTTTATGATTTGGGTCACCTCAGTCTGAGTTATTATGTTGAGTTTGCTTACCAGGTTTGAACTAGAATTAAAATAAACAGTGTTTTTTATAACAACTTTATAATAAATCAGCCTAAATGGTATTTTGTCTCAGTCTCTCTTTGGTTACACCACGTCCATAACGTACCAGGCCCTAGTAGCTAAATTGTGGGATTCTGGGGGGAGGCCCGGCCACTAGGCTCCTTCCGCTTGGTTACACCAACAAAATAGCATATTTTATTTTTCAGCTTTAGCATCTGTTTTGATAAATGACCCCCAAACAAGTTTTACAGCATCTAAACAGGAATAACAAAAATAATTTACTCACTTGTAGCAGTTGTTGTTTCGTTGGTTGTAACTCCCCAGAGAGGCCAGGCAACCAATACCCACAGTGTAGGAGAATAATACCTGACTGGCAGCATCCATCCACACCTGTAAACATCTTAAAGTTAAGGAGGAACAGACATGGATTTATGTCTAAAGAAAAATGCGACATCTACATGTGGAAAAGCAAATAAATTGAGCAAAACTAGCCTTTAACTTCCTGTTGACCAGTATAGGGCAAAGACTACTTCCTGTCACAATTTTAACGAAAATAAAAAATAAAATTGGATTTTAAATAATAGAAGAAGACTTGAAGAAACGCTGAGTTTGTTTCGTAAACATTATTTCAGATAGTGATGCTATTTTAACATTTGTTAGCGTTAGCCTTTAGCTTCAAGGCTAAAACACTTAGTGTCTGTCTCTAAAAGTGTGAAATTACATGATCAAACCAAATTGCCTTTTTGGCTAGCAGCATTTCCGTATAGTTTCAAACATTTACACGACATATTATTTCAGTCGCCAGAAGACATTTTATATTGCATAATGTTCGACTTGTAAGCTAATAACAGTTGCTCATCATTCGTTAGCATTTTGATCTTTATACTGTTGTAGTAATTCCTGTTACAGTAAAAAATAAAAGAAACATTATCTAGAATTGGCGGGGGACGTGGCTTTTTTGTCATATAATTTACCCTAGGAAGTTAGCATCATCTCGCTATGCTATATGCTACTAAAACTACCAAAGTGGCTGTCTCTGTGTGGTTCCAGATATGGTGTCCAAACTTTGCAATGTCGCTTCACCTGTGGGTCCGACAGTCGACTGGGATCAGGCCAGAGATAAAATCCAATTCCGTCGGCGGCTCCCGGTAAAGTCACACCACGAATGAGCAAAGCAGCCATCATGAGGTACGGGAACGTGGCCGTGAAGTACACAACCTATACACAACAGCTGGGTTAGAAATAAAAAAAATAAAAATACAGGTGACCGACCACCTCAGCGTGTAGTGCAATATTTTGATCAAAGAAAACTTGTGGTTTACTTTGCCTGAACTCTTAACTCCTTTCCAGATACAAAAGTAGCAAATGATCCAGCAGAGGAGGAGACATCCCGCCAGATCCCAGCGGATACTCCCCATCTCCTCTATTCCCCCGGACAGCCCCAGAATTCGTCTCCTGCAACAGTGCCAGGTTCTAACATCAGTTAAAAAGTTTCATAAAAACATATATTTTCTTTATTTTGAAACTTACTGCCAGAATTCTTCAACAGATGATGTTGCATTTACAGAAAGCGAATCATTTGCAGTTTGAATGCAGTTCACTAAAAATGGGAAGGACAGTTTATGTTTAGGTTATTACCAACTATTGGTGCAAATTAGAAAAGTGACATATGCAAAGATTACTTTTGTGGGCTTTAAAGTTATGGTGTTTTTCTGTGTAGTTTTGGCTGTGCAATAGTTTTTTGTTGGTTTGGTTTTGGAGAGACATTTTCCCCTTGACGCTGTGTTTTGGTGATGACTATAGTGACGTTTGCTTAAAGGAGCTGTATCATGCTATTTTAGCCATTCCAAAGTAAAGTATAGGCATTTATATGATATATTGTACCTCTATCATTATGGAGTACTCATTTTTGAGAGAAATATAAGTATTTTGGGGGGTATTTTCCCTACCCGGAAGACAAGACGCGTCGATTCAGTTAACTCCGCCCCTCTCTCCGCTCATCCCACATTTGCAGTATTATAAATATAAATATCGCTGCAAAAAGTGAAGTTACTTCACATAATGCAGTTATAAGGAGTTGATATGTGCAACACAGTTTCATAAATGGCTAACACACACGCTAACACGCGTTTTGATTAACTCACCGCTCAGTCTGGCCTCCCCATGGGATCGCGTTGGTTATAAAAGTTAATCCACTTTGATTCTGGCCAAGGTTCACCAAGCATCCATCAGGTTGGTTGATATAGTCGCTAGCTGAATCCCAGAAAGAAATTCCAACTTCTGGCGAGTGCACTCTTCTTTAGGAAGGTCGAATAGTCCTGTTCCTCTCGTAGCCAAACGCACAGCCGTGACATTATCGTTCGGTAAGAAAAAAGAACAGGCGGTGTCCAGAAAGAGCTCAGTCTTCAAAAACAACATTTCTGCTCGGATCCATGGCTCCTCCGGCCGTGGGTGCGCTTGATTAGGCTCGTGGGACAGCACAGACGCATCAGAGAGTTGCTTTTTTTTTCTTCTTCTTCTTCTTTATTTCTCTCTTACAACAACAAAAAATTAAAAAGCTGTTTTATAAATAAAAATCAGGCCGTAAGGCAATACATTACAGACGTAGAGCACTTCCGTTCCTTTGTGACGACACAACTGAACAGCTCAGTCGTTTACCAGGAGAGGGCGGAACAGCTGCTCAGAGAGCAGGATTCAGGAGGATTACTTAGAACTGCGTGAATGAAGCCAAAAACCACTCTGGGGGTGTTTTTGATAAGGAAATAGCATAACAACATGGTTAAAAACTCCAAAAAGTCAATTTTGCATGATATAGCTCCTTTAACGGCAAGTCAGAATCATTTCCGTGGGCTTTGGACCGAAAATAAATGACTTGTTTCTGTTTTATGTTGTTTCAGGTCACTATTGCCTCCTGCAATGTTTAAAGTGTTAACCCTAACCCTGCTGTATGTGTGTATTAGATGAAACATAATATGCCTCCTTTAATAAAAACATCAGACTCTTATGATGTTTCTCAGATATACAACAGCACTACTACTAAATAACAAAAGATGATTGGCTTTTGAAGATACCTGTGTTCCAGGTGTTGTTGCAGCTGGCCCAGGGCAGTTCAGATTGAAACGAAGAGAAGAGATAGAGCAATGCCCAGGCCAAAATGACAATATAATACATGCAAGTGTACAGCATGAGGATCAGCCCCCCAAATCCAATGCCTGGAAGACAAAACAGTGTAGTGTTAGTTAACCCATACACTTGCAGCTGATCAGCCACAGTAAATGTTTCTATTGTTTAAATATATATATTTTATTTAATATCTACTTCTGATGTCTATTTTGCAAGTTATCATTGAAAATTTGGCAAAAAGCGATGAGACAAGATGTGTGCCTATTAAAGAGAGACAGTTTGTATTCATTTGAACAGTCTGTTCTGATTATTCAGTGATTTTAAGCTGATCATTAATTACTCTGACGCACTTTTCAGGGAAGGAAAAGGCATTAAAATGTAAAACCGTGTTAACATCGGGCTTATGCATTGCACACTGACCATTCAACATCTTAGTTTACAAACTCCTCCAAGATTAACCTCTGTCACCTTTGGTGAGGGAACTGTTTTTGAAAGTCCTGTAATTTCTGGAAAGGGAGGTCAAGTACAGTGGTTCATGGTGGTACTTTGGCTTCTGCATCTGCAATTTTAGACTTTGTACATTTTAATTTGGGTTCATTTAATTCATGCTTTAGTATATGATTTAAATTCAATGGTTTAGAAATGGTTCAAGGGCCAATACAACTCAAAGTAAAACAAAATCTACAAAAAGATAACTGACAAATATTGTACCAACATTATTTGGAAGTGATTGGAATCCCAAATCTTATTGTGGCTGAAAGTCCTTCACACATGTGTTTTCATACATATTGTCTCCACTTTTGGATTGGATCATTACAAGAAAATAATTTGACCTTTGTGACAGTTGTTGTTCTACTTCAATAGTGTGCTTGCCCTTAGGCTGCGCTATTGCATATCTCTCGGAAGCGCCAGCTTCCCGCCCTGAGAGGATCAAAGAACTGACCGCTCCAATCATCCTTGGGGGTCCACAACCCCTGTGCCCTATAAAAGGGGGACTCTCCCTCCAATCGTCTCCTTTTTCTCTCAGCTTACCTGAGTTCTGGATCTCCTGAACAAGAAGACTAGAAGAATAGAAGAATGACTCACCGCACTCCAACGCTTGATCCCCCGTCGCCCTCCGGCGTCAAGCTACGGGTGTGCGGCTCCAAGCGGCGCCGTTACTCGCACGGGATCAGCACGTTAGCTGCTTCCTGTGCCTGGGCCGGCGCCACTCCACTGAAGACTGTGCCGCTTGCCTCGCGCCCCCTCGTGAGGAGCGCGAGCGTCTTCGAGCCTTTATGGCTCCTGCCTCCCCGAAGCTATCCGAGCAGAACTCTGATGATTCCCCGGCCCCAGCCCCGCCGGTGCGGGAGCGGACGCTCCTCTCCCAGGAGAGGAGCGCCTCTCAATCACTGCATTGTGAAGAGGCCTTTCCGCATGCTCACGGTGCAGCAGCTGCTGCAATGCATCAGGCCCGGAGACTGGATGACTTCAGTGGACCTTATGGACGCATACTTCCACATCCCAATTGCCCCAGCGCGCAGGGAGTTTCTCCAGTTCGCTGTTGGGGACAAATGTTACGAGTATTGCCGCCTCCCATTTGGCTACTCCCTGGCCCCACGCACCTTCTCCAAGTGTGTGGAGGCAGCGCTGGAACCGTTTTGCCGTCGAGGTCTCAGAATCCTGACTTACTTCGACGATTGGCTTATTCTGGCCTCCTCCCCACAGGAGGCCGAAGCCCATACGACCGCTGTGTTGAGGCACATTCTCGGCTGGGGCTGGTCGTCAATCAGGAGAGAAGTCAACTGTCTTCGACCCAAGATTTGGTCTATCTGGGTCTGCGCTTGGACTCCGGGGGCATGAGGGCCAGTGATTCTGGATCTTGGACAACGGGTGTTGGATGGCCCGCGGATTGTTCCGCAGCAAATCCGCTCCGTGCTCGGCAGGATGGCATCAGCCCACCCAATGGTTCAACTGGGGCTGCTGCACAGGAGAGGTCTCCAACTTTGGTTTTCATGCCTCGGGTCCCGCCGAGGGAGGGACTTGACGCTAGCGCGGTTGTCCCCCGCCGCAAGGTCCGACGTAGAATTCTGGTTGGACCCGGAGCGCCTCCATCAGGGGGTCCAAATGGGCTACGTGCTCCAGTACACAGAGGTGTTCATGGATGCATCCCTGACCGGCTGAGGCGGAGTACTGGGCCATCTCACAGTGAGCGGTGTTTGGCCCCCGTCTCCGAGACACATCAACCTCCTAGAGATGGAGGCGGTGCAGAAGTCTGTACCGCCTCTACGGGGTCACCACGTCTTCGGTCGGACAACACCTGAGTGGTGGCCTACCTGAACAGGCAGGGCCCCCGCTCTCCGCAGGCTGGCAGCGGAGGTGCTCATCTGGCCGAGCACTCACCTGACCTCTCTGAAAGCGCGCCACATTCCCGGATCGTCAGCGCGGACAGAATGCCCAGAGGGGGAGCCCTACGGGGCGAATGGGGCCTGGCACCCGAAGTCGCAGCGGAGGTGTGGCCCCGGTTCGGCAGACCGGTGACCGACCTTTTCGCCTATGCAGAGAACGCACAGTACCCACTCTGGTTCTTGCTCAGGTCAACAGACGGGGCTCCTCGGCGTGGATGCCATGGCCGTCCGGCCTGCTTTCCCGTCTCCGCCCCTGCGCCTCTGCTCCACAGAGTGAGGACAGAGGGCGCACTCATCCTGCTCATAGCCCCAGACAGTCCGAGCGCCAGGTGGTACCCCGACTTGGTGTCAATGGCACAAGGGGATCCGTGGCCCCTCCCGGACAGACCGGACGCCCTGACTCAGGCGTGGGGGGCCCTCCTGTCGCGTCCGGTACTGGAGGCTGAAAGGGGAAGTTGCTAAACCTTGGCCTCCCCCCTTCAGTTGTTGCCACAATTCAGGGTGCTCGGGCCGCGTCTACGACCAGAGCTTACAGGGTTCGTTGGCGTCTCTTCCCTGACTGGTGTTCAGAGAGGGACCTGGACCCTACATCCTGTTCTATACAGGACATACTCAGTTTTCTCCAGGGACTGCTGGAGAAAGGCAGGGCCGCCGCAACCCTAGGGGTTTTTGCGGCGGCCATCGTTACTGGGCACGTGGTGTTCGGAGTCCACACTGCTCACAGTCATCCCTTGGTGAAGCACTTCCTTCAGGGCGTTCGTAGGCTTAGACTGCCCTTGCGCCACCCGGTCCCGTCCTGGGACCTTCAGACTGTACTGGAGGGCCTTTCGGGGCCCCCGTTTGAACCAATTCGCCAGGCAGGGATGGTTTGTCTGTCCTTCAAGACTGCGATCCTTTTAGCTCTGGCGTCAGCTAAGAGGATGGGTGATCAGGTCCAGGGCTCATCCCCCTCCGCAAGCGCGGCGGGGGATGAGCGACGACACCGCCTTTGCCCGATTAGAGCGGTGCGTCACTATCTTGAATGGACTGTCAGCTTCAGACACTCCGATCAGTTGTTCGTCTGCTTTGGGGTCAGGAACAAGGGTACCCCACTGTCCTTTCAACGCTTCGCCCACTGGATATGCCTTGCCATCCGCACTGCATATGAGGCACAAGGTTGTTTGTTTATGTTTATTGGGTAGGGACAGTGCAAGTTAAGGAACAAGCCACACCGGATTGTAGCCTTGGGCTAATTTCCATCCGTCGTCCCCCATGCGCACTCTCAAACACACTCGCATTCATCCTGGCCTATTGTACATGTTTTAGTGGTAGGGGAAACCGGAGTACCCGGAGGAAACCTACGCAGACACGGGGAGAACATGCAAACTCCACACAGAAAGGCCCCGTCCCTGGTGGGAATCGAACCCGGACCTTCTAGCTGTGAAGCACGAGCGCTAACCGCTGTACTACTGTGCCGCCCCCCCCTCCGCCAACAGTGGTCAGAGCTCACTCCACTAGTGGAGTTGCGGCTTCGACGGCACTACTCCATGGCGCTTCGATTGAGGAGGTCTGCATGGCAGCCTCTTGGTCGTCCTCTTCAACGTTTGTGCAGTCATATCTGCAGGGCGTTGCTACGGGTTCAGTTGCCCAGGCAGAGTGGCAAGTTGCCCAGGCAGAGTGGCAAGAACAAGCGATTTTTGAAAGAAAACCATAAGAAGTCCCGTTTTCTGTTTGCTAGAAGCCACCACGTGGCCTCCATGTGGCTTCTAGCAAACAGAAAACGGTATTTCTTATGGTTTTCTTTCAAAAATGCCACTCTGCCATAAGGCCGGATTTGTGCAGTGTACGACTAATAGTTGTCCTGTGTACAGTTTCCCCCACCTGAGCTGTAGCTCTCTGCAGTTCATCCAGGGTCATCATAGGCTTCTTGGTAACAGCTCTGGTCAGTGCGGTCCTTGTTCGGTCAGTAAGTTTAGGAGAACAGCCGGGTCTTGGTAGGTTTGCAGTGATGCCACACTCTTTCTATTCCTGGATGATGTGTTTAACTGTACTTTGAGAGATGTTCAAAGCTTTGGAAATGTTTTTATAACCTAACCCAGCTTTATACTTCTCAATAACTTTATCTCGGACCCGTCTGGTGTGTTATTGGACTTCATGATGTGGTTTAGTGACCAATACACTCTGACCAAAGCTCAGAGGCCCTCACAGAACAGCTTAATTATACTGGAGTAGATTATGCACAGGTGGCCTCTATTTAATGGTTAGGGCAAGGTGTGAACATTCTGCAGTCATTAGGAATGTTATAAAAGCAATTTAATGCACTCCGGAGATGCGTTATGAATACTTATGCACGCCCCACTTTCCACTTTTTTTTGAAAAATAACAGAATCATGTATCATTTTGCTTTCACTTCACAGTTGTCTGTTACTTGTGTGTGAACTTTCAGTAAAAAATTCAAAATAAAATCTTTACGTTTAGGGTTGTAAATATAACAAAATGTGAAAAAAGTGAAGCGCTGTGAATACTTTCCGGATGCACTGTACATACATATACTGTATATATATATATATACACATCCACACACATACAATATATCATTAGGACTAAATGAATAGATGTCAGTTAAAAGCTAAGCTAAGGTGGGTCTTGAGCCTGCTCTTAAAGAAATAAAATGTATTATTATTATTAAAGACATGAACGTTCTCTGTGGTCCTGAGCTCCTCCGGCAGGTCGTTCCAGAGGCGAGGGCCATAATATTGGAAAGACGCCTCGCCATGAGTCTTTCTGTTGACTTTAGGAATAATTAGGAGACCCCTGCCGGAGGAGCGAAGGGGCCGTGAAGGTTCATAAGATAAAAGTAATTCTGAAAGATAAGAAGGACCAAGACCATTAAGACATTTAAAAACCATTAGAAGAACTTTAAAATCGATCCTGAAACACACGGGGAGCCAATGCAGCGACTCTAAAACCGGTGTAATGTGGTCCCACCTCCTGGTCTTTGTCAGGACATGAGCTGCTGAATTTTGTAAAAGTTGTACACCTGAGATGCTCTTTTTGGGAAGACCAGAAAGCAGGGCATTACAGTAGTCGATAGGACTGGTGATAAAAGCATGCATCAGTGTCTCCGTGTTGGCCCGAGAGAGAATGGGGCGGACTCTGGCTATGTTCTTTAGATGGTAAAAACCTATTTTTGTGATATTCTTAATGTGTGGAATTAAAGTCAGCTCAGAGTCAAGGTTCTTCACCTGTGAGGAAGGATTAAAAGACAATGACTGTAGTTTGGGTAAAAGTTTCTCTCTCTGGGCCTCAGGACCGATGACTAAAACTTCAGTTTTGTCCTGGTTAAGCTGGAGAAAGTTTTCTGCCATCCAGGATTTGATATCTAAAATGCAGTTAAAAAGTGCGTCCATTGGCCCGGTGTCGTCAGGAGACATGGAGATGTACAACTGTGTATCATCAGCGTAACTATGAAAGTTGACTCCACGTCTCCTGATGACATCACCAAGAGGGAGCATAGGTTAAATAGCACTGGGCCTAAAATCGAACCCTGGGGCACGCCACATGTAATATTATGGACCTTAGAGGAGCAGGTATCCACACTTACCATGAATGTCCTGTCTGTGAGGTTCGATGTAAACCATTTGTGGACAGCACCAGAGAGGCCGATGTGTTCTAAACGAGTTAAAAGAATAGTGTGGTCGACTGTATCAAAGGCAGCGCTCAGATCCAGTAGAACCAACACTGTGACCTTCTGTGAGTCATAATTTAATCTAAGATTATTTAAAATCTTTAAAAGGGCCGTCTCGGTGCTGTGGTTTACCCTAAAGCCAGACTGGAATTTCTCAAGGACGTTATGTGCAATAATAAAATCATTAAGTTTGATGAAGACACGTTTTTCTAAAATTTTGCTTAAAAATGGTAAGTTGGATACCGGTCTAAAATTGTTAAAATCATTACAGTCCAATTTGCTCTTCAGTAAAGGCCTCACAACCGCCCCCTTAAAGGCAGCAGGGAAGACCCCAGTCTGAAGAGAGCAATTCATCATGTTTAAAAGTTCGTCTTTAAAGGGACTATACATAAGTTTAACCACAAATAAATGTATACAAATTTAAAATTTCTTCCTCATACATGCTCCAGCAATGCCCTGGTGAGTAGAATGAGCCCTGGCCTTTTCACCGCGATTGCCTCTATATGCCTGTAAAGTCACTTAAATAGTTTATGCTCGGGTCGAACAAGCAAACAGCGTAATGCATAATACGCTCAGCTGTAGCGTTAGCTGTATCTCCTCTATACTGACGCTGCAGAGCGAGTGGTAACGTCGGAGGGATGGATTTAGCGGAGAATAAGAGGAGACCGGCTTCAAGCACCATCGAAACTCCAACCCAGACCCCAAATAACAAAAAGAAACGAGTTTATTCGAGTGTGACAAAAAAGGCGAAAGTCGAGTCTGATCGGCGTAGGCAAAGAACCAGAGTAAACATCGGAAAATGTTGAGAGAATCTCTCAAAAGACCCGCAGCTTATTTTTGCTTGAAAGGTAAGAAATTATGACTAAATACGTGGGGGAAAAGTGTTGTTGATGCTTTCAAAACAACGGTGTCCGACTGTCCGTGCATGTTGTACAAACTTCACTGAAACAAGCTATAAAATAATCATATTTGGAAATTACCATAATAGTTGATCTAATAGTTTTATACCTACAGAGAAGTTGTGTAGTATTAGTAGCAGACTAGTAGTGTCAGTAATAACAGTAATTGTGCTGTACCTACAAAACATTTGAGTAGTAACAGTGGTAATGGTGCTGTATTTACAATGGCAAAAATAATGGTAAATGGTCACATTTTATATAGCGCCTTTCTACCTGCTTTAGGCACTCAAAGCGCTTTACATCAAGGAACCAGTCACCCATTCACACGCTCATTCATACACCAGTGTACGCAGACACTGGAGGCGAGGTGGGTGAAGTGTCTTGCCCAAGGACACAACAACAGTGGGCACCTGCGGGATTCGAACCGCCGACCCTCTGGTCACAAGACGACCCGCTCTACTCTCTGCACCACCGTCGGCCCATAATGTTGCTAATGTTAGCTTTTCTTGGCCGCAAAATAAGCATGACTACAAAAAAACGACTACAAAAAGTGAACATGTGCCGTTTACAATATAGTTTAAGAGTTAGCTACGCTAACTTTGGCACAGGGAATTGAAGAGACGATTTTGGCTTTTCCTAGTAGCATTTCTACCAGTGGAATTATTTTATTATTTCAATTAGGTCTGCGTTTATGCATACAAAGTATATGAGTTTTTTTGTTTTCCTCCTTCAAACGTCAGTTATTCGTTTATATGTATTATTTGGCTTCTTCACTCGATTCACTTTGCTGCATTTGCTCAAGTATTTTATCTAGGAAAACATTCACTCAAACTGATTTGGTCTAAATATCTTACAAAACAGTAACCTTTCTTACCTCAGTTGAAGTCATGCCTGCAAATCTGTAAATTGACCAGGACGGGACTGTTATTTCTGGTGCTCGTAAAGCCTGAGCGCCTCATGCACAAGCTTATCATGGAGGCTGCAGTTACGCGTTTGGCCTGAGGGGGCAATTGCGAGCACAAAACTGCCAAACTCCACAGAGCCCCTTTAAAGGATCCATAGAATGTTTTAAAAAAACGGGGTTGAGACCGGGTCTAAAAGACATGTGGTGGGCCTCACTGAGGAGAAAACTTTATCAAGCATCACAGCATTAACCTGGACAAAACTGTGCAGTGTTTCCTCTGGAACAAGTAGACAACCAGATGCATTTAAAGCTGTGTTACTTTGGGTAGATAAAATATTACATCTGATAGTGTCTATCTTTCCCCTGAAGTGGTCTGCAAACGCCTCACAGAGAGCGTCTGTGGGATTTAAAGGAGGTTTGTTAAAATCAGGATTTAAAACATTTTCTATTGTTGAGAATAGGAGTTTTGGGTTGTTTCTGTGGTTGGTGATTATTGTGGAAAAGAATTTATTTCTTGCATTTCTTATTGCTGTATTGTAGGTCTTTTGTTGAGCACGGAATATTTGAAAATGTATTATTTTGAATTTCCTCCATCTCCTCTCGGCCTTCCTGTAATTTCTCTAAAGCAACTCTAAACTCTAGAATTGCTTTAGTTCCTCGTTTCTCCAGGGGGAGGGATTTGGGATTCATCTTTTTAAGTTTGCATGGTGCAACTGCATCGAGGGCGATGAATAATTTACGGTTAAAATTGTCAACAATAAAATCGCAGTTAGCAGGTAAAATCATAGGAGGAATTTGTTGTAAAGCATCAATAAATTGTGCAGCCACTTCAGGGGTCAAATTTTGTTTCCTCACAGTTTTTGCCGAGGATTCTCGCTGGATAAAACCAGTGACATTAAAAAACACACAGTAATGGTCAGAGACGGCCATGTCGATAACAGAGGACACAGTAGTGGATAGGGATGGGAATCGAGAACCGGTTCTACAAGTAGGTTCTGTTTGAGCAAAGCATCGGAACCGTACGTCTTCTTCATTATCGATCCCTCTTATCGATGCTCCCGCTCTGAAAACACTCTTTTTGCGCCGCTGAGACGCACGTGCGTAATGACATAGCTCTCCGGTCTGTTGACGCTGCTTCGAAGTAAGCAGGGAAGCATCGGCCCAATCTCAATTCTCCCCTTAGCCCTCCGCTTCGCCTTTCCCCTCCGTTTTGCGCGTTCACGAGAGACGAAAGAGTGTCGTCAATTAAAACAGTCCATTGCTATAAACGTGTCAGTTCTACGTTTTCGCTTTGCTGCTGCGAACGCTCCGTTTTTTGCGCTGTATTGACATGACGCACGGGGTTCAGTGCCTTGCTGCTGCACGTGCTGTTTCCCCGTGCCGCTGTGCTCTGAGCCCGGGTCCGAGGCTGCATGTCCCCGGTCTGAGCGCAGCGCACCTCGGCAGCCTCCGCTCAGGCCCGGGGCTCAGAGCGGAGGCTGCGGGTGCCTGTCCCAGCCCTGAGCGCACTGTGAGCGGGAATACATCTACCCGTCTCCGCTATGAGTGCGCTATGATCGGCTGACTTCTGTTGCAGCTCTGCTGCAACAGAAATAGTTCACACGGACAGGCGGAAGGAGAATGTAGCGCAGGATGAAGCAGAAATAGATGAAAATCTGTAGGGTTTGGGCTGAGACAGAGTCCTGTTGTTTAGGTGTTACAAAACAGCATCAGTCTGTTACAAGTTACAGACACAAATGTTACCATTATATTTTAGAGGATGCCAGGCAGGCTGAGTGCCAGCAGGAGCCACAGTATATTTGGAAACTTGCTTAATTTAATGAATATTTTTTCTTGGGAAAACTAACAATGTGTCTTTTTTGATCGAGTTTATTGAAAGCACATTCATTCCTTGCTTTTCCCCAACACACAGACAAGCCAGGTATCGATAAGAGAATCGATAAAGAATCGAATCGATGTGTGACGTGTTGGGTGAAATCCATATAATTAAGAACATTTAAAAACTCTGCAGTAATGGGGTCTAAAACGTTGTCTATGTGTAGATTAAAATCACCGGTTAGATAGATTTGTATCTAAAGTAAAATTTCCAAAGGTCTGAGCATTCATGAATGATTTCTAACCAGATAAATGTAGTTGATGGTTGACAACAGCTGAGAACATCTGTATTGTTCATAATTTGGGATGATTGATTGCTAATGCTAGCCTGGTTTTACCATACCCTCGTACTCATTTCGTTTCGTACAGAGGGTCTGGAATTTCACAATTGAGCTCCGTAAACAGGTGGGAGGGGTGAACTCCTTTGAAACGATTGGATCTGATTATCGCTAGCGTTGGGTCGTGACGTATGTAATGCGCCCGTGTTGAGTGAAGCAGCTATCATAACTCTTGGAGCATTCCTTGCGCATTCGAAGGCTTCAGTTATAATTTCTGAATATTTGGGACCCGAGCCAGAACGGATTGAAGAGCTTCCTTTACGTTCGTATCCGCCGCCATTGCCGAACTACAACCTGCAAATGCGGCGCAAATGCTTGATATCACCTACAACACCCGCCTCCCCCGCTTGCTGAATGGTAGATTGAAATTCAACCGATGAAACGCAGCCACTGAGATCAAGCCCAGACGTACATGTAGGGAAAAGATAATTGACCGGAGTTTACAGATGGCTAAAGCCAGGCTAGGCTAATGCTAACATCTATAGGAAAAATAAATTACGCATGCTAACAAACTCCGAAAAGTTTACTGGACTAGCCGACTTGCTAACTGTCTGCACACATTAGGATCAAACCTTCTCTTTATCTTTATTATGCTCGAAGCTAGCAGTTAGCATGTAGCATCAACATTGTGGTTAGCTTTCTCCGTTATTTCTGTATTTATGGGCTGTTGTACAACTTTGCATAACATACATACTGTATATTTATAATTCAGCATTTGTTAAAGTAGTCTTGGAGTAATGGGTGAAAGAAACAAATTTAGTTTAGTTTATTTATTTGTTTGAGCAGTTAACCTGCTCAAAGGGAGTGGGCTGAAGCCAAAGGCTTATAAGCGCCCACCCCAAAATAAAAATAGTAACATTACATGTAATATTTACAAGGTAGCAAATCATAAACAAAGGAACATAGGGCAAAGTAACAATAAATGATGAAGAATAAGACAAAAACAACAGCAAAATAAAGAACAAAAGAATGTGCTACTTTTATGTTATAAAGGTGCATTCATACATATTATACTCTGAGATCTTGCTACTTCCCAGTTGTCATTACTATCCTCAATATAATTTAATTGGGTTTAATTATCATTAATTATCATTATTAAAGGTGCATTAATACATATTATATTCTGAGATCTTGCTACTTCCCAGTTGTCAATACCATCCTTAATATAATTTAATTCGGGTTTATTTATCATTATTATTATATTTGTTTAATTGAGTTATATGTGAAGTATGATGTAAGCCCTGCATAATGAGGTGCATTAAAAAGCCAGGGTGTAGAACAGGCCAGTTGAAGAGGGCAGTAACTCCCCCTCAACAAACCCCCACCCAGCTGCCCTAACAGCTGATTTTGTAGATGATGTTCCTATGCTGAGTGGTGCATTAAAAGACAAGGTTTTGAGCCCGTTGGAGGGTCCCTCTCAACAGATTCATAACTTGCCTACCCTAATTCTCAATTTGTAAATTTGAGCAATAGAATGACAACCGTTCCAAGCAGCAACACTCTTCCTTGATTATAGAGGAAACACACATAATTGATCCTACTGCGCCTCCTAGTGGCAACACATTTCTTGTTCTCTGTATATTTCAAAAGTCTTTTGTTTGTATTTATATTTGAACAGGTTGATATTTGGACTTCGTTTCAACTCCATTTCCAGTTTATTCCACAATTGTACACCATTAACTGTTGGGCTAAAACTTTTCAAAGTTGAGCTATGTTTCTGAGTCCTAAAGTTTAATTCGTCACGTAATTCATAACAACCAGTACGTTCTTGGAACCTTCTTTGTATTTGGCCTGGCAACAGTTTGTATCTTGCTTTGTATAACATCTGTACAGTTTGGAACTCAACAATGTCACAGAACTTCATGATCTTTGATTTTAAAAATAATGAGTTTGTGTGGTCCAAAAACCCAACTTTATGAATTACTCGGATAGCTCTTTTTTGCAACAATACTATTGGTTTTAATGTGTTTTTATAAGTACTACCCCAAACCACAGTACAATAATATAAATATGGCAAAATCAGAGAACAGTATAAGATATGTAGAGCTTTGATGTTTAAATGTGCTTTGCTTTTGCTATTACTGAAATGCTTCTAGAAATTTTCGTAGATATATATTTAATATGAGCTTTCCAAGTAATTCTGTCATCTATAATAACACCAAGGAATTTGATTTCATGCACTCGCTCTATGACAACACCCTCTATCTGAATTGCTTCCTGAGCATTGGAGTTACGGTTGCCAAATATCATCATTTTGCTTTTACTCAGATTTAGAGATAATTTATTTTGTTTGAACCACTTATTGACACTTTTGAGTTCCAAGTTAACAATCCGACACAGTTGCTGTAAGTCGTCACCTGATGCAAAATATTTGTATCGTCAGCAAACAAGATAAATTTAAGTACTTGAGACGTTTTACAAATGTCGTTAATGTACATATTAAACAATTTTGGGCCCAGAATGGAACCTTGAGGTAAACCACACACAATTTGTCGACAACTCGACTGATAATCACCTATTTTCACACATTGTTTTCTATTTTTAAATAACTGGTAACCCACTGTAGAGCTACCCCCCTAATCCCATAATGTTCTAGTTTATTAATTAGTATATCATAGTTTATTGTATCAAACGCTTTACTCAGGTCAATAAATAACCCTATGGCATATTTCTTGTTATCTACAGCATTAGTTATTTCTTCAATTATATCAAAGAGCGCGTGTGAAGTTGAGTGATTATTCCTAAAACCAAATTGATTGTCCGAGAGTAAATTACACCTTTCAATAAAGCTGTCAAGTCTAGAGTTAAAAACCTTCTCTAAGATTTTTGAGAATTGCGGTAAAAGGGAAACAGGCCTGTAGTTTGTGAAGAGATGTTTATCTCCTGCCTTGAACAGAGGAATCACTTTTGCTACTTTCATACCATCAGGAAATTGTCCAGTTTGCAGCGATAGGTTACAGATGTATGTTAACGGCTTAGAGATACTTTCAATAACAGTTTTTAAAGTTTTCATATCCATGTCATGGTAATCTGTCGAGGTTTTATTTTTACACCCTTTAACAATGTCCAGTATCTCCTTTTCCTCCACAGGTTTGAGGAACATGGACAGAGGATTTGTGTCTATCAGTTCACAATTAAAGTTCTCAACATTTGTAATTTTTGCAGCAAGATTCGGTCCAACATCTACAAAGAATGTATTAAATGTATCGACTACTTCATTCATATTATTTAAAGTGTTATCCTCATCTTTGAAATATTTTGGATAATTAATCGATCTTGGTTTATTTCTAATTATACTATTTAAGATATTCCATAAACCTTTAATATTATTCTTATTGCTATCTAACAACTTATTATAATAATCCTGTTTACATTTTCTAATGATACCTGTCAGTTTATTTTTATATTTCTTATATTTATCCTCAGCTTCTTTTGTTCTATCATTTATACATTTTTGTAGAGTGAATTTTTTTCTTGCATGCATTTAGTAATCCCTTAGACATCCATGGGTTTTCTTTACACTTTCTGTTTTTACAATGTTTTTTCATTGGGCAATTTTGTCATATACTTTATGAAATATTTGCGTAAACTCATCATATGCCTTATTAGTATCATTCTCTCTATATACAATACTCCAGTCTTGAGCTAATAGTTCCTTTTTAAATGCATCCATAGTTTTTTCTGTTTTTACCCTTCTAAACCAATACATTTTTTCATCATCAATATTTAAATATCCATGTTTGTACAATACAAAAACTGGCAGGTGATCACTAATATCATTTATCATTAATCCACTGACTGTATCACTATCTATTTCATTTGAGAAAATGTTATCAATCAAAGTCGCACTGTGGGTTGTGATTCTACTCGGTTTAGTTATTAGAGGAAACAGTCCTATACTAAATAAAGTATTTATAAATTCGTCAGTCTTTTTGTGTTTATATGGGTTTAACAGATCGATGTTAAGGTCTCCCCCCACAAACATGACTTTATGATTTAAACCTGAAAAGTGCTCCTCCATCCAATTAGAAAAACATCTATATCAGAGCCAGGTGTTCTATAAATACAACTTACAATAATATTTTTCTTTTTTTGCCTTGTAATTTCTACAGTAAGGCATTCAAGTACATCATCCACTACCATAGTCTTATTTTCCATTACTTTATAACTATAGTTGGAGTCTACAAACATAGCTACACCCCCACCATGCTTGTTTCGTCTGTTCATACTTATAAATTCATAACCATCAATAGAAAACTCAATTTCTCTGTCATTATTAATCCATGTTTCTGTGATTAAAATTACACTAAATGGTTTAGAAAACTGTTTTAAGAAGCTTTTGATGTGGTTAAAGTTTGCATAGAGGCTACGACTATTGAAGTGGATTACAGTGAATGCCTTAATGTTCTTAAGTTTACTATTGTAAAGATCCTCTGTATAATATTGACAGTCATTAGTAGCTCTAGTAAAGAAGTTATTTTCAGGGTCGATGTCGATCTCAGTGTTCTGTAAGTCATATTGTGATAATGTAAAATCCTGGTTATTTGCTTCAGCAATTCTCCTTAATGAAAGGTCCAAGTCGATGCTTCCTATAGAACTATATGTATTACAGGACATGTGAAGTTATGTGCTTTACATACCAAAATCCATACGCTTTCCTGTGTTTATACTTGATTTGGTGTACTGGTGCGCGGACGTACAATGAGTTTATCATAGCGCAAGTAGGCAATCTCCCCCCTTTCCCTGGCAGCTCTCAGCTCCGGCATCAGTTCTTTTCGCTTCCTTTGGATGGATTCCGTGTAGTCCTCGTTTATGAAGATTTTGGTCCCTTTGAGGTGTTTAGCGCGCTGCAGGATTGCTTCGCGATCCTTCCAACGCAGCAGTCTGGCGATGATGGGTCTCGGCCGGTCTCTCCCGCCGTCGGGTTTCCCTACGCGGTGGGCCCTCTCCACCTCCACCGGGTGTTGTAGTTGTAACTTCTCCCTCAGTAGATGTTTAACTTTCTCCTCTGCGTCGGCCCAGGTCTCCCCAGGCGTCTCCAACACTCCCTCAAAGACCAGGTTGTTTCTGCGGCTCTGTCCCTCCAGATACTCCAGTTTGTCCGTGATAATATGCAAATTGTCACATACTTTATAAAATCGTTTGTATTGTGTTTGTGCGCTCAGTGAGTTTCAATGTTCCTTCTTTCAGAGTGTCCACCTCACCTTGCGTGAACTGTAGGCTTGTTTTTAGCTCTTGAATGTCCTTTATCTGTGAATCCATTCGGGTGTTTGTTGCTTCCATGATTATTTTAATGAATCCCTTGAAGTTCTCCTGTTGTTGTTGTATTATTTCCCTGAACATGTCCCTTTGCTGCTCCATGAGTTCCGTGACTCGACTGAGGCTCACGTAATCCTCATCCGCCGCCATTTCTGGCAGTTGCTTCGTCTCTGTTTTTGTCGGTTTAGGCATTTTGCTCTCTCTCAGCCGGACTCCGCAAAAATGTTAGCTGCTTCACTGCTCTCACACTGCTCACACTGCTCACAGCCTTCTCCCAGGGCCACGCCCGTAGATCCCCCTTCCAGCACACCTGTGATCAATCAGCGGTCAGTCTGCTGTGATTGTGCCTCCAAAACTGTCTCTCTCAGTGAGTTGTATTGGCCCCTGCTACAAACGAAATTATGACATGACATTCTAGAATGCGGTGAATGGAACCTTTAAAAATTAGCCAGAAAACGTCAGAAATCAATTCACGCAGAAAATGGATTGTAGATTGAAAATTGTTAATTGTACACTGTGGTAATATAACTGATGCCATAGGGTTGGGCGATGTCCCCTTCATTGGCAGTTGACTATGTTTACAGTGAACCATCGTGATGGACGATGAGATCATCCAACTCTCATTATAAGCATTTTTAAAGACATGTACATAGCCTATATATAAGCTGCATTTTATTTATGTTAGGAAAAATGTGAGATTGCAGGATAAATGTATCTATACTAAACATGATCTGAACAGATGGAACACGAATTTTGCAATAGAAATGCGTTAAACCATAGACTGTTAAAAAGAATAGACAGCTCCTCCTCACTCCTCCCCGTTTACCATAATGACCACGTTCGAGGGGGAAATCATGGCGGATTTACAGACTCCTCCTCCCCAGCTCTGACGAAGCATGTTCCTAATAAGGGCGGATCTCACTGTAGACTCGGCCCTTGCGTGACGTGTAGCTCGCGCAGCTCCAATGCCAACAGTCCGACCTCCGTTAAGTAGGAGATTTAAAAAAAAAATATTTTCGAAAACCAGCCTGGTTTCTTTTTTTGTGAGTAACCTAGCGTTATCTCAGGAGGAATATGTAGCCATAGAAAGCGTTAAAAAAATTGAAACCAGGCATTAAAGTTGTTTTTAACGTGTCTAAAGTTCAATGCTTTCAATGGGGCCTAGCGATGATATGGAGGTACTACAGCAATGGCGGAGCAATGGCGGCCTCCAGTGTTGCGGTCATAAAGCAGAGCAGCCAGCGGCCATTGGTTAAAACTCGTGCGTAAAAGTCTCAGAGGAGAACTTATTCAGAGCGTCATCTGCTCCTCAATAACAAGGCTCTTATCACACTAATACAAATGTAAATCGGAGCTTATGATTTGCATTTGCTCAATTTAACGTAATGTTTAAGAAACAGTGGGTGAACGGGACAATATTTAGAAGTTTGCGCCCTAGCTACGTTTTTGAAGCTGCTCCACTCGGTCTGTGTGCTCGTAGCCTCAAGGTCAAGGTCAAGGTCAAATTTATTTATAAAGCACATTTACAAACAGCAGACACTGCCCCAAAGTGCTGTACAGGTTCATAAAAATAAAACAATCAACATTTAATACAAAATAGAAAAGTAAAATAAGCATAAGAAAAGTATTCAGCTCAGCTTGTGCCGAAGGCCAGCGCAAAAAAGTGAGTCTTCAGGGAGCACTTAAAACTCTCCAAAGATGTGGTAGTTCTAATATCTAAAGGGAGAGAATTCCACAACTTAGGGCCAGCTACAGCGAAGGCTCTATCCCCTCTGCTCTTACGCTTAGACCTGGGAATGTCTAAAAGACATTGTTCAGCAGACCTCAGAGCTCTGACAGGACTGTGCAAGGATATCAAATCTGACAAATAAGGTGGGGCTAATCCATTTAGACATTTAAAAACAAACAAAAGGATTTTAAAATCTATTCTATAAACAACAGGTAGCCAGTGCAGAGATGCAAGCACAGGAGTGATGTGGTCATATCGTGATGTTCCTGAAAGCAGTCGTGCAGCTGCTTTTGTACCATCTGGAGATGCTGAATCGAGGATTGGTTGGATTGGTTGGATAAAGTGAATTACAGTAGTCCAAGCGACTGGTTATAAGGGCATGAACTACTGTTTTAAATTGGTAGAGGGCAAGTAGCACTTCACCTTCCCAAGAAGCCTAAGATAAAAAAAGCCAGCTCTAACCACTGCGCTTAGCTGCTTTTCCAGCTTAAATGAGCTATCAATAAAAACACCAAGAGCTTTGCCACAGGACTGAGACTGAGACTCAAGTGGCCCAAGGGCACTTTTGCAGAGACTGAGGTCGCCAAAACAACAATCTCTGTTTTGTTCTCATTCAAATTTAGAAAATTAAAGGACATCCAGTCCTTCACTTCTTGGAGACATTGATGCAAAATGTTTGGTGAGTTGACATTGAGAGGAAGATACATTTGCACGTCATCTGCAAAGCAATGAAATTGGATGCCATATTTTTAAATATGGAACCAATGGCAGCAAATACAACGCAAAAATAATTGGTCCTAGAATGAGCCTTGTGGCACACCGCAGGTTAGGGGGCCCTTTTTGAACTAAAAGAATCAACATTCACAATGAAAGACCGATCTGTCAAATATGATTTAAACCAATTGAGCACTGTACCTCGTAATCCCACACAAGACTCAAGATGAGAAATTAAATCTTGTGGTCGACAGTGTCGAAGGCTGCAGTTAAATCTAACAGCACAAGAACAGCTGAGCTGCCGGAGTCTGTTATTAAAAGAAGATCGTTAAAAACTTTTAAAAGAGCTGTTTCAGTGCTGTGTAACGATTTAAATCCAGATTGGAATTTTTCACCAATATCAAACAATTGAAGGTGCAACTGTAACTGGGCATACACCACTTCTCTAAAATTTTTGATAAAATGGCAGCTTCGAGATAGGCCTATAGTTAGATAAAGCAGAAGGATCTAAGTTGCGATTTTTCAAAAGTGGATGTACTACAGCTTGTTTAAAGGCAGTCGGCACACAGCCTGACATCAGAGAGACATTTATCAAATGTACAATGCAAGGTCCAACAGAATCAAAAGTAGCTTTAGAAGTCCAGCTGGAATACAATCTAGGGGACAAACTGAGGATTTTAAGATGTCAACAATTTTAGACAGATCAGACAGAAGAACACAATAAAAATCACAAAAGCTTGCAGAGCACACAGGTGTAACACTAGGATCTGTGGCTGGAGTAGACAAAGTTGACCGCAAGTTTAAAATTTTGTCAGTAAAAAACGTACAGAAATCTTCACACAGAGATGCACACGGGACAATGCCAGTGGGTTCTAAAGGATTAATAATCCCATTCAAAACCTTAAAAAGAACCTGGGTTTGTGACTGTTGTTAGACACAATGTTAGACAGATGCTGAGCTTTTGCAGTCTTCACAGCACTCTGATATTTAGAAAGGCAATCTCTCAGAATGCCCAGGGAGACATGAAGATGGTCTTTTTGTATTTTCTCTCAGCTTTACGACAGTCACGTCTAAGCGCGCGAGTGGTGTCATTCAGCCAAGGCTCTACAGGCTTCCCACGCCTATTTGTAGGTCTGAGTGGAGCAACAGAATCAAGAATGTCTGTGCACAAAGTGTCAAACATGATAACCAGTTCAGTAATATCCATACTTCCAGCTGAGAGAATTTTGTCGCTTATGTTAACCGCATCAAAAGCAGTGGAAAACATTGACGATGTGGACGCGTTTAAAGCATGTAATTTACGCGCAGGGAGAAGTGGTTTGTTTGTGGAGTAGGACAACGAGAGAGTAAAAAGCACAGGGAAATGATCCGATATGCCTGCATCACAGATCTCTTCAAGATTCACATTCAAGCCACAATACAGTACAAGGTCCAGTATATGACCCTTTTCGTGAGTAGGAGAATTCACAAGCTGTGAAAGGCCAAACGAATCCAGAGTGTTTAAAAAGTCATGGACCAAAGGTTTCGAGGGACAGCACACCGTGAATATTAAAATCACCAACAACTAAAAAGCTGCTGCATTCACAGCTATTTCAGCCACAAACTCCGAAAAATCACGAACAAAGTCCTTATTGAATTTAGGAGGACGATATACAAGCGCGCAGAGCACGGGCAGACCTAGTATGACTTCAAGAAGCTGTGATTCAAAGCTCTCATACGTTTTATCGGAACCATACGGCACTTAAAGTTAGTTTTAAAGACAGTCGCTAGTCCTCCACCCTTGCCTGTCCTCCGAGGAGTGCTGAAGAAAGAACAAGCTGGAGGAAATTATAGTTACTTTCGTAACTGCAGTTCTTCGAGTGTGGGCGTGCCCACCTACGGGCTTCGCTATGGGTAATCTCTCCTGGCGCAGCCAGGGCACTGAGACAGATAAAAAGACTAGCCGCGCCAATCCAGCCTAAGGCATGGCACATGCCCGCGAAACCTTTGGCCTATAAAAGGCCCATGGCCCCAACATACTCCCTTCTTCGAACCAGCTCACAGAGGGAGGCGGTCCAGCTGGGCCTGCCGGTAGGTGGGCACGCCCACACTCGAAGAACTGCAGTTACGAAAGTAACTATAATTTCTTCTTCGTGTGGGCTAAGCCACCTACGGGCTTCGCTATGGGTGAAAACCGAGGCGAAGGCCGTAGGGAAAAATGTACTCCCAGCTGGACAGGCTCACAAGATTGGCGCGGGAAGAAAGAGCAAAGCAGCGCATACTCCAGGTACAGGCCACAAGCCCCCACTCATGCTCAAACAGCCTCACAGAGGCGTAGGGAGCAGATCCACACCCTGACCCAAAAGAGATTGGGTCAACCGGTGTGAAAGAAGGACTAAAAAGTCCATTGTCCCTGGTTTAGGCGACGGGACCCCTGTCCTGCCTAACACCGAGACGGCCACTGAGTCAGTGCACATATCCATAAGATATGAGCGCACGAAAGTGGATGCTGAGGACCAAGAGGCGGCCTGACAGATGTCACTCACAGTGACTCCTCGACACAAAGCCACCGATGTGGAGACCCACGCGTAGAGTGGGCCCGAACCACAGCAGGTGGAGGGCGGCCACGTGCCTCATACGCCGCAACAATGCCACCCCGAACCCAGTGGGCGAGCCGTTGGGACGACAATGGGTCCCCGTGCCCTCTGGCCCCAAAACCGACAAACAGCTGGTCCGTTTTGCGAAAACCTGCCGTGCGGTCAATGTAGCAGCGCAAGGCCCTGACGGGGCACAGTAGTGGAAGCCGCACGTCCTCCTCGGACGTGTCGGCCGAGGTAACAAGTGCCCTAATCCGAATCACTCTGGAACGAAAGTCCGAGGTGATCACCTTAGGGCGAAAAGCCGGATTGGGCCAAAGGTGAACCAGTCCCCCGTCCTGGCTGAATGACATGCAGGAGGGGTGAACCGATAAGGCGCAGAGGTCTCCTACCCTCTTGGTGGAGGACAACGCCAAGAGGAGGGCAGTCTTAAACGACAAAAGGCGGATCTCTGTTTGTTCCAAAGGCTCAAATGGAGGTCCCACCAGGCCATCCAGCACCGTCTGGAGATCCCATGGAGGAACCCCCTGCCTAGGGGTGGCCTCACCCTGTACGCGCCCCGAAGGAAGCGCTTAATCAGTGGGTGACTGCGCGCTGAGTAACGCCCAAAGCCCTGGTGGCCTGTCGTAATGGCTGAAGCAAACACCCCCAGGGTGGACGCAGCCCGGCCACTGTCCAAGAGCCCCTGCAGGAACTCGAGGACCCCACCAACCGAACAGGAGCTGGGGTCCCGTTCCCTCTCTTGGCACCACGCGGTGAAGAGCCGCCAGCGGGACCTGTAGGCCTTTACCGTCGAAGGAGCCCTGGCCTGCTGGATAGTGGAAACCACTGCCGGGGGAGGCCTAACTCGGTCAGTTTCCCCCTCTCAGCATCCAGACCATGAGCCTCCTGCCCAGAATCGGGCGGGAGCACAGGGCGCCCCCCGCCTGAGACAGTGCATCGGGGGCGTCGGGGAGGGCCAAGGATCCCTGACCGCCATCTGCACCAAGTCCGGATACCACCTGGCACTGGGCAGTCTGGGGCCACCACTAAATGTGAAGGCCCTGCAACTTCACCCTGCGGAGGAGAGGGAGAGGAGACGGAGCGGTGGGAAGGCATACAGGAGGCCTGTCGGCCACCGCCTGTGAGCCATGGCGTCTACCCCGAGAGGCGGCTCGTCTGACGACCTGAGCGAGAACCAGAGTGGGCACTGTGCGTTCTCTGCACTGGCGAAAAGGTCGGCCACGGGTTGACCGAACCGGTGCCAGACCTGGGATACGATCTCGGGTGACAGGCTCCACTCGTCGCGCAGTGGGCCTCCTCGAGACATCCTGTCTGCCCCGACATTGAGAACCCTGGGCACATGGCGTGCTCTCAGGGAGGCTAGGCGGGTGTCCGCCCATAGCAGAATCTCCGCCGCCCTCCGGTGTAGGGGAGGAGATCTGGACCCCCCTGCCTGTTCAGGTAGGCCACGACCGTAGTGTTGTCCGACCTGACCAGAACATGTTGTCCCTGTAGATCCGGAAGGAAGTGAAGCAATGCATACTGCACTGCTATCATCTCCATGAGGTTGATGTGAGCTGGCGGTGACTGCCAGGCCCCGCCCACAGCGGATTGGCCGAGAGTCCCGCCCCAACCGGCGAGTGATGCGTCCGTGAACACCTCCACGTGGTGCACGACGCAGCCCATGCTCACTCCCTGTAGGAGTTGGCCGGGGCCAGCCAGAACTGGAGGTCTTCCCGAGCCGCTGGGGAGAGCGAGACCACTGCCCGCCTGTCCCGCCTCGGGTGAAGGCGGAGGCGGCAGAACCACCTCTGAAGTTTCCGCATATGCAAGAGCCCCAGGCGCACCACCGGGTGGGCTGCGGCCATCATGCCCAAGACGGACCTCACTCTGTGGGACTGGACCCATGGAGTGGCCATCAGGTTCCGAGCTAGGTCCAGGAGCGTGCTCCGCCTCTCCCTGGAGAGCCGAGCAATCATGCTTTGTGTGTCCAGTTCCAGCCCAGGTACATGACCTGTTGGGCCGGGTGGAGAACACTCTTCTCCTGATTGACCACAAAGCCTAGCTTCGAAATGTGCTGCAGGACCATAGCCGTGTGCTCCTTGGCCTCCTGCTGAGAGGACGCGAGCACTAACCAGTCGTCGATGTAGGTCAGAATACGGAGACCTAGGCGACGGAGAGGCTCCAGAGCCGCCTCCACGCATTTGGAAAAGGTGCGTGGGGCGAGGGAGTAACCGAACGGGAGACGGTTGTATTGGAAACACCGGTCCCCGATGGCAAATCTGAGGAACCGCCTGTGCCTCTGTAGAATGGGGATGTGGAATAGGCGTCTCTGAGGTCGATGGACGTCATCCAATCCCCAGGGCGGAGACTTTCCAAGAGGTGCTTGACCGTCAACATGCGGAACCCCCTGGTGGCCATGTGACTGTTGAGGACCCGCAGATCCAGAATGGGTCTTACTCCTCCCTTCTTCTTGGGAACTAAGAAGTAAGGGGAGTAAAATCCCGCCATCGCTTCCTCCGGGCGCAGCTCCGAAATGGCGCCGCGGCGCAGGAGCGAGGAAACCTCCTCCAGCAAGGTGTCGGTCCCAGAGGGACACACCAGCCGAGTGCGAAGGACCCCATTGAATGGGGGAGGACGGCGAGCGAACTGCAGAGCGTAGCCGCTCCTCAACGTCCTGGTCAGCCAGGGTGAGAGCGGACCCAAAACGCTTACCCACATGTGAAAGTAGAGCGTTAGAGGCTGTACCACATTTGGATCCCGAAGAGCTGGCCCGCCCGCTGCTTCGAGGCCCCGTAGTGGGCTGAAGCGCGGGGGGCCCCCCCGAAAGGGCTGCGTATCACTGGTACGAGCAGCGAGAAAATCAGACCGTTCACACCCGCTGCCCCGCGGCAGAACCGGGAGCGGCGGGGGAAGCGTGGACGGAAGCGGCGCGTTAGTCCTGGTCACGGACTGACGCTGCATAGAGCCAACGACTAGGGCACGGGGCCGGTCAGCGAAGAGCCAAAGCGGCGTGGAGCTGCAGTGCGTCCATGACGCGCAGGAGAGGCAGTGAAAACTGCATCCCACTGCTGAGAGCCCGCTGGAGGTTGAGCGCTTGCCGTCACCGTAGCGGCGAGTCTGGGGCGCTTCACAGCGGCTGCCCCGCTGTCAGATCCGCGTCTCTTAGACGCCACTGAAGCGGTAATATCCCGCGCTGCGACTGGGGAAGCTGAAAAGCCGCCGCCGTCGAGCTGAATGCGCCTCCGCGGTGTGAGCGCGGGGCGTATGTGTAGTGTGGAGTGCGAAGGAGCATGCTCTTTTGGGAAGACGTAACGGGCCTTATGGCCTTTATTGACATATTTTACATTAGGAGCAGAAGCGGCAGAGGGGCGGCTAGGAGCAGCTCTCCTCTGCTGACGCTGATCATCCCGTCTCACGAAGCCAGAGCCCTGGGAAGTAGACGGGGCTTGACGATCCGCAGAGCCGCGAGTCGACTCCGCCTCTCTGGATCCCCAGGGGCGGGCCGTCTTCGCTCCGAGCGCCAGCGGCGAGAACTACGCTGTTCACGGCGAGGCTGGAGATGAGGAGCGAGCTGCTGTGAGCCCCTGGACGCAGCCTCCAGGCGATTGATGATGACCTGGATATCAGGGCCGAAGAGGGAAGACGTGGACAAGGGAAGCCCCAGCACGCCTTTCTGGTCCCGCTCCGCGAGGGAAGAAAGACCGAGCCACAGGTGTCTCATTCCCAGCTGTGCGTTGCACATCGTGCGGCCGCCATTAATGGCAACAGCCTGACACATTTTCATCAGGACTTCTGCAGAGTCCTGGACCTCAGCAATATCCTCCGGGGAAAGCTCAGATCGTTCGTGGCAGAGCTTGTCAATGGAGCCAAGCAGGAGAGCCATGTTGTTAGCTAACGCAAACACCTGGTTCGCGTTGGCATAACAGCGGTCGAGAAAAGCCGCCATCCTCCTGTCTCTGTCAGACGGGAGAGCCGGCCTACCTCCGGGCCAGGGGGTGGAGGTTGGGAGCAAGCAGAGCCTCAGGGAGTCCTCGATGGTCGGGACACCGGAGACGGCGGGCCAGCCATCCACGCTGGAATACTCCAGATATCCTCTAGCCGGACCTTTCGCGGTAAGAGGCGTATCCCAATCACGCTGGACAAGCCTGACGAGGGAAGGGACAGGTGGGCAGAGTGTCGCTGCACGGGCTCGAGACCGGGACTGCGACGCTAGACCCAGGACGAAATCCCGTGGAGCCGGAGCAGGCTGCGGAGGGAGCGGCAGCTCAGTCCGGACCGCCGCGACAGCGAAGAGGTGAGGGAGAAGATCCACCGGTTCGCGGCGGGAGCTTCTACGTCCAGATACTGTAGACACGGAGTCTCCATCACGAGTCTCCCTCTCCGCGGAGCTCCAAGAGTCACTACGGCTACTGGTGTCCTCCACCGCTTCAGCCCAGTCCAGATGGGCCTGAGCGGGGGGAAGATTATCCTCCGTAGGTCCCGCATCGGTGTCCGCACGGACGGGAGACACCGGACCCATGAAGGCGGCACGGCGCTCGGACTCCTCTCTGGGGAGAGCGGCGCAGGCCGGGCAAGAGGCACGCTGGACCTGATGCTGCCAGCCCAGGCAGATAAAGCAGCGATCGTGCTTATCCTCCGGGAGCAGCGGAGTCCGGCAGGAACGGCAAGGGTAGAGCCGACGCCGGAGGGCGACAGTTCTCGGGCTGGATCCATCTTTAATGTTGATCCGAAGATTCTTCAAAGCGGTGAGTAGAAACTATCTCAGTGCTGAGAGAGAAGAAGGGAGTATGTTGGGCCATGGGCCTTTATAGGCCAAAGGTTTCGCGGGCATGTGCCATGCCTTAGGCTGGATTGGCGCGGCTAGTCTTTTTATCTGTCTCAGTGCCCTGGCTGCGCCAGGAGAGATTACCCATAGCGAAGCCCGTAGGTGGGCTTAGCCCACACGAAGAAGAACAAGCTCTGAAAAGGCTATAGACTCACCGGCTGGAATCCATGTCTCAGTCAGCAGCATAAAATCCAGATATTTGGCCGTGAAAAAGTCATTTAGCACAAAAGTCTTATTTCCCAAAGACCACACCGCGACCAGCATTGCGAGGTGCGCGAGGGAAGTACACCTCCACAGGCGCGCTCAGCTGGGCCCGCGAGGCAGTATCAGGACCGATGAAAAGAATCCACCGCGCTGCTGGAGTAGATGTGGGGCTTGGAAGAACATAGCCACGATTTGATCCCGAATGCTGTCCACGGAGGGACCGTAGGTTAGCCCTCACTCTCACGACAACACCACCACGTTTACCCCGGCGTCTCCTCCTTCTTCGGGGAGGGACTTCTAGTGCGCGCCGCAGGTACGGCGGCACACCCGCGAGGAAGGGAGGAATTGAAGACTGATCCTCGCCAATTGTTAGTTTCGAGAGCGATTCATAATGATTGCGCAGGTTCAGAAGCGACTGTCGATCGTACACAATCAGAGCCGAGACATTTTCATACAGAATAAACTGCAGGATCAGAAAAAACAGGCTTAAGGCTACTGGAAGAGGCTTCGCCATGCACACTGCTGGCGCCATCTTTTTGTACGTCTAATCGACGTCTAGCCTCGTATCTCCGCGCCTCTTTCTCTCCTCTCTCTCGGTCCTTCGTAGGAACAGCCAAACCCATGTGCTCTCAGCTCTGATGTGAGATCCATCGTGCATTTTAAAACTGTTTAGTTTCCGTACGAAAAGCAAAGCGTAACCACGCTGTGTTAAACGGTGGTGCTTTTAGAGAGAGCCCCGCGTGTCAGAAATAGAGCAGCGCTGCGTCTTTATTTTAATAATTACGGCTAACACATCATATCTTTGGGCTACTTAAACTAGCGTGCATATTAGCTATATTCAAGATTTATTTACATTTCAATCCCAGCAAAGTTTGTAGGTTTACAAGGCCCACAGAAGATCAGCGCGTGTTTCAGGAGGGGTGAGGCATCACGATGGTGGCTCTCCATCGTGATGTTGCTCGTCCATCGTCCCAACCCTATGCCATACTACCTTGAAACAAAGGGCAGATCTTCCTCCAGCAGGTGATGCCGCCCTGACCGGTCATCTGTCCCAGAGACACCTCCAGGAAGAAGATGGGGATCCCACACGTCAGCAAAAACAAGACGTACGGCACCAGGAACACACCTGACAGAAAGTTACAAGTACAACTAGTTTGTGCACATTTAAAACACATCAAGGGCATTAGCATTTGGAGAAAAAACTGAAAAATGAACGACCTATGTTTCAAGCTTTGTTTATATACATTTAAAAGGTGTAGAACATTTGGCAAACTCCTAAAACAGACCTAAAATCAATGTAGCTCAAATAGACTTTAGAACCTTTCTACGTTCTTCTTTAAAATGATATGTGGCTGATCAGCTGACAGGACACTGGACCACTTGCTAGTAGGGTGACCACCTCCAATCGTAGTGAACGTGGGACAAGTCATGTGATGCAGTGGGACATGGAGGGACAGACATGAGAAATTTAAACTTAGATTTCATGAAGATCAGCATTGAAGCGAAATGTAAAGCAAAATCTAATCTGGAATCCATTTTATGCATAATTATGGTTTTCAATGCTTCAACTGCAACAGATGTATGCATTCATAATGCACCAAACATGAATGTGCTTTGGACCATGCTTTTTGTATTTTTTGCGATTCGATATCAAGCTTGCAGGACTGTTACAACATCCATAAACGGCAACTGCTATCACAACTTCAGATTGCGATTCCCTCATCGGTTTGAAGACACGCAACTGATAACATTTAGTTGTGCTCTCTTCTCTTTTCGCCCCATTTTGTATATATTTTTCATGAGTCGATGAAAAATATCCAGGGATGTAGCCAGGGTGCGATTTGTCAAAAAAACAGAAAGGGGATAATTACTCAATCACTTTATTGCGGTTGAACTTGAAACCCAGTTTTGTTAGATGTGTTCTATTCTGCAAAAATATTTCAGTGCTTTCATGTTTTAAGAATTCGCGATGCACACGAAAAACTTCGACTTTTTGTACAAACAGAGAGAGCACAGCTCTGTCCTGCATGCTTTGGCGGGACTCAGTAGGGCCCTGACCATGGACAGATAGGCCCGGACTCTGCATCTGACTCGCTGAGCGGAGCTCATTGCGTCTTGTCTTAACAGCTCTGGAGGGGATGGATCTGCCTTGTACATAGACGTCCGAGCTAGGGGGCGACCCCTCCAGAGCGTGTGTGTTGCTCAGGGAGTTGGGCCGTTTTGGAAAACTCTTGATCAAACTTTGAGTGACCAGCGTAGTGTGACCAGGGCCACAGGTGTTTTTCCTTTTTGAAGGACAGAGCTGGAAATGTTACGGAATGCACAATGAACGCGCACGGCTGGTACTTCTCAGAACCGGGCGTAAAGGTTCCTCATCCTGTTTGTCAAACGGTCGCTATTGTAAAACGCACAGGATTTCACACATGGCTGGGGGCATTAACGCACCTGATGTGCGGGTTACGGGTTCCCCCGCGGTCCCCGCAGGGCCGGCTGCCCAGACCGTCATAAAATTCTCCTATGATCGCGGGTCGGGTTGGGGCGGTCGCTGCCACTCATTGCTGCCGTGCGCGCATTCATTGTTCAGCCACAAGTCATTCCATCATCTTTACAGCGGGGTTTGCGGCGGATTTTCACAAAATAAGCAGCGTTTTGCCACTTGTGAGCCAAAAAACGCTTTTGTGGAGCTTAATGTCCACGGCATGTGCGTCTGTGCGTGACTTCTCTGCCCCTCTCAGCGCTCTGAACAGGGAGAGAGAGAGCGCGAGGGGATAATTAGGCTACACGCCAGTCCCGTTCATTTCAAGCTTATTTCTGTATGTGTGCAAAATAGATTTAACTGATCATAAAGTCAATAAGGACATAACACAGTTCCCTGTGCATAAGATTCATTCATCAGAAATGACACATGCAGTAGCCTTATAGGCTACACTTAAATAGTCCAAGAAACAGCGAAAGGTGAAAGTGTTTCTGACTTCCCAGACCCTCGGTCTCTGTGCGCATCAAAGCTGCTAAAGCAGAGATCACCCGCGTCTCATATGAAATGAAATCAACTGACCAGAAGGTGCACGGACCTTGAACACAGCCAATTTTACAATTCTATCCCCCCCTACGTTTAATACAATAATACGCCAGAAGTAGGGATAGGATAAAAGAAACAGAGACGGGGACAAGAAAACCAGAAGGGGGGAAAATCCCCCCCATCCCCCCCAGCAAATCGCACCCTGGATGTAGCTATATTTTAAGTCATCATCGTCAACTACTACACGCTGTGTTATTGTTCCGGAAGCCACTCGCTAGGGCTGAACGATTAATCACATGGCAATTTTTGTCGCAATATTACACAAGGCGATTTCCAAATCGCAGAGGCACGCGACAAAATACAACAAAACGCAAAAAAACAAGCGACAAAAAAGCAACAAAAGGGCAACAAAAAAGCACCAAAAATACAATGAAAAAGTGACGGCAAGGCGTGTAAAAAAAACTTAGATCCGTTTTGTACAGTAGGTCTTTCAAATGAGGCATTACACTGCCCTATAGGTTGTAAACTCCTGTCAAGAAGCTTCTACATTTGGGTTAAGCTGGACTGGAGAAAATGCACTCGGTTAAGGCATTAAGATGTTAAGGTGTGCAGTAGATCGTGGATGTACAGTGAAAATATCAGCGTTTATAATGCAGCCACCACGAAGGACAATTGCTTTTTTCTCTGTTAGCGCGCCGGCTAACGCAATGCTAATAACTCCATTCAGAGTCCCTTATACACGCTGTTACAAGCTCTGAGGCACTGACCACAGACTCTCCCTCTGGATTCACATGTCTCTGCCTCCGTAGAGATGAAGGCGAGCCGTGAGCTGCTTGTAAAGAGTCGTTGCAGCTCAGTTGGGACCTTTCAAACGTAAAAAGAGGATTACGTTTGGGAATGTTTTGGATAAAGATAAGAACTTATCCCATAAGTACGGACTAAAACACAATTAAATTAAGAGCAGATAGCAAGAAATTATTTAGGCCATTTACAAAAATAATTCAGTTTAAGCTTATTGTAGGTGATATAAATGGCCATATGGACTATTTTGAATTATATTTCATATGATTATAAGAAAATACCTTAAAGCTGCCTTTATTTCTCATTTCAGTTTAAATGTTGTGGATATCGGCGACATGAGGCCACAGTTTCAGACCCTGGACTTTGTCCAACAGTCGCCTTCAAGGGTCAGAAATGTTTTTCTCACATAGTTATTCCATAGTTATTCCAACTATATGAACAAGGACTGGTCGTCACTTTTGACAGCATCTCTTCGTATGAATGGCATTTTCGTTTCTGTCTATCTCTGTACGCAGCCCTGGTTATAAAAATAGACTTTAAGCTAATATTGTAACGGGCTCCATGGCGACGACAAAAACACTTTAAATCATCAACTTTCCAGCGGTTAAAACGCTCCAAATCAGAGCTTTCTTCATTGCTTTACGCTAATTATCATTATTGTTTGGTAGCCAAAAGACATTCCATTACCCATAATGCAACGGGCGAGCCGAGATGGGCATTGGGCTTATTCATGGCGGATTTACAGACTCCTCCTCCCCAGCTCTGACGAACATGTTCCTAATAAGGGCATAAGGGCGGGATTTTCACTGTAGACTCGGCCCTTGCGTGACGTGTAGCTCGCGCAGCTCCAATGCTAACAGTCCGACCTCCGTTAAGGAGATTTTTTTTTTAATCTTTCGAAAACCAGCCTGGTTTCTTTTTTTGTGACTAACCCAGCGTTATCTCAGAGGAATATGTAGCCATAGAAAGTGTTAAAAAAAAAGTAAACCAGGCGTTAACGTTGTTTTTAACGTGTCTAAAGTCCAATGCTTTTCAATGGGGGCCTAGCGATGATATGGAGGTACTACAGCAATGGCGGCCTCCAGTGTTGCGGTCATAAAGCAGAGCAGCTAGCGGCCATTGGGTGTGAGCGAGGTGAGGTCATGGATCTATTATAATAAACGGGTGAGGGAGGTGCAAGAGTCTGGCGCACATGGTGGCGCGCTTGATGTTGGTAAATATTAAATCCGTATGACCTGTGTGCGTGTCAATAGAGTTCGGGAATGTGATGTCATACCGCTATGCATTATGGGATTAGCAGCAATTGTAAACTAATGGAGATTTTAAAAGTTAAATTACTGGAGTTATTGTTCACATTAAAACACTTGGACACCACAGTGTGTTAGATGTATTTACCAGCTAACGGAGTTGTTCCACGGCTTTTTCTCCTCTTTTTATACTGTTTTTAGCTAATTGTAGTAGAGTGGAGTCGTCAGCAGGTGGTGCCACCCTTAGATTATAAAAGCCCAAGGTTTCTCTTGATTCTTTCCTTGATTTGCACACTTCCGTTTCTGTTCCTGGGGGCGTTCGGGTCGTCATCTGGCTGCCAGGTAGAAATGATAACTCCTCTTATTCAGATAATTCACCTCCAATAGCTAATTTAAACTGTGTCTTAGTGTTGCTGCGGTGTGGCTGAGCCTCGATCGCGACGCGCAGATAATGTGTCCCTGTTGCGCCCTGGTGTGCGGTGGCTTTGGTTTGGCTGGGAGTCTGCTGTCCTGCATTGGGTTGCTGTGTCGTCTGGGCCCGATGGTGCACGGTTGCTTGCTAGAACTGCGTGATCTCCTATCTCCTAAAGTGGTAGGTCACGTTAGCGCCGTGCTTCCGAATGGTTAAAAATAAGTTACTAACACAAATATTATTCTAGCCTCACGGATGCAGCAACCTGGCAGTTTAAAACGTATTTATGTTTATAAAACAAAAGAGTTTAAGAACTTAAAGCAAAGAAATATTGAATAAATTATTAACTGATCATGCCTCTCCTCAATGAGTCGAACCTGTGTACTTTTATATTAAAGGTTATTTTCTGGATTTAATAGTCTAGTGGCGTTGTGGCAACAACTACATTTTAAGGTGGTAACATTAAATTTCCATCTCCTACCATAGCACTCGGTTACATAATGTTAGTCAATGGAAATGTATGCTAACAGCTGCAAAGATGGCGCATCTCCATGGTAACTGTGGAATTTCCCGAACTCTATAGTAAGGGCTGTCCACTCTCTCGTTGCCAATCAGAGGCCAGCAGTCTGTTCACGTCACATCAGACATGGGTTAGTGCGCTTTGGCCACAGCCAGAGGTCGGTCCCAAAACCTATACCTGGTCAGACCGGTTTGGCACTGGCCTTTGTTATGGAAAAGCTCGACAAGCAGGTGAAAGAGCCATTCGGCTGACACGCGCCTGCATGTGGAAAAGAGCTTGTATTGGTAATGCATCGGTGCCGGACCGCAAAACGGGATTGAGCAGCTTTAACCCCTGCCTTAATCAAGCCCACTTTCTCCAGTTTGCTATTATCCAAATCAAATTTATTCTTGAAAGAAGCGTCAAAATAGCTACAAAAACGAGAGGTAAACGCAATCAAAAAAGCAACAAAAACTAAAAAAAGTGACCAAAAACAACAAAGAAGCGGATAATAAGTCAGTTGTAAATATTTCATGAACAATAACATTGTCTCAGTTTAGGCTATATTTTAGTTGTATGCAACAAAAAGTTATTAACGGTAAATGGGGGGAGGGGGGGATCTAAATAAAATCGAAATCGCAACATTGATTTCAAAATAGCCCTACCACTCACCTCCTCCATTCTTGAAGCAGAGATACGGAAACCTCCAGACATTCCCCAGACCGATGAGCTGTCCAACCATGGCCAAAATGAACTCCCGTTTGCTGGACCACTGGCCTCTCGTAGGCTGCTTTGAAGAGGGGCTCGTGGGTAAACTGCTCTCCAAATTGTTTACTGGCTCCATGTGCATGTTTTAACCCTGTGTGTCAGGTGCAAAAAAAAAAAAAAGACAATATTTGATGGTTTTATCACTTGCAAAATAAGTTATGTCAGCAAATTAAACTCTGGTTGTACTTGATTCTCTACTCCACCTGTAATACTGTATATGTGCAATAACAACTACTAAGTGTTAAATATTTCACATATTAGCAATAAACCAATGGCATTTCTCACTTACCTGTGCATCTGGAAAGCCTTGGCATCGGATAAGGGACTGAAGTGTCTGCCAGTACAACATGAGTCACTTTAAAATAGACACGAGGCTCCTCTTCTTCTATGAAGGGGGCTGCCACGGGAGAAAGGGACGGCCCAAAGCTGTGGTTATTTTCCCAATATCATCCGACCAGCAGAGAAAAAGGGCATTTTGGTTACACGACATATTATTTCAGTCGCCAGAAGACATTTTATATTGCATTATGTTCGACTTGTAAGCTAATAACAGTTGCTCATCATTCGTTAGCATTTGATCTTATACTGTTGTAGTAATTCCTGTTACAGTAAAAATAAAAGACACATTATCTAGAATTAGCGGGGGATGTGGCATTTTTGTCATGTCATATAATCGTTACCCTAGGAAGTTAGCATCATCTTGCTATGCTACATGCTACTAAAACTACCAAAGTGGCTGTCTCTGTGTGGTTCCAGATATGTTGTCCAAACTTTGCAATGTCGCTTCACCTGTGGGTCCGACAGTCGACTGGGATCAGGCCAGAGATAAAATCGAATTCCGTCGGCGGCTCCCGGTAAAGTCACACCACGAATGAGCAAAGCAACCATCATGAGGTACGGGAACGTGGCCGTGAAGTACACAACCTATACACAACAGCTGGGTTAGAAATAAAAATAAAAAAATACAGGTGACCGACCACCTCAGCGTGTAGTGCAATATTTTGATCAAAGAAAACTTGTGGTTTACTTTGCCTGAACTCTTAACTCCTTTCCAGATACAAAAGTAGCAAGTGATCCAGCAGAGGAGGAGACATCCCGCCAGATCCCAGCAGATACTCCCCATCTCCTCTATTCCCCCGGACAGCCCCAGAATTCGTCTCCTGCTACAGCGCCAGGTTCTAACATCAGTTAAAAAGTTTCATAAAAGATATATTTTATTTTGAAACTTACTGCCAGAATTCTTCAACAGATGATGTTGCATTTACAGAAAGCGAGTCATTTGCAGTTTGAATGCAGTTCACTAAAAATGGGAAGGACAGTTTATGTTTAGGTTATTACCAACTATTGTTGCCTGGCCTGCCAAACGACATGCCTCTTCATAGATATTTCAAAGACATATAGTCTGGGAGCGAGCGTGATCTCAACAATTTCCTGGTGGGCGTGATTGACAGACGGCATCAACCAATTAGAGCAACGCTAGATACGTTGCAGTAACAAGCGGCAGAAAGCCTTTCCAAAAACGTCCTTTTTACGAGGAACGCTTCGAACGCTGTTTCTTTCTCCGATTTTTGGGATTTCATATTTCCAAATGATTTAAAACAGACGAAAGAGCCGAAGAAAACAGTGTATCGGTCGCCATCTTTAATGTTTTGGAAGAGTGCGTGGTGGTGACAGGTGACGGCTTCCGTCTCTTGGTGCGTGATTGGACCGATGTGGGTCAAATCGTGAAATGATTGGCTGCGAGCAGCTGCCCAGACGGTTCTTCTTTTGAACAGAAAGGAGGAGTGTCTGGCAGGCCAGGCAACAACTATTGATGGTGCAAATTAGAAAAGTGACATATGCAAAGATGACTTTTGTGGGCTTTAAAGTTATGGTGTTTTTTCTGTGTAGTTTTGGCTGTGCAATAGTTTTTTGTTGGTTTGGTTTGGGAGAGACATTTCCCCTTGACGCTGTGTTTTGGTGATGACTATAGTGACGTTTGCTTAAGGGCAAGTCAGAATCATTTCCGTGGGCTTTGGACCGAAAATAAATGACTTGTTTCTGTTTTTATGTTGTTTCGGGTCACTATTGCCTCCTGCAATGTTTAAAGCAGTACTAAGTAACTCTTTCCCCTAGAGGCCATAAGCGTAACTGCAGGTGTCTTAGCAAGTTACAATTTTTTACTTATTAAATGTCTTGGAGAGTAAATACTACGCTGACAGAAAAGGTGAAGGGAGAGAGGGGTGTTGTACATCCAGTTATACAATGGGAATATGTTTTTTTCACTCAAGCTTGGCTGTAAATACTGTTTAAAGTGGCGCTAGCCCGCAGTTAGCTTTGCCCGTTAGCCTGTTAGCTTCTTCTCCGTGATTCTATTGCGTGTGTATTGCTTGCTCCGCCCTGGTGGCAGTCAAGTTGCAAGCATGGTTTTCTGGCAAGAGACACCAGGGGGAGATTAAAGACCCCCCAATCATCCCATTAACACTTGTATTACCCCCAGAGGGACTACGGAAAGGATTTATTAAGGTAAACGCGTTACTTAGCACTGCTTTAAAGTGTTAACCCTAACCTAGCTAGCAATGCCCAGGCCAAAATGACAATATAATACATGCAAGTGTACAGCATGAGGATCAGCCCCCCAAAACCAATGCCTGGAAGACAAGACAGTGCAGTGTTAGTTAACCCATACACTTGCAGCTGATCAGCCACAGTAAATGTTTCTATTGTTTAAATATATATATTTTATTTAATATCTACTTCTGATGTCTATTTTGCAAGTTATCAGTTGAAAATTTGGCAAAAAGCGATGAGACAAGATGTGTGCCTATTAAAGAGAGACAGTTTGTATTCATTTGAACAGTCTGTTCTGATTATTCAGTGATTTTAAGCTGATCATTAATTACTCTGACGCACTTTTCAGGGAAGGAAAAGACATTAAAATGTAAAACCGTGTTAACATCGGGCTTATGCATTGCACACTGACCATTCAAAATCTTAGTTTACAAACTCCTCCAAGATTAACCTCTGTCACCTTTGGTGAGGGAACTGTTTTGAAAGTCCTGTAATTTCTGGAAAGGGAGGTCAAGTACAGTGGTTCATGGTGGTACTTTGGCTTCTGCATCTGCAATTTTAGACTTTGTACATTTTAATTTGGGTTCATTTAATTCATGCTTTAGTATATGATTTAAATTCAATAGTTTAGAAATGGCTCAAGGGCCAATACAACTCAAAGTAAAAAAAAATCTACAAAAAGATAACTGACAAATATTGTACCAACATTATTTGGAAGTGATCGGAATCCCACATCTTATTATTGTGGCTGAAAGTCCTTCACACATGTGTTTTATATGTGACCTATGATAAACTTCTCTGCGTTGTGTTGTGCTTATGGTGCTCTGAACCACGGAGAGGAAGCAAGGCTGCAATCGGGGAAGAGCAACGCTCAAACCCCATTTATTTACCCTGGCAGAGGGAAATAAAAGTTTGGCGTTAGCCTAATATCATGTGCCCAACGAGGCCTTTCTCTCATGAGTACGGGAACAGAGAAAGAGCTAGCGCGGTAGTAGGTAAGTAGGTAATCCTATTACCAGAATTTAACCAGCTTTACACTCTGTTACACACACCCCCCAAAATTCTGAGTAATAGGGGGTGTTTTTAAACCAAAATTACAGAAAGAGGAGAAAAAAAATACCAAAGTAACCCCCAAAACCGGAATAATCCATCCCAAAGGATCGCACAGAGTAGAGCCCTACTCCACGCGGGTATGAGGAGTGCCGTTTACACCCCTCGTACTGTGGTGATACTCATGAAAGGGAAAAAAAAAAATTTTCTTTACACCTCTTCCTCTCAATGGGAGTTCCAAAAACCTCCTTAACACAAAACCAATGGGAGCTGGTAAGCCTTCCCTTGCGTGAACATACTATTTACAAAAGAGAAAACAAATCTCACAGGTATTGAGGGTCCCCTTAACTCTACATTTTGTTCATTCATTTCACAAATTAACCGAGCGGGGGGGTTAATCAATCTGCCTGTTCTGGTACGCACAGGTAACAGATGCGCGTCAGCTACTGCGTCACACGTCACTACGTCTGCAAGGGCAGGTTCTGATTGGTTCTCAGGTGAGTTGTGGTCGCTCACACTAATTGGCAATTGAGAAAGCGCGCTCTCAGATTCAACACGGACTGAAGCGCTGCCACACGGACTCAACGCCACAGAATCCACATCAGATTCAGCAAACGGATCAGACACAGTCTCTTCGTCGACTAGACTCGCTTCTTCACTCTGGTAAGAACCATTTTCAGTGTTCAACAGCCAATTAATCGTCCTAGTCTCACTATCCTGTGTCTCAACAGGAATTTCTGGTTCGTCGTTCGCTAATGAGGGGCAATTAGACGCACATGGGCTCTCTACATTCGACGAAAGGAAACTGACAGGGAGTAGAAGATTTCTATGTACCGTTTTGACTTTCTGAGTGTCAGGATCTTTGATGGAATAGACATTTACGCCCGGTCTCACGGAGATAACTTCAAACACCGTCGAAACCCATTTGTCCGCGACTTTCCGCTTCCCTCTCTCCCCTCTATTGGCGAGTAAAACTTGATCCCCCACGACGAGAGCCGCGCCCTTAGCCTTACGATTGTAGATTTCTGTCTGACGGGCCTGAGCTGTCCTACTGTTTTGGAGGGCAATACGCGATGCCTCAGCTAAATCCCGCCTCAAAGCTGCAATAAACTCATGGTGGTCAACGACAGGTGTACCCTCGAGCACATGTTGGAAAACAATATCGACAGGCAACCGTGGGACTCTCCCAAACATGAGATAAAAGGGCGCAAATCCCGTGGTCTCATGTTCAGTGCAGTTGTAGCAAAAAGTCAGCATCTGCAACATCTGGGGCCATCTTGCTTTCGACTGCGGGGGCAAAGCACGGATCATGTTCCCCAGAGTCCTGTTGAACCGTTCTGTGATGCCATTCCCCATAGGATGGTATGGCGTCGTGTGCGATTTCTGGACCCCAGACAGCGTCAAAAGTTCTTTCATGAGACTGCTCTCGAAATTTGCACCTTGGTCTGAATGGATGCGCTTTGGGAAGCCATACACGCAGAAAAAGTCACTCCACAATCGGCGGGCGACTTGTTTAGCCGACTGATTCTTGCAGGGAAATGCGTGCGCCATTTTCGAAAAATGGTCAGTAACGACCAGGACATCGACACATTTTTTGTCCGTCTGTTCAGCAGTCCAGAAGTCGATGCAAACCAACTCCATTGGCTCTGAGGTTTGGATACTTTCCAAGGGAGCACGTCCGTGTGGTTCAGGCGTTTTACCCACGATGCATCTGAAGCACTTCCTGACGTGGTTGATGACATCCCTTTCCATCCCTATCCAGAAAAACCTTTGCCTGGCCAGAGATAGCGTCCGCGCTTGGCCCTGGTGGCCCGCTGAATCGTGGAGGCCAGTGAGGACTTGTTGTTTCAAAGCGCTCGGGACGACGAACTGGTGGAGTGTCACGTTCATTTTATTGTCTCTTTTCGACCGGAACAACAACCCGTCTTTGATGGACAACTTTGCCCAATGTTTGAGGAGGTTCTTCACACCACCTGGTTCACGTGCGCGCTCACGCTTGGTGGGTCTTTTACGCCTTTGCACGTAATAAAAGACTCGACTCAGGGTGCCATCCTGTTCTTGCATGGACACAAGCTGGCTCAGCGGAAGTGAAGCACTGTCGGTGATACACGCTAGTTGCGGGACATCAGCACAAGTAACACGCAACGGACTGGTACCCCCTTCACTCTGTGCGCTTAACACCGCTTGGACTTCGTCGAGGGACAGAGATGGCTGTGGGAAAAGCGAATTGGCGGAATCCCCGGACTCGTCTACACGTTGGCAGTTATTTGTGCACCTAAACGCGTCTTGGACTCTCTGGTCCGCTAACTCACTAACTTGGGCGAGCATGTGAGAGTACGGTTCAGACACTAGACGGTGGGCTACGCAGGACTTAACAAATGGCTCCCTACTGAGCGCGTCAGCAACCACATTCTTAGGGCCCGGGACATAGTTAAGGTCGAAGCTATACGCCGCTAACTTCGCCACCCACCTTTGTTCACAAGCGTCGAGTTTGGGCTTAGTCAATATATACGTCAGTGGATTATTGTCAGTCCAAACAGAGAAGGTCCGTCCCTTTAACCAATGGCCAAATTTGTCGCATACAGCCCACTTAAGAGCTAAAAACTCCAGGCGGTGAGCTGGATAATTCAACTGGGCTTGGGACAAAGTTTTACTGGCAAAAGCCACAGGTCTGGCGATCTTACTACCAGGTGGCAATTGCGAAAGAACAGCGCCTATCCCGTCGAAAGAAGCGTCTACAGCGAGGATAAAAGGGGCCTCGAAATCTGGATGAGCCAACGTCACACTGTGTATCAAATCACGTTTGAGGGTCTCAAAGGCTACCCTACAGTCGTCAGTCCAGTCAGCGGGTTTCAGTCTCACTAAACCTTTCTTGAACTTAGGCTTGGGGGTCTGCCCTTTTTCTTGGAAGTGGAGGGTTCTGACACGAGACTAAACAGGGGCCTAGCCTTGGCTGAACAGCCTTCAATAAAGTGGTGGTAATACAGGGCCATGCCTAAAAAGGACCTAATCTTTTTAGCACAGGGGGTTCTACCATCTGCCTCCATGAGGTCCGTTTCCCTAATGTCCCCGATGGCCTGGACTTTACTGGGGTCAGTTTTCATACCTTCTTCGCAGACGATGTGGCCCAAAACTTTACAGAACGCCGGAGGAAGTGACATTTCTTGGGGGAAAGCTTAAGGTTGTTTGCAGCTAACCGCGAGAATACCATCTCTAACCGCTCTAGCGCAATCTGTTCAGACGGCGCAAACACCATCAAATCGTCCAAGTAACACAACAGGCTGGTGAAGTTTTTATCACCGAAGACCGACATCATCATGCGCATGAATGTCGCGGGGCTGTTGGTCAGTCCTTGGGCATCCTGTTATACTCGTGTAGCCCGAACGGGGAGGAGAACGCAGTGTACCGTTTGTCGTCCTCGTGTAGCGGAACGTTGTAAAAACCCGAGGTGAGATCCATGGTGGAAAAAAATACATTGCCCCCAAGCGCCGCGAGCGCATCAGTCTGGTGGGGTAATGGGTGTGCATCTTTAATAGTCCTCGCATTCAGCCACCGAAAGTCATTGCAGATGCGTAAATCACCATTGGGTTTCACGACGAGGACCAACGGAGACGCATACTCGCTCTGGGACTTCTTGATGATCCCGACTTCCTCCATCTCATTCAAAGCTGTCCTCAATTTCTCATAGTGACACGGAGGGACACGCCGGTATGGTAGTCTGAACGGCTTGTCATCCATCAACCGTATCCTGTGCACAAAGTCTTTCGCCTCTCCACAATCCATCTTATGCCTGGAGAACGTGGAGTCGTATCGCTCGACCAGGTTGAGTAGCTTGTTTTTCCACTCCAAGGACACCTCACACGACGTGATGTCAACTTCTGAGAGTCCCATGTCGATAAGAGCCTTTTTAATCTCGTTCTCAGTTTTCAAACATGGGGTCTCCGTCGCGCGCTGGATATTTGACTGAACTCGCTGTGGCTCCGGTAGATCTTGCACTGACGCACTGGGCGAGACATCCGCTAGCTTGGCATTTTTCTTCAGTGTGAGTGCTTTTCTCCGTCGGGTTCACTATTTTAACGGGAATCCACCCGTCTCCATACAGAGTGGTGACGACTCTCCCCACCAAGATCTGCGCTGGTCTCGTTTTAGATCGAGTGGGCTCCACGATTACAGAGCTCCCCACTGCCGAGGCGTCCACGGATGGTAATTTAGCCCACACCAAATGTTCAGTCAGGGGCTGCAGCGTGACACTCCTTTTTAGTTTTGCAGTCCCAAAATCCAGCGATGACGTGTCCGTACGATGCACTGTATGGGACAACAGTGATAGCAGCTGGGGTAACTCATTACCGGAAGCGCCCATCTTACTTGAGTCTATTTCTCCATCTTCGATCCGCCTCATGAGCCATTTCAAGACGTTACTCCCCAGGATCATGCTGTCAGACTGGCCGGGCACCACTAAGACCGGGACGACGACTCTGATACCGTACACTAAAACAGAGAGGTCGTACAAAGCAGTGGGCATTACCTGTTGACCTCCGCAGCCCACGATGACATACTCATCCGCACGCTTCCTGTCAATCTCCGGATAATCCCTCTTCATCATCGAATCAATCTCACCGTTAATAGTGCACGCCATAGATCCACTGTCCACTAAGGCCTTGATGACATGGCCATTGTCCATGATAACGTCCGTGTGGAATAACGAGTCAGTTTCTGAAAGTCTTTGTAATACTTGTACAACTGGTGTCTTGCCCAGCGGCACTTTGTCGCTGTAAGCTGCACGCCCGGGACCAAGATGTACCGCACTGTCCATTGTGGGAGGTGACGAATTCCCATCTACGCTGTTCTCCCCTATGCGCAGACTTACTAGTTTCCCTTGAGCCCGGAGGGAGAAGTGTCAACGCCCTGGGGACACGCATTGCTAATGTGGCCCTGTTCATGGCACCGAAAACACAGTTTATGCTTCCAACAATGTGTGTACGCGGTGTGGGACACATCTCTACAGATCGCGCAAGGCATGCTGTTTAAACTGCTAGCACTGGGAAACCGCGTGTCTCGACGTGGCCTATGCGTTACCTGGGCGCCATCTTGGGACTGCGACAAAACCTTTTTCAACATGGCGGCCAGCTCCTCGAATGCGGAGTGGTCGGGCATGTTAGCAGTGGGGGCTACGATAGCGGGAATATCACTTTTATTCACAGAAACCATATTCAACACCCCTGTCTTTCTAGAGCTATTTTCTAAGTGGTACTCGTCCAGCACCTCCTGAACCTCACGAGCCGTCCACTTATCAATGGTCTTAGACCGGAATGTGTAAGACAGCTCTTTGTTTGGGCAATGTCTTATGAACAACCGCGTGACATCCTCCCCTGGAACCTCGGAGAATTTCCCCAACCCCGCAAGGCAGCTAATAGCAGTGTCCGCAGCATTATTTAACCGTAACCAAAAATCATACGGGTCCTCATTAGCTGTGGGCCGGATGGAATAAAAGTCAGCCAGAGGAACCGAGGAGCACAAACCCGCACCAAAATGTTTACGCAGGAGACCGAAAATGGCCTCGGGCCCTTGCGTGGAATCCAGCCCGCCATTTTTTATACCCAGCTTAGCGACATTTCTGGCTTTGCCCCTCAAATGTACAAGTATTTCCTCCGTTCTGCATTCAACGGGAATATTGCTTTTCCTTAGATAAACCTTCATCAAATCCTCCCACTCGTCGATGGCTAGGACATCGGAGCCATCCCCCCTGTACACCGGTGGCTCTTTGGCCCCTTTCTCGACAAAAGTGACATTTGACAGGTTTAAGCTGTGACTGTTCATGGAATCATTCGCCTGTGGAGGCGTAGCAGGAGCCCTGGGAGACTCGGCGGATGAGCTAGACGAGTTTAACCTAGACACAATATTATCCGCCAACATGTGACCCATCTGTTGCATCATGTCATTCATTTGGCTCATACCCCCCACAGTTTCATCACCAAACACATGTCCCGTGCTGCACTTAGGCAGCTCAAAACTCACATTGTTCATAGCACGAGGCATAGCTCTGCCCCGAGCCACACTACTACCCACATCACTCAAGGGAAAAGGAAGAGGAGACACCAAGGCTCCGCGCCCCCTGCCGGTCACGACAGGTGTGTGCAGCTCCTCCGAGTCCATCTCCGCGGCGTGAAGAAGACGTAGATGTGGACGATGCAGTTTCCCGCCCCGGTGGTCCGAGCACGAACAGCCCCTCGTGTGGCGATGGCGGCTCCCAGCGGCGAGGCGGCGGTGGCACAGGAGAACCGTCCTGTAGCCCAATCTCGAGAACCCGTGGACCCAGCAACGTCTGGTCCGGTTCGAACGGAGTCACGGCACCAGTGTGACCTATGATAAACTTCTCTGCGTTGTGTTGTGCTTATGGTGCTCTGAACCACGGAGAGGAAGCAAGGCTGCAATCGGGGAAGAGCAACGCTCAAACCCCATTTATTTACCCTGGCAGAGGGAAATAAAAGTTTTGGCGTTAGCCTAATATCATGTGCCCAACGAGGCCTTTCTCTCATGAGTACGGGAACAGAGAAAGAGCTAGCGCGGGGTTGACCAGTTATATCGACCAAACCGGAAGTGCCAACGTTGGAGACAGACTACCAAAACAAAAGACATACGTGGACTACACACACTGCCAGGTACATTAACATCACAATAAGACAACAAGTAGGTAATCCTATTACCAGAATTTAACCAGCTTTACACTCTGTTACATATACATATTGTCTCCACTTTTGGATTGGATCATTAAGAGAAAATAATTTGACCTTAGTTAACAGAGAAGACGTTGACCTTTGTGACAGTTGTTGTTTCATATGGATAGTACTAGTAATAAAAGATATTAGCCATAAACCAAGTGAAGAAAACAAAAAACATTTTGAAGTTTACCTTTTTTTTTTAGCATTAAGCCCAGAGGACACTTTTTTCTTTTCTTTTTTTTTAAATTTATATTTATTTTTGCAGACAGGACAGAAAGAAATACAATAATACATGACACACATAAAAACCACAATACAAAAAAAAAAGAAAAAAAAGAAAAGAAAAACAGATTACAACATGACACAGCAAAAGGGGGGTTGGGGGGAGTGGTACAGTTCATTGTTTGTAAACATTCCAGGCTGGCTTAGCTGGAGGCGGCAAGCTCGATTCCTATCTATTTCCATTGTAGCGATAAACAAATGTCTAATGTCTAACTGTTTTTTGTAAATATAAGATAAATCTTATTTTATCGTCTCAAATGTCATTCCTCTTGTTCTGGCACCTTAAGCCACAACAGGACCACATTTTTTAGTTGTAGTTTTACACTTAAAATTGCTAGTTTTAGTTTAATCTTATTTCTCTTGATCACTTCCTGCCTCCAGCTGATGTCACTGGTCATGTCAGCTAGAGCCATGCATTTGAGCCCGACGGCCCGAAGCCCCGTGGGCCGGGCTTCGGGCCCATTACCGCATCATTGCGTTGGACACGGGCCGGGCTCGGGCTTGGTTTTCCCCTGCCAATGCGTTGTGCTGTTATTTTTGAATCAATTTAAATGGCGACATTAAATGAAGCACCCGCTCTCCTCACTCCCTCTCTCCCTCTCTCACACCCCGTCTTGACCCGCCAACACAACACAAACATGTACCTGCCTTCCCCGTGGGCCGTGGCATGGGAGTTTTCCTCGCCATGCGTACAGGTCTGCAAACCGTGCGTACAGGTCTGCAAAGCGTTCGTATTGAGAGAGAGGACCGCGCGGTTCACGTGCGGATGTGCTTCTATCGACGCGATGTCCTCTCGCCCCGTCTTGACCCGCCACCTCTTGCCACAAACATGTACCTGCCATCCCCGTGGGCTGCGGCGTGGGGGGTTTCCCCGCCGTGGGTAAACCTCTGCAAAGCGGTATGGAGAGAGAGGACGGAGCGGTTCGCGTTGCTTCTATCGACGGTATGTTTTCGCAGTGCTTCCAGGAAACAAATGCATGCGTGTTCCTCCCAACAATAAAAAATAAACACTGTGTTTTATGTTACGTTTATATAGAAGTGTTTATTTATTCATACAATACAGGTAAACTGTTGCAGCGCTGTTTAATCACGCATTTGGAAAATATTGGGGGGGGGGGAAAGAGAGCAAGCGAGAGAGAGAAGAGGCGGGCCACGGGCCGGGCTCGGGCCTGCTAATTATAAAAGTCTGTCGGGCCGGGCCGGGCTCGGGCCCGAACCTCACGGGGCCGGGCCGGGCTCGGGCCCAGAAATCAGGCCCGTGCAGGGCTCTAATGTCAGCAGTTAAAGGGTCTATAGATGGGAGCAACATCCGGGAACTTTTACTGGGCAACGCCCCCTTTTGGGGAATCGAGAGTTAAAAATTGCATTAGTGTGTATGTGAAACAGGGACTATTTCTCATTCGGAGGATAAAATATTCCAAACCAGTGATCAGAACTACAGGACAATGTCCGTTCTTGATTACAGACACATCAAGTCACTGTCAGAAGACGAAGATTTTTTATTTTTTGTGGACACTTATGAGTGAGTTTATCGATCACTAGCATCTGTTATGTCCATGTCAGAGCTCATTACTGAGGAAACAGCTCCCCCTGGTGGCCGTGTATTATGCACTTTGTGTAACGTCTTTAATCGGTAATTATTCAAACTCATCAAACCTGTTCAGCGTTAGGCCTAATTAATGATTCTCTCGGTTTTAAAACGCACATTAACGTTAGCATTAGCAGCTAGTAGGTTAGCTTCTGAATGAACCATACCATTTGCTCTCATAAACTACAAAACTACATCGTAGGCTGTATGATTTTAATTTAATGATAATATAAAAGCAACAGAATAAAAGCTGAAGCTGTAGTGACATTATAAAGCATCCAGCGAAAAACGTACACAGGCAAATGTCACAGACAAGTCATGATCACAGTGGGTTTAGCAGCTCAGTTTTAAAATGTTAACCGTCTTCTCTGTGAATTATCTGAAACAACAGGTCACTTCCATGGCTTCCTTTTCACGTTCGATAATTAAATAAAACAAAACAAAAACGTTTTTTCATGTGTAAATTAAAAGTTGTCAGACGATCTTTCCTCATTCATTCCAATGTACGGAGCTTCTGTTTTCCCCCGAAAAGGGGCGTTAACCTTTTGGCGCCACTGATGTGACGTAGACGACGTTCCCATCTATACAATTATTATAACAAAACTCATCAATTTCGATTCATAACAAAAGAGAACAAACCAACATACCAGCAACAACAATAAACAAAACCTCAAGGAGCATTTTCAAGACGTTGATGTTCATAGCGTCTTTTTCTTCTTCTTTTTTGTACAGTATATTAGGAGAAGTCCATTTCCTTTAGTTAATCAGTTTCTTCCGTAGTTCATTCTTTACTTCTTGTAGTGTCATTTCATTTGTTTGGCTTTCACAGGGATCGCAAAAGAGTGCTGTTACATTTTCCATTGATAACAAGTTCATAAAGTCTTTCACCCAGTCATGTAGGTCAAAACAGTCTGCTTTACGTACTTTCCAGTTTTTAAGTATGATTCTTTTTACTGACATGAACCCTAAAGCTGCAATCCTCTGTGTAGTTAAGTTATTGGGGTAACATACGCTCTGTGAATAATTTTCATTTGGATAATTTTATAATGTACACATTTTGAAAGGTAGCTTGATTTTTTTTTTTTTTAATTGTATCCCATTGTTCAGGAGTTAATGGAGATCCAATATCTTTATCCCATTTCAATTTTGTGGATGTGGTGCTGTCAGAAAGTGACTGGATCAGCAACTCTTATATTACAGAGACGGTCCCTCGTTTGTTGACAGCCGTTTTAAAATGTTCTTCTAGAATATTTTTTGAAGCAAGTATGATTCCTTTTGTCAAATAATTTTTCATGATTGATTTTAACTGAAGGTATTGGAATATCTTCGACTCTTTAAGGTTATATTGAGATTTTAAGACTGAAAATGGTATAATTTGTCCATCTTTTACCAGTTGATCCATCCGGTTGATATCCTCTGACAAAAAAGCATTACGGAGTGTCTTACCGCCAACAGTTAATAAAGAATTGTTTGATATTGGGCATGATGGTAATGATATACCAGTTATTTTTAATTGCTTTTGTATAGCTTTTGTAATTTCAGCAGGCCTGCCCCCACTGCTAAAAAAAATTCTAGAGTAAACACTGGTGTAAAAAGAGTATCTATTTCCTTAAACCATTTTTGAGGGACTTTAAGTGGGATGGCAGATATTGTAAAAGTAAAGCCGGGGCAATAAGTTAATTTTTATTAATTTTTTGCTAAATTGTTCTAATAAAGTCAATAATTGTGGGATGGATTGATTAGGATTAGTTAATCTTAACAAAATATCATCTGCATAAAGATTAGCTTTAAAATTATATCCTCCAATGTCAATACCTTGTATGTTTTCATTTGCCCGTATAACCAGTGGCGCCACCAGGGGTGGCCAGGGGTGGCCCTGGCCGACTCCTGGCCACCCCATTGGCCACCCCACTGGCCAGTGTTAATTGTAGTACTGTAGTATCAGTTATGAATGTTATTGGATCATTAGTAACATTAAATATAAAAAAAACAAAACAAAGTATAGCAGTAGACGTTTCCTTAAGTCTTTCTGATACTTTTCTGCAGGCCAGTTTACTACAACAGTAAATACAATTGTGAAATTATGGCTGATAGTTTTGGTTTGCCACCCCAAGATTTTAAGTGGCCCCATCTGGCCACCCCTATGAACAATTTCTGGAGGCGCCACTGCGTATAGCACACGCTAACGGTTCCAACGCTAAAATAAATAGAGCTGGAGAGGCTGGGCAGCCCTGCGTTGTCGATCTGAAAAGTTGAAAAGGGTGAGATATTATACCATTGGTCTTAATACGTGCCATGGGTTCATTATAAAGAGCCTTAATCCACTTCATACAGCTTGTGCTAAATCCAAATTCAGAGAGGACCTCAAATAAAAAGGGCCACTCCATTTGATCAAAGGCTTTTTCAGCATCCAGCGACAATGCTACCGCTGGATGCTGAAGTGATGAGGCCCTCGACATGACATGAAACAACCTTCTCATGTTGTTGGCTGCTAATCGGCCTTTTAATAAAGCCTACCTGGTCGATATGGATTAAGGAAAGGATCACTTTTTCAAGTCTTTTAGCCAGGATCTTGGCAAATATTTTGAAATCATTATTTAAAAGACGATATGGTCGATAACTGCCCATTTGCCCATTTGCATCAGATCCTTACCCGGCTTTGGAATAACAGAGATTATGGCTGAACGCATACTGTAGATACAGGCATTGACTGGTTGGAAATGATATTGTTAAATAGTAGGGTTAAAAGAGGTGCAAGTATGTCTTGGAAGCTTTTATTGAATTCTATGCTGAACCCATCCTCCTCTGGGGCTTTTCCAGAAGAGAGGACCTTGATAGCATCCCTTACCTCTGCTTCGGAGATATGGGAGACCGACATGTCATTCTGTTCTGGTAAAAGTGCTGGGAGACTGATGTTTTTTAAGAATGCACTTATGTCGCAGCTCTGCACTTGATGTTCTGATTTGTATAATGTTGAGTAAAACAGTTGGAAAGCTTCATTTATATCTTTTTGATCGTATACTAGAGTACCATTTTGATCCAAAATTGCAGGAATGGAATGCTTATTTTCTATTTGTTTTATTTGGAGTGCTAGCATCTTTCCCGCCTTATCCCCATATTCAAAATATTTTTTCCATAGACGATGCGAAGCAAATGCTGTCTCTTCATGCAGAATACTTTCTAAATCAGATTGCAAAATTAATAATTTTTTTCTTTCTCTGTGTTATTTCGATTGATCATGTGTTGCATTTCTGCCATTGTTTTTTTCATTCTGCATGTTTTTCCTTTTTGCTGAGGAGTAGCTTATGAGCCATCCTCTGGATGTGGCTTTAAAGGACTCCCAGACTACTTGCACATTTGGGCCAGAATTTAAATGATTGTTTATAAATTCTTCTGTCCTCTCCTGAATGTGGCTAATCAGTTCTTTATCTTTAAAGGTGCTAAACGCAGAACTATGACCCTTTGGCGACAAGCGGAACTGCATCCAGAGTTGTGCATGCTCATGGACCACACGCACGCTTGCACGAGCACGAGCTGTTCAGAACACATCAGTGACAGCAATTGCACAAATCTTTTGTTTAGAGTCGCAATGTCTACAGAGGTAAGAAAGTTATAAATCTGTAAGTTATTTTGAATATGTGAAAGGAATTTGCATTTGAGTAAACTACATATTAATGTTTGAGAGGAAAAACAGGGGTAGGAGAAAACTTTTTTCACCATTTATACCTGCTTTGTGTGTTCACTGAGTCCACCTATGATTGGATTATAATGGAAATGCATTCATGAATAAGTTATTACTTTGTATAAGCTAAAAATAATAATAATCACACCAAACACCCTATTAGTTGGTCAAAACGTACTAAAATGTCTCAAGCTATATCCGTATTTTGTGTACTTCTTTGGATCTATTATCATCTTTTTGCCTCCTAATTCCAGCGTCTCCTTGTAAAGCTGTCAGAATTTTAAAACAAATACCTTTGTTCCAATGTGAATCGTAATTTATGAGCACGTTTCAGCATGTAATCGAGTCAAAAGTTGCTTACGGAGGAATACGCGTTCAAAAATCAGCTTGCAGTTGTTCAATTTTTACACTTTTGTACAACATATTTGGGGCTAGAGACTGACCCAGCTCAAATATTATTTACCCACACACCCTGAGCTACGGTACATGTGGAATTAGATGTCTATCCTGCACTGCCCCCTGCTGGGAGAACACACAAACAAACTTGACAGACACATATTAGTTTTTATTTTATCTATTTAGTGTCAGCAAAGATACACAGTTAACAGACCAGAAAAGTGACATATGTCCATTCTGTGGTACTTCTTATAAACAATATAATTGAATACAAAGAACATTAAAACACCTTTTGTGCTATGACAGGATTTTTTTTTATATCATATAATTAATAACAAAATAAAGCTTTGTTTATGAGGAATTAACATTCATTAAGCTGCAAAAATACATTAGTTGAAAAGCTTTGTCCATTCAGTCGGGCTTTCTCAGACCTTCTGCCGGAGTTATCCCAATTCTCAGTTTCTACAAAGGTTTAAGAAAGTAACAATAAGACAGAGACACAGGTAGAAAGTCCTGAATTTGCATAATGCAGTTGTACCTGTTTCAGCGTTCCAGGCGTGGAGGCCAGCTTGTAAAGGAACCACAAAGGGAACATCGAAACCGAAGAGAAAGCCAAGAAGAGTCCGAGCCCATAGCCCCATGTCGGGTAGACGTAGGTGTTGTTGTACTTTAGGGGCTTGAACTGGGCCAAAGAGAAGAGCAGTATGCCCTGTAAAATGGAGTCTGTTAGACAAACAAAGAAGCAAATAGTATTTTCTAATGAATTTGTAAACATGGTGCCTGAGCCAACTTAAACACATCACAAATAAACCACTGAAACTTGAATAATTTTTAGGTAACAGTGTTCAAAACCAATAAAGCTTCTGAAAACCTGCAGCCATAATTTACAATGTACATCTGACTAGTTTATAGAGCTCTGCGCACCTCTGATGATCTGATGACGCTCCCTGTTGTTTCTCACAAAAAAGAGCAAATCTGCTTGCCTTAGTTTTAATGATTTGTCACTTTAAATTAGTTTGTTCTTGAAATTAAGAATTGCGCCAAAAATTGTCCGTTTTTCAGTCATTCATCCATCCATCCATTTTCTTGCGCTTTTATCCGGGCCGGACGTGGAGGCAGCAGTCTGAGCAGAGACTTCCCGATCCACGCACACCTTCTCCAGGTGTTCTGGGGGACCCCGAGGCGACATCAGGCCAGCTCAGAGACATAGTCCCATTTCATTTACGCCTTGTTAACCAATCAGGGACTGGGCTCAAATAGTGAGCACAAGCGTCACCTGTTACCTGCAGCAGTGGCGCAAAAAGGGCATACGCAATATATGCCTTGCATAGGGGCGCCAATAGTGATGTGTTCTTTTAACAGTCTATGTGTGTCGGTCGCGAACGACCCGGCTCTTTTGAACGAGTCTTGACAGTGAACGATATGAACAGGTTCGCGGTGGTGAAGTGTTTTTTTTTTTATTCCTCTTTGGGGGTGAGGCGTCACTTTAGTTGTGCAAGCTTATTTTGCGAAACAAAAGTCACTGCTGGAGTGGGGCAGATAGAAGTGTAGGATTGGCAGAGGGACTGTCATCTCCACCGCTGCTGCTGCAGCCCCACGAGGAGCTCAAAGTGAGCATAAGGCAACAAGTTGAGAATTAAAAGTCCTACAGTTGCATTGTTTTCTCCCCTCTTGCGCGAGGGAGAGAGAGGGAGAGGAGGAAAAGTTACGTGAATGAAGCAACAGAAGCTTAATCGGGCCGTGTGATTGTTTTTTTGTGATAACAAACTCCATATGTCCAAATGTCGATGTTATATTGTGTGAAATAGTGACATTTTCGTTAAAGTAAAGCCAATTCAGAGGGTATTTACTTTCTTAAAAAAAAAAAGCTTCAAAGAGCCATGTGTGTATTTGTGTGTGGGAGGGGGGTAGTTGCGCCCCTGACCTGCAGCATGGAGGAGAAGTTGATCATCGCGGTTTGCGCTCGGCCTGAGTTGTATGACACGCCTCCTAATTATGATGCTTGCAAAACTTCACGCGCCAGCAAACAGGCGTTTCTCGCGAGTGTGAAGCGGCAATGTTTGGCGTCCAACTAGAGGCTGACGGAGCGTGGACGCACGTTGGGTCTGAATGCACCTTAAGGGGTTCTCACTCAAAAATGCCATTAAATTCCACAATGACAGTTTCCACTAAAAACTAAACTAAAAAATATAATTTTTGGTTGGACACCTTTAGCTTTCCCTGTGGCATTGTTTACATACACTTCTGCAATGTCAAACGATCCAGTGTTGCGTTCATTTTCATTATGGATCTTGTGTCTTGATGATGGGAGAGTGAGACCGTTGCGCAAAGATTCTCAATGGGTTTAAAGTCTGGACTCTGTGGCCATATCCATGTGTGAAAATGATGTCTCATTCTCCCTGAACCACTCTTTCACAATGTGACCCGATGAATCCTGACATTGTCATCTTGGAATATGCCCGTGCCATCAAGGAAGGAGAAACTGAACGACGACTGAGGACATTGCCTAACCTGGATCTGACCTCGGATCAGAACAGTTTGGTTAAATCTAGGTGGACATTTTTTCTTTTGGTCAGACAGTGTAATAGACTGGTTCACAACTGGCAGTAGCAAGTGGACCATTACCGTCACTAATAATCTTACTTTTGGTAGAGGGCGTAAAATGGAGAAAATGTCCAGTTGAAGGAGTTAAACGAGATTAAGCCTAACTACAAACTAAACCTCTATACCAATAAAGCAACAGTATATACAAAACCAAGCTAGAAGCTCAGCAAGTTACTCTTATTTTGTACATACTATACTCTTTTGAAATTGAACAGTTCATTGACTTACTGTGGCCACAGTTGGAGTGATATACTTCCAACAGTATTTCATATAGGGCCACGGGCGATATCCGATCATGTCTGCAATATTGCTGTAATAACGGTCAGCTCCTTGACACAGACACAAAATAATGATGAATGATGACAGAAAATGATAAAAAGTTAAAACTGCTTTGACTACCGTACTCACGACTTACCATAAACCCAACCGATACAGACAGATTCCAGTATGGCGAAGAGTACCAGTGGGATACCGCTGCAGGCATAGTAGTCGAACAGTTGGAAGACATACAACCCACCCTACGGCAAGGAACAATAACATCAATTTGTTGATAAAATTCTTCAGAGATCTGATTTGTCTCAAAGTCCCACCTCTGTGACCATACACAGGCCAATACCAAGTGACACGAGGCAGACTCCCAGCAGAAGCAGTTTACGGCGATGACCCGTCAAGAAGAAGGAGGGGTATATGTCGGATATGGATGTGACTAAGCCCTCCAGAATCACAAACTACAGAAAAACACAGCGTTCAGGCCTGTAGAAAATGCACCAAAAGCTACTCCACAAATATCAGTCCCACAAAATAAATGTTTTACTAAATTAATTTGTAATAACTTTTGTTTTTATTTTGTTTTAAGTAAAAATGTCTTTAATTGGTAAATGGACTCAACTTATATAGCGCTTTTCTACCTCCATCAGGCCCAAAGCGCTTTACAGTAAGGAACCTGTCACCCATTCATACACCAGTGTACGCAGATACTGGAGGCAAGTAGGGTTAAATGTCTTGCCCAGGACACGACAATGTGCATTTGCGGGAGCTTGAATTCGAACCCACAGCCTTCTGATCATGGGACGAACAACTCAACCACCGGCACCACCGTCGTTCAAGTGAAATGTCACTCAAACTGGTAATAATTAGTACTTCACTTATTGACAAAGGCTTGTTTGGAGCCAATACGCGTGGAAGAAAACCAGCATTATGTTTTAAAGAATTTAAAATATTCATCAGCCCAGCACAATAAAGGCTTTTTAAATGCAAATAGAGAATTATGATGTGGGAGAAGTGCCTTGGTTTTTTGTTTTTCTTTTGGGTCTTAGTTCCCCAAACACCAAAGAGCACCTTCCCCCCATAAACTAATTATGTCATTGATTTCCTGAGCACTTTGTCTAGTTTTTTTCCGCTAATAATTACTGTTATAACCAATAAATTCTGACTCTGAGATGATCGGAATGATCCAAATTCAGATAGGAGCTGAAGAAAGCAATGAAGGCCCCAAGTGGAAGTGTGGTGAAATGATAAAACTTTAAATTATCCACTGCCTCAGGTGTGAACCGTTGCGTTTGGTCACGGCCTTCTATTATATCTTTGGCGAAGAAATGTTCATATATGTTGAGTTTCCAGAAAAACGCTATATAAACCCGATGCATTGTTATAGGTTGGATCTCGAAAATTTCAAATGTGAAAAAAATACCAGTTACCAGTTGCCTGGAACCCAGTGTTATATTAGACAAGGTCAGTCTTATGATGTGAAACCATATGCATAGAATGTTGCATAGCAGTATGATGCTAACTTCCTGTCCTTGTTTATTCCTATGGTGAGTTGGCCGTGTCTCGTTGGGGTAAATAAATATATAAACAATACATGGTAGAAAACAAGCAGCTTTTGGATATTTCAAAAAAATTTTTTTATTTATTTAACCTTTATTTAACCAGGTAAAGACTCATTGAGACTTCCAATCTTTTTACAAGAGTGACCTGGCTGAGATATTAAAAACTTTACGCAGGAAGTTAATACTTCTGTGTTTATAAATGTAGATGTAGCCTTGAAGCACTCTTTCACAATGTGACCCGATGAATCCTGACATTGTCATCTTGGAATATGCCCGTGCCATCAAGGAAGGAGAAACTGAACGACGACTGAGGACATTGCCAAACCTGGATCTGACCTCGGATCAGAACAGTTTGGTTAAATCTAGGTGGACATTTTTCTTTTGGTCAGACAGTGTAATAGACTGGTTCACAACTGGCAGGTAGCAAGTGGACCATGTCACTAATAATCTTACTTTTGGTAGAGAGCGTAAAATGGAGAAAACGTCCAGTTGAAGGAGTTAAACGAGATTAAGCCCAACTATAAACTAAACCTCTATACCAATAAAGCAACAGTATATACAAAACCAAGCTAGAAGCTCAGCAAGTTACTCTTATTTTTGTACATACTATACTCTTTTGAAATTGAACAGTTCATTGACTTACTGTGGCCACAGTTGGAGTGATATACTTCCAACAGTATTTCATATAGGGCCACGGGCGATATCCGATCATGTCTGCAATATTGCTGTAATAACGGTCAGCTCCTTGAGACAGACACAAAATAATGATGAATGATGACAGAAAATGATAAAAAGTTAAAACTGCTTTGACTACCGTACTCACGACTTACCATAAACCCAACTGATACAGACAGATTCCAGTATGGCGAAGAGTACCAGTGGGATACCGCTGCAGGCATAGTAGTCGAACAGTTGGAAGACATACAACCCACCCTACGGCAAGGAACAATAAAATCAATTTGTTGATAAAATTCTTCAGAGATCTGATTTGTCTCAAAGTCCCACCTCTGTGACCATACACAGGCCAATACCAAGTGACACGAGGCAGACTCCCAGCAGAAGCAGTTTACGGCGATGACCCGCCAAGAAGAAGGAGGGTATATGTCGGATATGGATGTGACTAAGCCCTCCAGATACACAAACTACAGAAAAACAAAGAGTTCAGGCCTGTAGAAAATGCACCAAAAGCTACTCCAGAAATATCAGTCCCACAAAATAAATGTTTTACTAAATTAATTTGTAATAACTTTTGTTTTTATTTGTTTTAAGTAAAATGTCTTTAATTGGTAAATGGACTCAACTTATATAGCGCTTTTCTACCTCCATCAGGCCCAAAGCGCTTTACAGTAAGGAACCTGTCACCCATTCATACACCAGTGTACGCAGATACTGGAGGCAAGTAGGGTTAAATGTCTTCTTGACAAAGGCTTGTTTGGAGCCAATACGCGTGGAAGTAAACCAGCATTATGTTTTACAGAATTTAAAATATTCATCAGCCCAGCACAATAAAGGCTTTTTAAATGCAAATAGAGAATTATGATGTGGGAGAAGTGCCTTGGTTTTTTGTTTTTCTTTTGGGTCTTAGTTCCCCAAACACCAAAGAGCACCTTCCCCCCATAAACTAATTATGTCATTGATTTCCTGAGCACTTTGTCTAGTTTTTTTCCGCTAAAAATTACTGTTATAACCAATAAATTCTGACTCTGAGATGATCGGAATGATCCAAGTGCAGATAGGAGCTGAAGAAAGCAATGGAGGCCCCAAGTGGAAGTGTTGTGAAATGATAAAACTTTAAATTATCCACTGCCTCAGGTGTGAACCGTTGCTTTTGGTCACGACCTTCTATTATATCTTTGGCGAAGAAATGTTCATATATGTTGAGTTTCCAGAAAAGCGCTATATAAACCCGATGCATTGTTATAGGTTGGATCTCGAAAGTTTCAAATTTGAAAAAATACCATACATTGATGGACAACTATTCAAAGACAAGGACATTTCACCATGGCTTTACTAACTGTAACTAACTGAAGGACAATTACGGACACAATCGACCTGGATTTTAAATTTGCTCAATATGATTTACAGAACACCGAGAACGACATCGACCCTGAACATAACTTCTTTACAACATCTGTCAATGACTGTCAGTATTACACAGAGGACCTTTACAATTGCAAATTCAAGAACGTTAATGCTTTTTCGGTAATCCCCTTCAAAAGTCGAAGCTTATATGCTAACATTGACCACATCAACAGCTATTTAAAACAGTTTTCAAAGCCATTTAATGTAATTTTAATAACAGAAACATGGCTTCAAAATAACAGAGAAATGGACTTTAGTATCGAAGGTTATGAGTTTACAAGAATGAACAGACGAAACAAGCATGGTGGGGGCGTAGCTATGTTTGTAGACTCAAACTATAGTTATAAAGTAATGGAAAATAAGACTATGGCAGTGGATGATGTACTTGAATGCCTTACTGTAGAAATTGCAAGGGAAAAAAAGAAAAATATTATTGTAAGCTGTATTTATAGGACTCCTGGCTCCGACAGAGTTTTTTTCTAATTGGATGGAGGAGCACTTTTCAAGCTCAAATCATAAAGTCATGTTTGTGGGGGGAGATCTTAATATCGATCTGTTAAATCCAAATAAACACAAAAGACGGATGAATTTATAAATACCTTATTCAGCATAGGTTTGTATCCTTTAATAACTAAACCGAGTAGAATTACAACCCATAGTGCTACTCTAATTGACAACATTTTTTCTAATGAAATAGAAACTGAAATAATCAACGGACCAATGATAAATGATATCAGTGATTACCTTCCAGTTTTTGTAATATATAAAAATGAAGATAAATCAAAATAATGAAGAGGAAACCATGTACTGGTTTAGAAGGGTAAAAACAGAGAAAACTATCGATGCACTTAATAAGGAGCTATTGATGCAAGATTGGAGTATTATATACAGAGAGAATGACACTAATAAAGCATATGATGAGTTTGTGCAAGTATTCCAAAAGGTTTATGATAAAAAATGTCCAACGAAAAAAATACAGTAATAACAGAAAGTGTAAAGAAAACCCATGGATGTCTAAGGGTTTCTTAAATGCATGCAAGAAAAAAAAATCACTTTACAAAAAGTGTATAAATAATAGAACAAAAGAAGCGGAAGATAAATATAAGAAATATTAAAATAAACTGACAGGTATCATTAGAAAATGTAAACAGGATTATTATAATAAGTTGTTAGATAGCAATAAGAACAATATTAAAGGCTTGTGGAATATCTTAAATAGTTTAATTAGAAATAAACCAAGAATTATTAATTATCCACAATATTTCAAAGATGAGGATAACACTTTAAATAATATGAATGAAGTAGTCGAAACATTTAATAAATTCTTTGTAGATGTTGGACCGAATCTTGCTGCAAAAATTGCAAACGTTGAGAACTTTAATTGTGAACTGATAGACACAAATCCTCTGTCCATGTTCCTCAAACCTGTTGAGGAAAAGGAGATACTGGACATTGTTAAAGGGTGTAAAAATAAAACCTCGACAGATTATTATGACATGGATATGAAAACTTTAAAAAGTGTTATTGAAAGTATCACCGAGCCGTTAACATACATCTGTAACTTATCGTTGCAAACTGGACAATTTCCTGATGGTATGAAAGTAGCAAAAGTGATTCCTCTGTTCAAGGCAGGAGATAAACATCTCTTTACAAACTACAGGCCTGTTTCCCTTTTACCGCAATTCTCCAAAATCTTAGAGAAGGTTTTTAACTCTAGACTTGACAGCTTTATTGAAAGTAATAAATTACTCCCTGATAATCAGTTTGGTTTTAGGAATAATCACTCAACTTCACATGCACTCTTTGATATAATTGATGAAATAACTAATTCTGTAGACAAGAAGAAATATGCAATAGGGTTATTTATTGACCTGAGTAAAGCGTTTGATACAATAAACTGATATACTAATTAATAAACTAGAACATTTATGGGATTAGGGGGGTAGCACTACAGTGGGTCACCAGTTACTTAAAAAATAGAAAACAATGTGTGAAAATTGGTGATTACCAGTCGAGTTGTCAAGAAATTGTGTGTGGCTTACCTCAAGGGTCCATTCTGGGTCCAAAATTGTTTAATATGTACATTAACGACATTTGTAAAACTTCTCAAATACTTAAATTTATCTTGTTTGCAGATGATACAAATATTTTTGCCTCAGGAGACGACTTACAACAACTGTGTCATATTGTTAACTTGGAACTCAGAAGTGTCAATAAGTGGTTCAAACAAAATAAATTATCCTTAAATCTGAGTAAAAGCAAAATGATGATATTCGGCAACCGTAATTCCAATGCTCAGGAAGCAATTCAGATAGAGGGTGTTGTTATAGAGCGGGTGCATGAAATCAAATTTCTTAGTGTTATTATAGATGATAAAATGACTTGGAAATCGCACATTAAATATATAACTACTAAAATTTCTAGACGCATTTCAGTAATAGCAAAAGCAAAGCACATTTTAAATATCAAAACTCTGCATACCTTATACTGTTCTCTGATTTTGCCCTATTTAAATTATTGCACTGTGGTTTGGGGTAGTACTTATAAAACACAGTAAAACCAATAGTAATGCTACAAAAAAGAGCTATCCGGTTAATTCATAAAGTTGGGTTTTTGGACCACACAAAGTCATTATTTTTAAAATCAAAGATGAAGTTTTGTGACATTGTTGAGTTCCAAACTGTACAGATGTTATACAAAGCAATGTACAAACTGTTACCGGGCCAAATACAAAGAAGGTTCCAGGAACGTACTGGTCGTTACGAATTACGTGATGAATTGAACTTTAGGATTCAGAAACATAGCTCAACTTTGAAAAGTTTTAGCCTGACAGTTAATGGGGTACAATTGTGGAACAAAATGGAGATGGAGTTGAAACGATGTCCAAACATCAACCTGTTCAAATATAAATACAAACAAAAGACTTTTGAAAAGTATAGAGAAGAAGAAATGCGTTGCCACAAGAGGGAGTTGTAGGATCAATTTGCATTTGCATTCTATTAAAGAGGGGGTATTATGCTTTTTTCAATCACATAGCACCAGTCTATAGCATACTACAATGATGACGTAACCTTCTGTTGGTCTGTATATGCAGTAAATTAAAATAACTGCCTTGAATAAAATTGCTCTCTCAAAATGGCTGTAAATGACTCGTGGAAAACGAGTACGAGGTGCAAAAGTGGATCAGCATCAGAGTACTTTCTGCATTTTCTACACTTGCAGCATATTCCCATTTGCATATCCGATTTGGGGCCCTAATTTTGTAATACATACAGGATATTTCAACAGGTTAATTATGTGCAACATGCCAATGTAGTGAGGTGAATGTCCTGGCAGCGTTGCCGTAACCTTAGCTTCCGCGTATGGTTAATTCATTTGAGTATAAAGCGGCTAGTCAGCTGGTGGTGCAGGTAAGCTGTCCCTGCCTCCTTTGTGCCCTGCAACACTGCATACTCTGGTAAGATGTTATAATCTACAGCTTGTACTGCAGAATCTGTTGCGCTGTCCAATATGTCTTTATACTGTGTTTGTGTATGACCCTGTAGCCAGCCTGTCAAGTAGCGCGGCGTTAGTTTGGCGTCATTGCCCCGCCTCTGTGTCATATGAAGCTACGAAAGCCTGGGCATAGGAGTTCCTGACGGACTGTTTGGGGAACGGGTCGAGGCATAAAGCTGTCCCGGTATGAGAAGCGTGTAAAAATGTCTTCAAGTATTGGAGCTGGGAGCTAAAGCCACTGCTGTTTTAGTTTGGGTTTTTCTTTTTGTTATGTTTATGATTTGGGTCACCTCAGTCTGAGTTATTATGTTGAGTTTGCTTACCAGGTTTGAACTAGAATTAAAATAAACTTGTGTTTTTATAATAAATCAGCCTAAATGGTATTTTGTCTCAGTCTCTCTTTGGTTACACCACGTCCATAACGTACCAGGCCCTAGTAGCTAAATTGTGGGATTCTGGGGGAGGCCCGGCCACTAGGCTCCTTCCGCTTGGTTACACCAACAAAATAGCATATTTTATTTTTCAGCTTTAGCATCTGTTTTGATAAATGACCCCCAAACAAGTTTTACAGCATCTAAACAGGAATAACAAGAATAATTTACTCACTTGTAGCAGTTGTTGTTTCGTTGGTTGTAACTCCCCAGAGAGGCCAGGCAACCAGAACACACATTGTAGGAGAATAATATCTGACTGGCAGCATCCATCCATACCTGTAAACATCTTAAAGTTAAGGAGGAACAGACATGGATTTATGTCTAAAGAAAAAAGCGACATCTACATGTGGAAAAGCAAATAAATTGAGCAAAACTAGCCTTTAACGTCCTGTTGACCAGTATAGGGCAAAGACTACTTCCTGTCACAATTTTAACGAAAATTAAAAATAAAATTGGATTTTAAATAATAGAAGAAGACTTGAAGAAACGCTGAGTGTGTTTCGTAAACATTATTTCAGATAGTGATGCTATTTTAACATTTGTTAGCGTTAGCCTTTAGCTTCAAGGCTAAAACACTTAGTTATAATTGATTGACAAGATGGCGCCGCGGACGGTTGCCTTGGAGTTTACATGCGCTCTATTGTGTTTGTTCTTGTGCGTTACTTGTGTGTCCGCGTGCTCTTACACTCGTGAAGAGCTACTGAACATCAGAACAATCACCCCCACGGCTTACTACCAGGGGGCGTAAGTGCACGCAGCTCAGCGCACACTCGCGGAGCAGATTCTGACCGTAGAGCGGACTTTCCCGGAGTCTCTCGTCATTGTGCTCGGTAACTTTAACATAGGGAACCTCAGCCAGGAATTACCCAAGTATAGACAGTTTATTAAATGCCCCACCAGAGAGGAGAACACGCTGGATCACTGTTACACCACTATAAGCAAGGCATATCACGCTGTTCCCCGCGCTGCACTCGGACTGTCAGATCGCGTGATGGTTCACTTAATCCCCTCATACAGACAAAGACTGAAACTCGCTAAACCGGTAGTGAGCACATCAAAGAGGTACACCCCTGAAGCTGTGGAGGAGCTGCGCTCATGTATGGAGACTACTGACTGGGAGGCATTTGGGGCTGCTTCCATTAACCTGGATGAATACACGGACACTGTGACTTCATATATCCAGTTCAATGAGGAGCGCATAGTACCAACGCGCACCAGGGTTTGTTATGAGAATGATAAGCCCTGGTTCACCCCCAAACTCCGGCAGCTACGTAAGGAGAAAGAGGCGGCCTTCAGAAATCGAGACCAAGACCGATACAGACAGGCAAAATACCACTTTAGGAGGGAAGTGGGGAATGCCAAATCTGTATATTCAGCCTGTCTCCAACAGCAATTCTCCTCAAACGACCCGGGAGCAGTGTGGAGGGGGCTTAAGGCCATCACGAACTATAAGCCCAAGGCCCCCCGGGCTCTGAACGACCTGTCCCTCGCCCAGGGTCTGAATACACACTACTGCCGCCATGAGCGCCCATCAGCTCCTCACTCTCCAGAGAACCCAGCCACCTCTGCCCCCCCCACCTCCACCACCACCATCAATGACCCCAGCACTTCATCAAAGGCCTCCACAGACCCTCCCCCCCCCCTGCTCTCTCCATCCAAGAGGAGGAAGTGCGCCGGCAGTTCCTGAGACTGAAACTGCGGAAGGCCCCCGGGCCGGATGCGTCTCCCCCTCCACCCTGAGACACTGCGCGGATCAGCTGGCTCCCGTCTTCACAGACATTTTCAACACCTCCCTGGAGACATGCCACGTGCCGTCTTGCTTTAAATCATCCACCATCATTCCTGTCCCCAAAAAACCACGGATCACAGGACTTAATGACTACAGGCCGGTGGCGCTGACGTCTGTGGTCATGAAGTCTTTTGAGCGCTTGGTCCTGCCCCACCTCAAGGACATCACCGCCCCCCTCCTGGACCCGCTGCAGTTTGCCTACAGAGCCAACAGGTCTGTGGACGACGCAGTCAATCTGGCCCTCCACTTCACCCTGAAGCATCTGGACTCACCAGGAACCTACGCCAGGATCCTGTTTGTGGACTTCAGCTCTGCCTTCAACACCATCCTCCCTGGACTGCTACGAGACAAGCTCTACCAGCTCAACGTGCCCGACTCCCTCTGCAGGTGGATCACTGACTTCCTGACGGACCGGAGTCAGCACGTGCGGCTGGGGAAGATCGTCTCGGACACTCGGACCACAAACACTGGAACTCCTCAGGGCTGTATACTTTCCCCCTGGCTCTTCTCCCTGTACACAAACTGCTGCACCTCCAGTCACCAGTCCGTTAAACTGATCAAGTTTGCGGACGACACCACCCTCATCGGGCTCATCTCGGACGGTGATGAGTCCGCCTACAGGAGAGAGGTGGACCGGCTGGTGTCCTGGTGCAGCCACAACAACCTGGAGCTGAACGCCCAGAAGACAGTGGAGATGATCGTGGACTTCAGGAAAGACACAGCCCCACCGGCCCCCCTCGCCCTGACAGACTCTCCCACCCCCATCTCCATCGTGGACTCCTTCCATTTCCTGGGCACCACCATCACCCAGGACCTCAGATGGGAGCCGACCATCTGCTCCCTCATCAAGAAGGCCCAGCAGAGGATGTTCTTCCTGCGGCAGCTGAGGAAACTTAAGCTGCCAACCAAGATGCTGGTGCAGTTCTACACGGCCATCATCGAGTCCATCCTCACCTCCTCCATCACCGTGTGGTACCCCGGCGCTACAGAACGGGACAAGCATCGACTGCAGCGCATTGTGCGTGCTGCTGAGAAGGTGATTGGCTGTGCGCTCCCATCTCTCCAGGACCTGTTCACCTCCAGGACCCGGAGGCGTGTGGGTCGGATCACAGCTGACCCTTCTCACCCTGGATATGGACTATTCACCCCTCTCCCTCGGGCAGAAGGCTACGGTCTATCCAGACCCATACCTCCCGCCACTTGAACAGTTTTTTCCCCTCCGCCATCAGATTCATGAACAATAATAAGACCCAATAACCTAGTTACAGACTCATGGATGTATCTGCACTGCACTGTGTGGTGTGTCCACACTTAGACACGCTGCTATCACTTATCACTAAATCACTTTATCACTTTATATGCCTACATCTGTTAATACAATCACGCTGTTGTTCAATGTCAAATTGTTGTTGTCTATATGTCATATGTCACTTTATTTTATCTTATTTATTTAATATTTTTCACGCATGCCCTTAATAGCCTTATAGTTTAAAAGTTTTTTAGCTTATTTTTATCTTAACTGTGTTATATGTTCTATGTCGCACGTTTGCACCGAGAAAAATTCCTAGTTTGTGAACCTGTTCTCAAACCATGGCAATAAAACCCATTCTGATTCTGATTCTGATTCTGATTCTAATATGTCTGTCTCTAAAAGTGTGAAATTACATGATCAAACCAAATTGCCTTTTTGGCTAGCAGCATTTCTGTACAGTTTCAAACATTTACACGACATATTATTTCAGTCGCCAGAAGACATTTTATATTGCATCATGTTCGACTTGTAAGCTAATAACAGTTGCTCATCATTCGTTAGCATTTTGATCTTTATACTGTTCTAGTAATTCCTGTTACAGTAAAAAATAAAAGACACATTATCTAGAATTGGCGGGGGACGTGGCTTTTTTGTCATATGTCATATAATTTACCCTAGGAAGTTAGCATCATCTTGCTATGCTACTAAAACTACCAAAGTGGCTGTCTCTGTGTGGTTCCAGATATGTTGTCCAAACTTTGCAATGTCGCTTCACCTGTGGGTCCGACAGTCGACTGGGATCAGGCCAGAGATAAAATCGAATTCCGTCGGCGGCTCCCAGTAAAGTCACACCACGAATGAGCAAAGCAACCATCATGAGGTACGGGAACGTGGCCGTGAAGTACACAACCTAATACAACTATTTTGTTTGCAGACGATAACCCTAAAAATTCCATTCACTTTGATGAAACAGTTGGAGCCTGTAGAACTCTGGCATTTTGTAAAAGTTTTTTCACCAAATTATTTCAGAAACAAAGACCGTAAACTTGGCACACTCACCAACAATCAGGCCATGTTTGGAAAAGTCCAAGATGATCATATCTTTTGTGAAATCGGTTGATGGAAATGTGGAACAGCCCAACACAGAGAATTTCTTACATTTATGCATTAATTGGTCAAAAGATGTGATCTGATCTTTATTAAAATCACAAGAATGAGTATACAGTGTCTGCTTAAACTAATACCACCCAAACAATTACATTATCATATTTTTATTGCCCATAACATGTAAACATTCACTTGACAGCTTAGAATAAGTGAGTACACCCTTGACTCAATAGCTGGTTGACTATCCTTTGGCAGCAATAACTTCATCCAGACGTTTCCCATGAACCCTATTCTTGTTCAATGTTTTGCGTATTGTAGATGTGTCAACGGATATGTTGGCAAGTGCCAGTGATTTCTGTAAGTCTTTAGCTGAGACTCTAGTGTTCTTTTTTACCTCACTGAGTATTCTGCACTGTGCCCTTGCAGTCATCTTTACAGGGGGGCCACTTCTTGGAAGTGAAGCAACAGTGCCGAACGTTCTCACCTATGGTCATGAGATTTGGGTAATAACAGAAAGGGCAAGATCGCAGATACAGGCACCCTATGAAGGAACCTCATTCCTTCATAGGGTGACTCGGGCATCTATTTTGGATGCCTCCTAGTCCCTTCCTGGGGAGATAAAATAAAAGTAAAAAGTACAAATTATAGATACTTTTACTTTACTTAAGTACATTTTATGATGAATACTTTTTACTTTTACTTCACTACATTTAGAGCCTGTATCTGTACTTTCTACTCCACTACATTTTTTAATTGGTTTAAAAGTAAAAAATATGTTATTTTCAAAGTGACCTCAACGATGAACTGGTTTTAGTCCCAGTTTAGACTTGGTTTAGTGTTTTACCCCTTTAGACCTTGTTTAGATCTGGTTAGACCTGACCTAGTTTAGTCCTGGTTTAGACCTGTTTTACTTCCTGTTTTTGACCTGGTTTAGTGGTTTACTCGTTTAGACCTGGTTTTATTGAAATGATTTTGCACATTAAACTGTGTTGGGAATGTTACTTTTAAAAAGTAATTAGTTATAGTTACTCACTACTTGTTCCAAAAAGTAACTGAGTTAGTAACTGAATTACTCTATAATGAAAGTAACTCGTTACCAGGGAAAGTAACTATTTGCGTTACTGTTAAAAAAGAAATAGCTTTATATCAAATTTAGATTTGTTGTTGTTGCAGTTTTCAAAAGTCGGTTGAAATGAGTAGAACAGACAGAGGTGTTTGTATTCATGTACTATCATGTAAAAGATGTTCATAGTAACTGAATGGGGGGTAGAGAGTGGGGGAAGCCTCTGTGACTGAATGGTATTGACCAGTATTTGCGTCGCTGTTTTATTAATGTAGGAATACGGCCGTATTCACAGAGAATGAGGAGGAACAGGAGTAAAAGAAACGTGCCAACGATCAGGGCAGACTTTACAGGCATTGTGCAAGTCTCTCCATTCATCAGGCAAAACGGAAAACAGTCATCAGTAAATATAAGGTTAAATGCCTTAACAGAAAGTTAGCTCTGGAGTGGAGAGCGGGGAGAGAGGAAGAAGGGGCTGAGAAAGAGAGAGAGAGAGAGAGAGAGAGAGAGAGGGAGAGGGAGAGGGGGGAAAGACGCGTCTTTGGGTTAAAAATAAGTTCCAACACTACTGATCGATTCTCCCCGTGTCCGCACCGCGCTGTGGTGATGACGAGCCGCGGGTCTGGGACACACGTAGTTTTTGGAGCAGAGAGCACGAACACTCTGCACAGACCAATGGCCGCTAGCTGCTCTGTTTTGTGACCGCAAACACTGGAGGCCGCCATTGCTCTTCCATTGCTGTAGTACCTCCATTTGGCCGCTAGGCCCCCATTGAAAAGCATTGGACTTTAGACACGTTAAAAAACAACTTTAATGCCTGGTTTCAATTTTTTCAACACTTAATATGGCTACATATTCCTCCTGAGATAACGCTGGGTTAGTCAAAAAAATAGAAACCAGGCTGGTTTTCGAAATATTTTTTTTTAATCTCCTACTTAACGGAGGTCGGACTGTTGGCATTGGAGCTGCGCGAGCTACACGTCACGCAAGGGCCGAGTTTACAGTGAGATCCCGCCCTTTTGCCCTTATTAGGAACATGCTTCGTCAGAGCTGGGGAGGAGGAGTCTGTAAATCCGCCATGATTTCCCCCTGGAAAGTGGTCATTATGGTAAACGGGGAGGAGTGAGGAGGAGCTGTCTATTCTTTTTAACAGTCTATGGCACAGACTCTGTGAGACTCCGCCCACCCTCTCCGCTGCTCCTGCTGCGTGAGCCGACACCGCGGCGCTCATTCAGTCTAATTGTAACGTGCCACTTTGTTTACTCAGTAACGATAACGGCGTTGTAACGACGGGGACAGTAATGATTTAGATTACTCCGTTACTGAAAAATAACGTTGTTACCTAACGCCGTTATTTTAAACGGCGTTATTCCAAACACTGATTAAACTCTAATATACTTTTGCTTTTTACTTATAAAGTATATTTTACAATGCATACTTTTGTACTTTTACTTAAGTATAAATGTTATCAGATACTTTTACTTTTACTAAAGTACATTTTTGGTCCTGTATCTGCACTTTTACTTAAGTAAGAATATCGAGTACTTCTTCCACCACTGTCCCATTGGGAGGTGGCCCCAGGGAAGACCTTGGACAAACTATGTCTCTGGCCAGGCCCATAACAGATGGAGACGGTGTGTGTGGATATGGAAGTCTGGGCGTCTCTGCTCAGACTCTTTCCTCCGTGGACCACGACCTGGCCCCAGATAAAGCGGCAGAAAATGGATGGATGGATAGATGGATAACAGAAAATTCTGATTAAAATACTTCAATACTGGAAATATGGTCATTCAAGAAACCTTTTCCAGAGGGATGACCGCCTGACCCTATGAAATATCTGCTTGCGACAAAACAAAGTTGCATCTACATGGGTCGCGCTTTACCGGATACTACCTTACATGTAGTGGTGAAATAAGCATTCTCTTAGAGCACCCCGCAGAACCCGTGGAGTGGGATACTGCAATATATTTCATTAGTTAATTTCAAGACTCTCTGGGAGATTGTTCAGGTTGTGGGTTTCTTGTTTGAATGTGTCATCTGAGGTCATTCTCTTCTTATATCTAACAGTAACTTTGTTATCTGAGGGCCGGCCTTCAGGACACATGTTGCATTGCTGATAAAACAGCTGCCATTGACTGAAATGCACTGGAAACACAAACATAAACAAACAATGCTGACAGCCCGTAAAGATTCGCACCTTTTCTGAGAAGTCCAATTGAAATAAAGTTTTGTCAGGAAATGAATATACTTTTACTTTAACTATTCCTGGTTAAAAAAAATAAGCACAACTCACAGAATTATTGTCACTTCAGTCGAGAATTACATTAGGCCCACACAACAATTTGGACTGGATTGGCAATTTTTTTTCAATTGATTGAAAACTGGTTTTAGCCCATAAAACCTGGTCACTCCCCAAGTAGCAAAGTTTCTCTGGCCCACCATCGGGCCATCACCTCACCCACGAATCGGCCCAGACTCGGCCGGGCCGGCGGCCCAGTATGGCCGAACTACAGCAACGTGACTCTCAGTTATTATGTCGGCCAACGAATAAACGTGACTCTCACTTATTATGACGGCCCAGTATCGGCCGAACTACAGCAACGTGACTCTCACTTATTATGTCGGCCCAGTATCGGCCGAACTACAGCAACGTGACTCTCACTTATATGACGGCCCAGTATCGGCCGAACTACAGCAACGTGACTCTCACTTATTATGACGGCCCAGTATCGGCCGAACTACAGCAACGTGACTCTCACTTATTATGACGGCCCAGTATCGGCCGAACTACAGCAACGTGACTCTCACTTATTATGACGGCCCAGTATCGGCCGAACTACAGCAACGTGACTCTCACTTATTATGACGGCCCAGTATTCGCCGAACTACAGCATAATTACTTTAATGTTGGCTGAGAATCGGCTGGGCCGTCGGGCCAGCACTGGTACAATAACCTAAACACGCATGTTAGACTTTAAAAGGAAAAAAAGGCGCTGAACACATTGTTTCAAATAGCCTTGGCTTCATTTATTTAAATTCCAACAATTAAACAATGTTGCAATGATGAAAGTGAAGGAACATACACACAAAAAAACACATGAGGAAACGGATACAAAGTGGCCTGCGAGATCAGTCCTGACAGCAACAAGTTTCAACAAGAAAACTTAAGTTACAATATTGTTACAATTTTGCAATTGAATTAGGCCTAAACCTATGCATTTATTCAAACGAATAATTGCATTGTTAGGCCTAATTATAATTCCACCTACGTTTAATGCGTGCGGTCGATCCGAGTCCAAGCCAAATCTAAGCGTTTACCCGTAGTTTCGTTTAAATAAAATAGAAATAATCTATCAACATCATACTCATATTTCACGTAGCTATAGCTGAACTGACAAGCACGCCTAATCCTCGCTCTTTCTTGGGGATCATGGTCAGCGAGTCTACGGCTCCGCCTTCATCTCGCGTTATGGAGTTAACTTTCAAAGGGGACATTCCCAAACTGCTGCGGTGTTGTAAAACGCATTTTGCTAAAGGGATGTGCGCACCATGGGTTGGACCGTGGGTACGTCCCGTGGACACCTCTGCTCCAGGTATAGGGGAGGCGACCACCAGCTGTTGACAGTGGCGCCTCCAGAAATTGTTCATAGGGGTGGCCAGATGGGGCCACTTAAAATCTTGGGGTGGCAAACCAAAACTATCAGCTGTTGGTGTCTGAGCGTGCAACAGCCGCAGGGAGAGGGAGGGGGAGGGGGGAGAGCTGGCTACAGCGTACGATCAAAGGTCTAGAGCGGCTTGCCTGGGTGGCTGTGAATTTGGGCTGAAAATATTCATAACTGATACTACAGTACTACAATTAACACTGGCCAGTGGGGTGGCCAATGGGGTGGCCAGGAGTCGGCCAGGGGTGGCCACTGGCTGTTGAGCGAGCCGCGGGAGCCGCGGGAGCCGCGGGAGCCGCGGGAGCCGCGGGAGCCGCGGGAGCCGCGGGAGCCCCGGGTTCCTTTCGCCGCTGTTCAGTGTTCGGCACGACTGCGCCTCGTGTTCTCCCTCCCGAAAATCTCCTCCCGATTGCGCGTGACCGTGTGCCACTGTGGATATTATTGTAACACATAGGCCTACATGAAACTCCAGATCAGTCAATAGGCAACTAAAGATGTTCTTCCCCGGTCCAGCCGCACTGTTCAGGCAACTGTGGATTTAGACAAAGTATCATAGATTTTCCCAGCGCATATCCCAACTCCAGCGCATGCTGCCTAAGCGGGGCAACATCACTAATCATTTGGCTTAAACGAATCGAATCACAAATAAACACTTTGATTAGTATTAAAAGCCATGGCTATGACAATCATAAAATGTAGTGTTTACCATACATTTGTTGAGGAAACTGGAACAAGTCAAATTTTCTTATACAATTAAGATTATACTTCTGGCTTTACAATATGCTTTACTGGTCAAAAATCGATTCAAATTTTAAAAAATGCACTAGCATGATTAAAATCAATGAGGACTGTCTAAGGCTGCAACCATGTCTCATCAACAAATCAGCAGAAAACACTGCTCCAAGTAAATATAGCTACTGCATTACAATTCATATAAAAACATCAACAATACAGAGCAGGGATTCTCCACTGGTGATTAGCGGTTTTGATGATGATTCCAGCTTCATGGCTTGTTAAATGCTTGATATCAATAATCTACATCACATTAGGTTCAACAGATTCAAACTGCAGAGCGTCTGGAATAGCCTCTTTTCATTTGGGTTGCGGCTTGTCACAAGATGATGGGACCCGATGTGACACCAGTTGAGAATCACTGAATTACAGCTATATTGTGTGTGTGTCTAGTATCTGAAGACACTTACAGTCCTGGTCTTCAAATAAACAGTGAAAGTAGCTGTCAGGAACTTGTGGCCAGTTGTGCAGTCACTAGACAGAAGGAAACAAAAATAAATTAGACAGCTCCTCATTCAGGCACTAACACCACTGTCTAAAACTAAGACTTTTAATGCCAAAATGCAAGAGTGGCAGCTTTGAATGAGAAACTGCAGATACATGCAACATAATAACTTCAAATGCATTGTGCTGTATTCCTACTGCATTTACTTACATTTTTTTGGATGCAGAGTTCCAAATACTCCAAAGACGCCTGTGTTACTGTCCTAAAACACACAAACAAAAAAATATGAACTTAATAAAAAACAGCTATAGTTGCACACAGTACACAGACAACAGTTAAATTGATTATTATTTGTTTCCTTTTCGTTGTTCTTTGATATGTCGCTTGATTATATTTTAGTCCTTATTTTAGAAACAAAAGTTCAACCCCTTTACCACCCCGTGCCCCCAAAAAGGAATGAACAAAGTAATCAACTGAAAGATGGACCATAACTAAACTAGCCGAGACACGCGACCAAAATAAGCAAAAACCCATAACTGAACCAAGTCAAAAGAAAAGCGAAAGTAGGACAGCCGGTCTCACCTGACAAATGGGAAAAAAAAGTGATAAAAAAAGAGCTATATTACAAGCATGCCAAGCTCAGGCACGCGGCGTGCCACAGCTTACTCTGGAGCGCACGCTGGCGAGGCGCACCCGCAGGTAAACCATGAGCAGAGAGCGCGCTTGAAATCATGCATGTACGGCGGAGATTAAAAAAAAAAAAAGATAATGGAAAATTATTTAAAAAGGTAAGCAAGGGGAAAAGAAAAACAGGCAGACGTTATAGCTCAGGGCACAGGTCGTCCAGTTATTTTTGAGCAAACTGAAATGGAAGTCTATATTCAAGTCTACAACTAAAAAAGCCACTATATTTCACGAAAATTATATATTAAATAGGCTATTATTTTCATTTAAAAGAAATATGTGTGTGTGGCCTACCTGCTTTTGTTTCTCACTGATCTTTGCTGCTTCAGATTGACCTCTGCTACTTCTCCAAAAACCTACAGACAAGATAGATTTTAGGTGATTTAACATTGCAATTAATCACACAAATAGACCAAAAGCAAAAAAGAAATGAGTCACTTTAAGTTTTTTGGGTTTTTTTTGTCGTTGTTTGTTTCCGGAGCCATTAACAAAAATAACGCAATAGGTTAGCTATTTTCAATTTAATCTTACAGTGGATTAATAGATATGGCTCTATTTTGGTCATTACCTCTGCGTCTGACAGAGTGTCCTGTCTCCGGGCCTGGCTCTGTTGACGCTGTTTAAGCTCTCCAGCTGATGGTAGTCCCTCTAAATTCTGATGTCCGCTGTTGGGGACATGTTCAAAATGTTATTTCTCGATTGAACTTCGGGTTTGGTACAATTCTGTATGAAGTTATTTGATCGTGCGCTAATCTGAACCAAACGCTATTTGACAATTGAATAACGGACACTTCACTGCGTAAGGCGAAATAATAGCCCAAGCTTCTCATTCTAACAGAAATATTCATACAGTCTGAATCTAGGTTAGGCTATGGCTTAGTTGAAAGTTAAAAGATAAAAGTAGGTCTACAGAGAGCGTTAGTAAAAACATCTTTACTCACCGGTTGGAGAAGCCGAATGCCAGACATTGCGCCTTTGGATCTCCAGTGCTGGTCTTCAGCCTGGCGCACGGACGGTGAGCCGATGCTCGCTTGTTACACCCGGGAAAGGCGCGGGGAGACAGTCGGTGCATGGGCAGTGAGCCGATGCTTGCGTTTACTACCCGGGAAAGTCACGGGGCTTTGGGTCAGCGGCTGTCGGTTTGCGTGTAGTGGGCCGATAGACCACCTTTGCCGCGACATGTCCTTCAAATTTAGCCAAAGTGACTGAAACTTCCCTTTCGGAATCTAACAAAAATGAGGCTTTAATTCAGTTTACAAAATTATCTTGTTCGGGGCAGAGGAGGCGCTGCCCAATCGGACTTAGCAGCTGTTAAAAAAACTATTCACATTGCAGTTCTAAACAGTATTAAACACAACTGTTGTGTTGTTTCTGTACAGCTCATGGTCCTAACTACTTCGCGCCACAAGGATGAGAGTCACGTCATGTGAGCATGATGCCACAATCGGGCCAATAAAAAAAATAGCAATCGGATCTATTACTGATTCCCAGTATCGGCCCATTCTCTGTTTTATTGGAGTTGGCCTGACGCACATCGGTTTGAGTCGGGCCATCTACTGCAATAGCCTGGTGAGCCGCATTTGAGGCCATCGTCGGCAGGGGGCAATAAAACCTTATTCGGGCCGATCAATAAACACTGGGATTGGCGCTACTATTGCAAGTCTGCCTCGGCCCATTCAAGAATAACAATGTTTCCGCCGAGTCGGAGCTCAGCCGACACTGACGTGGCTAAACCAGAGTTGGCCCGAGTGTCCTTGCTACCTGGGTTCTAACTTCCTATGCTTTGAGGACATGATATGCAATAGAGTTACCTCCATATAAATGCCATACATCTGAATGTAAAATGTTACTTACTAGTGCAATGGCAACAAAATAAATTCCCTGCTGAAATGTGGAAATGGTGGCCTTTGGTAGACAATTTGTGCAGTGAAGCCGTCCCTTGATTTACCAACTCAATCCAAGGGTGCTGAAAGAGGAGCTGTGTCCATGCACATTAGAAACTAGTCTTCAAACTGTCAACACCATCGACGTCCATGCAAAACTACGTTTAGTTTAACCCCATGTGAACTCTGGGGGAGTTATTATGTTTGTTGATTTATTATTTATTATTAGATGTATTTTGTTGTATGTTACTAATTATGTAGTTGCGTTGTTGTTTACCTAAAAAATTGTGCGACGAGATGAATAAACTTTGCAAAAACAACTTCAGTGACTGTTTCTCTTCAGCTTCTACGAACTCTGAGCAGACAAATCATTAAAAACGTAAGTAGCGTTTCGTTCACGCAAGAGGGCATAGGCTAGTCATTTTAACGTTATCAGTGTAGTAGATATGTTCACCATAACTTACTAAGCTACTTTTAGCTTTGTCATTCCTTGGTGACTTTTGGGGACATCCTCTATCAATGGAAAATATAGTGAGTTAAGCAACAGTTCAATAAGCAATAGGCTACCATATTTCCAAGTAAGGACATTGTTGTTGTGTCATATCTGGAAGCAATTACATACTCCATCATAGACCTACTCCATGCTTGTGCTTGTGCTGCCACCTACAGGAATGTGTAATGACTGACATATTCACTAAATTGAGAGGAAAAAAAACGTTGCAGGTTCGACGAACAGCCACCAGGGGTCAGCATTGCTGTGTGACTTAAATTAACAAAACACCTGACATTAGCTGACATAGTAAATTTTTTATTTAAATAAAACTAATATATATACATTTGTATATGCACGTTTCAAGACCAGTGTACAGCTTTAAGGGGTGGCAAAGTGAAAAAGGGTGGACCACCCCTAGAATAATTTTCACAAATTTAGATTCTACTTCTATCACTCAATTAAAAAAAATAGATGAAGACCATGCAACAAGGTCTGTTTTTGCTGTGTTTACTAAATACTCTATGGTGGTAAAATAATAATAATAATAATAATAATAATAATAATAATAATAATAATAATAATAATAATAAGCCTTTACAACAACAACAAAAAAGTCATGTACCCCAGCTTTAATTGCTAGCAGACCACAAGGTAGTTATCAAATAAGCTTAATTATAATCAGCAGCCAAATCATCATAACCTACCTACAGCATTTTAAGTCATTAAACAAATGAACTGATAGAACCTAAAAACATAGGCCTATAACATCAGAATGTAAAGAAAGGCACAAACATTTTTGTTTGTTTGTTACAGAAACCTTCCTCGCTTTTCTTGACGGTCTAGTGGCGGGAGTTTGGCTCCGATTTGGCACGAGAGGATCCCGGGAGTTCCTCGCGCCACTCCTTTTGATCTCACGCGCGGTTTCGGCAGGTTTTCGCACGCACCTCAATGGACCAATCAGATCCCAGCGTCGAGTCGCAGCGTCCCGTTGCCATGAGCCGCCCTGTCTCCCCTTCGGCCGGCAGGGGCAACAAGGGTGAGTTTGCAATACAAATCTTTTACTTTACGTTGCTTATTTTTTCTCTCACTCCATTTACGTCAGGAAGAAACCTTTATTTGGTAATATGTTCCTTTTTATAATAGTAAGATATTTAAAAGAATAACAACTTTTTTGCATAATGTCACATTTTGTTTTTGTTTTGTTTTCATCATTGTATTTGTATTTTTGATCATTAAGAAGTCGTGCAGCTGCAGAGATTATTGTTCAAGAAGAGCTTATAACACTATCATGAATATACGATCATGACGCGTTTTAAACTAATGGGCATCAGTCTATTTCATTACCACAGAAACCACTGTCTGTCAATAATGAATTGCTCATATGTTTAGATAACAATTCTAAAGCTCCGTTTGATATAAGAGACGATACTGATGTTCACTTTTTGAACACAATCTGCAAACATTTAGGGCTGCTAAAATATAAAGAAACAGAAAGCCTCATATTATTATGCTTGGACCCCTCTCGCGTAGTTACACAAGTTTCTTCAACACATATGTAGCTCTCTGCCATTTTGGTTGCATACAACTGGCTCAGAAAGAAAAGAAAGATAAGTTTGCTGCCAAGCCGAAAAAGCGTGTCCCTCCAGTCCATCCAACCACTCCAATGGTAGCAACTAAAGAGGTAACCTTGGAGATAGGCCCGCCCATGGTAACAATCCGCCCAATCCCGTTCCACCCTCCGCCCCGTGTCATTATCACGCACCCAATGAACAGGAGTATGCAAATATCCGCTTGTCTCTCGGCCGGTTTTACGACGAAGTTACCAGATCGGTCCCTCAGTCCCACTACAGTAACGCATACGATACATTATATGGAAGTACAGTCCAACGCCGTGGAGTTTCTTTCCCAGCGCTACGCCATTTGCCCCGAGACGAACTTGGATTACACGTACAGCAAGATGACTTTCGAGGAGCTTAACGGGGAATACACCCAAGAAAGGTAAATGACTTTTGCAGTTTGGAAGAAGAATCAAGATACGGTCGGCTGCACGAAGGCACGAAAAAGTCTCTCTCGTAATGCAATTTTACAACAACGAGATAGCGTCGCGTTGGATTGCACCGGCGCTAGCGGTCCGAAAGTCAGTCAAGTGTTGGCGAAGTTTGATCGGCTCTTACAGCTACCTGTCGTGGTGATTATAAAACATTGCAAAGAACTTGAGCAGAGTACTGTATTTCATGGCAACAGGTTTTTTATTGTTTTTGATTTTTACGTTTTTGATTAGCCAATTTAGAATTTGTTACACTTATAGTGGCGTAATAACTAAGGTGCATAATAAGACTGGACAACATGGTGTCATTTTAACTCATAGAAAGTGAATTTGGTTTCTGTTACTTAATAATGTGCAGATGTGCTTAACTTTTTATTGCACACGTGGATGCATATATCAGTGACTTATTTTTATTTTTTTTGCACTTTTTTCTAGTTGTATAATGAAACCTTTCCAAAATAGGATTCATGCTTGCCAATAATAGCCTATTTTCCTAAACAGGTGGTACTTCTGCATTGCTATATATTTAATTGGAGAGAGTTCCATTTTATGCTTTAGTATTGCACTTAAGTTTGGTCACGTTCGGGTCTTTTTTATTTCGCCGATTTTTTGACCTGTTTTAGTCCAGATTTGTCCTCAAACCAAATAATTCATGAACTTGTTATATGCAGCTGGGGAGTATCTGGCCTGTAGTTTCCAAATTTTCACTTGCAGATATTAAAAATACAACTTGGTCACACACCCACTTAAAGATAGCCGTTCAAAATACCAAGTGTCCAAGTCTTATTTTACCCTGCATGAGTCATGAGCAAGTAGCGTGAGCAACCATATTATGTAAGAAACGATCTGTTCTCGCCCAACAATCAGTGCAGATTTCAGTCAAGGTTATTCCGACAAGAAAAAAGACTTGCAGAAAAAAAAAAGACGAGTTCAACATTTCCGTGCAAGTTCTTAGAAACCACAGTAAAATGTTGCAAAAGTGGAAGTCCGGTTGATGATGATGATGAACCTAACTTGCGTTGTCTTGTTGCAGAATGGACTCGGTGGCCAAAGCTTTGGAGGAGGTGCTCATGTCGGCGTTACCTCAGGGCTGCATCACGGTCGGAGTCTACGAGGCTGCCAAGTCTCTCAATGTGTAAGTATTCAAAACAGTTGCATAACGCATCTGCTGTGGCTGCGACTGGCCTTTCCTTTGAACAAACTTTGTTCAAAGGAAATGTCTTTTCTCTCTGCTTTGCGACGACAACACTGGAGGCCGCCATTGCTGTAGTACCGCCATATAGCCGCTAGTCCCCCATTGGAATGCATTGCACTTTAGACACGTTAAAAACAACTTTAATGCCCGGTGCCTAATTTTTTGGAACTGTCTACAGCTAGATATGCCTCCTGTGATTACGCTGGGTTAGACACAATCAGAGGCACCGGGCTGGTTATCGTAGGATACATTTTTGAAATCTCGTACTTAATGATGGTCGGACTGTTAGCATTGGAGCTGTGCGAGCTACACATCACGCGAGGGCCGAGTCTACAGTGAAGATCCCGCCCTTATGCCCTTATTAGGAACATGCTTCATCAGAGCTGGGGAGGAGGAGTCTGTAAATCTGCCATGATTTCCCCCTCGAACGTGGTCATTATGGTAAACGGGGAGGAGTGAGGAGGAGTTGTCTATTATTTGTACAGTCTATGGTCTTTATGCAGTGCTAAATCAAAACAACATGCGATGCAAAAATAGTACTCCCCTCTGGGCAAACTGTGAGTGACATAGAGCAATGACTAGTTTACTGAATGGATCATCGTTGGCGATCAGATTGCAGCGTTGAAAGGAGAGTTTATGTGATGGAGAGCCTGTGGAGGCTAGTTGTTCTGCTGCTGCGGTAGAAGGAACTTATGACTAAGTACAGTCCTCCTCTGTGTTTCACCTATCCGCTCCCACCTCGTGATCTCGAGCCCGGACCGTGGTTAGAATCACCACACCGGAGGAGATGAAACTATCGTGCAGGTTTTGGGTTGATGGTGGGAACCAGAGCACTTATAGGGAATACCCGCCCCTACCCACCCTAAAAATTGTGATTCCCATGTTGCCGTCTGTAGCTATAGAGGAATGGCAGGATTAGGATGCGAGAGAGAGAGTGCTTTTATATGGGTACAGCGGTAATCGGTAGCAAACAAGAGTAGGAAATCGTTGTGTTGTCGTTTTAGTGTCAAAATTCACAAGCAAAACATATTTTAATAAAGTGTTTGGAAAGAAAAACATGCTTTAACAACATTATCTCTTTCCCATTACAGAGACCCAGACAACGTCGTCCTGTGCATCCTGGCGGCGGACGACGAGGATGTCAAAGACGTGGCGCTGCAGATCCACTTCACCCTGATCCAGGCGTTCTGCTGCGAGAACGACATCAACATCCTGCGCATGAACAGCACGAGGCGCCTGGCGCAGATCCTGTGCGGAGGAGCGGAGCGCGGGAGGCCCAGTGGGGGCGAGCCCGTGGACCTACACTGCGTCCTAGTCACGGTAAGTTCAGCAGCATCGTGGGATGGGTGCGTTATTTGTAGTGCACAAGGCGGGTTAGACTTCCCAAAACATAGGTAACATTATTGTACTTAAGAACTTCCTTATTGAAAATGTGCACAGATTGAAATGTAAGGAGGTGAACATTCCCAAACTCCCACTGTTTGTGTCACTTATAATATCTTTTTATTTTCAACTTCTCAACGTAGAGTTCCCTTTCCACTGGTATAATAAAACTAAGATTAATACCATCCAACAGGCGTTATCTCACCAAACTAAGTACATTTTTGAAAAATCATGAACCTTACATGATGCATTTTACTCATAGAAAACTGCTATGCTGAAAAAACGACTTCCAATGAGCAAAAGTACATTTTGGCATTTTGTATGGGGAAGTCCTTATTTCACTTTAGTAATGGCTTTCTACTTGGTGTATAATAAAATACTAATGAAGGGACCATTATTTGTAAAAAGGGATATCATCTCCCTCCAGAAAAATATCGGACCTTTTAGCTGTGAAGCACGAGCGCTAACCACTGTGCTACCGTGCCATTCTGGAAGAGAAGTCTGGTTTGATTTAGTGTATAATTTTTTGGCAACTTCTGAAATTGTATATTGTCATTGCACCAGGATTTAATATTGACCCCGGCCAGGACCTACATATTCTGGTGCAAAAGACTCTCACAATTGACCAATGAGGCGTAATCAAAATCACAACAGTTCTAAGAATGTGTCCTCAAAGATTTCCTTCAATACCAAATCCTGTAAAGAGCAGTTGAGGCTTTGCAGTAATCACGTGACTGAAACTCATTTTCTCTCTCGGACTTGTCGGAACATGCCCTTCCCTCCTCCCCTTTATGACTTGAATGGAATTCTCCAACAGGAAAATACCTCTTTGCACGGGATACGGAAACTAACTCTCCTCTTTTTTTTTTTATTGTTCCAGAGTCCACATTCAAACACATGGAAGGACCCGGCGCTGAGCAAAGTCAACCGGTTCTGCAGCGAGAGCCGCTGCATGGACCAATGGGTGCCAATTATCAACCTACCCGACCGATGAGACTTAACATTACACCCTAAAAAATTTTAAAAAACATATCTGGACATGTGTTAACATCTCCGACCCGGACAAAAAAGTGCGTTACCGGACTCTTTCCCGCCGCAAAGATCAAATTCGACGCACTGCTGGAACGGGAGAGGCGAGAAAATGTGAAAAAAAAATCAAGAACTTGATGGAGTTTCCACTAGTTTGGCGTCCGCCCAGCTGCCGTACACGAGGCGGAGGAACACGCGTGTGTGCCTTTTTGAAACCAGACACTTTATAGAAGGACGTATCATGTGTTGGTTGGGTGAAGAAAAAAAAAAAGTGAAGTGGTCTGAAAGAAAAAAAAAGGCCTCTGTTGCTCACTACAGAAAGCACTTGTGAAACACTGGACTATTGCATCGTTTGATTGTTCTTGTTAATATTATTGTAATCTAAAAGAAGGGAAAGGCTATGCATCCAGTGGATATTTTGTGTGTTTTTCCTATATGAACTGTTTTCTTGCAGCAAATGCTCTTAATATTATTATTATTATTATTATATAAATAGTTCTTTTGTTACAATTTAAGTTATTTCTAATGATATTTAAGTGTATTTATGTTTCTTTCTTTTTTTTACCTTTATCTATTTGAGAAATCTGAATTCAATACACGTGTATTGCTGTCAATAAATAAGTATTTATGGACCAGAATTTGCTGTTGTTTCACTTACTTTCTTATAGTAACATTGGATGAGACTTTCCTGTTGTTTATTTGATTGTCTTGTTTTAAAGTCACCCTGCGGAACATTCCAGATTATATAATAGCTACCTTTATCTTTTACAAAATGCTAATACATAAACAGAAAGGCTAGCTTTAAAGTGTTGCCACTGCTGAGCTACACACAGTGGGTTATCAAAATATAGCATTTAAAAAATGACCTGCATTATATAACAACAACATCTGGCGCTTCAACAGAGGCTCGGTCTAAGCTTGGAATCAAAGTACTTGCTTTTTATTCTATTTGGTGAAATGTTACAGTGTACAGCTTTCAAATAATACACCAAATAGTAGTTCAGCTATGTCAAAAGAGAGGCTAATAAAATATTTAGCTATTTGATTCTTATTCACCAAATCAAGCAAATGATTAATTACACATTTATGTATCACTTTTAACAAATTGTAGTTGTTAAAACATCTCTGTTTTATATATATTTTTTGTCGAGATAATAGAGCTTCCTCTTCAACTTCTACTAGTTTCTAGATCACTATTCTCTCATGCTAGCAACTTAGGCTGACAGACAAAGCTGAATGCAACAAAATGCTAATGGTAAAAAAACAGATTCTATTTAGATTTTTGCACAGAAAAACAATAGCTACACCTTTCGGAGTTTACTTTCCTTGCTTGAAAACTAAGTCAACTAATCTATATCTTGAGATTATGCTATTTTTTTCTTTACAGAAACAAGAAATTGGGGCCATTTCGTAGTCTCATTTGTGCACAAGCTTGGCACTGTATATCCTTTAGCCTCTCCATTGTGCATCGCTCTATCCAAGTACCTGACACAAACCCAGTGATAAAAAAAAACAAGTGAACTTTCCCTTTAAAGCCGCATTGACCTTTAGTGAGGCACTGTAAAGGGCAGTCACGTGTGGAGGTAGGGGTCACGCTGCCCCGGTGGCCCTGTGGGTGACATCTCCCAACAATAATCCTCTCTCTCAGCCCTCCCTGCCTCTGCCGCTTCTGCTGCGCTCAGCGATTCTGGCCACGGCTTCATTCACGGATTTGGCTTTTGACCAGTCCAAGCTGCGCCTTGTCGGACGTATTGCGATTGTTCAGTTGAGAGTATAGCAATGGCATATTTGAAATGGACTAATGCCAGCGTGCCTAACACAGGGCAGTCCGCTCCACACTTGCAGAACTCATTGCTTTATATGGATTCTTAAGTCTGTTCAAAATCCAGGCAAAACACATTCAAACCTATACTTTTTGGGGGTCAGCACAACGTCTAGATTTCAGACGCTTGCATGCTATTTTCCAGTTGCTTGAAGACTATTGGTTAAATTCAGCTAATGTCACTTCCTGGTCATGAATGACAAATCACTGTGTGGTTGATAGGTGGTGTCACATGACTTGTCATCAATATGGCAACCTCAAGCAGCAGCCGCTAATCCTGTGTCTGCACAAGACCGATTTGTAGCACTAAATATTAGCTGTTAGCTAATCACATCTGGTAATCATCCATTTGCAGTTTAGGCCTAATGGCTACTTTACAATAGAGTTCGGGAAATTCTACAGTTGGAGATCCGCCATCTTTGCAGCTGTTAGCATACATTTCCATTGACTAACATTAGCTAAAAACAGTATAAAAAGTGGAGAAAAAAGCTGTGGAACGACTCCGTTTGCTACTGAGTCACTGCTGGTAAATACGTGTAACACACTGTGGTGTCCAAGTGTTTTAATGTGAACAATAACTCCAGTATTTTAACTTTTAAAATCTCTGTTAGTTTACCATTGCTGCTAATCCCATAATGCTTAGCGATATGACATCACATTCCCGAACTCTATAGACATTTTTCTATTTTAAGATTTCTGTGCATTTTTTTATTTTCAATTTTTTCAGTTTACCATGTGGTTGTAGTAGTTCTAGTAATCCCTGGTTCTTTGTTACGCAGTAAAGACTGACAAAGTTACAACTGTTGAGCTAGCAGGCTACCTTTTTACTTTTGAAATGGACATTTGTTAGCATTAGTGACCGACGTAGCCTAATAGGTCATGGGTCTTGCTTTCAGTCATTGTCTTTTTGCTGACTTAGTCATTTTCTTTGGACAGTGGGGGAAAAAATGTTGCTGTACACTTGCTAATGTCCTCTATCCACTCACTGACAGCACACCCATTGTCAACAGCTTGCTTAAGTATTTGTAATAAGAGCAGCAGAGATTGCCATCAAGCTATTGGTCGTTTTTTTACATTCACCGATGAGTTTGTAATTATCTTTTGTTTGATTAAAACATGAGTAACTACACCCTTGCTAATTTCATTTTTGTATCTTGTAGGTTTAATTAGGAGAATCTGTCCTCTGCACTTGATCCTTCCACCATTGCTCCATTGCTTCATTGCTACTCCTTTCAGGAGTAGTGGGGGACTGCCGGAACAGTGGACAGCCTGGGGGTCTGGATCTTGTAAGTTTGTGGTCTTGAGCACCTACTAGCTGGACAATCAGCCTATAGTGCATGTTTTTGGTTAATGACGCGTGGGGAGAACATGGAAATGTATTCATTTGTTATTTCATAATCTCATTTTCAGGAGAGCCCATTGTCAATAGTAAGTTGCAAATATTTTCATTTTGATTTTGATTATGTGTGAAATGCTTATATAAATGCATGCAGTTACATCAGGTGATTTGGTAATATTGCATTGTCATTGCCCTTGAGACTTTGCTTCCCGAGAATCACATGACTTACTTAAAGTACTTTCAGGAGAAAGAGAGAGAGAGAAAAAAGATCAGGCATGTGAGCCAGCTTGTTGCACGTCATGTAATAACCCTGCCCCGTAGTTTCCCTTCCAACTGGGCCATGGACACGCTGGAGCCTTTTTTTGTTTTTTCTCCCTCTCCAACTTTATTTACAAGGTTGCAGTATGACGGCTGTTATTGCATCAACTGTAAGGCAAGGGCATGGGAAAAAAATGAAATTGAAAAAAAATATATATTGAAGCTTGAAACAAATGCAAATGAAGAGAGATTTATGAACTAGAAATTGTATTTGGATGAAGAGTGTGTAAACAAACAAATGTTTATATCTGAACCTTAATAATCCCCAAAATATTAAAGTCATAATCATAAAAAAAGAAATAACAGTAAGAACATTTTCCGTTTACTTTGTCATTTTCATTGTTTCATCATAAAGCAAAACACAGTATGAATGAAACATCCGGATTTAGAAGCCGATGGCAGCAGTCAGTCCACAACAACAGACTTTCACATACTTTTCTGATGAGCTAAGGGAAGGAAAAGTATGACATCATTCATAATCTATCGAAAACATAAAATCATACATTTATGCTGAAGAGTTTGAAATACTGCAAAGAAAAATGTTTTTCTGCATAGACAATTTGACATTAAAATGTATTTGTTTATGCTGCCATTGAATGGAAAATGTATCGCAATGCATAGTAACTTCCTAGGGATATGTCTGTTTCCTGTCTCTATTCCTAGAGTTAGTTGTGTTTTGCTTAAATAAATGTTTATTCAGTACATGGCAGAAAACAAGCATTGATTGACGAGTAATAACTTACAATATGTTGAAATCTTTACTCAGAATGTGAAAATTTAATCAGAGGAAACATCTGCGTTTATTCCGATACGTTTATTTTTAGACTTGAAGATATAACGTTAATTTTAAGCTGGTAAATGGTTGGTAAAATACCATCACAATGTGAACAATATTTATTGCACACACTCGGCTTGACTTTTTTTTTCCAGTTTTCTTCTGTCTTTAAAACCTTACTTTATTTTTTATTTATGTTAAAACGTGGAGAGGAAGTTGTCTTGACCCTGCACTGGCCAAGAGGAAGTTAGCCAAAAACATTCCATACACAGAGCCAACAGATAGAAAACAAATGTCATTTCCTAAGCTAACCTAGCGCTGTAACAGATTTTTCCCATTTACACCCCCTTTTTTTTAAATCTATTAGTCCATTTTGCCCCCTTGTAGTACCATGTAGTATCTTGTAGTACCATAACACAATAAGCCTATATTATGTTTTATGATGTTTGTGGGGTGAACGAAGAGACCGCTCCGTGCATTGTGCGCCATAAAGTAAAGACACTCAGAGGTACCACTGATGCTAATAACAATTAGGTGCATGCTAATAATGTCGTGTCATTATCACTGCGAACCTGAGAGTTGTCAACTGGGTTTACAAACTCATTCCTGTGAAGACTGTGTTGGGAATGCGTTAGGATTTGAAGTTTGGAATGAGCCTGGACCAGCACTAACATTGAATTTTAGCTAGCTCCCTTATTTGCTTGTTTGTTTTTTATAGGCTCTTCGATTTAAATGTTAAGTTGTCATGTTAGTTTTTCAAATCGAAAAGAAAAAAAATGGCTTAGCCTATTGTGTATGTCTTGGGAAAGTTAGCTTATTTTTATGCTAAGTTATATAAAGAAAACCCTGACATCAACATGCATGTTTTTCCCTTTACATTCAGTCTATTATAATATATTATTAGCCGCACTGACATAGAGAAGTCATGCGGTGAATAGAGGTTAAACAGAGGGACTTTGCAGACTGGATGCAGGTGCTGGGTGCTGGGTGTCACATTTCAGACGCTGACATCAGAGTTGACGTCAGGCTGGCGTTCCCCTTTGTTACTGCACTGTCATCATCATGAGGAGCAGGCAAAAGCATGTGGGTTTTGATGCCTGGTGTAATCTGGGATTTTGTGAGCTGCAATTGACGGGATTTCATAAGAGCTAAGAACTGTGAGCTTGCTTAACTTTATGACTGTCAATCGCGGTCATTTCTACGTAGCTCTCACAATTCCTTCTGACACATCGTCTATTTATGTTTTTCCTGGAAGATGCTCACTCAATAATAATAATAACATATTGTTTTTATATAGGCCTAGCGCTTTTCCAGGTGCAAACATTACTCATTTACTCAATACATGCCGGCGGTAACTTAACTAATTGCTTTATGCATTGTTAGCCTTTTTCCAAGCACAAAAACATTAGCATAGTTCTTTTCTTTTTGTGTGATGTAATCTGGTTGAAACTCTCTTCTCTCTGTTTTTTCCCCGTGCCTGTTTCTGTGTGAAAGGTTGTGTGCCATGTGACGCCAGGGTGTGACTGTGCAGTGTGGCTTTTGTTATCATCTAAAGGCTAAGGGTTATGCTAGTCGCTCACATGAGACTTTTCATCTTCAAATGTAGACGGCAAAGGCTAAAGCTCATTCAGGACTAGCAGGACTAACCAGGGCTGTGTATCCAGTGGTCACAGCATTTTATAGTGGAATGACCAGAGAGGAATAGGTAGTGTACTCAAAATTTACCACATTGCACCTTGAAAAGTTGTTAACATAGCTGGACACTAGACAGATAGGCCAAAATCCATTGAGAGAGTCAGTTTATGTTGTCTGAATACGCAGCGCCACGGCTACCCGACGGTCAGCATCATTGTGATGTGAGGTGATGTGATGTGATGGTGATGTCTCAATGATTATTTGCACTGTATATATTCACATTGTAATTCTGCTTATGTCTCCTAGGACTACAGATGGAAATTAGCTTGAAAAAACTACAGTCTGGTACAAGCATCTTTGCTCCCGAGCATAATGTAACTGTACATTGTCCTGATAAATAAATAAATGAAATGAAAGTTAACGTCAGCTGCATACCCTTAGCTCAAGCTGCTAGGTGGTCGATATCCATGCCATTTTCTTCATCAACTTAAAGCACACGTCAGATAAAACATATTCATAAACACTAATTGGTCACTTGAATTTGACCGGCCAGGGTGGGATTGAACCATGCCCAAACCAGTCAACTACACTGTTTTCAAAGTTGGTCATTTAGAGTCAAGGATCAGTCAAGCTAAGCATGCTCAGCATCCAGGATTATGTTACGCGAGGTGACAGCTCTCTCTCTGAAATCCACGAGGACCGGCTAAAAAGGATAGGTCTGAAGATTTTGACCCGTCGCATCCTGCAAAATGTCACGTAGCTGCCTCTGGTAAAAGGCTCAGTAGCAGAGCATCCAGGTTCCAAACTTGCTCTAACTCTATGCCTCCTAAAAGTAAAGACTGAAGTAAGGCTGTGTTTATCTTAAGCTTCAAAAATGTGTGATAATGAGTGACCCTTGGATAATCACACAGTGGAGCTATTGGTGCAACCTGGAAGCCATTGCATAAGGCCTTACTGTAGCCTATGTATATGAGTGTATTATGGGCTACTGTGTGCTGATGATTGTCAACCTACAGAGTCAACTCACTGTTTCTGTAAGGCAAATATTTGCTTAAGATAGAGGAGAAAGGGACACTTGCAATCTTGAAAATGCAATAGAAATGGTGCTGCTGTAAGTTAGCTTATTCACTAGTGCCTTGGTTTCTCAAACTTCTGACACCACGTGCCAGCCTGTAAAATATCTGACCTCAAATACCACCATGCTTAGTTAGATTTAGATCAAATCAGGACAAGACGGGGTTAAAAAAGGGGTCTATAATTCTAAATGATGTCCAAACTGGGGATGAAATAGTGCCACATGTATTTTGCCCACAGGTAACCCCTCTGAAGTTGAACTGGGGACATTGTCCTGCAGTGTCGGAGCTTACAGGCGGGCTGTCTGTGGAGGCTGGAATGTGCTGATGTGAGGAGAGGAAGGGTGGAGCTGCACCGTCCACTGCAGTTTGACCTAAGAGCATTACAACTTGTATATTAAATTTGCTACCCCGTGTAAGGAACAAGGTGATGGTTGTTGTTCATGAAAGATTGCAATTGCATCCATGTTGTTTGATTATGTCATTATTTTCATTATCCTGTTGTCTCACTCCATACACACTGGCTCAGTAGGATTGTCGGTAGAAAGATTTGTCCGTACAAATTGTGAATAAAAAGTTCTTGTACCCAATTTAGGAATGGACAGTTCTGTGCAGCATATCCAGATAGTGCAGCGGTAACTTGGTGAGTATCTGTCTGGATTTTGCAAAGACAGCCAGCTCCCTTCTGCTCTTATGCAATGTTCAGCTTTGACGAAAAACCTTTGAAGGGCAATGAGGCTTGGCATTGTCATCCCTTGAGACTTTGATGCACAAGTTTTAACAGATTTCTGTTTGCACAATTCCTGTTCCATAATTTTATTCGGAAATCATGGACAGCCCTAACAAAAAGATCTCCCACAAAAACACATGGTCACACGCTCTAATATTTGGTTGAACACCTTTAGTTTTCAATAAGCTTCAGCAAGGTCAGAAGATCCAGTGTTATTATTCATTTCATTTTTCACCAAGATGTTGTTTTGATGATGGGAGAGTGGGACCACTGTGCAAAGCCTTCTTCAGCACATCCCAAAGATTCTCACTGGGGTTAAGATCTGGACTCTGCGGTGGACGATCCATCTCATGCTCCCTGAACCACTCTTTCATAATGTTAGCCCCATGAATCCTGGCATTGACATCTTGGTCAAGTCCGTGCCATCAGGGAAAAAGAATTCCGTTGATGGATAATCTGGTCATTCAGGGTGTTATAGTCAGCTGATCTCATTCTGTGGGCACACAACGTTTCTGAACATAGACCTGACCAACTGCAGCAACCCCAGATCAGAAGTTAGTTACATCCATGGGAGGATTGTTTTCTGTTTAGACAACTTAAGAATGCATATAATGACACACACAATGACAGATTTTTTTTTACACCATTGCCGAGAAATTCTCTCAAGCAAAACCACATGCAAATGTCTGTACAGCTGATAGTCTAGTGCAGGGGTCTCAAGGGAGTTCAGACCTATGCATGGTTGAAGTCAGCAGCGTCAAATACTGTATTACCACTGATTATTTTGTCAATTTTATGGCGGATCATTTGGCAGAGCACCGAGTCCAGGATGACAATGAAGAGATGCAATTTGTAACGCAAATGCAGAAGCCTGACTACTTCAGAACAAACTTTTAAAAACTTTAAATAACAAAGTTTGACTTGAATCTGCAGACCTGTTTCTCAGTGTGTGATTTTTTATTAGTTCTTATTCATGTCTTTGGACTGGCAATGTGCCACATTTGTCTGAGCATGGGCAGACCATTTGTTTCCCCGATACCCGGGCATTCAGACCATACACATTACACCATAAATGATAGTTAAAGGGGAATGCATCTCTTTTGTTGTAATCCTTTGGACCAAAGTCACCTGGGGCCAGCGTGTTTATCCCTTTACAAACCCACCTGTACTTTCCTGTCATCCATGTACTGTTAGGAAAGTGTGAGAACGCCGCAGTGAGCACACTCCCCACTTGTTTTGGCCTAAACAATAGATAATAACTGCACTTCATCTGCATGTGGGAACTTTCAGCTCCGCTCCTCTACACTTTAAAACACACAATACCCATTCACTGCGAAACATCTTCCCATTGTCCGACGCCAACTTTCACACAGTCAGCAGCTGGCTCCATCAAGGCCAATGGAATCCCGCGTGACTTTAGTCCCGAGCTCTCAGACGGAGGATATAAATAGCTGGTTTTCCCACCGCAGCGGAAGTGCAAGGTTTGGGACCGGTCTATTTTTAGCCCAGGGGGTGTAGAGAGAGGATACAGACAGCTGTGGTGAAGAAGGAGGACTGGACTTCCCTTCGATATAAATAAAGGAGCGCATGACCGCAGCGGAAACAGTCTAGAGGATTTGGACTTGATTAACGGTGCGAAACAGAAAGAGTTTTATTTCCAGGGTGATTCATACTGTGGACAAATTGTGCAAGTTGATATGCAAAAAAATACAGTAACTTTATTTTTTTCCCATATATTTGCTTTTATATTTTGTACGGAGAGGGTGCATGCTTCCTGGTCCAGAGCATCTAGTGACTGTGTGGGAGTGGGTGTTGAATCACAAGCTCTGACTTCCCGACCAAGCTGCCCACACCCTAAGCTATATACCCAGCACATGGCATTAATCACACTGAAATAACAATAAGCACCGAGCTACTAGAAGTCTTTATGCACTGCCTGGCTATCTGGATTTAACAAAGTAGTCTGATCTGGGGCTGCTGAAGTTGGTCAGGTCTAAGGTTCAGCAACACAATGGGCCCAAAGAATGAGACCTGCGGAGTACCTGAACATCCTGAATGACCAGGTTATTTCATCAACATACTTCTTCTTCCCCAACGGCACGGATATATTCCAAGATGCCAGGATTCATCGGGCTCGCGTTGTGAAAGAGTGGTTCAGGGAGCATGAGACTTCATTTTCACACATGGTTTGGTCACCGCAGAGTCCAGTCATGCAAAATAAGTAATGACAGAGCGCGTGTTCACATGTGGCCCAGTGGTAAAGATACAGGGCAATAAAAAAAAAAAAAGACTTGTCCAGAGGGTTGCTGTGTTTTTGTGATCACACTTTAATCATAATGTAAAAACAAAATTGTAGTTCACCGTTTTCATGCTCCACAACCCCTCCACAAAACAACACAAAGACCTCCATCTTAAAGAGACACAGATTTATTGCAATTAGAAACATGATGGCGTCGGTGATGTTAAAACATGTGCAGACCTACAGAATACGTAGGCCATCACTAGGGTCCAGTACAGTTTTCACATGGAAACAATAACATGGCACAGTATTATTCGTACAAACGACATGATCCCACAAACACATATAGCTGAAGAAATCTAGGACGTTTCTTCTATTAAAATCCACATAAAATCTTCATAGTAGGCAAACTCAAGTAAGGCTTAGCGTGTATCATAAGACATTACCAAAGTGGATCCCAGAAAAAAATAAGTTAGAGCCACTGACAGTGAAAAGGAGTGAGAAGATGTCACTGCTTTTGATTGACCTTGAATGGTTATCCCCAAGTACGGGTTGATTAGTAGGCCTGTTTAGAACAGTTAGTCTTTAAAATTGCTATGCTATTACAAGCATTAGCAACAATTTAAATTAAGATGAAATGGTGGTGTTGGTAATGTTCCATATTTTTGCTTTAGCTAAAACAAGAAAAAGGCTAATCTAACTTTAGTTCTGCGAATGTAAATAGGTAAATAAGTACAATTGTGCTTTGAAAGACAGTATAAAGTAGCCTACGTCTTCATAAGCTAGTCACTAGGCTAGCTAATGCTGCACGCATGTGTATTTTGGCTAACAGTAGGGCTTGTTACTACCCAATAGGGAAGGTTACCGGTACTCGAATTTTCCAGAATTTTCCATTTGTTCCAGCCCAAACTTGGTCAGTGTTGTCAAAAGACAGTTTTGCAATTAGTTAGTCTAGATCTAAAATGCACTTGAAATAAACACTTTTGAATATTTAATTCTTGAGTCAAGGTCGACAAAACAACCAGCAAATACATTTTGTAAAATCCTCTTGGCCTGACATAGCCTAATTACAGAACAAAGCTATTTACCAAGGAATTGAATTAAAACCAATGGAAACTATAAGAATGATGTAGCTGCTAGCATAGCCTCCACCCAGTTCTCCAGAAGTCTGTGCTATCTCAGCCCCACTCCTTTTACCGTCAATGGCAGACCCCACCCCCACACAGTCAAGATAAACAGTTAATAAGAAAAATACATAAAGAGGAGTATCACTTCCTTGTGGACCAGCATGTTATTATACCTCTATGAGAAAGTGCATGTTGCTAAGACACTTGAGATAGCAGAGTTACAGAAACCTACTCCAGTTTGTACCATAGAAAGATGGCGGAATGCACAGGGATGATTTAAAGGCAGTTTGTTGGTTTGGTTTGGTCCCATTTGTCACAGTGTGTTCATAAACATAACTCTACTTTAGTTGGTCATCGTCTGGCTTAGACTATGCTTGGTAAAGCCCATTCTCGGTATCTCCCAGTAGTACATTAAGAAGACTTTGAATGACAACACTGAAATTGTCTAAATACTTGGTCTTGATTTCAACAAATGTTTATTAAATCCATGTCCTTATAGGAGGTATTCAAGTCGCAAATAGAGTTCCTACAAATACTACCATTACAGTATCTTGGGGAAATCATTTTAATACAAACATGGCAAAACGGATTGAATTACTGTCCAGATAATACCATTATTATAAAAAACAAATACAAAAAATGATCTGATGGTCATTACAGCTGATATTGTATATTGAAATTCACTTATTTGTTAAGGTTACTTTTACATTAGATAAATTAGGTCTTTTTTTCTCGCTTTCCTTTAATGCTGTGAAAATGTTTTAGATTTGATGTTTTAGACAGTGTCAGTAAGCAGATTTACAGAATTGTATCTCAGCAAATGCGTCACAAACAGAGTCTGTAATAATCTCGAGACCGCACTGCATAACATTTCACCCCGAAAACAGTTTCATGTATGGAATGTTCCGCAGTGTGGCTTTATATGTTGATCCTCCTGCTTGAGAAGTTCCTTTCTAAAATAAAACATGGCCCCTTCAATTGGACATTTCATGCTCTTCGCCTAATACTTGCATTGTCTTGATCAGAAAGGATAAGAACTATTGCCAACACTTTGTTGACTGTACCGAAACAAGGCGCAGCAGCTGAATGGGATTGTCCGAAGCCTGAGTGTGAAAATACCAAATAGGTGAATTAAGGGGGGGAACTTAGCAATGACAACCAGACAAAGCCTCAACAAAGATTCAGCTTAGCGATAAAAAGTGGTCGGTTTGTATAGCACTTGTGTAATTCTCAGTGTGGCTGCACAATTCAAGGCAGAAGCACGATTGTCGGGAAAGACCACAACTAGCTAACTATGTACAGTGCTAATTCTTAAAATTAATCTTACATCACGTTAATGCTGTTGGGTGTTGAATACAGTTGAGATGCTCCAATAGAAATGTTCTTTTATAATTTATGGTCTCGAATGAAAGGCGGAACTACAGCTACGCTAACCATTAGCATGTTGGAATCTTTTTCAAAACAAACATTTTAAGAATACTGACTTAAACTTATGATTGTGTCTCTGACAACAGTCTCAGAGGATAGTTGTTAATGAGAGATTCATTTTATAATAAAAAAAAAAAAATTAGAATATATGGGTTCAACAGTCATAGCCGACAAGCTAACTCTAAGACGTGATTAATAGCCGCTGGTGGAGTTCACCATAACTGGATTAGTCATGTGATATTTATCAATTGGACCCTGATTGGTGACTGATACAGCGTGGCGTGGCTGTGTCCCGCAGGTCCCATATTGTTAACGTACGGCGTCGCCCAGTCGGCCGTAAGTGACGTTAATCAATCGCTACATCCTCATGGAAAATCCTCATCATAATTACACACAGTTTAGTGGTCAAAGTTCAAACTCTCCCAAATATTTTGTAAAAACTACAGCCAGGGGTTGCCTTTATGAGCCAGTTGGTCACATTACTTACATTTAGGTTACAATTTGGCCTATCCTCCAATCACAAGATAGCCGCTTTTTAGCATTAAAATTGTAGGCTAAGTTTAGGGACCCAATTACTGACAGGTTTAGACTTTCACTTGGACACTTCTTCCTAAAATAGTTTCTCGCTATTGCCGCCTGCCCTCCATTGTAGAAATAAACACGACCTACGGCTAACTCTAAACCTGGTCGAAAACCGAGAAGCCAAACCGGTGGAATGTACGGTCATAATCCAAGCCCCACCCCAGCACCCCTCCCAATGAAAGGCTAAAGCGACAATAACAATAAGCAAAAATAAAAACATATTAATAAGGCTAAGGGCGAGGGGGCGTCCGTTACAAAATGGTGCACGGCTTTTTCTCCTTGAAGGGGTTGTCCGACGCTGCGATGCCCATGAGCAGGGGGTCGTTGCGGGCGTGCTCGCTGCAGTAGTTCATGAGGTCGGCTGAAGCTTTGGACACCTGCAAGAATGAATAGTAATAGAACAAAAGTTAACACATAGACACTTTGATTAAAATTACTTATGCTTACAGCGGGACTCATTTGGAACGCATGTCATGTACAGTTCTGCTCAAAGGTTTACACACCGTGGCAGAATTTTTGATATTTTGACTCTTTTCCAGAGAACATGAATGATAACATGAAGAGTTTTTTTTCCTCCACTCATAGTTAGTGGTTGTGTGAAGCTGTTTATGGTTTGCTCTTTTTTAAATCATAATGATAAAAGAAACTTCCAAAATGACCCTGGTCAAAAGTTTACATACCCTGGTGATCTTGGCTTGATAATATGCACACAAGTTGACACAAAGGGGTTTGAATGGGCACTAAAGGTAAGCATCCTCACCTGTGCTGCACTGGCGTTTCTGCTTTCTGAGTCATGAGGAAAACAAAAGAATTGTCAAAGGATCTGCATAAAAAATGTAGTGTATAAAATGTGAAAAGGTTATATATAAAAAAAATTAAAAAAAGATATCCAATGTACTGAGAGTATCAATCACGTCCGCACAGTAAAGTGAAGATTACTGCGCGGACGTCAAAGTGTTATTACACCTTACAATATACTGTAGTACCCCTTTTTATCCACTTACAAAATTGATTTGATTTGATTTGAATATTTTATTTCGAGCTAAAGAAGAAAAGAAAAAACAGAAATATATATATACATAATAAAAGAAAAAAAGAAAAAATAATTTACATTACAGCTCGAAAAGGAGTGGGAAGAAGACAAGCTTATTGACTCCCACCCCTGTTCATAAACTTCAATAACAATAACTATAACAATGACTGACAACAGTGCATATTTCTTACCATTTTACAAACAACTATCAACCGAGTTGGTTACATATTAACAAATGCGACACTGCATTATACCAGGTCAACATTCACAGTATCTCACACGCTCAACATTCACAGTATCTCACACGCTACAACCAGTGTATTATTTCTGTCTCCCATACAGAATTCATTACCATGTTGGCATTATCGTTGTTCACCATCACCATTACAACCCATATAGCATTACTCTGTATCAAGGTGTTTGAATGGTACATAAAATACTCCACATTTATTCATGAAAGGTACAGTAATCGCAGACTGATTGATGTTCATGATAACAAGAATGGTCTTACTGATATGTGTTAAAAGGGATTCGGGGCTTTTCTTTCTTTTTCTTCTTTTCTGTGACTGGACCAGCTGCCAGAGGGGAGCAGCCCCCGAGCAACCGGACCATCATTTGTTAAGTGTCCTATACTATGCATTAAAAGAGACAATTTTTAGGAGTCTGCTGCCAGAAGAGAGTTTCCTCGAGCTGCCGGCCCCCACATGTCTGCCCTATACTATGGGTTATGTTGAATGCGGAGTACCTAGATATGTGCATGTTTTACTTCTAAGAGTTTATTTCCTTTATATTACCATCAGCATCAATAGCAGTACCGCTGTCTGAATCGATTGAGTTGGATTCTAAGAATAATCCACAGATTGTTAGGTATTAATCCTAGACTGTTACATTTAAAGTTTAAATAGTGATGATAACAACACAACAGCAATAGCAATAACAATGGCAATAACAACTGCAATAGTGTAATAGTAACAACCACAATATACTTCATTATTAGTTAGATCTGACCTTTAAAGTATACAGCACTTTGTGACACCCATTAGCAATCAAGTACCCATTTCCTCCTTCTGGTACTTTGACCATACCATTTTTTTATATCTTGATTTGAAATGATGAATATTTGGACATTGTTTATATTCTGCCCCAATTTGTTCCAGAGTTTAACTCCACATACAGACACAAACATACTTTTCCTAGTGGAAGACACTGCTTGAGTCTTAAAGTTATCACACCCCTCAGGTTATATCCCCTTCTGTGCGTGCAAAAAGCATTTGTATCCTTGCAGGTAGCACATTTTGTTGGCTTTAAACAGAAGTTGGGCAGTAGAGAAATCAACTAAATCATGCATTTTTAACAGTTTAGACTGCAGAAATAATATATTAGTGTGATCATAATATCCTACTTTATGTATAATTCTTACAGCCCGTTTTTGGAGTATAACAAGGGGGTGTAATGAGCTTTTATAGTTATTGCCCCAGACTTCTACACAGTAGTTTAGATATGGCAAAACTAATGAACTATATAACAAAAATAATGCATTGTAATTTAAGAAAAACTTTGCTTTGTTAATGATTGAGATACTTTTGGAGACTTTACCTTGTATGTGTCTTATGTGTGGTTTCCAGCTTAATTTACTGTCAATGATGACTCCTAAGAATTTAATTTCTGATACTGTATCTAAGACTACACCTTCTATGTTTACTGAGTCTGGTTTTCCATTATAATTACCGAAAAACATTACTTTTGTTTTATTTAGGTTGAGGGACAATTTATTAATGTCCATCCATGTTTTTAATTTACTTAGTTCACAGTTTATGTTAGTTACTAAATTACTATAATTGTCATTGGAATAGAAGACGTTTGTGTCATCTGCGAAAATCACTAATTTTAATAATTTAGACACATTAAAAATGTCATTAATATATAAATTAAACAACTTTGGGCCTAAGACAGATCCCTGTGGGACCCCACAGCCAATGTCCAAATAACCTGATGTAAACTCCCCCATCTTCACATACTGTTGTCTCCCAGTTAAATAGCTTTGAATCCAGCTCAAAGCCACTCCCCTTATGCCATATCTGTCTAATTTTTTTAATAATATAGAATGATTTAGTGTATCAAATGCTTTTTTCAAGTCAATGAATATTCCAGCTGCATGTTTCTTGCCCTCTAAGCTATTAGTAATCTCTTCTATTGCATCAATGATGGCCATTGAAGTTGACCTTGCTGCTCGAAACCCGTACTGACCTTCATTAATTAGTTTGTGCTTATCTATGAAATTATCCATTCTACTGTTATAAAGTTTCTCTAAGATTTTGGAGAACTGGGGGAGCAGCGAGACAGGTCTGTAGTTAGTGAAGATGTGTTTGTTCCCATTTTTATGTATAGGTATAACTTTTGCAATTTTCATTTTATTTGGAACTGTTCCTGTTTGAAACGATAGGTTGCATACTGTATGTAGGTTAATGGTTTCACGATACTATGTATAATTTGTTTAACTAGTGTCATATCTATATCAAAACAGTCTGTAGACGATTTGTTCTTACACCCGTTAATGACATCTATTATTTCTGTTTCAGTTACTCCAGACAAAAACATAGTTTTTGAATTAATGTCTATCAATGACTCCATTTCGTTGTTACTACACTCCGGAATCTCTGCTGCCAGATCCGGTCCAACATTTACAAAAAAACTATTAAAACTTTCCACAATGTCATTCATATTATGGTTGTCATTGATCCCATCAGTGAAATAGTTTGGATATGAATTATTTTTTGCATTACCCTTGATTATAGTGTTTAGTATTCCCCATACCCCTTTCATGTTGTTCTTGTTTGTATATAATAGATTGGTATAATATAGTTTCTTAGCCTTCCTTAATATATTGGTCAGTTTATTTTTATATGTTTTATATCTACTTTCAGAATCCTCTGTTCTTAATCTAATGAATTGTCTATATAGAGTGTTTTTTTTCTTACAAGCATTTTGTAAACCCTTGGTTAGCCACGGACATTTTGTCGTTTTTCTGTTTTTACAGAATTGCTGAATAGGGCAGTTCTTATTGTAAAATTGACATGTTAATTTTGTGTAACAATACTTGGATCGTGTAATTACTCAGTTAACTGTATTTAAATAGGAGAAACGTGGAAGAGCATCCCCTCCTGGAACCGCCACCTTATCGTGGTGGAGGGGTTTGAGCGCACGAATGATCCTGGAGCTCTGTTGTCGGGGGCTTCGTTCCCCTGGTAGGGTCTCCCATGACAGGTCCTAGGTGACGGGTCAGACAAAGAGCGTTTCAGAAGCCCCTTATGAGAGACCAACAGGCCCGGTTAGAACCATGAGCCTGTCCTTCTGTGGACCCACCACCTGCAGGAGGAGCCATAGGGGCTGGTGCAGCTCCAACAGCTGCCCCACGACCCGGCAATGGACAAGTGGAAGAAGATGGATGGATGGATGGATGGATGGAAGAGCTTGGTCGCTTCTGTCTTCATCCCCGTTTGACCCCATAGAGGAGGAGAGGCTAAATGCTAACATCATCTTTGGTCTTGTTGCGTGACTGAGCGCACTCACAAAAGACAAGACAGGTACGCATTAACTCGTCTAAGCTCAGGTAAGAACATATCTCAGTATGGAAAAATGGTGGCCTGTCCCTAAAAACTGGGGTTATGTAAGCTTTTGATCAGGGTCAGTTTGGTTTTTTCTTTTGTCATTATGATTTAAAGAGAGTAAACACAGTTATTTGACCATAAATGGCTTCACCCAACCACTAACTGAGTGAAAAAAATAAAATAAAATTAAATCATTCATATTCTCTAAAAATGGCCAAAAAATAAATAAAAAATTCTGCCAGGGTATGTAAACTTTTGAGCACAACTGTATATTAAAGTTTGTGCCACAAATGAGGAAAATAGGCTACAACTACATGAGATGAGATTAAACTTTTCATTTGTGGTTTCTGCTGTTCTCATATGCTGTTGTCTAGTGTCAGTTACATTTGAAGAGCTCATTTTGCAAAAACCGATAGGCTAAGTGCCAGTGCCAAAACGTACGCTTACAAATTTCTCTTTACATAGCAGTGTATTTCATCACCAGGTCCATTTCAGTTATATGAAAATATAAAGTAACTCGTTTTTAATCAAATTTGGACAACTTTAGCTTCACAAGTGTGCATGTGTGTATCTGTAGAGTACAGTAACAAAGATCCAAAACAATTCTGACAAAAATTCAAAACGGAGATATCTGCTTTTGCAAATGAACTTGCAACGTGGGTCGGATAAATGTGACCTGGCCGTTCAGACTGAAGTCGCATGCAAAACATCAGATACGTATTGGATTTAGGACATATCCAAGTCGCATAGGTGCAAGAGAAAACGGAATTGGGTCACTTCATCCTGCAGTCTGAACGTGGCCATAGAGGCGCAAAAAGAAGTCGTTGAGTCACTTTGGCCTGAATGTCTTCTTGTTTACTAATCTACAATGTTTAATTTATGCACAATTACAGAGAATCATGTATGAATTTCTTTCAATGGACAGTTATCTTAACGCACATAAAAGCCACAATAATGCATGATAAGTTACCTTTATCCTCTCGATGCTGGCCTCTATCCTGAGCTGCTGCACTATCCTCTTGGTGTGGAGCAGGTTATTGTGGGCCTTCGAAGACATCCTCACCGCTCGCTAACTCTCGCCAACTCTGAAACACAAGACAAAGCGCAATAAAAGTCAATTTCACGTGAACAAGTGAAGGTGGCTGGATGGAAGAGGAACGGCTCTTTTCCAGCATCATTTACAAATGATTAGAGACAAAAAGACAGGACGTTTCCTGTTTATTTGGTTTCAGAAAAAATAGCTTCAAGACAATCACTTTTCCCGTGGTTTTCTTACTGATAAATTAAAATCAGAAAGTGTTTCAGTTTAAATGAATTGAAATGCCATGGGGAAAAAAATGCAACTTCCTACTAATCATTTATAAACTACTGTGCACATTTTGACCATTTGGTGTTCAAGTAAGCCCAATCTCTACTTCCTCATACGTCTCTTGGCTTCGAAGTTCTCATCAAAAACACTACGGACTTCCTCATACTGAAGCGGTTCATTCATTCACAGTCCTATTGCAACAGCTCCGTTTACGGGAAAACTGGCTGGTGTTCTCATTAGCCTGTGGTGAGATTCCGTGTAACTGTTTGCACAGAGGCACGCTTACACTGCATGTGCTCATCTCTAGTGTCAACAAGGTCAAATGACAGTCTTCCCAGCGCAAGATCTAATCTACCACACTGGGCTTGAGGAGGTTAGGCAGTTTGTTGGTTTGCATACAGAAAAAATGTGCAAAGAAATATAGCCATTTTGACTACAAGTTGCACTATTGAGGAGAAATAAATATAACTTAACAAAATTGCAAAGCTTAGGCTCTGTACACATTGTAGTGAAATTAAAATTGCTTTGTCCTTCAGTTTGTTAATTAAAAAATTTACAAAAGAAATACATACAGCATTTTTTATCAATTGTGAGCGTGTATGCTAGTTTGTGTTAGCTTTACTGCGACAGTGACCCTGAAAAGTGGCTCTAAAAGTTGTAAAACGTGTTTATAAACTCATTCCCGTGACAAATTGGGATACTAGTATTGCGTAAGGAAAGTTAGGAACAACAGTATACAAGCGATCGTTGTTGTTTAATTCCGTGATTTGTTGGCCAGATGCTTAGGTGCAGAGCCATGGGAAGACATTTTAGTTAGGGGTGCTGAGGGACAAAATGTACCCAAAAAATGCTTTTCTGTGCATATTTACTATTTATTAATATTGCCTGCAGTTCACAAACTATCCACCAGGGGTGCTGCAGCGCCCTCAGCACCCTGGGTTCCCACGGCTTTGCTTAGGTGAACAGATACAACTGCATGTTTCCAGCAGTTGAGGGGGGGAAACAAAAAGGAGAAAAATCTAAACTTTCAATAATTTCTCCAACACTACTTTAGCAAATGCTGAATTATCAATATAGTTTTCTACCCAATAAAGATACAAAGACATGGAGAGGAGCAAAGACGTTCAACAGCCCATAAGTACATAAATAACGGAGAATACTAAACATAATGCTTCATGTTAGCATCGTTCTACATGCTAACGCTAGCAACAACTGCCGGTTTTTCGCTTGTACTGATCAATCTGCTGAAAAAATATCCATATGGACCAGATTTAGACTTGACTTTATTTGTGTGTGATAAGTTTATATTCCACCAGTAAACGGCTAAAAACGAGTGAAAAATGTTGTTTCCCAAAACAAGGCAACTGTTGGACAAAGTCCAGGGTCTGAAACTGTGGCCTCATGTCGCCGATATTCACAACATTTAAACTGGAATGAGAAATAAAAACATCGAATCCCTCTTTTTTTTGTCAATAAGGAGGTGGACAGTAGACAATCTTTTTCTTAATTGTGACCAGAGAGATCCAAATACACACATAGGCTATGCCATATTTTCCCTGTGATTACAAAACAAATTCAAATGATTTAAAAAGTGAGGGTGTCTGTGTCGGGCTGATCCCAGGTCCTGTCGTTCCCCTGTCCTGATGGTCCGCTCCTGCCTACGGAGCCGCCGCCCTGACTTTTCCCTCGCTTTCGAGATATTGACAACTTAAATATTTGCAAGAAATGTCACTTGAGACTTATAGTCTGTAAACCAATGCCCGTAAGCCTTATAGTTCACGGTTATGGCTCAATATACTTCAGTGTTCACGCTCCGCTACCTGAACTCACTCACACATTTCAATGGCGGTGTGGTTTGTTTGGGCCCAAATTAGGAGCCTGATTGACTCACGCATGCGCAGTCGAGATGGGCATTGGGCTTATTACAAGAATGAGACTATAACAAATGACAACTGTCCCGATAACATTTTAAGTTTGATATATTGTGGCAAGAATATATTACTGAAAGTACTTTTGATAAATATTGATCCTGAAAAAGGAACGTTTGTCTGTGAACGAGAAGTCCATATCGTGATTAGCCTTACCTTGAGCACTCTTTATTTTTGCAAACGACTTTGGCAGACTTCTACTCTTAATGCTGGCGTTGCAAGAGTTTGGAAAAACAAAAGACAAAACTTAAAACAGCTAGCTGCGACCTGATAAGACCCGAGATTGTGATTAGATTCGCAATTTAAGAATTCACATCACACACATGATAAAAAAAAAAAATACTCCAATGAATCTTTATCTCCATCTGCCTAAAACCCATGCCGTTTGTTTCCACGTCTGTCTGCAGCCCGTATGCCGAAGCAGGATGTTGTCCGTCTGCTCGGATTGATCTCACAACAAAGACCAGAGACATGAAAGAAGTGGCAAAGAGGCAGGAAAAAACTCCACGTACAGTGCGACCGGGGAGCGGCTGATTAAAGCGCTTTGGTTTCGTCTTCAGACAAGTTAACCCCTGTACAAGAAAATGCCACAACCTAAAGTTGGGAGGGAGAAAAAAAACAAAAACAAAAACATAGAAGGTACACAATGGCGAGTGAATGGCGGCACGCGGAGGTGAGTCAGAGGTGCGCGAAAAGGGGGGGGGGGGGAACGATGTAAAGCAAACACAAGGTTCTTTCATGTGAGTGCGGGGATTAATGGGGGTAAATTGCGGCACCTTTGAAATCCTCAGAGCGGGCAAGATAAAGAGTTTGAAGTCACTTTGTTGTAGGTGTTTTCTGCGGTTCACAGACTGTACAAAGGAGAGTTTTGAAGGATGAAAAAGGAAAATTGCGGGAAGACAAGCAGTTGAATGAATCTGATCAAAGGCTGTGCTGTGATGTTTGGAAAAAGGTCACATTTGGCCGTAGTAATTGAGTCATGACCTACAGAGCTCAACGTAGTACATTATTTTTCCCATATACAAAACCTAGCACACTTAAAAAAGGTGGATGTTGCCCATAAAAGAGGTACTTGTTTTTTGGAGTTTACAGCTCAATAAATCAGGCTAGGAATTAGAGATTAAAAAATAACCTTTCAAAATATCAGTCAAGACCAAGTCAAGACTGGAAAGTAAGTTTTTGTAGTAGGAGCTACTAAAAAAGACTGTTGCAAAAGTGTATTGAAAACCTCATTAAACAAAATGAATGATATTCAACTTGAGAAAAATCAAGGTGCCTCTGCAGCCGGCCTCCATACAGGGAGAAAACATTGAGGTTGGGAGGATTTACAAATATTTGGGGTGCTCCTGGATGAAAAACTGGAATGGACCCCAAACACAGACAGCCTCTATAAGAACGGGCAGAGCCTTACGGAGGTTAGGGCATTTGATGTTTGTTCTACATGATTTATCAGACTTTTCTACGGGGCAGTCTGTTGTAGAGCTAAGATCGGGCACAAAAAATCAAGCCCGACCAGAGCAATTAACTTGAATTGTTAGCCCGAGCCCGAAACAAACCCAACGTAAATAATTATTTATTTAATGCCTGCCCGGTCAGAGCCTCTGCAGTGCATTCAGCTGCAGCACCGAGAGGAGCGCGCCATGTGTGAGAGGTACGTGCACGCTGCAGCGTTGCACACATACCTGGGCAGGCGGAGAAGTTGTTCATAAACATCGCGCTGCCTTTGCACAAACAGGAACCAAACTGCTGATTTATCCAGTGCAAGTTCAATGCTGTCCTGAGAGAAAGGTGAATAGCGATGTTCTCTGTGTAGCACCGGTCAAAGCTGCCCATGCTGCTTAAACGTGACATCAGCACATGCACTCGCCCCCCCGCACCACCTCCCTCCCCTCCCAGCGCGCAGGAATAAGTATAATCATATTGTATATCTACCACAAGCCTATAGCTTAGATTTTTATTAGAGATTATAATGACATAATATATATATATATATATATATATATATATATATATATACACACACACACATACATTGTGAAAATACCAGGGGCTCAGAGAAGAGCTAGAGAAGGCCTGGAGAGTGAAGGCATCAGTGGTGCCGTGGTCGTTGGGGCACTCGGGGCAGTGACCCCCAAACTGGAGGAGTGGCTCCAGCAGATCCCAGGAAATACATCAGACATCTCAGTCCAGAAAAGTGCAGTTCTAGGAACTGCAATGATACTGCGCAGAACCCTCAAGCTCCCAGGCCTCTGGTAGAGGACCCGAGCTTGGAGGAAAAAGAGACCGCCCACGGAGGGTGAGGAAGAGTTTTTTTTTTTCCGCTTTATCCGGGGTCAGCAGTCTCAGCAAAGATGCCCAGACTTCCCGATCCACGCACACCTCCTCCAGCTGTTCTGGGGGGACCCCGAGGCAACACCAGGCCAGCTCGGAGACATAGTCCTATCAGCGTGTCCTGGGCCTTCCATGAGGCCTCCTCCCATATTATATTATATATATACTGTATATATATATATATATATATATATATATATATATATATAAAAATTAATTAATTCTTGAAGCCCGACTCGACCCAAACCTGACTGTCATGTGTGATATCTCGGCCTGAATTTCGGGTCGGGCTTGGGCCTAAAATCTTGCTCTAGTCTGTTGGGGCAGCAACCTGACTGACAAGAATGGTAAGCGATAAGAAAGGCCGGCTCTGTGATTGGAAAGTCCCTGGACTCGCTGGATGCTGTGGTGGAAATGCGCATCAGACAGAGACTGGAAGTCATTTTGGATTACATCTCCTATCCCCTCCACGGTGTCCTGACGGTTCAGAGAATTTCACTCTGCTGCCGTAAGGAGATGTTTAGAAAGTCCTTTGTGCCCACAGGAGTAAGACTTTTTGGGCCCAATCTTATGTTTCTAAACGCTGAATATAGCGTACCTTTTTGCACTTAGTAGGAGTGAACTTTGAGATCTTGCCACTCCAGACTTTAAGTGGGAGGTACGTGGGGTGGCCAATGGTGGAGTTGTGTACAAGAGCCTTTTTCCTCCAACCAGACCGACAACGGGGTTGTGGGAGAGTGGGGCATGAACATGTGCTTTTGTTTTGGTCGCGTTAACGCTATTACGGCCGAGCGAGTGCCGACCCGCGCCACAGCAGGACCGGCAGCCTCTATGAATGAGAGGCTGCCATACAGTATTATTAAACCATGCCTCAGTCGACCTCTTCACTTTTTACAAGCGACGCCTTCTCACCAGTGGCACATAGCGCAACAGCTGTGCCACTCGGCAGATAACCATCATGTTTGGAGCTTGCGCTGTCCTTGCGCCCATCTGTTATTGACGATTACTCGGACTTGCTGATGTTGTGTTTTTAATCGTTTATAACTTTTTACTTTTGATTTTTTATGTAATGAGTGTAAAGGCTACTCGGACACGAATAAAGTATCTGCCTGCCTGTCTGCCTGCTCGTGTGTATATGTCTCCCATCTTTAGCTGCGGCAGTCTCCCAAAAAGGAAATGACCGTATTGGAATTACAGCGTCATCTCGGTCACCTTTCGTGCTACGCGTAGGGATCAAACAGGTTGAAAAAATTTTAACGAATGAGCGTGGGAAAGACGAGCGAGCGCCACCATGTTGGAGTTAATTCCTGGAAAACTCTGGCTTGCTACAGGACGAAACATTACAAAAAAAAGCACCGCAAAGGGTGAGTCTGGACTTTTTGTTACTTTGGCATTAAAAATAAGATGTTAAGGAAGAAAGCTGGCAAAAAAAAAAAATAACATTGACCATTGCATGTTTTCACCTACAGTGAAAGGAAATAAAGCTGGCACATTTAAGACTAACAAAGAGAGTGTTGTGTAATGATCCGGCAAGTCACCATTATGAAACAACAAAAAAGCAAGTGGGTCAACAACTAACACAGGTCCCTCTGCAAAATGATAACAATGACTGGGCCATTCCGGAAATAGTAACTCATGGCAGTTTTTCTGACAAGTAGAGCGATAAGACGTGTGAGAAGGAAATGGATGGAAATGTAACAGTTTTATACCTGGTTTGTAGTGGGTAATGACTACGCACGTCATTTGCTTAATAATGCGATCACTCACTTCATAATCCATGCACTTAGTTGAAATGTCACCCATGGTCTGACTCAAGAGAGATTTGCAAATTTTTCTGAGTGCCGTCTGCTTGAACCTTGTTAGTTGGACTTTGCAATCAAATGTGCACTTTTTAAACTGTTCTAAAAAGTCGTCGGGCGTCAGGTTCTCCGAAGGGCGCCGCATTGATGTCACTGCGAGTGAATGGCACTGTTCAGTATTCATGCTGACGTTTGATTAGTGCAGTTGACAAAAAACAGCCTCTTATTCAATGAGAATGATGAGGAAAAAAAAGTTAAAGAAATGTGTTGGATGATGGATGACCGTGGCCGTTTTCTGAGGTGGAGCAAACGCAAGCAAACAGGAAACAGTAACCGATCAGCGCTCAGCTGAGCAGAGCAAAGAGCAACAAAGTGGAGAATTCCTAATTGGAAATACTATATTCCACATAGTGCTGACTTCATTACAGACTACACTCCCTAAATCAGAGTCTGTGCTGGATTTAACCCGTGCTAAATGTTGTCTTCATTGTGCTGCGGTGCCGAGTCTGCAGTGTTTACAAGACCAGCCGCTAATGTTGCTAACTATGCTAACAGCTCTGGTGATTCTTTTGGCCGCTTAAGGGGATATTTCAGGATTTTTGACATAGGGCCTCATTTCCTAGTTATCCAGAGTGTTGTTGATGTCTGGAGATATTTTTTTCTTAAATGAATGCAGTTCTTATATTTGAAGAGTCTAGTGGCGCTAGGCTAGGGCAAGGCTAAAGCATTTCTACCGTATCCGTTAGCCTGCATTAAAAACAGTCTGACCCACTCCACAATGCACCTGAGGTAAATCACTTATAATATAAACTTTTTATCCGCTTAGAAAATCGACATGTTTAATTTTGTGTAACTAGACTTGGATTGTGTAACTTTAACTGTATTTAAATATGGAAAATGTGGAACAGCTTGGTAGCTTCTAACTTCACCCCCGTTTGGGGCTATACCTTTGCTGGGAGAGGCTAAATGCTAACAACATTCGCGTGACTGAGCGCACAGACAAAGACCAGACAGGTACGCATCAACTCGTCTAAGCTCAGGTAAGAACATATCTCAGTATGGAAAAAGGGTGGCCTATTGCTTTAAAGAAAATGCAGAAGGGGATCATTCTTGATTTGCCAGGCTAAGAAATGTGAACCAATGTGGGTGACAATACGCAGCACGTGGAGACCTCATACAACAGGCAAAACGTGAATTCATCAGCAAAGATAAGTTCCCTGACAAAACTTTACATCACATTGTGTTTTCTGGAGCCTGAGCTCGCAGCGGCAAGGAAGAAAAAGGAGCAGAAAAACTCAAAACATGATTTCTGCTTAGAGCACCAAAATGGCTAGCAGCGGCCCTGCTCAAATTACAAGCAACAAATGGTCAATATCAAACAAGTGTGCTACTTATAATTAGAGGTTTTGACTTTGACTCGACATACGTATAAGCACAATCACACTGACAATATCGAGTTAAAAATCCTCTAGTCCACAGTTTAAGATTCTATATTATGGTTAATTGTGTCTTTATAGAATACTGAAACACATTAGCTTGACCTAATATTGTATGGAAGGATGGAAAGCAAGTATTGCAGGCCAATGTTTATGAGCACAGAATAGAGCACAGAAATGTTTTGAAGTAGAGGCAATATGAGTGCTGAAATGATCATAGCATGATGCAGGATTACCCTGCAAGCATGAATGAAACAAAACTCCAGGTCTGTTTTTGAAAAGAGAGCGACTGTACAACACGGTTAAAAGCTCAAATCTGATGATTCAGCAAATAAAGGGCTTCAAACGCCTCCACCATCCTACAGTTAAGATCCCCTTTGTGTGCTTATGTGGCAGGCGGCAGCCAACCTTCAATGCCAACCTTCTTTTCTTGTGCTGAACCGCGAGCACTCATTTAATAAGGAATCAAACGCTCCTCACATCTCGCGTTAAAGAGCCCGACCTTCTGAAGTCATGCCAGCCTGTCCCACACGCCAACTACTGTCCCGCTGCCACTCACTGGGAGGCACGGCCCACATCAGCCTCGCAAACAGGAGAGAGGGGGAGACACCCCCCGCAGATCACACAGGCTCAGACCACCCCTTCACAGCCCACTGCAGGGACCACCTACTGCACCACTGCCTCCGACGACTGCATGTGGTTAGCAGTGACAGAGCACTGGAGACTCAACACAAGACTTGCTCAACTAATGCATTATAGGACTAGTGTTGCAAAGGGGTGGAAACTTCCCGATAAATTTCCAAAAACGTTCAATTATGAACTTAAGCTCAGAAATTTGGGGAATTTTCTAAAATAAAAAACTGCCAAAATGCTTTAAATATATAGTATATTTTGCATTTTTTGTGTTGAATAAACAATTGGTGAACTATTAGTTACCCATTAATTATATTTTTGAACCATTAAACATTTTGAGTGATGTCACACCCCGGATCCAAACAAGAAGTGTGAGGACCATATCATCTGGCAAAACATAACACAGCTTTCATAAACCAAAAGTTGTATGTACTGATTTTCTTTGATCACACTGGTTAAATTGACCCGTCTCTAACTCAGAACATGTCGAACGGTGACCAATATATATTTCTTTATATTGCAGTACTGTAAGAAAAGTGGGTGTGGCCTGTGTCTGACACAGAGCTGCATGAAACAGAATAGATCTAAATCATAGACTTTTAAAACAATATACACAGTTGTATTACAATGATGAATGTGTGTAAGATGGATACAAACTTGGAATGAGTCTGTTCCATTTCCAAAAGCTCGTCTGTGTATTGGCCACAAACTAAAACCTTGTGCTCAGTGTATAAGTAGTAAATCAAATGTTTAAGCCTCAGTTTATATCTGTCTGTAGTAAAAAATAAAAATAAAAACTACCTTCAGTTGTGTTAATTCCCTGTTTATTCCAATTAATTTCCATATATTCTCGTAAAATGTTCCACTTTAAACAACTCTAATTAGGACGTACTGCAAGACTAAGCACTCAAATGAAAATTGCACTTGTAAGGGTTGTAATTCATGACTGACTGGTTACTCGCCAATGTCTCCATCATGAGTCTAATGGATAAAAGAAGCAGGTATTATGCTATTTGCAGGTATTTGGTAACAATGTCAAACACATCTTTATCAATGTCTTACACTGTGTTGGTTAGAAAATGTAATATTGATCTAAAACAGCTGAAACACGGCTGCCACGGTGCTACGAACAGCCTCTGGGGAAGATTCACAGAACAACAACAACAACCATTTTGAAAGGGTCAAAGCATCTGAGAGTGTGTTATAAAATCAAAGAAGAATTCTCAAACATCTGGGACATGTAGTAGTGTAATTAAATCTAGAACGTCGAGGACTGGAGCACTTTGCCATCCTGTGAGAGCCAGTCAATAACGTTTGGCCCTTCTTGGGAGGAGGTTTGGATGAATACAGAAGCGTCAAGTAGAAATCGGTTTTAATAAGTGTTATGAAAAAGAACAACGTTGCAGCTTCAAAAACACAAATATTATGTGAGACGGCATCTTTACAAATGCACAAATATGGTCATGTTTGAAGCATTCAGAGGGGGAAAACAAAGAGGGGAAAAAATGAACTTCCTCCCATTTCTCCACCTTTACTTTAACAAATGCTAACCAGGAAGTATGCTAACGTGTGTTAACATTAGCGAGGCGATGCTAACGAGTCCTGTTTTTCCCCTTCTACTGAACAATTTGCTGTGAAAAGCACGATTTTGGCTTTATCGGTGTGTGATAAATATGTTTATAGTTCGCCAGAAAACAGCTAAAAAGAGCAAAAAAATGGTGATTCCCAATGAGAGGTTTTCTTCCCCTTTGGCTAGGCCACGCCCCCTTGTATGAACCGTTGCTGTCTATCTATTCACCTTATTCCGCCCCGCCCACTTGTGCTTCTTTTTGCTTCGGATTGGCACTTCCATTGTATTGACACTTCCGGTAGAGCACGAAGCCTGTTTATTAAGCGGAGAACAATCTGATGTTTAGTAGATTGATAATATCAATATAAAATTGACCTTTAAAATGTCGTCTCTGTCCACTCCATAATCACATCAGGGTCACCAATTTGTTGGTGTATTTACTATGGACAGAAGACGGAGGCTCGTTCTATTAAAATCAAAATCATTGTTTTATTCCCTGAATTACAATCTAAAACAAAAGTCAGCTTGAGCGCTACATCCTGGTCCAGCGAGGAGAGGGCGAGGGAGAGAGACCCTCCCCTGAGCCACACAAAGTACATGATAAAGTAGGCGTGTCCTCGTTGAACCAATCAGCGCTCTTGGAATGTTCTTGCTCTGCACTTCCTCTGCGCAACCGGACTCCTCCTTTTGATACACTGCCCCCCAGTGGCCTCTAACCGTAAAAACAATAAAATGGAAAACCTTAAAGCAGAGATTACATCACAGTCTCATATATAATCATTAAAGCCTAGTATGACAAAAATATGTATAGAAATATTTCCAAAATGTTCATTTGCACCAACAAGTGAATACTGCACCATTTCTCTGTGCAGCCTAAAATCAGCTTTGTATTCACGTAGTAACTGATTTTATTTGGACGTCACCGGTCCCGTACCAACTAATAGGAGACAAGGGGCGGGCACAATACACGGCAGCGCCCACGAGATCTTCTGGAATAAGGTGAATACGGCAACACAATGGGGACAAACCTTCTTCCTTGTTGTGAGTCAGTGGCATTAGACAGTACATCCGCACAGCGCCACCTACTGTTCTGGAGTGTGCATTTGAAGGCTCTGAAAATTAACTAAATGTGAAATGTACTTTTTAGTTTGGAGCCTAGTTAGAAATGTAGGTGAGTAATAGAAAGTATACTTATCTTTTAAATGTAGAGGAGTACAAATAATACTGTAGCTACAGTATAACACAAATACTACTCAATACTAATACAAATACTACTCAAGTAAAGCACAGATCCTTTAGGTAACAACAATATTTGTACATTTATTTTCAGCCCTTCACAGCCCACTACAGAGACCTCCTCCACGTGCTCCCCATTAGCCCCTGCAGCCGGTCTGAGTCAGGCCATTACGGGGAACAGCGAGCTCCTCAGACGCCCATTAAAAAAAAAGTCTACAGGCTGAGCGGCTGCAGCAGCGCACGCTCTGTGTGGTCCCCGTTTCAAAGCCACGAGTGAGGACAACCTCAGCACCAGAGGAGGAGCAGAGATTTACTGCAAAAACTAACAAGTAATGGGGTTTACAGAGTCTGAAATGTTTGCTAATTGTCTCATCTTTGTCTCTCTTCAGTGGGAGAGTACAAAAGGCAAATACTGTGCAGTTTCCAAGCCAAATATGAAGTGTGGCGCTTTAATAAATCATTGTGGAGGCGGCGTGACATACAAGAACGCAGTGGTGGAAAGTAACAAAGTCAAAAATACAAATCAAAAGTAAAACATGTGCATGGACTTTTGCTTCTCCATATTTTCTTTAACCGGATTAAATGTCAAAGTATTTTAATGTAATACTTTTACTTCACCCCTCCTGGAACCGCCACCTTAATGTGGTGGAGGGGTTTGAGCACCTGAATGATGCTGGAGCTCTGTTGTCGGGGGCTTCGTGCCCCTGGTAGGGTCTCCCATGGCAAACGGGTTCTAGGTGACGGGTCAGACAAAGAGCGGTTCAGAAGCCCTTATGAGAGACCAACAGGCCCGGTTAGAACCATGAGGCCGTCCTCCTGTGGACCCTCCACCTGCAGGAGGAGCCATAGGGGCTGGTGCAATGTGATTTGGGCAGCTCCAACAGCTGCCCCCACGACCCGGCAACGGACAAGTGAAAGAAATGGATGGATGTTTTCAATCCTTGTGTAATTCTGACTTAGTTGATGGATAACATCTGTTGTATGTAATAACTGTAATTTCATTTCACTTTTTATTTATTTAAATCATTTACTTTTTTCTCGTTTCATGAATAGCTTTACATTGTATTTTTACATGATTGAAATTGTATGTTTACATGATTTACATTATTTATTTCAGTGAAGCAGCAATTTAATGAAGAAAAGTTGTTTATATTTACGTTAATGATATAGAGGTAAAGTTCCATAGAATTCTGACTCACTCATTTCTCATAGGTACGTATAACATGGTCCGCACAAGTTTAAAATAGTCTACACCTATGTCACTTCCTGTCAGTGTCCAATAAGGAAGTGAAACTATCAACCATCACAAAAAATGCCAAACTAATGAAAACTGGGTAGTTCTTAGCAAGATCTTAAGTATAATTGTGTAAACTATGTTTCAGTAAAAAATGTGTCTAATGTGCACTTTAAAAGGTCCATTATGGAACTTTTTATGTGATTTTTATTTATTTATTTTGGCGTATTTGACTTTGTAGTGACCCAGCAGCTGTATGAGTGGTTAGGCATGGCGCCTTTACTTTCCATCACAGTGGCCTCTATGACGCTCCAGGATCAATTGTTTTTGGTTTTTTGAGTTTCTGGTAGGGTTTCACTGCTGACGGACAGTTGATCCTGGAGTGTTGCAGAGGCCACTGTGATCGAAAGTAAAAGCGCCATGCAGACCATCCACTGGGTCACAAAAAGGTCATTGTTGCTCAAATAGTGCATAATTGTGCTTAAACCTTTTTTTTTTTTCTCTCCACATAAAAGTTCCATAATGCACCTTTAAAGACGGGCCATTATGTTTTTTGCTGGTATTTGGAGCACATCTTTAGCACTAACTTGGTGGTTGGTTAGAAAATACAACATTGATTTAAAAAAAACACAACAGCCTAACAAAATATCCAGTAGTTTCACTTGAGTGTCCACCCTGACTAAGCCCCTCCCAAAGCTTTCCCCTTGCTCCCCTTCACTGCACAACTGTTTCAATAATGTTTGACCAGCTCGGACTTACCAACTGTTTAACAAAATTAACAGTTTGAAGGGTCAAGTCCCATAGCCTAACTTCTTCCCCCCTTAAACCAGCCTTTATTGCCTGTATATTGTTTCTCTGGTGTGAACCGTCGTCCCGCCTGGCGTCTCCTCCAGCGAGGGCGGAGTCTAGACGCCGCTGCTTTGAAGAAACTCTGCTTCAAAGATGTTCGCCCGCTCTGTCGGCTTAGTATATTGTTTCCAGTAAAGTCCACGGCCAATTCCCCTCTTTAGAAACCAGGACTTTCCCAGCGCAGCCAGTTCAGAAACAGATCATTGCAATTAAAAAAATTAAAAGATTGCAACTGTAAAGTTTTATGCAGAGAACCTTAATGACTAGAAGTGCAAAATGTGCAAGTGTTGCCATACTGGGAAAAGGTAAGATTCAACTGGACTACTAATGCTTATATTAATTATTGTTCATTGCTCTATAGAGGTTGGGTTTTCACTTTTCTCACAATGGCGATGTCCCAGCGCTGAACACCTTGTACTTCTGGACACTTCAGTCAGTCACAGCGGCTGAAAATGATGGCCATCACCTGGGACACTTCAATCCAATTACAGCCTTTCCGTTTTAACACAGTTTGATAATGTGAAGAAATTGCAGGAATAATTACGCAAGCGCTGCATAATCGGTTAACCTCTTTAACTTGGTGCATTTTATCCTTTGAATTCAGCTTTACCCAAATCTAAAAGCTTCTTGACTGGAACTTACAGCCTCTAGGCCAGAGTAGCGCCTCATTTGAAAGCTAAGGCCTACAAATGATCGTAACTTTTTTTATCGTATTTTGAAGCTTTTTTTTTTACGCATTTGGACACATGGAAGTGTTTTGTTGCGTTCTAGTCTTTATTAATCACATTTTAGTCGTGTTTTGGTTGTTTTTTGTTGCTTTTCGTCATGTTGTCGCCACTGTTTTATAGCTTTTTCATCTTTTTAGGGTTTTGGTTAGGCCTGCCACAATAAAAAAATTTGAGGACGATATATCGTCTCAGAAAATATTGTGATAAACGATAATATTGAGTATAATGCAAATACTGTAGGCAATAAAAAGTGCAAACTAGAAGGGTCGACATATTCTAGGACACTGTATCCATCTGTGCTTCTCAACCTTTAACATAACTTACACTCTCACCAGTTCTGTGTTTGAACTAGGCCTGTCACAACACGTTTTTTTTTTCCAAATAGTCAATATACAGTATCATCTTTAAAAATATCCCAATAACAATAATAATGATATTTCATCTGCATTATTCTGGTTAAGTATTTCCTGACACAAACTCTTCTGTGTTAAATTAAACCTGGTTAGAATAAAATGTATATTAAATGTATGGATTCAGATAATACTGTATTACTGCTAAAGTAGAGTAGCCATATGTATGTCTGTTTTTTCCCTTTTCTTTTCAAATATAACCTCCTGTACACACGGCTGTTGGGGTGAAGCAGCATTTTTTGGGAAACTTGTTGACTGTTTGTCAAACCACTGCAGCATTTCTCTGTCTTTTGAACAGTAACATTTAGACCTAAGCACTGAGTAATGTTCTCAGGACTGTCACACTTGTATTTGGATAGTGGCTAAAGCGGTCGGTTCCTCTCGCTAACAGTAGCGCTCATTAGCTTTGATACTCTGACTGGGCGGTGGTTTTGTTTCGTTCTCATGTTGGACAAACCTGCAGTCGCATTAATGTTATTCTCTCTGTGATGCTTCTTTTGACTGGAACTCCAAGTGTTTCACACGAGTCCCTCTTGCGCCGCGATATAGTTCACGTAGTAGCACGGCACTTTGTTTACACCCCCCTCTCTCCAAAAGCAGCGCTGATCTATAAATGATCTGGATACATGCGGGATAAGGCTGATGTGCTCAATGCTGTCTTATTGTAAGCACACGCAGCACGTGCATTTATCGAGACTAAAAATGTTATCGTCCTTTATTTTACTCATCGAGCGATAACTCGATATAGTCATTATCGTGGCAGGCCTAGTTTGGTTGCTTTTTTTATTGTGTTATTGGTGCTTTTCTGGCACATTTTTGTCGCTCTTTTGCTTTTAGAATTGGGTAAAGCCAAACTGAAGCACTAGAAAATGTGCTCGGTTCACGTAGGGGTTAACAACATGCTTTTGGGGCGCCTCGGCACTGATATTTAACTGTGTAAATAAAAGACTAATAAGTGAGAGACTGGGTTAACAACATGCTGCCCAATCAATGGCGCTGTGATGAACGCACTTCGGGCTTTGAAAATGTAGAAGAAAGTTTTGTGTTGAATCTAAACACGTAGAAAATGCAGATGGAAGCGCTTCAGCAGCGGATGAAGAAACACTAAAAACTGCATGAATGAAGCAATAATCCAGGTAATTCTTTCGACGAGGGACCAAGGGTATCACATGTTTAAAAGCTCAAAAAAAGTCGAGTTTTTATGTGCTGACCTTTTTATGGCTATACTCTTCAGTCAAAAGCCTGGTCGTGAGCTCAAACAAACCCAGCCCAGTAGACAACTTTGAAAACCTTTCACTATGACGGGGAAAATCCCCAGCTCCTCCCTCGAAAGCAGTTCCAAAAGCAGCTTCCCATGGCGTCGGCGTTTTTCGGGGCTGACGCGGTAAACATGGAAGTATCACCACGCGTGTTTGGTCGTAGTCGTGTAGCGGCAGTGTTTTGGAGATCAGATCAAAAGCTTTCTTGTTGGCGGTTGGGCTTTCTGAGCAGTCATCAGCTGGTAGTGTGTTTATAGGCAGGCCAAGTGTGGGAACTGCAGCGTGTTCCCAGAGGAGCCCGGTGTTTGCTCTGTGAGGCAATGTTTGTCCGGAGATAGTGATGAGGAGAGGGAAGGAAGAGGCTCACATGCAAACGTCAGCGGGAATTAGTGATGCACATGCGCCGCCAGTTAGGGTCTTTGGGTGTTGCCATAAGATTTGTGATTTATGTTTTGTAGAGATGATTGTCAAATCCATCTATATTATACTGTATGTCTGCTGTTTTTGTTACTGGCAAGACACTGCAGGTAAAAAGTGAAAAATAAAAATATCTATAAAGTATCTATATTTTTATTTTTTAGTTAGAATCATGTTGATTACTAATATATAAGAGAAAATAGTATAATAGTATTTTATGCATATAAAATTGACAAAATTGACATTTTCAGCAACAATCCTAGATGATGGATCAAAGTAGGGATGCACCGATACTAGTATCGGGCCGATACCACACACACACTTGTATACATACTCGTACTCATTAATGTGGTCCAGATATCAGAAACTGATACCGCTTGACGTGCAGTGCAACTACGGCGCTCCTCTCCACTGAGGAGAGAAAAGAGCAACAAACCACAGAACTCTTCAGTGGAAATACAATATTCCACATAGAGCGGACTTATCACAGAATACACTCCCTAAATCAGAGTCTGTGCTGGATTTAACCAGCGCTAAATGTTTTCTTCATTACCTCGCGGAGCATCTGCAGTGTTTTCTAAGACGACAAGTTAATGTTGCTACCTAGCCACTAACTAGCGGCTAACGGCTCTGGTGGTTCTTTAAGCCCAGGGGCTTAATTTATCTGTAAAACTAGCCCAGCGACAAAACCGTGCTTGAAAATGCAAAATAAAGAGATACAGCATGGCCATATTGAGCGAAATTTAGCTGCAGCAAAAATAATCAAAAGGCTGTGGGCTATTTGCCAAGTTGCACTCGTCTACAAAACAAGCGTACGGGAAAATCCACAGGGAGTTGCAGTAAAGCAAAAGGCAATTATTAGAAATTAATTAAAATTAACAGTAGTAATAAGTAAGTAACCTCAATACCATTATTAAAGAAAGAAAGAAAACTAAATGAATACAGCACAGGCATTGAGTAACTGTTGGACATGGACTGTATGATGGACAGTGCCATAAAAAGAAATGGAATTACAGTATATTGAATGATACATAAATAAAATAGAATGGCATATGTTTGATTCTGATTTAACTACTAAAGTACTAAAAGTACTCAAATCAATGTACTCGTATTGGTTTTAGAAAAAGTGGTATCGGTGCATCACTATAAAAGTGATTTTATTTTGTTGATATTAGTTACAAAGGTTTAATACAGAGGGGATTTTACAGATCTTTAACTCTGTAAAAAGTGTAATTTTCTTTACCATGGAGTGAGCGTATTGAAAAAACAGGCTTTGTAGTTTTGTAACGTCTGTGTATGTGCATGCACATTCTCGCGGTTGGTGTCTTCCACAAAATAAATGACTATATTAGGATATATAATAAAATAATGATTTCTATAACGTACTTCCTTCCCCTTTGCTAGGCCACGCCCCCTTAGCATGACCTGTTGCCGTCTCCACCTACTTGTGGAAAAGCCGAAATTGACAAAACATCACAATAAAACAAATAGTGTTAAGGGTATTTTATACTTTTGACATTAAAACAAAGACGTTAAGGCGAGACACGGCAGGTGAAAGTATGGATTTTTCATGCAGTGGTCGGAGTGGAGATGGTATTTTTCCTTCTTCCAGACAATGAAATGTGGCGCGCATGTGCACTCGGTACAAACTTCAGGGCTGTTCCACTCATGCAACGACATCCTACGGACTCCAAGCTTTCTTGGGGTTAAGATTTTATTTTACATTTCAGAGGGATTTCCTAATGTCTAATTTCCAGCCTAATTTATTGAGCTTAGAACCCACAAAAACAAGGCAACATTTGAGTTTTTACAGATTTTTTCACTCGTGATCCAAAATCCCTCAAATATTTGAATATTTGAATATGCCAAAAAATAAAACCATACATTTAAATCTGGGTCTATCCATTATTTAGATTTTGTCACTGAAAATATCGGCCATTTTTATGCACAAAAATGCCTGATTTTTATATGAAAACATAAAATGACAGAAAACTTGCAATACATTTTTTCCCTCATATTTATATCAGTAATGTCCAGCAAAAGTTTCAATTTGATATCTATAAATGTAATGTTTTTCACACGCAGTGTCTCGCCTCCCCTCCTGGAACCGCCACCTTAACGTGGTGGAGGGGTTTGAGAACCTGAATGATGCTGGGAGCTCTGTTATCGGGGGCTTGGTGCCCTGGTAGGGTCTCCCATGGCAAACAGGTCCTAGGTGACGGGTCAGACAAAGAGCGGTTCAGAAGCCCCTTATGAGAGACCAACAGGCCCGGTTAGAACCATGAGGCCGTCCTTCTGTGGACCCAACCTGCAGGAGGAGCCATAGGGGCTGGTGCAATGTGATTTGGGCAGCTCCAACAGCTGCCCCCATGACCCGGCAACGGACAAGTGGAAGAAAATGGATGGATGGATGGTGGTAGCAATTTTGTCATTATTGTAAGTCCTCTGCAGATCTGTACATTGTTTGAAATTTTGTCTAAATATTTGTATTATAGAACAGTATTATGTAACAAATAAAACAAGTACAGTTTCTGAAGCTGTCAAGCGTGGCCTCTTTAGAGTTCTATGCTTTGCAGGAATCTTTGTTATTGAACTTCATTGCCTCTAGCGTGTTCTTTCTGACGCATTTGCATTTGTGATCTTTGCACAAACCTTTCCCCGCCTTCCCGCCCTCACAGCGCTCTTTCCCAAACCGCCGTGGCCTGTCGCATGTGTGTGTGCTTGTATACCATAAGCTTTTAAATGCCCTCCCCTGGCTGCCATAGTAACCAACCGTGAAGCCAAACAAACCGCACCGCCCTGCTCCTAATGCCTGTGTGGCCACGCTGATAAGCCTCTTCAATCTACTCCACCCTTGCACGCGGGTCCGCACTGTTATCAATCTATTTTTAACCCGCCGCATTTCTCACAAGTTTTAGACGGACCTGGGCGCAGATTTGTAATTGCATATCTCATTTTGAAACCGGTCCAGAAGCGTTTTGAGAGACGAGCGAAACCGAGTGAACCCCCAGTCAATCTGAAAAAAACTATATGAATGAATACAAGCGGCAACAAAGTCAACCCTGTCTTGCACACTGCATGCCCCATTGTGCCCGTACAGTGCGGGGACCTCGGGTGGGATTCCTGGAAAGTTTGGCCAGGGCTAACGGAAAAAAAAAAAAAAATCGAGCTAAAACCAACAGGACAAAGACAGGGCCTTTCTGTCTTGCAGCTCTCGGAAAACGTGGAAACCTGCAGAATCCAGTCGTTCCCTGCGGCTCGGATAAGCCGCGGTTATAGCGTCGGGAGAAGTCTAGACGCGAGACCAGACTCGAGGGGGGGAAAGCCTTCTCCGATCCTAAATCAGCACAAAAAATTAGAAGCTGCGAGTGGACTGTGAATGCGGCGTTGTGTCGTTGAAGCGAGCTGACTAACGCCACCCTCGGGCTTAGGAGACGGAGGCACGGATGAATGGCAAAGGATCCCATTGTGTTTGCCGTGACTTTGCGAGGCGTGTTGTTGAGGTGAAGAGGCGTCTGCGAGATCTAAGGATAGATAGTTTGGGATTAGTGAGACATAGCGGAAATATTTGGAGCAAGAGATATTTTTGAAGGGGGTAGATGAATTGCTTAACGCGGTGGTTTCCAAAGAGAGGGCTGCAAAAACACTGCCAAAGAATGTCAACTGTGCAAAAAAAGGGGACGGAAATGAGACAAATAAATGTCTTCGGAATGACTCCAGACAATTATTTAGGGCTCAGTGATAACAGAGTGAAGTGTCAGCCCGTCGCTCTGGAGTGAGACATCAGGAAGCCAAACCTTTGTTGACAAGACGGTATATTCCCGCGTTATCTCGTGGCCTGAGATGAGGATGTGATTAGAGTTCACATTGGAAGAGAGAGGGTAATATCTTGTAGTAATCTTTGATGCAGTGGGTCGCAGGTCTAGAAATATCTTACTTTACGTTTCTATTTTGCAAGTAAATTACGCTTTGTCATCTTTTCCATGAAGAATCCACCTGTGGTTGCCTGACCCAAAAACGTCGCCAGAAAGAAGAAAAAAAACACGCTCTAATATTTGGTTGTAGCCTTTAGCTTTGATGAATGAATGAAGAACTGATTACATTCGCTGTGGCATTGTTTCACTAAGCGGTGAAAAAAATCCAATGTAAGCTTACAAAAATGACTTCCTTCTTTGATTGCACAGTTTCCTGAGTGTTCTTGAGGGTTGATGTAACAAGTGATTTTCTCCATTGTGAGATCAGTAAAATTCTATCTTATTTTTTGTTGGAGTCTCCATTCAGAATTCAGAAATAATCAACTCTTAACGTTATATCGATTGGTTTTAGTCACAAGGCATGAAAAAGAACCTGAGCGCCTGCATGGTTCACATGGGGACACTCAGTTGTTGGCGGCTGATGGGTTAATGATATGGTGGCTTTAACTTGTAGAAAATTAGCACTCTTTACATTTTTGCTAAAGTAGAAATAGAAGGCCACAGACTGAGTGGGAAACTGAGCACAGAGGTTTTAGAGTTTTCTTATTTCTTTTGTATCAAAACTATTAAATCATTAATCTAGATTTATTTTTGCTATACATGTTTATTGTCATTGGGTTATGGATGTTGCAGTGCATTTGTGATGTTCTAGTAGCCCCAATGTATCCAATTAAACTAGAGCCTAAACCAGCACTTAAAGTGATTCAATACATTGACATGTTTAATAGATTGCGTATTGACCTGGGCCTGCAATATGATGTAGTATAAAAGTAATATTAAATCATTATATACTGTATTTTGCTGATTGCAGCAACAAATCAGAATCCCTGGTGCCAGGAGGAAAGGGGGAGGCTTGATTTTTTACTTTTGAAATCTCTCTCTTTCATTTCATGTTGCAATCTTAAAGGTTATCACTTTAACTAGATCTAACACAAGAATAAAGTCTAGGTTCGATCCCGGGCCAAGTAAGTTTCCTCTGGGTTTTCTGCACACAAGGTTAATCTTTCAGCCAAGTCAGCGTTGAAGGATGGGTCAAATGCAGAGGACAAATGTCCCCCTACGTTGACAATCAAGTACCTTACCTAAGCTAGGTATAGTTTAGAGCTAAACTAGGACTTACATTGGGACTAATCCTTTATAAATGAACGCGTATTCACAAAATGCCCAATCTGGAAAAAACAATGTTACATTGCAGTTGTTTGTTTACAATTATTGAGGGAGCGGGAATATTTAAAATTGTTAGTCGTGGCCCAAACTTACTCCTAACTTTCTTAACGCTTTCATAAACACGTTTCACAATGATCAGGGAACAATATAAACACGGCTATGTGTTAATTCACCATAGATAAATAGGCTTTCAGTAAGTGCATTTTATTGTGAAACCCTTTTTATGCACTTTTTTCATAAAGGTGTGCTTTTTACATGACAGTGAAGGATAAAACACATTTCATTCCACTACAATAAAGATAGAGGTAAATAATGGATGTTTTTATGCAAAAAGCTTTATCACAACTCTATTCAATCACTTTTCTCTTCACTACAGCTCATGAAGGTTTCTCCAAATAGCCAGCCCCCATTATCATCACTTACCCTCACCTAAAAATAGTCTGTGCTTTCATTGTTACTTTTGGTCCGAAAACTGCTCTCTTCTGCCAGCTGGGCGTCATCCAAAGAAGAGAGGGCTCTGAACTCTCCACTTCTTTTTTTTTTTTTTTTGCTTCGCAGCAAAGCCCCATTATCAGAGCAAGACCAACATTGCTTCGGGTCAGATAACATGCCCCCAGATGACGTCACCGGGGATGCAGTGAGGAGGTGGCACCCATAGGTCCCCCCACCCGCACCCCAGTCATCTCCACTGGGCGAGAGCTGGGACTATTGTTCAGCAGAATGCACAAAGGGAGGATAAATACGGGAGTTTGCTGGAAATGAGAAAACCCGAGTCCAGCGCAGGCCTCTTGGAAGTGACGTTACTTATGAGTGTGTGTGTCGTCATCATTATTATATGCATGTGTAGATAGGCTGATTTATGTTGGTTTTTTTTCTCCAGTATGAATGTGCAGCATTGTTAAAATGTAGTATGAGAAAGTGATAATGGTTTGATCCCACAGTGTTTTTGTGGGGTATGGCAGCCTCTCTTCGGTGTCCTCCTGTTCACGTTTCAGGGCCTCTAACTTAATATTCTAACTTTCTATTATTAGTAGTACATATTTTACAATGTAGCCTAATGCTCTCATGAAAATTGGAATAGGCTCTGTGCACTATCGCATGAAAAGATTATGGTAACTTCCTGCAGTAGGCTAACAACAGTTTTCTTAACCAACTCGGCTAGCCGTGTCTCGTTGAAATAAATATTTATTAAAACAGTACGTGGCTAACACATGCAGCTGATGGAAAATTACTTTGGAAATGTTAAAAACTTTACTCAGGATCTAAATGCATCATTGGAGCAGACTTCTATGTTCATAAATGTAGATGTTTAGCCTTGGAGCTAAAGGCTAACGCTAATTTCGCATCAAGAAATGGTCAATTAGCCCCACCATAAGAAGTCATTTTTATGAAACACACTTGGCTTGATGTTTATTAAAGTTTCTTCTGTTTTTACTGAAGTAAATTGAGTTTATGTCAAATAAATAAATAAAGTGGACAGGAACTAGTTGGCTAGTTGTTAGCCTAACTAGCCAAAAGGAAGTTAGCCATTGGGAAAACCTGAAGATGCATTTACATTCAACTTGTACATGCTTCCATTGGATCAGCTAATAAACAGCAACAATGTGTCGTACCACAACTACGCAGATGACACTCAGATCTACGTGTCACTGACGGCAGGTGAACATGGGCCTGTAGATACTCTCTGTCACTGCATCCAACAGATCAGTTTGTGGATGCAAAACAACTTTCTCCAACTAAACTCAGACAAAACTGAGATCATTGTTTTGGCCCACAGACACAAAGACAAAGTGTTATCAGTCACCTTGAGTCTCTCGCTCTGAAACCAAAAAAATCAGGTTAGAAATCTAGGAGTAATCATGAACTCAGACCTGAACTTAAACAGCCACATCAAAGCAATAACATCAGCAGCTTTTTACCATCTGAAGAACATTGCTAAGATCAGAGGAATAGTGTCAAAACCAGACTTGGAGAGACTCATCCATGCATTTGTCTCCAGCAGGTTAGACTACTGTAACGGCTGCTCACTGTTAGAGCTGCAGTACGAAGTAGAATTTAAAACAGCTCTGCTCGTGTACAAGTCTTTTCATGGTTTAGCACCAAAGTCCATCTCTGACATGTTAGAGCCGTATGAACCATCTCGGGCCCTGAGAACTTCAGGGAGGGGTCCCTGGTGGTTCCCAGAGTCAATAATAAACACGGTGAGGCTGCGTTTCAGTTTCATGCAGCTAAAATCTGGAACAGTCTTCATGAGGATGTGAGACAGGCCTCAACTCTGACAATGTTCAAATCCAGGCTGAAAACAGCTCTTTTTACCCGTGCATATGAAAACTGAAAGTATTTTATCTGCACTCTTGCCTTTTACTGTAATTGATTAACTTTATGTTGATGTTTTATTGATTGATTTGATCTGTTTTCTTGTAATTTTATGCAACTGTGAAGCACTTTGAATTGCCTTGTGTATGAATTGTGCTCTACACATAAACTTGCCTTGCCAGGAGGCAGGCACCACTTTATGACATAAGCTGGTGGAACAGAGCATTTTGAGCCTTGCATATGGAGGCAGACTGCAGGATATGTATGTTTTAAGTGAAGGAACAACATGTAAATGTGGCTACACACTCAAAAAAGAAAACTTAGCTGTTCATTGGGGCTTTAAAGAAACAGCATTTTATTGCGCATCTATTAATAACCCAACTGTAGCTCTTCTCACATTGCCTGCAGGTAGTGGCTCATAGGTTATGTTTGATGGAAAATCTTGCGTTGCAGAGTTGCGATAGCACAGACAGAGCAGCTGTGTGGCTTTTGGAACCGAGCCAGAGACCGCTGTTGCCAACAAGAAAAAGGCCATAAAACTCGGATTCTATTGTGCGTGGCATGTGTGAAAGCCCCATTCAGCAGCAGCGAGCGCGGGGAGGAGCCAACAATGGTCGACCATCTCTGAGCCGCACTGTCGCCTGCACGGGACAATAAACAAATAAAGACAGTCTCCGCGGCTCCACGCCCGGATACAGCTCATCAGCATAGCCAAAGGTATAGCGTCTAGGTTAAAGCTAACGTTTTCAATGCAGATTTGTTCCAAGTAGAAAGGATGATGTTGTTATTGGTAGAAGTATTTTATATATATAATAAATGTGGCACTTGCAATGTTATCAAGACATTTAACTGTGTTTAATAAAGTCCTGAATACTGCTGCAATATTATACTGAAAAAATTAACATGCATGTTCCACTAAATAGGCTCTGTGCACGGAATGTTGCCGAGCGACATGATGCTAATTTCCTACAACTGTTTCCTCTTCTTGTTTATTCCAATGGAGAGTTAGCCATGTCTTGATGAAATAAATACATGATTAAACACTCATTCATACACCAGTGTCTACGTACACTAGTGTATGAATGAGCGCTATATACTGTAAATGTGACCATTTAATTTTGCAAATTTTTTAAACTTTTATTAGTTTAGTAGCTTTGTGCAACTCGCTGAATGGTTAGAGGCAAAACCCAATGAAACAAAGCACCCTGTCATTGCAATATTAAATGATATTTACTGCACACATTCTCACCTGAGCAACTAAGAAGTACTGGTCACTGGTCAGAGCTAGTTAATAAGCTACTGTCGTCACAAGTTGTCAGCATAGTGCTGCTTAACTCATTATTTAGCAATATTACCAACTTTGTGCTATTAGTCACTTACATGACTTGGACTTGGTAGAGTCTGATTGTTTTTTGATGATCACATTTGAAAGCATAACAATAAGGCAATCAGGCAGAAAATTTAGTCACAAGCCAAACACAGTCACCCTCTCCACATGGAGCACTTTGAGACTTCCTGGTGCTAAGGAAAAGGTCTACAGAAACTCCTTTGCACCCACTGAATGTCGCTCAGTCTGCTGCTGTTGTATTTGCAAGTGACCAAAATGAACTTATGGACTTGTTAACATAATGCGCATGCACATGCAATGAGGGATGTATGTGAATGACTGAATGGTAGACACAGAGAAACAAGTGGAGACAGCTGGACATTTCTTGAGATAGACAGCCGTCTGAATCAAGAAGTGTCCAGCTGTCCCAATTGATCTCGTCAATTTATCCGTATAAGAAATGAATATTTAACTTGATTTAATGCTTATTGCAATAAATAGAAACAAAATCTAGCATGCACACCACTAACTTGTAATGATGTCGTGACCCATTCCGGCCCACATTAGCTGATTCAATGTCAAAGTGCATACAAAATTTAAGGTGAGACGCGACAGGTGAAAACATCACACACTGGTCAACACATCTTTGTTTTAATGGCAGAGTAAAAAATAGGCCAAACTCACCCATTACAGTGCTTATTTTAGGAGATTTTGTTGAGGATCGCATTGGAGTTTGTCAGGAAATCAATAAAGCATGGCGGCATTCCCTCATCTTTCCCACACGCGTTTATTCGCCAATACTGAGATTTGGTATCCGTATGCGGCGCATATGTTACAAAACTTTCGGCCCATTTTCTCAAAATTAAGTTTTCATACCACTCTTGCAACAACAGCTCCACTTTAGTAGCTCATACAGACTCCAAACTCTCATTGATTTATTGAACTTTTTCCACTGTTATCTAAAAACAGAACAAGATCCAAACAAAATGTGTATCTGTATCAGACTGTCGGATTGTAGCCTTGGGCTCATTTCCATCCGTTGTCCCCCATGCGCACTCTCAAACACACTCCCTTTCAACCTGGCCTATTGTACATGTTTTTAGTAGTAGGGGAAACCGGAGTACTTGTGAAGCACGAGCCCCCTCCCCCCATATCTATGTCGGTAATTTACAGCAAGTTTCAAATTGATATACAGTATCTCCATTTCAATTCTTTCACTATTCATCTGCAGTGCCTCAAATATCAAATATCGTGAGACTTTTTATCTTCTATTCTTTCTTCAATAGCATTGTTTATGCATAAGCCTCTCCCGAGGATGGGGACTTTTTAGAGCATTGTCCATCGCCCCCCCCTCTCCTCCGTGCTGACAAACTGGCCCCGCCCCCTCCCCAGCTGCAGCCCCACAAACAGCCAGGATGGATGGGCCCTCTGATAAGGCCCCGTACGTCACTCCACTCCACGGAGAAAAAAGAGGAAAAAAACCTCTGGTCATAAAAGCCAGTTTGTTTTTCGGCCTCGGAAATGGGATTACTCAGAGGCTGCTTGCATGTGCGTACAACAGTGGACCTTATACAACAACAAAAAACACATGGAAGGTATTGTGCGACGAGGAAAGAAAAAAAAAGAAAATGCTGGAGCGAGAATTAATTGGATTTTCAATATACTCTTTGAAATCAGGCAACAAAGCGGATACTTCAATCTGTTAAATCTGAATGAGGAAATGTCAAGTATCTCTTTTAAGTGGGTGGCACAGAAGCTACGGTAGTTTCTGCCTGGCTCTGAATTGGAGGGAAGGTTAAGAGGGTTAAGGTCAAATCGCTAATTATTATACATGCTGCTTCCGACGGATTCATGCATGGATTCAGTAGCATTTTTGCGTTTTAATGTTTAATGCATGACAACGTCTAGACCCGTCGCAATAGGCTCTGCAAATAAAAAGGAAACGATCCAAATATATGCTTATGCGGACAGGTAGCAAGCAGGCTAGTCTGGGAAAGTTTTCAAAGTATTTTAGCCGTTAGCATTTCGCCATCAAACATGGCAAATCATCAAAAATGTTGTCAACCCAGTGACCGCATTTACGTCAAAGCCTGGTTAGAAATGATGTATACAGCTCTTTTACTTATTTTACTTAAGATAAGAATTAGCGTAGAAGAGTGGCCTCTGAGCTAAATGCTAACTCATATTCCATTGAGTTTAGCCGATGATTTTTGTGGGGTCGGAATCGGATACACATGAATTACCAACTAAACCTCGACTTGTATGCTAATGAAACCACAGAAATGATATAAGTGCCATGAGTAATGACTGTTTCCTTTCTGTGTTTTATTCCTATGGAGAGTTAGCTGCGTCTTGCTGAAACAAGCAGAAAAAAAAAAACTATTAAGTGGCACACAAAAAAAACAAGCAGCTGTTATTATGCTGTAAGTGTAATATGTTACAGAAGATGTAAATACTTCACCAGAGGAGACTTGTGTTTATAACTGGAAGCGTTTTAGCCTTGAAGCTAAAGGCTAACGTCGATATAATGCAAACAAATGGTAAAATAGCTCCACAATCTGAACTCATTTTCATGAAACACACTAGGCTTGGCGTTTATTTAAGTTTTCTTCTGTTGTTTTTAAATCTTATTTTATTATTAAGTTACGGCAAGGCAAGGCAACTTTATTTATACCGCGCATTTCGTACACAAGGCAACTCAATGCGTCAACTCAAATGTGGACAAGTAGTTAGCCAAAAACATTCTGTGCACAGAGCCTATAGAGCTGTACAATATATCGCCAAATTAACTGCAGATTTCCATCTTTTTGCACCTGCACGCCCTCAGCGACTGCTATCAACTAGTCGTGGCTCATGAAGGCTCAAAATTACAGCAAAATAGTGAGCTGCTCAGACAGTCAAGTCACTGAATACGTCTCGAGTCTCTACGCAACATCAACTCCAACCCCACACGTCAGGGGTCAATTGCTTGTAAACAAATACATTTCACTCGGAGACAGCACTGAAGCTTCTCACGCGTTCACTGGACCAGAGGTATTATGTTTTCCTAGAGCTCCAAATGCACTTTTGTCAACATGGCTCGTCACTGGACATAAACTTTCATGTACTTTACTTAACGGCAAAAAGAATATTAATGACTTTTAGATCATTGGTGATCCGTCTCAGAGAGCATTTCAAACAACAGTCGGGTACACATTTAATATTATAAAAAATGTAGAAATCTTAGTATAAGTATAAGGCTTCAGGGGGTAAGTAAGAGTACTCTGGCAGTGATGAAGAAAGCAAATCTCCAGCGCCATTACACCTCGAAACAAATGCATTTGGATCAAATCAATGCTCTTTATCAGAGTTTGGGTGCCCAGCAAGCAGCTTTCACAAGACTGACCCAAACTTGGAAAACCAGCCTCAAGTTGCATCATCATCACTGCCAGCTGACATCAGACGCCTCAACAAAGATCCTCTATAGAAAGAAATGATCATATTTAGATCACGGAGTCATCTCAGTCGCCTTATGTGCTACACGTAAATACTAAATAATTTGGGAAAGCTGCTGGAGTGCCGTGACGTTATAGTGATTTCCTATCAAACACAGACACTAGAGTCAACAAAACATCATAAAGGGTGTGCTTGGTGTATTTTTACACTGACATCAAAAGTAATAACATGTTAAGGGAGAAAACTAGGTTCAAATCTCGTCATCAACAACTTGCGTAAAAAATCTCGCCTTATTATCATCCATTACAAAGGCACATGTTTGACGACAAGTTCAGGTCATTGAACTCTACTTGCTAAATGCTGGCTATGATTAGTGATCCTCAAGCGTCAGTAATAGCAGACACATATTTTATGTCACGGATAAAAGATGGAATGTGAAAGCCTTTTGTGATTTTAAATCAGGCCTTTCGGTCTGTAATAGAGAAAAACATTAGGTGTGTGCTTCCCAAACACATGCGCAGCTTGTTTAACCTGATCGCTGCCTGTTTACAGTGCTCCATAATGTCGTCTATCTTTGACGCACTAATTAATGGGTTGGATTTTTTTCCCCTCTGTTGATGTGTCGCTAGTAATTACTGTACTTCAGAAGCTCGTCAAAGCTGCCAGGCAAGGTGAGAATAATAAGACTATTCACCAAGTGTGTGTCGCTAACGTCTGTACAAATCCATTTAAATAAGTGCTGTGAAAACTAACTTTGCAACTTCAATGTACGGCTGGGACAAAACCTTTTATGCGTCAATAGCATTAACCTCTTAACCCCCACCTGTACCAAGCATATAATCTCCAGTTTGGCTTTAACCAAATCTAAAAGCTTCTTGAAAAAATTAAATAAAAAAAGCGTCAAAATAGCGACAAAACATGAAGAAAACGAGGATGAAAACGCAACACAAAAGAGCGACAAAAAAAAAAAAGACTGACAAAAAGTGCAACAAAAAAGTGGCAAAAACTACACACATCATAAGCAAGAAAAGAGCAACTGAAAAGTGACGAAATGAGACGAAAAAGAACGTGAAAAAAGTGACGACAACAACACAAGGAAAAAGATCCATTGAGATCAGTTTTGTAGCTTCAAGTGAGGCGTTACACTGGCCCATAGGCTGCAAGCTCTCCCAGAAACAGGAGGCCTACATCTGCACAGTGCCACCTACTGTTCTGGAGTGTACATCAAAAGGCTTTTAAATGGACCAAAATATGCTGTAAATGTATACTTTTTTTACTGTGTAGAAATGTAGGCAAGTAGAAGGTATTATACTTTTCTTTCAAATGTGGAAAACAAAATGAGTACAGTTCTTAAAAAGATTTAGTTAGTAACTGACCCTTTGCTTATTTGTAAATCATGCAGTGATGGCAGTACTTCCCTACTATTTTTGGGCATAATGGGTCAAAATGGACAATCAGCTGGACAGGCCTTTTGAAAAAGAAAGCTCGCTAAATCTTCTTGTGAAGTTCAAAGACGACTTGATAAAGGCTCAAACCTAAAAAAGCGCAAGTGTGTGACCCCAGACCCATCGCTGGTTAAACAATGTCTGGAATGCGACACGTGACTTCAGATGACAGCATGGACCATAACTGCGAAACATGTCTGGGAATCTGCTCTAAGCTACAGTCAAATATCAGTTTGTCATACCTGTCCATTCATTCGTCGTGAGGTGAGGACACGATAAGTTTCAGTCTTACGGGAAGCCTTGTCAATGATTATCTGAACACACAAGGCCAAACGGAAGAACCAATAAACCAATTTTCCTTAACTTGCGTTCTTCAGCAACCAGTTTCGATTGCCGGTTTTCTAGTAATTTTCCAAAGAAACTTTACAAGGATGTAGAGTATGTTGCCGTACAGGTTGCATAAAGAGGTTACAAGGTACAACATGAAAGACTAGCCAGCATGAATTTTGGTTTCTTTCTGCTGAGGGAAATTTACAAAATATCCTGTCTCTAGGGAGTTTTAGTGGGGTATTTATGAAACCTGCTAACCTTGTAGTTTACACCTGTGGTTCCCAACCTGTTTTGTCTTGCGTACCCCCTTGAGTCGTTCATTTATACTCAGAGTACCCCCTACCTCGAGGATCTTGCCAATATTATTACAAAGTGACTAAACTAAGATTATTCAGTATTTAATAGTGTTAATTAAGATAAAATGCTCTCAAACCTTTCACTGAAAAGCATCATTAAAACTAACTTTCCATTGAAATTAATATTGAAAATCGTCTCAGTTTCATGTAATTTCAAGTACCCCCAGGGTTCCCCGTACCGCTGGTTGGGAAACACTGGTTTACACCTCCACAAACATGCTCTTTCCTATGTTGTTTTAATAGTTTATTTTCAGTCTTCTCGAAAACGTATAACGCTGTGCACAGTGAATTGAATCTTGGCTTAGAGACAAATCTAATCCGCAGTAATTATCGGGACAGATCTACCGCAAATTGAAAGTGGGAGGCTCAGATTTGATAAAGATGCTTCTATAGTATAACAATAATTAAACATACATCACAAATGTAATCGCGATAGCAATGGGCTCTGGCATGGATTGTTTTGGCTAACTTCCTGTTGACCATAGTAGAGTTAAGACTACTTCCTAATGTAAATTAAAAATGATAAAGATTTAAAAACAGAAGAACACTTTAAAAAAACATAAAGGCCGAGTATGTTTCATAAAAAATAGTTCAAATTGTGGTGCTGTTTACCATTTGTTGGCGTTCAATTTGCTTCAAGGCTAAAATATAGTTAATAAACAAAGAACTTTCCTTCAGTGTTCCTTCGAGTATTTGCATCAAGAGTAAATTTCTTTAATATATTGCAAGTGATTATCCAACAGCTGCTTGTTTTCTGCCACATAACGAGAATCTAATGTAGTATACAATGTAAAACACTGAATTGATCTGTTAATTATTATTGGAATACCACATCTAGGAGGAAATTATTTTCAAAACTACTCAGCAGCAGTAATTTTAATAGACTCAGGATGTGTTTTCAATCTTTTTCAGTAGATAAACATCGAAAGACATCGCAACCCACTGAAAATTGTTTCGCAACCCACTTTTCGGTCCCGACCCACGAATTGAGAACCACGAATTTAAAGAGCGGGCCAATCATTGTTTCAATGCCCATAAAAAGAACATTGACTTAGAGATTTGAACTCCATCTGCAAATGGATATAGCCACCCCATGTCCGTCCATGCCACTGGAACGCTCCCTCAATGTGACACTCCCTCAATGTGGTGCTCCCTCAATGCGGTGCTCCCCAAGGTTGCTTTTTGCCCCCACCAGTAATTTTGAGGTTTTCTTTGCAGAGAAGGAGGGTCTACGGACAATTCTCCATTAACTTGCTTCATTGTCGACTTTGCTTTTAAGACTTGTCTTTTTGTTTTGAGCAAGTAAAAAGTTTGTGAGATGATGGCTCTTGTGATACGGAGCTATACAAAATAAATTGATTTTCTTTAAAAAAAAAAAAAGTCCCTGAATTACTGAGGAATTTCTATTTTCTTTTCGATCACGTTTCAATCAAGGGACTGTGAATGAGATTGCAACTTTCGGTTTCCACTTAGAAATGGAAAGGTACCGTGAATTCCACATTACACAATTCTGTTTACAGCAGAAATTGCAAATGGAAAGTGAACTCCAACCACTGTACCATTCACTGATTAAATAATGCTCATGTTTACACTGAACTATCTGACAGTGAATTTATAGCATTGACTTTTCCAGCAACCTTATGCAGATATATGTAGCAATAACACCAAATGATTGCAGTTTTTAAAGATGCATTAGGTAACTTTTGTTTGGAGGGAAAAATAAACTAAACTAAGGCTAATGTTAATTTAATGCTAGCAAATGCTAAAAGAGTTCCACCACCTGAAGTAATTTTTATGAAACACACTCGGCTTTCATTTAAGTTTTCTCCCGTTTTTAAATCTTATTTTATTCTTGATTTATGTAAAAGTGTGGACAGGAAGTAGTTTTTTCCCTCTTCTGGCCAACAGGAAGTTAGCAAAAAACATTCTGTGCATTTACAGTATATGCCTTATAGGGCTGGGACGATCCACTTTTGTCACGATCCGATACGTATCACGATACTCAGGGGCCGATCAGGTACGTATTGCGATACAGTAAGTTGTATTAAGTATTATGTTAACCATAAAATGTGTAAAAAGTAATGTGTCCAAAGTTTATTAACCAAATGCCATTTTATATTTACTGAAGTGTTGAGATTGAAAAGTGCATTTACACAAAATGTAACAAAGTGTTGTGTAATTGTTACTGGAAAACAAAGGAGTACAGGATAAAAATTCCTCCAAACACAAATATTTAAAGTATTGTGATACTTGGTATTGCAGCACAAAGTATTGCGATCCAATATGTTGTCCCAGCCCTAAGGCCTATGGTGGTTAAAAATAAAATATACCTACAACAAGAAATAAATCAGTTACCCCGCTTTAAAACATCAAACGCAAATCTAACTGAAGCTCAACCCAACACGAGTGAAACTAGATAAAGTGGTCTGAGATCACACCGGGACTTGTCTATAATGAGGTATTAACAGTCTGCAACTAACTGGTCCCAGAGCAGAGCCACTTTCTCAGACATGTCCCCTGTGATCATAGGCAGATTATCTTACAGCGCACACAACCGGGGGCCATTAGAGTGACGTGACCGGGGCCTGACTGAGCCCCCTCCGCACATGGGCAGGTCAGAGGAAGGACTAAGGTCAGCTTTGGGACAAAAAAAAAAAAAAATCTCCATGTGAAATGTAGATTTGGCAGTTGTTTTGAAAGAGTACAGCAATGGTTCACGATGGCAGTTCAGGGCCCAAAACTGGTGAAAAGCAGGTAAAAAAATCAAAGAAGATAATGTATTAATAGTTTCTGATAATAAGCCTTTAACATCTTACCTGAACCAAGCGTATTGTCTCCAGTTCGGCTTTACCCAAATCTAAAAGCTTCTGACTGGAGCTCTTTGTTGCCGACTGGAGAAAATGCACTTAGTTCAGGTGGGGTTAAGAGATTAAATCTACATGAATCAGATCAAATAAGACTATTAATCTCACAGTGGAGACATTCAAAGAATAAATAAAGAATGATATTTCATGTACAAGGAATAATAACTTGCAAATTAATAAATCAAATAAACATATAAAAAAATATTAGCTGCTCACTCTTGAGTTTGGACTTCTACAAACAACAATCACCTTTACCCCCCAAAAAAACACATGCCACTGGACGCCATTAAGTCCATTAACTAAGCATCAGTGAATTAAACAGTCCGGTTACTCAGCATTATCTCCTCTGCTGAATAAAGAAAAGTGAAAAACATGTTTAGATACAAGTCCAGGAGCATTTGTAAAAGCTGAGTCACCTCCGCACTATTCGTCTTGTCTCTGTCTGAAAACAATCAGACACACTTCGTTTGCAGCGCGGACGCGGGTGAGGCATCAGATAAGTAACAACAAAGGCCAGTACTATTGATTACAACAATATCACTAACTGTCAAGAAAAAGAACACATGCACAGGCTTAGCACAGATTGTTTTGGGTTATTTATGAACAAAGAAGTACTGGTTAAATGACCCATTGAACACGTTTGAACACTTGAGAACTATCATTGACAACACAGGCATTTCCCATCAAATAAATAAAGCAAAAACATAGTAACTTGTCAAGCTGAAAGTGAGTTCTTGGCACTGGCACAGTACACTGGCTTTGGAATCGTTATGTGGGGTGGGTAGAGCGCCTTGCCCAAGGACACAATGACAGTAGGAGCCAGGATTCAACCTCTGACCTTCTGACTGACCATCTGAACCACTGCCACCCCATATTAACTCCTTATTGAATACAGGCTTGTCATTCTGACCTCCATGTGTTTTCTTAACAAATGCTATATTATCGTTCTATATTTTTCCTGGCTCCAAAATGCCACCCAAACTGCTAGCATGAACAAGCCCACGAGCTGAACGCGACGGGGTAATGCCGCGTTCATGTGGACTGGGGAGCTCGTTTTCCCGAGATGTGACATCAGCAGTTGGTTTGTGTTCATGTTGTTTTCATTTGGCAAAGTGCGGATTTTGACGTCATCCAATCATTTATCACTGATTAGTGTTTAGCTGAGCTTACCAAATTTTACATTTGGAGTTAGCATCTCAAAAGTTATAAATCCTTCTGTTTCTTGCCTTCAATTTTAATAAAAATATCACATACATCTTCTTTTTTCTAGCATTAAATTGTTGGGCATTTTTCTTCGGCAAAATAAAAAAAAATTGTTACATTTTTCCAACACACCGAAGGACGACAGATTGATTCTGATTCTTAATAAAAAGAACAATAAAGTACATTTCAGCTGATTTCCGCAGTCAGGTGCGGAAGTCGGGAGGCTTGTTTTGATTTGGGTTCCCCAGTAGTTTGCCCCAGTTGAGCGAGCGTTCATTTCCAACTGGAGAAAACGTTTTCCCCAGCTCCAGAGGGATTCAGGATTTCACAGCCTATGGTTCCAAATCAATCCCTGGAAAGTATAGACGTTATGCAGGTGATGTCAACGTAGAGTTCTGAAGTATCGTATTTGTTTTGACACACAGGGCCTGATTCACTAAGCGAAAATGGCCCATCTATTACATAGCTAATTGCAACTTTATTTTTGAGAGAGTGATTGGATTTGCAATTTAATTTTGCAAGTCAAGATATACATTCTAGTCATGTCTAGGTAAAATGTGCATTTTGACTTAAATAAGTCAACAAGATAAACTTATAGCCTTATAGCCTATAGACTAAATATAAAGTGCTTTTCAGAATATGTTTGTAGATCGCAGGCTTTTACACAAATTAAAACCTAATGGGGACAGTTTCCTTTATTTCAAGAATAAACTCTTTGCAATTTCAATATGACGGCCATTAACTGTGCACCTCAATAGCAGAAACACACACAGCCTGTATTGTGACGGCTCAGGAGGTCACCGCACAGGACTCCCTCTTGTTCCAAAGAGGCTATAAATCTCCCTCAACAAAACATCTTTAAGAGTTTGTGAATCAAAACAAGTGAATAGGACACCTGATTTCGGAGCTAACAGACTTGCGTTGTAACCTTGAAACAAAAACTTAGGGGCCTTTTTTGAGGGGGGGAGTCCTGAAAAGGGCCGCAAACTAAAGTGTTAGCTAAAGAAGATGCTAATGCTACAGGTGTTAGCAGCGATTTGACAGAGCTAAATGGTTCCTCTCACTGGGGCTTGGTGAGGGACGCACACTAAACTTTTGTTGGAGTTGCCATAAAGAAATGAAGGGGTCTACAGATCGGGGCGTCCATCTGAGTGACAGTGCCCAGCAGCCAGCAGATTCAGGGCATAAAGAGAAAGATGGAGTTGTCACCGAGGCTAAATGCAGGGGCTGTGTTGGAGAACATTGCTAACGTCTTTTGGTATGCTAATTTATGGGCTATGCTAATGTCAAATGTAGCGCATAATGGGCCAAGGAAAAGTAAACTTGTGGCAGGCCTAACTTGTATACTTAGAGGTGGTAAGCTATTATTGTACTGGTCAAATGTAATGTTTTTTAATGCCATTTAAATCCTCAAATACTACAAGCCATTTTTAATGCTACGAATGCATAAAAGGAAAGAGGAGCTTTTTTGATAATCAAACGGATATGGGACAAAACTGCAGTTTTAGGCCATCAATTTTGTATTTCTGACAAACCTATGCAGTAATAATAGTGGAGCAATGTCATTACTGGCCAAGAAATTTTAATTTAATGCCAGTTGGAATCCAATTTGATGCTTTTTGATGATATAGGCCTTAAATGACAAAAGCAATCTCGTCAGTCTGCCCCATCCAACCACATTCACACAAGGGCAATACTGGATAAGTGTCTTGCTCATAGGGCGACCTGCTCTACTGTCTGTCGCTCACATAATTCTATGAGCCTTTTATTCAGTTCTAAGCTAGCTATATGCTCGGGCTGTGAATGTGCGCTACTGTCATGATGCAATACCCATCTCGATGCATCGGGGGCCGATACGATTCAGACTGAGATACAGTAAGTATTGCATTTCTTCACAGTCAGGGAATTTTAAAATAAAGCGTATGCATTCTATCTGTGTTCTGAGTAGTTCTGAGATATTTATCCGTAACGTTATGACCATTCATAGAACAAAATGAAAATGGGTAATATGTTTTGGTTATTTAAAAAAATAAAAATAAATTGCACGACTGACACTAAAAACAATGCCCTTAAGGTGCATTATGGAACTTTTCACGTTTTTTAGGGTTTCTGGATGGAATGTATGCGTTACCATGGAGCAGTGAAAACCTACCAGAAACCCTAAAAACAATTGGTCCTGGAGCGTTTTAGAGGCCACTGTGATGGACAGTGAAGGCACCGATACTGGCGCTTGCATAAAACGTAACATATGCAGCGTTTCCCAACCAGGGGTGGCTTTTGGCAGGGGTCCTTGGAATGATGTCAAATCAAAAAGAATACAAAACTGCATTGTATTTCGATATACTTTTAAAAGAAAAGCTAATTGTGATATTCTCTTTAAGAGCGTTTTAGCCTAATTTTGAATCCAAACACTACAAAAATACTGATAAATCTGCGTATAGTTGATCATTTTCTAAACAACTGGCAGCACCTGGGAGATAAGGGGCACTTTGATTAAAAATGGAAGTCTTACATTATGCCTGCATCACAACAAAACCGTATCACGATATATCACAAAACCATCTATTGTCCCAGTACCTAGCTGGAGAATTAGCCTTTATTTCTTTGCATGTTCGTGAAAGTGTATGCAATAACCGTCAGATAAATCAGTCAGGTACTGCCAAACGTGCTGCATTGTCGTGTTATAAACGGTCTATTCTTTGGTCAAATTATATGTACATGTTTAGACTTTGAAACGATAGTGATAAACAAAGGGGCTTTAGGCAGTACTGCACAGACAGCATTATAAACTCTAAACTAGTGCTGAATGTCTTAGTATCAAGTCACATCATTTACACATGCAATTGTTTGTGTGCGCCAAACGACTATGGACGACTTTGAACAGAATCTGCAAACATTCATAGAAATAATGGTGAAAATATTAAAGACGTTGCAGGTGAACAGAGGGGATAACATTTAGAGATATCAATTAGAAACTTTGCTGTATTTGATTAAACCTTCCTTTATGCCCAAAGCAGCTCAGCCAGGCCCTGAAACGGATTGTTGCAACAGGAATGCATTTTTTTTCCGACAGCGCTGACACCACCCACCAGACTCCTCTGACAAATCCATACATACATGAAAGAAAGCCCAGTCCATTTACAGTCGGAGCTACCTGTCTGACAGAAAGCGGCCTCTCCCCACCGGGACCGGGATGTGCCCATATTTGGACCCGGTGAGTTCTTTAGCAATCCTGTATATGCGGGGGAAGTAGGTGAAATACTTCTAACAAAGTGCCACTGAACCGTCTTCCTGCGTGAGGGGAGGTGAACTTTGTGCCACTGAATCCAAGCATTCCTCTGACGTGACATTATCAGGCAGGACGAACGCTATCAGGACAGTAGACGTTATGTCCAGGCCTTATCGGGATTTGACAGTTCAGCTCGCCGGTTCTTTGAGGCTGTGACATTATGAATGAACTGGATATTTTGTACTGAAGCAAAGTGTTTTGAGAAAAAATCACAAACATGGTGGGAAGCAAGATATTTTTAGACTGCAGTGGATTCAAAAAGCAATAGAAATGATGAAGTGGCAGAGATTCTCCTTTGCACACAATTAAGTATACAATCTCAAAGTAAAATGCATGGGATTCCTGTATTGGTAAAGGCGGGAAACTGCATAGGGGAATAGATTTAGAGATATCAACTTTGCAGTAGATGACTGACAGAAACATGGTATTGCAAGTTTTCTGTCGTTTATGTGATCATATAAAAGTAATTGCCTATTTTTTCCAGCAATTAAATCTAAATAATGGATCGAGCCAGGTTTAAATATGGTTTTGTTTTGTTGATAATATATATATTACTTACAAAGATTTTATTGGATCTTTTAAATAGTGAAAAAATCTGTACAAATTGAAATTTTATCTTGCGTGCTGCAGTCCAAAACTCAATAAATCAGGCTGGGAATTAGATACAGTTACGATCAAAAGTTCAAGGCCAGTTGAAAAATTCACAGTTTGCATGGTTGGATCTTAACAAGGTTCAAAGTAGAACTTCAATATGCGACAAGAAGAAATGGGAGTGAGACAAAAAAAAACAAATCTATGCAAAAAATGTGTATTCAGTGTCATTTTCTGTCAGGTAGTCACACTGTCATGATGTCCTGATGGAAAAGGCAAAAAAAAAAAAAAAGTTCAATTTTATACGTGTTTATGGTGTTAAAAGGAACAGGCCACGGTTTTTCCATACTGAGATATGTTCTTACCTGAGCTTAGACGAGTTGATGTGTAACTTTCTGGTCTTTGTGCGTGCGCTCAGTCACGCAAATGTTGTTAGCATTTAGCCTCTCCCAGCAAAGGTATACAGTAGCTCCAAACTGGGGTGAAGTTACCAAGCTGTTCCACATTTCCCCTATTAGTAAAGGGAGTATGTGCCAAATTCAACGATATTACTGGGCAGACGTCGAAGTACCCCAGGTGTTATTACGCCTCACAATATAGTACCCCTTTTTATCCGCTTAGAAAATGGACATGTTTAATTTTGTGTGACTAGACTTCTATCGTATTCAAATGGGGAAAACGTGGAAAAGCTTTGTAGCTTCTAACTTCACCCCAGTTTGGAGCTATACCTTTGCTGGGAGAGGCTAAACGCCAACAACATTTGAGTGACTGAGCGCACGCACAAAGACCAGACAGGTACCCATCAACTCGTCTAAGCTCAGGTAAGAACATATCTCAGTATGGAAAAACGGTGGAAAAACTGTTCCTTTAAGCTGCATAAAGCGCCATCACTGCTGTGGCGAGACGCAGTAAGACATTTTGAATTTCTTAAAGGATCCTGAGGGTTATGGAACAAAAAAGTCAAGTAGAAAACCACAAGATAACATCACCAGCACTGAGCCAGAGGATCAGATCGGCTGTTCGTCAAGACACTGGACGATGCTCGATCCAAATGAAGGCCGTTACAGGAGCCAGGACTGTATTTTAAAAATCCCTCTGGAAAAAAAACGTCAAAAAATTATAGTTAACTCCAAGACTGGAAAGTGTGGAGTCTGTAGCATCATCTCGGTCGCCTTTCCTGCTACACGTGGATACCAAACATGTCAATATTTGTGAACAGATATGCGTATTAAACCAGCCGGCGCAATGTTGTATTACTTCCTGTATATCTCCGGCTTGGTAGTGGACAAACGCCATAAAATAAGCATTGTAAAAGGGTGAGTTTGGTTTATTTTTGATTACTCTGATATCAAAACCAAGTTGTTAAGAGGGAAAACTATGTATAAATGTCAATACTGACTGCTGCGTGAAAAATGTGTGCTTACACCAGGTGGAGTTTTTATATCATGCATGGTTCATTTAAAATGCAGGGATAGAACTTGCTTTGTCTGTCAGCATCAATCAACCTCAAAGTCTCATTTGAAGGTTATGATATAGAGACGTGCTGCATTGTCCCATGTTACAAACGGTCTATTCTTTGGTCAAATTATATGTACATGTCTAGACTTTGAAATGATAGTGATAAACAAAGAGGCTTTAGGCAGTACTGCACAGACAGCATTATAAACTCCAAACTGGTGCTGAATGTCTTAGTATCAAGTCACATCATTTACACATGCAAATCTTTGTGTGCGCCAAACGACTGAGTTATGGACGACTTTGAACAGAATCTGCAAACATTTATAGAAATAATGGTGAAAGTATTAGAGACACTGCAGGTGAATAGAGGGGATAACATTTAGAGATATCAATTAGAAACTTTGCTGTATTTGATTAATGGCTCATATGAGGGGAAAATGTAGCATATTGTTTATTTTATTTAATGAGTCGCCTGAGTAAAGGTGTGTCAATGAGCTGTAGGCGAAGCATATTTATGAAAAATATACAGAAACACAAAAGGCGGATACTCAGATACAAGTACTCGAGTAACCTTTTGAAAAAACTGTACTATTAGAGTAGTTTATTTTATTTATTTATTTATTTTGTTGTGTCATTCAGTACTTTTTACTTCTACTTGAGTAATATTGTAATGGAGTATCTTTACCCTTATAGTGTGCCAATGTGAGTAAATCTGAAAGTTAAAAAAAAAGCTTCATGTCGACATGAAATATGCGTAGAAATCATCTTTTCAATGCATGCATTTTCATGTTTTGTTTTGTTTTTTAATATCAGGATTTTCACATTATTACAAGTTTTGGTTCCCACCATTTATGTGATAACTGAAACATAAATCACACTTTTACAGTCAATCAGTTCCTCAGTACTAACTTTTTCTCCAATATTTTTTTTTTTAACTTTCACTTGAGTATTTATGCACCACCTTTGACTTGTGCTCGAGTCAATTTATGTCGAAGCAACATTGCGCTTACTTGAGTAAATATTTTGGCTTCTCCCCCTCCTCCTCCTCTGTGTTTGTGGCGACACTAACTGATGACTAAAGTGGTGATAGAGCACCACCATGTGGCACAGCCAGACTCTGCAATTACCTGTTACTTTGGTTTTTTCAGCCCATTATTTACAAGGGTTCCCAAACTTTCAAACAACTCTGACCCCCCCCCCCTCTATAAAATGTAATAACATTTATAATTTAAGGTTTAATGATGCTCGTTTTGGATACTGCATTTTCATATGCGGCTTCATTTCACTTGAATATGATGTTTTCAACCAAAATGCATCAAATTCAGGGTCAGAAATGTAAAAATCATTGTCTCAAAATCATCTTGCAGGCCCCACTTCTGTGTCCCGTGACCCCCACTTAGGACACCTCTGTATTATTAGACTATCCAACACCTCTTTCTGCTGCAGGCCCTGTATATTCATATCATACCGTTACAGATTCCTGGTAAGACTTTGGCTCTGGGTGAAAAGTAATCAAACACTCTTCTTTACAGAAGGTGTAATACGCAGCCACACGGCAGAGGGCAGTGTGTCTCCACTTACACAATGTCCCAACAAGATATTTAGAAACTCACTCCATGAGATGTTGTCTACACTGGAGCTGTGTAGTTCAGCTTTTGATCACATTGTGATGTTTAAGTTTGGAGGGATTACATCATATTATAATAAAATATATGTTGTATTTTTTAAATTTGAACATCAATCTCAAGTGAAGGCGAGGCAAACACTTTGTCACTGGGAAGAAATAGGGCTGGGACGATCCACTTTTGTCACAATCCATAAACGTATCACGATACTCAGGGGGGCGATCCGATACGTATTGGCGATGCACTAACCTCTTTGGAATTACCAAATCTAAAAGCTCTTGAAAAAAAAGGGACAAAAACTATAAAAACGCAACAAAACAGTGACAAAAAGGGGGAGCTGAACTGAGAAAAAGTGCTCGTTAAGCGGGTGTAAGAGGTTAAGTAATTATGATAACTTAAGTAATATGTTTACCTTAAAAATGTGTGAAAAGTCATGTGTCCAAAGTTTATAACCCAAATGCCATTGGACATTTATTAAAGTGTTAAGATTGAAAAATGCATAAACACATAATGTAACAAAGTGCTGTGTAACTGTTACTGGAAAACAAAGGAGTGCAGGATAAAATGCTTTGAAACAAGTATTACGAAGTATAGATACTTGGTATTGCAGCACAAAGTATTGCACTCCAATCAAATATTTTGTCCCAGCCCTAGAAGGGTGGAGTCTCCATTTGTTTTTCATTTCTTAAATTCATGCAGTTCTTATATTTGAAGAGTCTAGTGGCGCTAGGCTAGTGCGAGGCTAACGCATTTCTACGGTATCAGCAACCCTGCATTAAAAACAGTCTGACCCACTCCACAGTGCACCTGAGGTAAATCACTTACAACGCCAGACTAACCATATAAATGTCTGTGTTAATAGAATAATGTTTGAAATATAACTGACCTTGTATCACATGAATTACCGCATTTTTAGGGACTATTTTCTCACAGATCACTCCGCCGCTGCGTTAGCTTACAACCACGAAGCTGATGCTGCTCAAATATAAGTTATTTTAAATGCAAAATGGTTATAATTATTCTATCGACACAGACATTTATATGGTTAGTCTGGTGTTATAAGTGATTTACCTCAGGTGCACTGTGGAGTGGGTCAGACTGTTTTTAATGCAGGCTAACTGATACCATAGAAATGAGTTAGCCTAGCATTAGCCTAGCGCCACTAAGCTCTTCATATATAAGAACTGCATGAATTTAAGAAAAAAATATCTCCAGACATCAACAACACTCTGGATAACTAGGAAATGAGTCCCTATGTCAAAAATCCTGAAATATCCCTTTAAAGGCCCAGTACCTTTGTTTTGTTTTTTTCTTCAAACAGTGATAGGCGGCACAAGTAAATTAAATTGTCAGCTGTCCCTAAACTAATTCCTAACTTCAATTCTTCACCAGGATGAGTTTATAAGCACTTCTGACAACATGCAGGGTCACTTATCTGGGTCACTGTACCAGAAATGCTCACTAACTAGTCGGTAAATTCATGAAACTTATACAAATACTTTATAATTAGATTTAAAAAGAAGTTGTTGTTTTTTTTACAAATTTCATTTCACTAATATACAACAAAAATTAGGTACAGTGTAGAGTAATGGCTTTGGATTGACCAGTGTCTTTCATATTCTTAACACTACAACAGTAAAGAAGAATACAAGTGTAGTCTCCACACTAACATCTATGCCATCCGCATCCTCGGAGTGTTTGTCCTGACAACAGCAGCAGAGGACACGAGTAGACACATGAAGGGGACAGGACTATAAATACTGCACTACTGTTAGTACTGCAAATACTCAGGGTGTAGAAATAACCCCAGTCCTCATCAGTCCACGTACACGTACACAACATGTAGCAGAAGTACACACAGGAGCAAAATATCACTACACTGCATTTCAAATCCATAATACATTTGCAGACATCTGGGGAAACTGAAATGGCATTGACATCATATTGTTTATATATTATATTGACATCTTTTTTTGCTTTTCATTTTTTATATGAATACACATTTATACTTCATTTTTAAATCAAAGCTCTAAAGCAGGGGTTTTCAACTGGTGTGGTTTCAGAACCCACTATTACGATCCACCTTATTCCTACACCCCATGAGCTCTATCGTGAAGTAGGGGAGGGAGTTGGGACCGGGACCGCTGTTTGTTTGCATGTAGAGCGTTCGCTCTAATCCACTTTTTATGAGCTTTAGAGACGTGAACTATGTGGGAACACGAGCTGTCACAGCTGAAACCAAACTACGAGCCGAAATTATTTGCTCACAATAAACTCATGATTGAAAATGGCTCCATGGAAGAGTTTCTGACCTGTGGGCGTGTTGGCTAAGTAGTCTTCACAGGTCTTTGTGAAAGATCGCAGAATTGGATATCTTCTAATTCTGCAATCTTTCACAAAGACTTGACTGAGATGTGGTACTTTAGGCTAAGAGAGTGGATCAGCATAAAAACACTTTTTGTTTCATGTTGATTGATCAAATATCCGTGTAGATCTTGACATTTTTGGATTACAGCTGAGCTGCAGTCTGTTTATGAGCCTCATTACGTACGCTGCATTTTCGTGGAAACATGCCATGTCTGTAGTTTAATTGGGTCAAAGGTTTTACTCATGAAAGATCAGAAAATAGTTGGAACGCTCTTTCCAAAACTAAGACATGTATGCACTGTATCCAGACCCAGCTCAGTTTGTAAGGCCTCACGGGATTCAGTTCACGTCACTCGTACAGTGTGAGCAGGTCAGTTGTGTGTTATGACTCTTCACAGTGTAAAACACCTCCTTGGGCTCGGGCTTTCTTCATAAGAGAGTCAGTCACATTTGTCATGTTCAAAATGGCCCCAAACATGTCACAGTTTAAGCCCAGCTTTAGTCCAGGAGCATGTTCCAAACACTGCATGTTCCAGAGCCACAAATGTCACTTTCTGTTTTTTTATTGAACCGTGAACAGCGCAAAACATGTTCCTGAGCTGCGCGAGGACTTCTTTTCAAATGTGACGGAGGCTGATCGATAAGACAATCATCTTGAAATGTTGAAATAAACCTCTATGTGAAACAAAACCTCGCCCCGGAAACCATTGGAAACCAGTGGCTCAACGCGACTTCCGGCATCTCACCGGAAATTACTCCCATCCTAAGGTAAGGAATAAGGTGGATAGGATGAAAAGCCGCATCCCAAATAAATATATTTTTCTTATCCAAGTATTGGATATGCCTTCAAACCTGAAATTATGATCAAAACAACTCAATAAACATTCATTTTAACAGACTCGACCATACTTACAGAAAGGTTCCCTGGAACAGGCTTGTGACCCACTGAAAATGGTCCTGACCCACCAGTTGAGAACCACTGCTCTGAAGAGGCTTTCAAAAAGTCACATGTGGCATGTGGCCTATGCCTGGTGTGCAGTACGTGGTTGTGACATACAGTACTTTCTAATATTTACTTACTAACTCCGCAAATCATCATGGGACTGTCTGCACCCTCACAAAATAAACAAAGTTAAAAGTTTGAAAAGGGGAGGAGAAATTCTGCATTTAATGAGGTGTCATTAGGTAATAAGAAATTATGGTTGACAACAACTCAAAACATGCATAATAGCCTAATCAAGTCCAATGCTCAGGTTTGCACTGGCTTCCTGTCGGGCAGAGAATAGACTTTAAAACAGCGCTGCTCATGTACAAGTCTCACACCAAAGTACATCTCTGACATGTTGAGTCCAAGGTCCTCCAGTTTGCTTTCAAAGCCTTCAACAGCCTGGGTCCAGCTCATCTCACTGAGCTGCTGACTGTCCCCCGTCCTGTCAGGGCCCAGCGCTCGTCTGAGTTTACATCGCTGATGGTCCCCAGGTCGCACTACAAGAAGTTAGGCGATCGAGCGTTTTCAGTCTTCGCTCCCAAGCTCTGGAATGCTCTTCCATCTAAGTTGTGTTCTACCACTGAACTATCGGTCTTTCAATCAGAGCTAAAAACATATTTATTCAGACAGGCAAAAGACACCTACTCCTGACACCTGTCTTTTCTTAGTCTGTGTTGGTTTTATTTTCTGTAAAGAAGAATAAAAACTTGTGCACCTTTGGATGTTGTTAAGGCGCTATATAAATAGCATGAACACATGAACCATCTCAGCTCTGAGAGCCTCAGGGAGAAGTCTCCCACTGATCCCAGAGTCAGGACTAAACATGGTGATAACCACAGAGAGAAGTCTCCCACTGATCCCAGAGTCAGGACTAAACACGATGAGAACCACAGTGAGAAGTCTCCCACTGGCCCCAGAGTCAGGACTAAACACGGTGAGGCTGTTTCAGGTTTGTGCAGCTAATATCTTGAATAGACTTCCAGAATATGTGAGACAGGCCTAAACTCTGACAATATTCAAACCCAGGCCCAAAAAATTGTTCTTTGTTGCTGTGCACATGACACTGAGTACTTTTTCTACACACTCTGTAATAATTTGATGTCATATTGATTATTTTTGTTTTATTGATTCCATTTGCCTTCTACTGTAGGTAAAATTTTACATTGACTACTTTTAATACATTCCAACTCTGTAAAACTGATTTATATTGTGTTTCCTTTCCTAATCCTAAAAACTGTAGCACTCCTGGCTGGATGTAATTAAGTCTACAAACATAAATGGAATTTAACATTTCAACATGGAATAAATGCAAAAGACAAGTTTACAGAAGCTGCAACGTATACCTTAACTCTGACTTCCAATCAAGTCAAAATCAGCTTCTTTAAAGTGTTCCTGTTCTATCAGACTTACAATCAGCCAGTGCACCTCCATCTACTTCCTGTGTGCTGTCCAATCAGCATCACTGCACATTTAAAGTTGAATGTACAACTCTTAGATGTTTTATGTGAGTCATGAAAATGTGTTTCCTCTAAGTTACAACATGCTTGAGTTACAACATGTCATTACTGGCCCACACACGGCATCCACCCTACCAACATCTATAGGCCTGGTGCAAAAGCGTCCAATGCATGCAGCACTGGAGGCAAAACGATGACGGAAGATGAATACGGAGAAACTATTACGACAGTGGTGGCCGCCTCGCAACAAGAAAGTCCTAGGTTTCCCTGACTACATTGGGTCTCAGAGTAGAGTTTACGGGGTGTGCCAAAATATTGATTTTGTGATAGATCTGTATATTCAGTGTTACAATACCAATACTTATTATGCCCATATGTTTGATGAAATCATGTATATTCATGAGGCTGCAGTGCTGTAACAGTCAATACTCTGCAGCAAGGGCGTAGTTTTGGTGTTACTATAGGTGTGGACACTTTACTTATTTATAAACTGAAACTCTGTTGCAACCCGAAAATATGAATATCTCTGCAAATATTTGACCAATCAACATGAAACAAAAAGTGTTGTGGTGCCGATCGTCCTCTCCCCAAGCCTAAAGTACCCACATCTGAGTTCAGTCTTTGAGAAAGATAGAAGAAGAAGAAGATCTTTATTTATATAGCGCCTTTCACAGACATGGTCACAAAGCACTTTACATGAGAGCGTTTTACACTCACTCCACACTTGGTGGTGGTAAACTACCTTAGTAGCTTCAGTTTCCCCTGGGGGAGACTGACAGAACCGCTGTCGCGACACACATCAGCGCCAACGGTCCCTCTGACCACCTCCATGCATTCACACACAAACATCATTCATCCTAGCACAATGTGAAGAAGATCCCTACATGAAGTTGGTGGGACCACTTGGCCATGCTCTGCACGGAATGTAGCAGAGCAACATGATGCCAACTTCCTAGGGTAGTAAATGTTTCCTGTCTGTGTTTTATACTTTTGTTAAGTGTGACATCACTCACAATAATAGGCTACTTCCAGGTCCAAATTGTTGAGAGTTCCATTGACAAACACACTAAAACCAATAAATTTATCTGAATCTCAACAACAGGTAACAGGCCAGAAACTGTTTTGCACCTAATTAGGATAATATATCTCACCATTTCTCCAGGCAAAATGAAGATATTTTTATTTCTAAAATAAGCCTTCATTGTGTATGGAAAAAATAATTTGAAAATGTATGTCAGAAAAGCATTACTAGAGAAAGTCCAGAGTAAATGTAATATTTCTGTGTGATCAGTTGTGTAAAAAGAGCCTTGTAGTTGGCTCTACAGCAGGTTCAAATCAGCTAAATCCCATTATAGCGAATAGGGTAGGGCTGCAACTAACGATTATTTTGTAATTGATTAATCTATCGATTATTTTTACGATGAATTGATTAATCGCTTGGCTGTGAACGGTGTAGGAAAATTGTATTTTTCCCAAAAAATTTATCACATAAAGCTAAGTGGCATCGCTTGAAGACATGTTGATGGAGGAAACTTAAAGTGAATGTTTGTTGGAGGCTCTTAGCGCTAATTCTGCTTTCTGATTGGATGAGACACAGACAGATATTCATGAAATGTACAATGTACAAAACACTACAGACCCTAACTATAAAAACAAAGTAGGTTTTCATAAAAAATACTACATTTTCATGTCATTTTTGCTCTATTTCAGTCTGTGTGAACCAGAAAACGATTAATCGATTAGTAAAATAGTTGTCGACTAATTCAATAATCGATTAGTCGTCGATCAATCAATTAGTTGTTTCAGCCCTAGAATAGGGCTAAAGTTCCTTTGGACCCGTGGACTGATGACATCATCACTTAACAAACTAATTCTTGTCAGAATAAATAAATATTTGAATCGTACGTGGCAGAAAACAAGCAGCTGTTGGACAATAACTTACAACATATTGGATGTAAATAGAGGAGACTTCTGTGTTTATAAATGAAAGTGTTTCAGCCTTGAACACATAGCAATAAAAAGGACAGTTCGATCCTAACTATGCTAGTCCGGGATGCTTTTCAGAGTCTGTTAGTCTGCTCGATGTATTTTTCCTATGGCTGTTAGCTGGGGCTGCACGTTGTCAAGTTTTTCATTAACCGTTGACCGAGGCCCTTAGCGGTTAATACTCGGTTAACCATTAGTGTGCGCACTAACCAACCCCCACCCCCACGCGCGCGCCGCCCCCTCCGTTACGTTAGAAAGGGGTTTTTCATTGTTAACACCTTTATTAAATGGCTGGAAAACATTTAAAATGAAATTAATTTATACAAATAAAACGCAGTGGTAATGACGGAGCAGTCAAAGTAGGTCACTGACTTGCGTTCACGTGGCCCACAGTATTTTTATTTATTTTACCTGCAGTCATTTAGCCCGCTTTTTTGCATATGCGTACAACAACAACAACACTTATCTCTCCACCATGTTTTAACAATAACGAGACTGCGAGTATTGTAGCCTTGAAATTAACTAGGACGCTAATGTAATGCTAACTAACAGTAAATTCAATTAGCACCATCATCTAAACATCAAGCCAAACATACTTGGCTTGACGTTTATTTAAGTTTCTTCTGTTATTTGAATCTCATTTTATTTTGTTGTTTTTATGATAAAATGTGGACAGGAAGTTGTCTTTACCCTACGCTGGCAAACAGAATGTTAGCCAAACACATCCTAAAAACATCCTAGAGCATATAGTGTTAAAGTTATATGTTTCTGTAAAAAAATGGGAAAACTCAGGGCTTGCAGCGGGGAATGCACAGAGGAGATATGAGTCCTCCATATCAGACTGTTTGCTTATTTGTTGAACAATAACAGCCTGTGTGGATCATGTGGGCTGAGCGCATGGAGCAGTGTCTTTGGAGTTTTGCCAGGGACGTCCTGAAGGAGGATGCATGCAAAGTGTTGACACAGAAATGTAGCCGGACCGGACCTACAGCTCTGACAACTGCTGAGCTTTTGATATATAGCCATCACCGGCGTTTGTGACATCACTTCGGTCCCTAAAAGCATTATACAGAATTCCCACCAGCACCCGGCAGAACAGATACAAGTTCAGAGTGTAAATGTCTTGTTGTGACGATTAGGGATGGCCGATATATCGGTGCCGCCGATATTTGTCATTTTTTCACATCAGTCCGATATGGGAAAATATCGGCCGATTTTTTAAAATTTCTTTGAATTATTTACTGCGCCGTGGTAGCGCACTTAAATGCATGCAGCAGTGTAGACGGGCTGCACTGACCTGACTGGGGAAACAGTTTATTCAAATTATCTGAAATAAACAGTGGCTCCTAAAAATAAAGAAACTCCAGCATAAATTCACACGTCTCCAAAAGAAAGTATGTTTTTACTAAATTTAAACAAAGTGGAGCGGACACTTGGACACCACAGAGATACAGAGCCACAAGCTGCTGCTGTTACAAACTGGACTAAAACTGCCTCCATGGACATTATTTTGACTCAGGATTGACATGAATCTTTTTCTGATGGATTGTCGCTACATCCGAGTGGTGAGTGTTGCAAAAGTTTCTCCGTCCTGACGCCAGATTATAACTTTGTTTGTTAGCGTAGCATAGTGATGTGAAGTTCGGTTCATTTTACTGACTCGAGTTAAAATGAATCACTCACCAAAGTGAATCGGGTGTTTTGAGTCGTTTGATTCAGTGAGTCAGTCTAATGTAAACCACCGTTTAAACCAATTAAAATATTACAGTAGTTGGGAAAATATCAGAACAAAAAAACGTAACCTCCACACATAATTAAATCTATTAATAATTGTTGTTTAATAAAAAAAAAATACATGGTGATTTGATTGTAATTTGGTGCCATTTTAGACTGTAAAACTGGATAAAGTTATATTTTATGTAATCCATGATTTTGGCATTCAATTATATTTATCTGTTTTTCCAATACTCTGCCTGAATTGACTACTACGCTTTATTTACACTTTAGCGCGAGGCTAGCTTAGCCGGGAGTTAGCCGTTGAGTCATTTGATTCATACGTATCAGTGCCTTTGTTTGACGTGAACCACAGAGTGATTCGTTCTCCCAGACCAGTTCAGTTCATACGAGTCACTCACTCACACAGAGCAGCATAGGACTTCTGAGTGCAATAACTCTAGTTTTGTACAGAAATATTCAACCTCATTTAACATCAATAATGTTCGAGGCGGTCACGTGTAGAGGTTTTTTTTTTTTGTAGAAGAAACGACTTTCTTCAACCCAGTTAGCGGCTCCGTGGGAGAACGAGAGTTACGAGACGAGTCAGCATCATAGCGTGTGCTGAATGAGATGAACGATTCGTTCAGAGCTGAACGAGTCGAAGGGGAGCGGGAAGGGTCTGAACCAGAACCACAGTGAGTCGTTCACTGCTCGTACGGCTCGTAGAGCAGGCGCGGGCAGGCAGGAAGGAGAACGTTAGGGGGAAATAGTTATTAGTTGTGAACAATAAGCTTTTGGTTTCTGTGCTCAAACGAGCTACACACACATAATATTAGGGTGCCATTCATTGTGACTACAAAACGCAGCCCAGGGATCGCAGTTTAGAAAGCAGTGGGCGGGCGAGTTAGTGAACGAGTTAATGGAGGCGGGGAATCACGACTCCCGAGTCAGTAAAATGAATCTCGAGTTTGAACGATTCGTTCACGAATCGCACATCACTAGCGTAGCATAGCTTCTAACAGGCTAAAGGCTACAACACGTAAACATTGGCTTTCTGTCGTCATGTAGGTTTACTACAGTGATGATAATGGCTGTATTCACGTTTACTGTGTCCACTTTTGTCATGTTGATGACCCGTGAAAACGAGGCGTTATGTCCGCATTTTCGCGCATATTTAATTAGATGCATTTGCAATCGTTAGCGCATTTTTCATTGAAAAGAATGCCGTTCAAAGCTCTTGCTAATCTAGAAAATCCTTTTGCCTGCTCTAAATCTTCACATTCTGGCCTCATAAGTTCAGTATAAGGTGCTGTTAAAGTGCCAAGTGCTATTTTGTTTGCAATTCCAAAGCTTCATACAGAGCTGTCCTCAGAGAAATCCATCAGATTTGTAAACATGTAACTTAAACAACATGGTATGCTACATGTTTAAATTTTAAAAAAGTAGTAGCTTAGCATATTCCCAGTGTCACGGTTTCCCATTAATAGAGGAGATGGATGAATAAGTAGGTCTGAGTAAATTTTTAACCAAAAACAACTTCACTCCAACATTGCATGAGTGACAGTGTGTCCCAGACATAAGCATAAGACATTCCAATAATGGAAGGATAATTTGCAAACTTTATCATATTTGAGTGAGCCTTTCTATTGGATTTTTAACGTCAAAACAAATATCGACAAATATCGGATATCGGCCACAGCAGCGAGGCAAATATCGGATATCAATATCGGCAGAAATTTTTTATAATCGGACCATCCATAGTGACAAAATAATGAAAAGTAATACACAAATTTAGAAACAGTATATGCCGTATTTTCTTGACACAAAATTCCACTTCAATCACCAACTCACTGCACACATTTTTTTTTTTAAACAGGACTCAAAACCTGTCAAAACATTGGGCACAGTTTTCTAAACTCTTGCACTCTCTTTGCAGACGCCTGGATACATTTTAGCTCATGATAACATGCTTTTTACTCATAGCCAGTGTTGGGGAGAATGTTTTGAAATTGTATTTAGTTACAGAATACTGAATACTTGCATTTTTGTTACATATTCTCCACTGTATTCTGAATACTTGGTTTACTTAGTATGATTTAATATAATGTAATGTAACTTTAATGATTGAGTACAGTGATGTATTGGTTTGATTTTAGGAAAGTAACTGTCACTGGTATATGGGATTTTTTTCCCACTTGAAAATTAGGACTCTAGCTGAAAAACGTTTTATGTAAACAAAACGGCTAAAGCAACAACTGTCAGTTAGCTGATACGATGCGTTAAATAAATGTTTCTTCACACCAAATATGATTCAAACATGTTAAATAACATTATATTAAAGGCTGTATTCATTCGGGGAGACGCCATTGCCGTCTTCTTCTCATATCTGAACTTGGACCACTCTGATCATCTCCGAGTTACCAGTACAAGCAGCGTTGTGGTCGCAGGTCAGAAATGTAGCAGTTAACTTACTATGGAAGAATTTTTGTGTCATCAGAATGTGATTTTTTTTTTTTTTTACACACACAGAGTTGACAAAACATGTGTGGTGGTGTGGTTTGTAGTGGTGTGTGTAGTGTAATTCTGCATACATTTCGGAGTCCTAGGTAATGCAGTTATTACAGTATGAGCAGGTAGGTGGTTTTAGCTAATGTGTGGCAACATGGTGGGACAAGACAACTGTAAAGAATGTGAATTTTAAATGTCTGTGAATTTTCTGCTTTGAATTTTTTTTTTTTACACTGACATAACATGTTTCAAAATGTTTTTCATTGAATATTCAACACATCATTTAAAGTGTTTCAAATTCAAAATGAAAAAATTCACATTGAAAATATACACTGTATGTTGAATTTGAAATATTTAAAAACCAGTCTAAATTCAGAATGAAATGCTGTAGAAAAAAATTCAAATGGGAAAATTCACCCTTAAAATATTCAATGTTTAGAAAATCAAGCCCTTAAATTCAACAGAAGAACTTCAGAGAGTGGAATTCGCAGTGAAAAATTCACACAGAACATCCTGGACACCAAGGCCTGAGCAGTCGATCCAGAGTGAGTCGAGCCAAATTCTTCTTTATTACGTTCATTATGTCTTCTTGTTTATTTTTTGGTTCTTTTATAAAGACAATAGGTATAACACAACTTGTTCAAATACTTGACGCGTTTCGACAGTCACTTCCGTCTTCATCAGAAGCGTCTCCCGACGTGCTTGGTGCGTCTCTTATTGGGATGATGGTATTCCCAGGCGTGGCCACACTGACATAAGCAATAAACCTGTCAGTGTGGCCACGCCTTCCGCCGAATGGTGGTTATTGGAGAAGTACGAGCCAGATTCTGATTCATCAGCAAACAGTGCAAGGGACCAATCAAAATTCTTAGATTTGACTCGTCAACTCCCATTTCCTCATCTGCAAGTCCCACCCACTAAAGACACAAACCAATAGGAAACATCCCGCGTGTCAGCTCGCAGTCATCCAGGATCGATTGCTCATGCCTTGTTGTCCTGGATGTTCTGTGTGAATTTTTCCACTGCTAATTTCACACTCTGAATTTCTACTGTTAAATTTAGGGGCTTGATTCTTTAAATATTGAATACTTTAAGGGTGAATTTATGTATTTGAATTTTGTATTGCAAATTTTACACTGTTGTATTTAGACATTGGATGTGTTGAAAAATAATACAGTGAACATTTAAAAGGTGAATTTTTCATTTTCAATTTAAAACCCTTGAAAAAATGAGCAGTTGATATTCAGTGACTGAACAAAAAAAACAAAAACAAAAAACATGCTATTTCAATGTTAAAAAGATTCAAAGCATACATTTCACAGACATTTAAAATTCACATTTTGATGACACAAAAAATCTTCCATAACTTACAAGTTGCCGATAACGCAGTATAAACCCCTCAAAGGAAAGCGTAACTGCTCCGGAATATTGTTACTCAAAATGAGTATTCTAAATACATGTATTCCGTTACTCCCAGACACTGCTCGGAGCACACGTGATCCACAACGTGAACACACTGAACACTAAAGAATTGGGACACTGCTCCAACACAATAGTCACACAACCACTCAAAACTCTAAACGCACTTGACAGTCGTTTATACTCAAATAAAACCACTTCTCAGAATGTAAATGCGTCATTCCATGTCCAATCACCAACACATTCTGCTCTCGGATTTGCTTCAAACTTGGCCTTATTCTTATTGATATCCTAAATAGAGAGTGTTTGAAGACTGGAGTTTGTGTCTTTTGGAGTTTGTATAATCATTAGGTTTATTGTTTTTATTTTATTTTAAAGTGGCTTTTGCAAAGTTTATCTCCACGTTTTGGATGTGGTCTTCTTTGGAGATGTAGTGACTGTTGTGGAGGGTATGTGCATATAGTCTGCCTCCTCTCTCACTCTCCCTGTGCCTCGCGTTGTTCATCACAAGGCTGACCACAAACTGCCTCAGTCTTAGTCACACCCTGCTCTGCTGCGGACTTATTTAGTCAAAAAAAAAAAATTCATAAAAATGTTACCCTACCGTCAGATACTTCAGCTGGGGAATGCATTTTGAGTAAAGTCGTATCTTCATCTCATCTCATAACGTTCATGAGGCGCTTCCCTCCTCTTACAAGAAACAGCACCTCCTCTTGGATTTTAAAGTTGATTCTCTTACCTGGTCATTTCAGCATTCAAATTGCCTTCTTAGAGCTCCAGACTAACATTGGAGTTGATCTGGAGGCCTTAGTTTTTCATTTAGGTGCACCCGGACATAATTTAGGTCAGGACATCCCAAAGGATCCTTAAAGCAGAGCCCAATGCCTTTCTCCAGATATATTTTTACACATGGTGACAACATCTCCACCTAGTAGCACCTATACACACCAACATTTTTCCAATTTGTTACTAAACAATTGTTTTTCAATATTTCAAATGATTTACTGAGCCCCACGCCAAAACAAGGCAACATTTTATTTGTTCATGCTCTTGCAGTTCTCTGGCGGTCTTCAGGAAGCACTTCCCTTACATTGACTCAACTCTATAGCGGAAGAATAGAATCCCACGCTCCCCGTCTTCTCCCCATCACTTAACATGCACCACACATCTCCTCAGTGCAACAGGACTAACCCACTCGGAGCTCAGCATGCAGCCGGCATCCCCAAACTCACTCAGCAGGCAGATTAACCACATACGTAGGACCTGATCATAAAGGCACAGCTATCAACCGGGCACTAACAATATCAGCCTATACGTGAATAAACCAGAAGAGAGGAAATGTTACTTTTTGCAGCATTTAACCAATGTCTTAAGGTTTGTTCAAAGAGGAATGTTAATTTTTGCGCTTTTTACATTCACAAGCCTTCATTTTTGGCTAACAGCACGCCAACAAATCTACTATGGCGCAGTGAAGACAACACTTTTGAGCGCAGAACTTGGGGCAGAGCCAGAATTTTATTGGCTGGAGTGGCCCAAAATGTGGCCCCCACAAACGCATCAAAATATCAAAACAAAAATAATGGCCAATAAATAATCAAATAACAGTGGTTCCCAAACTTTTTGGAGCCGTGTACCCGCTGAAGCTTTGGGGACGAGTCGCGTACCCCTAGTTTGACGCGATTGAAAACACTGGGAATATCACATGTAATATTATTGTTTATTTCCTCAATTATTACAGTGAACTCAAGCAGGTTTTCCACATTCTGTATTGTTTTGCTCGTCTGGGTGATAGGCCATTAAGAATATGTAAATATTCTTTCATTTTTTCATAATAAAATGAAAATGCCATTTTACTGAAAATGCCACTTTTTTATATTTTTGGAAAACGAGGCTGTTAGTGTGAATGGGTAAAGCTGAGTGTTTTCCTTTGTCCCAGTGACCAGCTCATTCTGAACATCAGACTCTGGTTTGGACCTAAAATTTGTCTCTTTTAATGCAAAGTATAGGACACTTAACAAAGGATGGTCCGGTTGCTCGGGGGCTGCTCCCCTCGGGCAGCAGGTCCAGACAAAGAAAAGAGAAAAAAACAAAAAAAAAAAAAACGAATCCCTTGTAACACACATCATTAAGATTATTCTTGTTATCATGAGCATCAATCGGTCTGAGAATACTGTACCTTTCATGAATAAATGTGGAGTATGTTATCATCAAACACTTTGATACAGAGTAATGTTATATGGGTTGTAATGGTGATGATGAATAACGGTAATGCCAACATGGTAATGAATTCGGTATGGGAAACAGAAATAATACACTGGTTGTAGCGTGTGACATACTGTGAGTGTTGACCTGGTATAATGCAATATGGCATCTGTTATGTAACCAACTCGGTTGATAGTTGTCTTGTAAGATGGTAAGAAATATGAAGTGTTATTTATTTATTGTTCTTTAAGTTTATGAACAGGGGTGGGAGTCAATAAGCTTGTCTTCTTCCCACTCCTTTTCGAGCCAGAATGTAAATTATTTTTTCTTTCTTTTTTTAAACTCTTTTATTGTGTATATATATATTTTTCGGCTTTTTGTTTTTTCTTGGCTTTTGTGCCTTAGCTCGAAATAAAACTCTAAAACTCTAAAAACTCTGCGCTCTGGCCCCGCCCCCTCAGTCGTACTATCAAAACCACAGGTACAGATTCAAATGCCCTGGTTTAAGCTTTTGTTAAAGCAAGATAATGTATATGCAGGACATTACAATCTTTGCACGTGCCACCACTAGGGCTGAACGATTAATTGCATTTGCAATTTTATCGCGATATTAAACAACGCGATTTCGTAATCGTGGGACACGCGATTTTGGAAGTGAATGGAGCAGCGAGATATGGCAGCAAAGTCCGCTCCACCGCGTGCTTTTGTTTACGTCTCAGTCTAGTTCAGGTGCGCGGTAGATTGTGGATGTACAGTGAAAATATCAGCGTTTATCATGCAGCCACCGCGAAGGACTATTGCTTTCTTCTTCGTTAGCATTGCATTAGCCGCAGCGCTAATCACGCCATTCTCTCGCTGCTACTACACGCTCTGATGATCACAGAAACTCCCTCACCTCCGGATTCACACATCTTTGCCTCCGCAGAGATATAGCCAGGTGAGCCTGTGTTGCTTGTAAAGAGTAAAGAGTCGTTTGTGGCTCAGTTTAGGAGGCTTATGTTTGGGAATGTTGTGGATAAAGAACTTCTCTCAAAAGCATAATGACGGTTCATGACCGTAAAGTATCCGCGGAGGCGATGTGCCATGTGCCTTTATTTACCTTTGCATCTTCTGCATATGCGCTCCCAGACGCTATATAAACACTCAACTGCTGTATGAAAAGTGTTGGAAACTAAGATCCGAGGCAGGAGTCCATGCCATGTCTTATTTTGCTGAGTAAATGCGCTGTTTAGTGCTGAAATGTCACTAAATGGCTGCGAGTCAAAGAGACGTGTCTGTGTTTGGCACCTCATGTCTCCTTGCGTCACTGTTTCTTCATATTGTCCAAAGTTACATCCCAAAACCAAAATGCTGCTCCTGATTCCACTGTGTTTTGGCGTGTGCTCCATCTGGCCTCTCCGTGTCCATCAATAACGCGCATCTGAAGCAACTACGAGTCGCAGCTCAGACCGGGATTTGATTGGCCGAAATAATAAATAGTTTATTTTATATTAATTGGGAGTTTGATTTCCTAAAACTTTTCCAACTAGTTTTATTTATATATATATATATATATATATATATATATATATATATATATATAATTTCGTTTTTATTTATAGACTGTACTGTTAAGTTCAGGCAGTTTTTAAGAAGTGCAGTCCACATTTTCACAAATTTTGAATAGGTCAAACAACAATTTTGTTGCAATTTTCACTTCAAATGAATCTAATATTGTTTGTTATGAAACAGACTGATGCAATCGATTAATGTGAGAATGTCCATCCCTGGTTATCATGTACAGGGCAGTTCTGGGTTCTATTATGCAACAAAGGAAAACCCAAAACAGCACACTTTATGGTGGCCCCAGTACATTATACACAAACTTTTACCCATATTTTACAACACTCTGACACAATTAAACGCTCAAATAAGTTTGATTTAGTATCCTTAACCCTTAACCAGTTTGACTTTACCCAAATCTATAAGCTTCTTGAAAAAAAAAATATTGGGTAAAGCTGAACTGTAGAAAATGTTCTTGGTTAAGGCAAGAAGTTAAGTTACGAGTAAATTCGATACAAAATTACTTTAATTTTCACTCATTACAGCAAGTGCATGGGTATAGTTTTCCAATATAGGCCTACGCCGGTTAAGAGGTAAATACAATACATTAGTCGATAATCATCACATCCAAACATACTGGACCCCTCTTCCCCTCTTCACCATTGCCCCCGCGCACTCGGGGTCCAGCTCCGCCCCTGCTGCTCGGAATGGCAGGCTGTAAAAACATGGCAGCAGCACCCAACTGTTGCTCCAAGTCAATGCACTTCGCACCAGCACTGACGGCGCGGCCCCTTGGTCATTTCATGGACATTATCGCCTTACCTGTCCGTGTCAACGTCCACTCGTCTCGCTCTCGTGTTTCCCCCCCGCGAAGAAGTCCACTGAAGACCCAGCTGTATCCGTCAACAAACTGGGAGGGGACCTTTTCTTGCGCGCACTGTCACTGATTTCTCCCCAAGAAGGCGTGCCACGAGGAAAACTGTGGAGTTGTCGTGCGCAAAGGTAATCGCTCCTCTTCTCGTGAATATTTGGATATGGTTGACTTTTCTTTTTGAATGTTTGTCTGTGATATAGGAGTCCGGCCCCTGGCTTTTTTTTTTCCTCCTCCGCTCGAGTCGGGCACTTGGAGATCGGGCACGGCCGACTTTTCACGAAGCTGCGAGGCGGATCTCCGAAGACTGAGCGTCAATGTGGAGGAGGGAAGAAGTGCAACATCCGGCCGAGTCTTTCAAAATAAAGACTAAACGATATGACTGAGGCAGTGGCGGAAAATGCATACGGTGGAAAAATAGAAAACAATTTTAGGAAACTTTTTATTTGAAATATCCTACCCCTCTTTGACTGTTTACTGGAAGAACAACAAAAAATGGCTTGGTAAAGGTGTTTAAGGCAAGGTTCAGGAGGAGGTCAAAGTCCTTACTTGTGCATACACTACTGGTTAAATAGTACTCCAATACAAGTCGACCTCTTACCCCCCGCCTGAACCGAGCGTATTTTCTCCAGTTCGGCTTTACCCAAATCTAAAAGCTTCTCTACTGGAGAGCAACAGTGTAATGCCTCATATGAAAGCTAAGACCTACAAAAGTGATCATAACGTTTTTGTCACGTTGTCGCCGCCTTTTTGTTTCTTTGTTGCGTTTTCGTCACGTTTTATGTCACTTTTTTGTCACGTAAAGTAGTATATTTATCTTTCAAGTGTAGAGGAGTAAAAATAATAACTGAACTTAACTGAAGTACAGTACTAAACTTACTTTGCTGCTGACCGCCTCTGATTGGACATGCTTTGGTTCTGGTCTAACCTATCATCATTACTTAGACCTAATTTAGTCGTTTTTGTTTTTTTAGGAAGATTTTTTTCTTTGGATCCAAAAGGTTGCAGAGCCTTGACTGAGCCCAATAGGCCATCACGTGACCAACGACTCCACTGGAGGTCGCCATTTTGGCTGCGTGTCATATAACACCTGTCAATCGTTGTGTTGATTGGTCTGCAGCACGGAGAGAAGGAAATGATTGCGCCCATGGCTGAGAGCCAGGCTAACTGGCGTCCTCTGCTAATTTGCTCAACCTGCCCTCCGTGGCATCTTTTCCATCTAGAAAACCCATACAAACGTATGTTTCAGTGTATTTTTTGGTCCGAATTGCTACAGCAGCCTTTCACGCGACAAAGCTCACCACTTTCTTACTGCAAACTCTTCTGTTTAGCGGTAGCTAACGTAAATAATCACTCAGTGTCCCACCAATGAGAACAGGGCAATGACATCTACCCTCCACAATGGAGGCCGAATGCAACGTCACACTTTTTTGACCGATTGGCTAGCTTTTCAAGCGTGAAGTTTCGTTCCAGGAAATCAGAAATACAGTTTCTTTACATATTCTGAAACTATATAATACGTCATGGCGACGTGAAAACAGGAGGCAACCTCCCTCTCTCCTTGTGCAGCTGAGTTTTTCACCTTTTTCTGCGACCTGCATTTGTGGTTTCTGTGTTCCACATTGTTTTTCTGGATACTTTTGTACGTCTTTGCCGTGTTTTTGTGGAGGTTTGGTGGATTTGTTTACTTTGAGAGTCTAAAATGGTCCTGAAGAAAGCAGCTTTTTAAAGGTAAACAAAATGCTAGCTTATCAGCTAAACCCATTTGAGGTCTACAAATTTCTACACTGAAGAGGCACCAAGAGCCCCCACAGCTGCAGCACAGTCGAGGCGTCACAAGAGGAGCTACAGGAAACAAAAAAGGACAAACGAGAGATGGTGAAAGACTGTTGTGAAGCGGAGGGAGCAGAGGGAGGAAGAGGAAGGAGGAGGTGGAGCTGACCAGTGCAGGACACCACGCTCTGAAACAGGGACAATTTAATTTCCCCGACCTCCAAGGTCATGCGGGTCAGGTTGACACACTTGGCAGCGCGGCTCAGCCGCAGCAGCTCAGGACTAACACCTGAACACTATTTCGTTGTACAGTTGTACAATGACAATAAAGCACTTACTTACTTACTTACTTACTTAATACCAAAGGGGTCAAATAAAGTTTCCACACGCAGAAATTCAAGTGTGAAATGGGAACTATTTTCTTGTGGCGCGTATGATTTTAGGGTCACCTGACCTAGTTCTGACCAATTAGCACATCTCGTTGACACCAGAACCTGGAAGCAAACAGCGCAGCCCAGACGAGAGCCTTCCATGGATCTACTATCATATCGGAGCCTTCACAGACAGCGTAGCTACTATTGTAATGAAAATCCTACTTTCTGAAGGTAAACTTTAGATTTCTGCAACGAGAACAACTCGAGCAGCGTGGGCAACATTCACCCAGTAGGGCCGAGACCATGAAAAGGCTTTTGGCTCCTGAAATGGCTTGCAATTGGCTTCAACTGGCTTTTTGGCGGAAGGCCTGTCCGAGAGCTCCCCCTTTCGCTGTGAAGCGACACAACACAGGCTTATGGAGAATGCTTTGAAAACATTATGCGTGGGATGTCATTACAGAGCAAAATACATTTTGGTGGCTATGTCTGCAATGTTATTTTTTTTATTATTATTTAATTTGTCCCTTCATTTGAGGTTCCATTTTAATCAAATTTAAATAAAAATAAAGTCTGCATAACCTATCTTGATTCAAACTGACTGTATTGCTTTTGAGCTCATATTAAATAACATGTTCATGGTTGGGGCTTAGGAGATCGAAACCCGCAAGTGCACATGGTTGTCCTTGGGCAGGACACCCACCATTGCCTCCAGTATCTACATTGGTCAATGAATGAAAGTGTGGATTGTGAATAGGTTCGTGGTTCATCGATGTAAAGCAGTGATTCCCAAAGTGTGGTTTGGGACCCCTTGGATCGCAGGACTGAGGTGGGGATGATTTCAAGACAACATTATTTAAATTTATAACATTGAGCCTATTTTTGCTTGGCAGTACATTTTAGTGAAATTGAGTATAAAAGAGCCTTAAGGATGTCCGAATGTCCAGAGAAACACTCAACATTTCCCAATATGCTTCTTTAAACCAACTGATCTCAACATGGATAAATGACACGTTTTAGATATTTTTAAGAGTTTTTTAAATAAACTGTTACACTTGACAGCCGAGTTTGTTCCCGCTATTTCACAAACCTCGCGATCATTACCGCCCAGGCTGTTGCAAATGGCAGTTCTCGCGAGGCTATGTTCAGGCTGGAGAGAGCGTTTTGTATTTTTAATTTGGTTAAATTACGGGATAATACTAAAATACGAGAAGACTGCGGGGGACAGGGGTGTGTGTAGATAGATAGATAGACAGATAGATAGATAGATAGATAGATAGATAGATAGATAGATAGATAGATAGATATGGAGCTACCATCATAATACTTAATTTCTGTTATTAATTGATAACATAGCATTGTTGATAGTGCAGGCCCTTCAAAGCGCAAACACAAACTCCATAAGCCTGTAGTGTCGCTTGGCAGCGAAAGGGGGAGCTCTCGGACTGGCCTTCTGTGAAAAAGCCATTTGAAGCCAATACGCTCTTTTCACGCTGACGTCACGAATCCGCCATTATACTTCCGTGCAGTGTAAACCGACTTCCTGTCCGCGCTACTGTAATGGAATTTTTTATTTATTTTTTTAATATTTTTTTTTTATTGCAATAAGTATACAATGTGTACAGACAGTATGCCAGGGGGTATACAATTATACATTAACAAATGTATTGTATTTTGAACAACTACAGATCGTTTTCACAGCCTTTTGGTTATCCGAACTTTCCAATATCTTAATATAAGAGAGAGTATCACTATGAAAATGTGTAAAGTTGGGTTTCTGCTTGGAATATTTACATTTATGGATATAAAATTTGGACAAAACTATAAGTAAATTAATAACAAAGTAAATGTCTTCATTCTTTTGCTTTCTGAAGAAACAAAAAACAACATTTTCCCATTTTATGGTAAAGTCCTTGTATAGATGTTCAATTATAAAACTGCAGAATCCTTTCCAGAATTTTTTGGAGTAAGAACATGTCCAAAAAAAATGTTGTACTGTCTCTGGATGATCTCCACAAAAAGAACAGTTCACATCAATGTCCCTTTTGAACTTTGTCATAAAAAAATTAACTGGATAATATTTATGGATGATTTTGTACGAAACCTCTTTCACCTTGTTTGTTATCAGAAATTTGTTGGGAAGTGACCATACCTTTTTCCATAAAATATCTCCTACAAATTGGGCCCAATATGATACAACATGGGGAGTAGATACAAGCTCTTTCTGAAATAAAGCACAAATATTCTTATTACAGTTTTTGTGATGTGTAAAACATATTTTCCTATTTGAGAATTTAGTGCATTGGGGAGAGAAACAGGTACTTGTATAGGCAAATACACACTTCTATACAGCGTGATGACTCCAGCAGGGATTGCATCGAAAAGTATAGCGTATTGTTTAGGCGTAACTGGAAATTGATAAGTGGTTAAGAATTCTGAGTAAGACATCAGTTGCCCACTGCTGTTAAAAAGTTGAGTTACCAAGACAATCTGTTTCTCTATCCAATTATTAAAGTATAACGATTTATTTTTGTATAGAATGTTTTCATTGTTCCAAATTATATATTTATGGGGTGAGAAGTTATGTTTATATATTAAGGTCCATGCTAATAATACTTGTTTGTAGAATAATGAGAGTTTTTCTGGGAGTTTATCTACATTATAATTACAACCTAAAACAAAATTAAGGCCACCAAATCTAGAAAAAATGTGATGTGGAATGAAATTCCATATTGAAATAGGATTTTTAAGAAAATGTTTGGCCCAATTAATTTTAAAGGTATTGTTTACTGTAGTGAAGTCTAAAACATTAAGCCCTCCATTTTCATAACTATTCATTACAACACTTTTCCTGATATAGTGTGTTCGATTCTTCCATAGAAATTTAAAGAGCATTTGGTCCTTACAAGTTTTATTGTCTACATGGAGGGAGAGAGCAGCGTAAGTCAACCGGGATAGACCTTCTGCTTTAGAAAGTAAAACTCTCCCTCTAAGAGTTAAGTCTCTTTGTAACCACTGATTCAGTTTAGTTTGTGTTTTCTTGATCATTGGGGTAAAATTTGTTGAAGTTCGAAGTTTTGGGTCTTTACAAATGACTAAACCTAAATAAGTAATTTTTTCTACGACACTTATATTACATATACTTAAATCATTACAACCTTTTATTGGTAGCAATTTGCATTTGTTTAAATTTAGAGTCAATCCAGAAGCCTTTGAAAAGCCATTAACGATTTCTAGAGCAATAGGCACCTGACTGGCATTTTTCAGAAAAATTGTGGTATCATCAGCCAGTTGGCTTATGAAAATTTCTCTGCCAGCAACCGTTATTCCTCTCATATCACTATCATGAATATAAGATGCTAAAATTTGGGTACAGAGCAAGAACAGATATGGGCTTATCGGGCATCCCTGACGGATACCGCGTTTAAGATTGAATCTTGATGTTGTGCCATTTTTCATTCTTATGGAGCAATTTGCATTTGTGTAAAGCGCCTTTATGGCATTACAGAACACATCACCAAAGCCAAATTTTTTTAGCGATAGAAAAATGAATTCATGTTCGATTGAATCGAAAGCTTTATAAAAGTCGAGGAAGAGGATAAGAGATTCATCTAAAACCAGCTCAGAGTAGTCTAGAATATCTAGCACAAGTCTTATATTATTAGATATATGTCGGTTCTTCATAAAACCAGATTGTGTTTCATCAATGACTGTGTCTAAAACATCTTTGATTCTTCTGGCAAGCACAAGAGCCTGTAATGGAATGAGATTGTGCTTTTCAATCTGAAGTGTCATATCTTAAAGAAATTCACCGTGGACATCAAGTGGAAGGTATGTTATCATTAACAACATGTTGTACATTGTGTAGGGAGTAGAAATATCACCCAAGGATAACCGTGTGATTATAGAGAAGTGATTTTTCCAGAAGCTTGTGGCAAGTTGTAATGCTAACACATGCTAACACATGCTGATTTGGGAAGGTTTCTTCTGGTGGATTTGCTCACATTATTAATCATTGACAACATGTTATACATTGTGTAGGGAGTAGAAATATCACCCAAGGATAACCGTGTGATTATAGAGAAGTGATTTTTCCAGAAGCTTGTGGCAAGTTGTAATGCTAACACATCCTAACAAATGCTGATTTGGGAAGGTTTCTTCTGGTGGATTTGCTCACATTATTAATCATTGACAACATGTTGTACATTGTGTAGGGAGTAGAAATATCACCCAAGGATAACTGTGTTATTATAGAGAAGGGACTTTTTCCAGAAGCTTGTAGCCAGTTGTAATGCTAACACATGCTGATTTGGGAAGGTTTCTTCTGGTGTAGTTGCTCACATTATTAATTAATCTGTATAAACTATTGTTTGGGTTCCGAGTTATAGCTCTGTAGATAGTCCTGCAATCGGTTAACTTCAAAATGTAGGCTATCGTAGCTCCAAATATTAATGCAACATTAGCAATATGCTAACAGTGAGAACCTTGACTATAGAGCTCCGGACCCCACGTGACTTCCGGTTTTCGGGTCACCATTTTGGCAGTAAAATGAGCAGCGCCAGCACCGAAGCTTTCAAACCATCGGAGTACTCATCTCACTTTAATTCCCATGACATTGAGCTTTATATAAAAAAATTAAATAGGTTAAATATTACCGACCCATACAATGCCCCCGGGGTGCTTTTCAAAAGTATCTCGGCTGAAGAGGACGTCCCAGATCTGCAGTATCCGGATATATATAACTACCTGATAAACTTCCCATCGTCCTACACGGGTGACTCTCTAAAAGCCTACAAAAGCCTGGAGGGTTTTAAATGGACTCAGTCTGGCTTTGTAACGAACATCCAGCTGTGGAATCTTCAAGCAAAACAATGCTTTATCATCACTGGAAGGGTAAGTGTCCCAGTTTAATAGGTAGTGTAACGTTAGCATGGTTAGTATGGGTCCGTGTTGTTTGTTTATGTTAGCTTGGCTAGCTACTGCGGTGCGTCTGGCTATCTGTAGTAAGTTTGTATCTTTAATGTACACAACTAAGTTAGCTAACATTTTTTATTTCATGTATAGGTTAATCATTACCAAAGGCTTAATGACCCTCAGCTAAAGCCATGGATGGTGGTGAGGAATGATGGGGTTGTCTTAGGAGCCCATTGCAATTGCACAGCTGGACTTGGTGAGAGCTGCTCCCATGTGTCAGCTGTGTTGTTCAGCATATGGCAGCATAACAATGGAACAAAAGAAGAGATAGCTGTAACATCTAAGAAGTGCAAGTGGGCCACCCCAAGTGAGGACTCTTTAAAGAAAGTGGAGTATCAGCAGGGCAAGGACATCATTTTTAACAACTCTCAACAATATAAAAAAGGAAAATCTTCAAAAGGTCATTCTGCCCCCCCAGCTTTCCCACCTCTGACCGCTGCTGAGCAAGCCCAACCTCTCACAATGCCGCACACAAGATGGGCAGATCATCAAACCAGTAGTCCTGTCTATTGTCAAAGAGTACTCAGCATCTTATGTTCCAAAGGCTGTCATGCTGGATCTACCAGAACCCCTCACCAACCTGTATAAGAAGCAGGCAAGAGACCTCAACCTGGCAGAGTTACAAGATCGAGCGGAAGCACTATTTGAAGACATAACTGTAACCAAAGAACAGGTATAGAACATTGTATTTTGTTTAAAATAACAGGAGCTAATAACCAAAATCTAAAATCTAAAATGTACTGCATGTGTACCGTATATGCCAACTTAAAATGTTCTGTGTAACAGTTTGAATCGTCTTGTTTTCAGAGTGATATTGTAGAGGAGGAGACCCGAGCTCAGTCCAAGTCCAAAATCTGGTTTGAGCAAAGAAGTGGTAGGGTAACAGGATCTACCTTCAGAGCAGCCACAAAGACAGACGTCAGAAAGCCTGCAGTGTCTCTGATAAGACAGATATTCTACCCAAAGTCCCATAGTTTCACCAGTGAGGCTACCAGGTATTCATGAGCATAGAAGGGTTAGGGTAAAATAGGGCATGCAGTGTGTAAAATTGTCTTTTCCGGATGGTGTACAATCAAGTGAATGCGATGTATGTAGAACAGGGAGGGTAAATCCAGGAAGTACTATTCTATAAAAGCTTGTAAAACCAAGTAGTATCCTTTTGAAAGAGCAGGGAGGTACCAATGTGGGGTGGCATTACTATTGTCCAAAACTAATGTTATTTTTGTTTCTTCAGATGGGGATGTCAGCATGAGGAATTGGCAAGAAAATACTATGAAATGCAGCATCGCCTCTCACACACAGATGTCATAGTAGGATCAGCTGGATTCAGGATTTCACCCCTGCACCCATTTATTGGGGCCTCACCTGATGGATATGTTTCCTGCAGCTGCTGTGGTTCCGGTGTGATAGAAATTAAGTGCCCATTTTCTGTAAAGGACCTTTCTGTTAATGAGGCAGCAAATTCTGTTGCACACTTTTGCCTTGAGAAGGATGCGCAAGGAAAAATTAGACTGAAGCGGGACCATGCATACTACTATCAAGTGCAGATGCAGCTATTTGTTACTGAGAAACCATATTGTGATTTCATTCTGTGGACTGAAAGGGAAAGTACTTCACCTTTTGTTGAACGTGTCAAACCTGATGTTGCATTCTTTGACAAAGAATTGGAATGTGCTCGTGACTTCTTTAAAAAATGTATAATTCCAGAGCTGCTAGCCAAGTATTTTTCTGCACCAAAACCAGCAGCAGCATTTGCTGATCATAGTCAACAACAGTGGTGCTACTGCCGTGAGCCAGAAGCAGGGAATATGTTGGTCTGTGCATCAGGTTTTTGTTCAGTTAAAAAGTTTCACCAAACCTGCCTTCGCATAAAGAGGGTCCCAAAACAGTGGTTATGTCCCAGCTGCCGAAAAGTAATAAATGCGCAAAAAAGAAAAAGAAAACACCTTAGTGAGTGGACTGTGAAATGAGTTAATAGTTGTAGCTGATACTGTATATCTTATTTATGAATAAACAGTTGTTAAACCAATAATCTCTTCCCATCATTACTAATGAGTATCTGTAGCAATCAGGAATATGAAACATGGGTAGGTCATTCATATCAAACACACAAGAACAAATATCTGTGATCAAAATTATTTAAAGTAATGTCACAACAAGCAAGAAGTGAGTCACAAAGGTTTATTTGCTGGTTGAGCACATCTGTAGCCAGTCACATCAGTTCAATTTACTGTACATCCCTATCACTGGAAGGGCACCACAGATTCAGACACATTTGTAAGTGCACAACATACGCTCACAATCTTGTCAAGGTAGGTCACATCATTTTCTCTGTCTATGTCCGTGAAACTTATGGGGACAGTGCTTTGCAAGACTGTGTATTTTTGACGGAGAACTCCTATTACTCTTTCAATATGTATCCTAAGAGAGGCTAGACATCTGGTGTTCTCCAAGTCAACAGGATCTAACTGCTTCTTTCCACGGGTGAATGCTGGAATCTTTAATTCAGCTTGGCATTTCTGAATGGACTCTTTAACCAGGAAACCTCGGTCCGCTAAAACTACGTCCCCTGGGAGCAAATTAGATAAAAAGTTACTTTGTTCTGTGATGAACTTATCACTTGTCCGACCTCCCCATCCAGTGGAAATGAAACAAATGGAACCTTGAGGGCAAATTGCAATTAAATATTTCATTGTGTGGTGTGATTTGTAAGATGAGTAACACTGAGCACTGGCTAGCAATCTACTGGGTTTCTCTTGAAATATTTCAAAACAATCTATAATGCAAACTGTCTTTTCAAAGCTACTGTTTCGAAATGCATATGGAAGAGATGTTCTTAAGTATTCTCTGTCAGGCCACAACACTAGACTTGGCACCAGTCTACAATGCATCACACTAATACAGTGTTTGAAGAGCTTTGAAACAGTGGTTGAGTCAATGCCAAAATAAAAAGCCAAAAATTCAAAGGACAAGTTCATTCTAAGCTTCATTAAAGTTAACATGTACTGCTGAAAACATGTTAAACCAGATTTAAGTTTGAGAAAAGGAGCCACAATATGAAAAATTGTCATGAGAATTGAATATGTTGATAAACCAGTAAGAGAATTAACCCTTTTATCATTGTTATGCAAGCTCATCTCATTCAGTGTAGTCCTATTCATTTTTTCCTTCAACAACATATTTTCAGTCCTCAGAGCTTGGCATTCTTGTTCAAGAGATTGGACGCTTTTACCACAGGTTTCAGTGCTGCATGTTGGAGTTACTGGATCATCGTCATGGAGAACAGGCTGGACATCATTTCCAGGTTCTTCATGGGTAGATTCCATCAAAGGGTCTGTGGTGGGAGTTTGGTCTGCAGTAGGATCCTTGTTGCCGTCTTGGGGACAATCTGTTGATGCTCTGGTGAAAACACAAAAGTAGTATATTAAGAGTATATGTATACACTACTGATGACAGTTTGTCATTTTTTTGTCAATCACTCTCTGTTTTCTGCAGTATATAGTAGCTTTCATGAGTAAGCAAGTACATTTTATTTGTAAAGCACATTTACATCCAAAGTTGTTTATAGTTAGTATATAATAAAAATAAAATACATAAATAAAACAATGTAATAAAATAAATAGAAAGACAATGACAGTGACAATCACATGCATAGTCAGTGGCTACCAAATTCAAGAGGTGTGTGATGATTTCAAACCAGCCACAGATGCTCTGGGTTTTAACTCATTGGGTGTTATTAAACCTACAATGAATTGTGCGCAAACTTTTTGATTTATAATTTTAACAAAAAGTGCGGTTGAACAGGTTAATATATCTTTAATATATGCACCTGGGAGGGATGGCCTTCGCAGATAGCTTTGTCTGCTCCATCTTCTGTAGCTTTGCTTTCTGTCGTCTGTTGAAAACCTCCAGTCTCATTTTTCTTTTCCTCTTCTCTGGAGATGGAACGTAGTTGAAAATAGTTGGAACGAAGTCCGGACTCAAGGGATTATCACTCTTTCTCCCTACAAAATAAATGCAAACATTTCAGTATCGAACTGGGTTGTGTTTACTAGCTTACAAAACATGACATTGTTAGCCCCACAAATTGCATGCTATAATTCGACTAGCCATGTAGTATTAAACTGATCAGAAACCACAATTAGAGCCATTAAATAATGAAGATAGTTATGGTAGTAAGTTTTGTATTCGGTAACTGACCTGATATGAAGTGATCGCTGCACAAGCGGAATCCAACGGCTGGGGGGTCCCATCTTTCAGTCTTGTTTTGCGTGCTCCTGGCTCTTTTAATGGCGCTGATCCACTTAGCTCGCCTCTCCGCATCTTTAGGAATGCGGTAAAACGACGTACCTTTCTTTTTCCCTCGTTTATTTGTGCAACCTGGTGCACAACAGTTATCGACCATATTTAGCCTCCTTCACCACAAGTCTGCCGAATGCTGCCAAAATGGCGGTTCCCACTGTTTCCTGTCCCGTAACAACGTCATCTCCCGGAACTCTATAGGTGTTATTGACATGCTGTCACGTCTGAGGCTTTAGTGGGCAACACAAATGTATTTTATAGATAATAGTTCTACGGTGGGTCAATAACAATTTTCACAGAGCATTGCTTCCCTTGCATTGTAAAAGAGCTGTGATTTTAAACTGTTCAGTACATGTTTTATATACGCTTAAAATTACATCTTAAAGAATAAAGACTATGCACTGTTTTTTTTTTCAAATTATTGCTCCTCATATCCCTCTAAAAAGGTTGATTAAAATTAAAGTCTAATGTGCTAATTTAAAATGTTCACTCTTTTCTTGTAGGATGGCCCAGTCATCACACAACGATTTTACAGTCCCTGCTTAACTTACCTCAAAGGCCCATCAGCAGGCACTCCAGCAGGTGGCAAAAACTGCGGGGAAAATTATTGGGACTACTTTTCCATAGAGCTGTACCATCTACAACATCCACTGTCTGAAGGTAGTGCACAACATCCTGCGGGACCAGCATCACCCGGCTCATCACCTGTTCCACCCACTACTCTCGAGAAGAAGGCTGCATAATGATGTCCCCTTCACCTCACTCCCCTCCTTCCTGGGACAGTAAACCATACCCAACTCTGCTATAACTAAAGTGAGCTGGACTTTGCATGGCTGTATTAATTACATCTATATCCAACTCTGACCATATCCTGTGTTTTGATGGACTTTTTGATCTGTTTGTCTGTTACTGTATTTATGCCTGGAACGACAATAAACTTTTGATGTGGCCGGTTTACACAGTGGGTATTTATTAATGGGATCTGCACACTTACAGTATTATGCACTTTTACCACATACCATGTAATGTTCTAATGCCCAAACGAAATTTCGTTTTTTAAATGAGAGAGTGTTGAGTGATTTGAGGACATACATAGTATTTGAGTTAGATTAATTTACTAAAAGATCAAAAATGGAAAGGGTTTTAAATTCTAAATGAAAAGAAATGATTAATTCATTGCTTTAACTATAACAAATTTCATGTTTTGTAAATTCATTTCAAAAAGACTTACTTATGCAAGAGCAAGTGGGATTAGCATTACACTGTTCATTCCAGTTGATCATGAGTAGTGTATTGTCTAACATTTTTCCCATCAGTTTCAAATATAGTGCAGAGTGAGGCAACTGTCGGGAAGATGCCATAGACCCATGAAAAAAAATTAAAGCACATCTTCAGGTTCTATTTCAGCAATCGTAACATGGATAGATCCAAGTCTCAATCATTCCTGGAGTTACTGTGTAGCAGACAGACAGAAATTGTTAGTTGCAGGCCTTTATTGTGAATGACTCTCTGCATATATGTATGTTTGAAGCTCCACTAAATGATGTTGATTTTCTGTAGAAAGTTTTATTTTTGTCGTCCATCCATCCATTTTCTTCCGCTTTATCCGGGGCCAGGTTGCGGAGGCAGCAGTCTCAGCAGAGATGCCCAGACTTCCCGATCCATGCACACCTCCTCCAGCTGTTCTTTTTGTCGTATTTGTGGATTTTTTTTACCACCATTTCTGCAGTAGCCTCTTGTGCAGTTCCCTAAAATGACAGATACTTATTACTTGACAGTAGAGCCACTAATAAGAACTATAGGCAAAAACTTTACCTGCGTGCTTGGCCGTGTACTGGTACAGGATAAAGGAACAGGCACACTTTAAAAGCCCATGGTCCTATTGACAATGAAAAAGGCAAAGGAAAAAGGCTTCAAACCGTGTTTCCAAAATGAACCTTCAGGTTTCATGAACCATGAGATTATGTGACCGATGCCTCGGTGAATGGAAATGCTTTCACATACAATATTTCAACTGAGGCATTCGAATATAACAAAAATAAGTTACTTTGTTAATTGTAATACATTCAAATCTTCAATCATTCAAATTAGGCTTTAGGTTTTAATAATTTGTTGACACAATGGCTGTGAAGCCCCATTCGTTCATGAGGCTTCATATTGCAATCATTACCTGTAGTGTGCTGATTGGTGAAGTACTAAGGGCCTTCCCCGCAGGACTTTTCCTGCACAGTAACCGGGACATCATTTAAGTTGAAGGTTATCTGTTGAAAAAAATAAAAGTTAAGTATATTTGTACAGAACGTCAACTTTATTTAGGTAGCGTCAAACAAGCGTTTATTATACACAGTCATTCAATGCAATCCGTGTCTGCTACAGAGCGACTTCAACAAAGATGAATGAGACTTAGATCTCTATCCATAATGTTACAAAATTGCTGAAATATTACCTGAAGATGATGTGCCAAACTAATGGGATAAATGTTAGAAGTCTTGTGATGACTGGGCCATCCTACAAAAAAGAAAGCCCAAAGTGAACATTTTTACTTGAAATTTCCGCAACCTTTAGGAGGGATATAAGGAGCAATATCACAATAATTTTAAATAAAACAGTGCGTAGTCTTTACTCTTTAAGATGTCAATTTTAAGCGTAGCCTATATAACATATGTACAGAACAGTTACACATACAATGTATAATTAATAACAAGCAAATGTATAACTGTTGTAGCAGGATCGTTGTTTATTTCCTTGATTTTTGCAATGTTTTGGTGAATGGTGGGCAAACAGCGGATTTTTCCAGTCATGAAGAGCTGTTTAATTAAATCACAGATCTTTTACAGCGCAAGGGAAGCAATGCTCTGTTTGTGAAAATTGTTTTGACCCACCGTAGAACTATTATTATCTATAAAATACATTTGTGTTGCCCACTAAAGCCTCAGACGTGACACCTATAGTCAAGTTTCTCACTGTTAGCATATTGCTAATATTGCATTAACATTTGGAGCTAATATTTTGAAGTTAACAGATTGCAGCACTATCTACAGATCTATAACTCAGAACCCAAACAATAGTTTACACAGATTAATTAATAATGTGAGCAACTACACCAGAAGAAACCTTCCCAAATCAGCATGTGTTAGCATGTGTTAGCATTACAACTTGCTACAAGCTTCTAGGAAAAAGTCACTTCTCTATAATCACACGGTTATTCTTGGGAGATATGTCTACTCCCTACACAATGTACAACATGTTGTCAATGATAACATACCTTCCACTTGATGTCCACGGTGAATTTCTTTAAGATATGACACTTCCGATTGAAAAGCATGATCTCATTCCATTACAGTAGCGCGGACAGGAAGTCAGTTTACACTGCACGGAAGGCGGAAGGCGGATTCGTGACGTTGCGTGAAAAGAGCGTCATACGCGTCAAGCCATTTCAGGAGCCAAAAGCCTATTTTCGAGCTCGCCCTCTCTTTCAGTGACATCACTGCCCACTAATGTTACAAGAATCACATGTTCGACTGATACTACTTTGAACTGAACATTCATTTCCACTTAGCGTTTCAGATTCAGATTTTTTACATTTACATTATATTTTAGCTTCTTCAAACCTGCCAATGAAATGATATTAGGTCTCATTTCTGCTAACTTTTTCATGATCAAATATCTATATGGCTGTAAAATTTGACTTTTCTAAATAAACATGGAACTGAAATAGTTTGGTGTGTGTTGCTCACGGGGCTGCTCTCTGGTGTAACACGTGCGTCTGCATCGATGCTTTTAAGCCACTTCTCCTGCTGCGTGGTCTGTTAAGGACAGACCTTTCCTTCAAGGGAACGCGCATTTCAAGTGTTAGTGCGTAGGAAAAGGAAGGAGGACGCGGTTTCAGAAAAGGCACAACTAACCCCTCTGCCACAGTTCCACAATCATCCATTATCATCCACATTACTAGACTTTATTTTTTAACTAATAATCTACTCATATGGGCCCCAAAACTGTACATACAACGTAATAAAAAAAAACTAATTGGAATATGAAGTATATACCGCCAGCATACAATGAACTAGTTGTAAATTAAACTTAACGTTACTTTTTAATTTCAGGTCTGACCGGCTGACGTCAAGGATTCAAGATGAATTTCCTCATTTTCCTCATCTGAGAAATAATAGTGAACTTGTGTCGCTGAAACACTTTGAACAAGGACTGAGTTACACTCTACATCAGAAAGAGAGTCTTTACAGGACTCCAACTACAAGAACTTTTAGCCTCCTTGCCTGGATAGAGGGTGCGTTAGAACAGTGGTTCCCAACCTGGGGGGCGGGCCTTCCCACCGGGGGCTCCTGGGACGGCAGGGGGCCCAGAGCTTTGTCTGGTCAGAGGGTCAGGCCATAAATTTGCACAAATGAAATGGTTAAAAATCACAACGGCGAACGGAGTACAGTGCTTAAAACAATCCAATTTCAGAAAATGTGTTATAGGTAAATATTATCATGTTTTGATTTTTTTTTTTTATTGGACTGACTACAGCATGCGCAGGAGGGGATTCAAGAGAAAAGGTTGGGAACCACTGCATTAGAACGTCTTACATTGAATGAATTACAAGATCTAACAGGCAAGACTGAAGTCAAGCTTTCGTCCATATGTCAAGATACACTTGATCTGCTTCTGATGCTTATAAACCCCAAAATCACAAAAAATAAAAGAATGTTTGAAACTTATCTGGAGCAATTTGTTATTTATGTTCATAAAATCTAATCTGAAAATGTTATATGTGGAAATAGTAAGTCCCATAGTGTGCTTGTTTCAATAGGACGCATATTTCAATTTCAGGCATATTCTCAAGTTATTTCTTAAAAACTAGCACTCATATCCACCTTCTTTTTCCACATATTGGATATTTTTAGTATCGTCTTTATTACTGTAAAATGAATCCTCCTTGAAGAGACTGTGTGATGGGTGTGTAGGGTCCCTGGTGATTCTGACGGCTTTGCGGGTGAGACGGGTGGAGTACATGTCCTTAATGTTTAATTCAGTAATACGAATAAGAAATACCAATTAAAGAGAAAAATCTGAACGTTCACAATTTCATGTTTGTATCACGTTTTTAACCTCTTAACCCCCACCTGAACCGAGCACATTACCTCCAGTTTGGCTTTACACAAATCTGAAGGCTTCTTGAAAAAAACGTCCAAATAGCAGCAAAAATGTGACTTAATAGTTACAAATGCATTAAAAAAGCAATTCAAAAGCAATAAAAAATAAAAAATGTGCCAAAAAACCTGGCAATAAAGATTTTAAAAAGCATTTTATTTTTACAACAATACTTTTATACCAGTAACTCATTTGGACAGACACTTTACCTCCACTTGAGTAATGATACTAAAAATAAAAAACAATATTGTTTAAATATGAACATCTCCATTTCCTCTTTAGTTCCTCTGACTTGACAACTGAGAGAAATCGAAAGTTCTTGCAGTTCTTCGCTGAGTCTTTCAGAGGCGCTGTCTCCTCCGAGAGAAGGAGGAATCCCAGGATCGTAATGAAAACACCAGCCCTGCATTTTACAACCGCTCGTCACCGCTGAAACATTCTGACACAGCGTTTTATTTAAGGAAGAGGTTTGTGTAAGCCAAGACTTCAAACATTCTAGAAAGGTTGTCATCTGTACTGGGTCGTTTTGATTTAAAGGCCTGGTTACGTCTAGAAATTACAGAGCCCCTAAAGTTCCCTAAAGGGACAAAAAATGATGCTGAATGATTTTTTGTATTTATTTTTTTTGCACGACACACAACATGCATCAGAACAAGAGCGCTGACATTGCATGGTTGGACCTAGCTCAGTGAAGGCAGAACAGCTCACGATATATATAGGCCCGACCTATATATATCGGCGGCCAATATTACAGTATTTTCGATATCGGGCCGATATCTCCGGAGCCGGAAGTGATAGAGACTTCCCGTTTTTTTGCACTGGAAAGAGCTCAGTCAGAGCTAGGGCTTCCAAGGCCTCATGGTAGCGGAGAAACATCGCGGTGAAAAATCGGTGTATATTATCGGCCGACATATATCAGCACCGATATTAGGGTATTTTCGATATTGGGCCGATATCGGCCGATATCTCGCCCTCCCGCAAATTCCTAGGCCTCAGGGGAGCGGAGGAACATCACAGTGAAAATCAGTCACAAGTTTGTGTACCTATTATATTTATTTTATGTTGTAGACTTTTGCAAATTGCAATAGCGCCCCCTCTAGGTGCAGAATAAAAAATGCATGATGAGTCAAAAAATTAGTTTCTTGGAAATTGATGAAATTCGTCACAAAAATAGTTGATGGCATCCCGATCAAGAAAGCCAATGGGATCCATACCGTATTTTGTACGGTGTTGCCATGGGGATGACCGGGCCCCCCATGTTATTCTAATGTGAAGGACACATAGATCTCACATTATAAATAATTAGTGTGCGTTAGCGCCCTCTGTCAGGAGCTTGTGGACAGTGATCATTGAAGTACGGTAGCGCCCTCTGCAGGTTGAAGCCATTATTCTCATGGAGAGGCTAACAATGTAGTTTTGATGTTTAATGACAAAGATTAATGGCACATCAGGGCAATAAAATGCAGTGTGGCCACGCTAGCGCCCTCGGTAGGATTATGGCGCAGCAATGGAGGCCCACGAGGGCCGTTCGATGCCCCTTGCAGCTTTAATTTTTAAATGATTCCTCTATACCCCTCGAATATCGAAAATACTGCAACATTAGCCGCCGATATATATGTCGGGCCCTAGATGAAAGTATAACATCGTGAGCTGTTCTGCCTTCACTGGGCTAGGTCCAGCCATGCAATGTCAGTGCTCTTGTTCTGACGCATGTTGTGTGTCGTACAAAAAAACAAAAACAAAATTTAAGCATACAACTTTTTTCTTTTTTTTTCCCCCCTTTAGGGAACTTTAGGGGCTCTGTAAGAAATAGAGCTGAAATGAGGAAATCATGTCAGATGAGGCAGAAAAACACAAATAAGTCCTGATGACAACATTACAATGCCGGTACTTTAACGATACCTAGACTAAAGTATTTGACATCTGGAATCAGAAAACAGATCAATAATGTGTGGAAGATCTGCACATTTACAATATTGGGGTCATCGCCAATGTCAAGAAATGTGTGAATAATGGGGAATAATTTGGGGGAAAACTGGGAGAAATTGTGGCAAAAATAAGGAAAAAATTTGTAAAATAATAAAACATACACACACAAAAAAATGGGGAATGAACTGAGGGAAATATATTACTGACAAGAAAAAGGTGGCAAAAATCTGTAAAAATTAGAAATAGGGAAAATATTAGTAATTTAAAAAACATTGGCAAAAAATTGTGGAATATAAATTGGAAAAATGAGAAATGGTGGCATAAATAAACAAACACTGGGCAAAAAGAAATTGGAAAAAAATATGAGACAATACTGTTATCGTTTAACCGTACCCAGCCCTATTAATCACACACAAAAACAAGATTATTATGTAAACGTTTATTTAAATAAAAACATAAAAAGCTCAAACAAATAAAACCTAAATAGTGTAATAGGCTACAGACAACTTCATTTTTTCCAACTCGCGTGGATCTAACAAAGTCGGCATGAGCAGTTTATAAAAAATAGATATCTACAATGTAACATAATGGGCGCACAGTATGGAGCGGTCTGTACATATTTCCCACTGTATATTAAAAAAAAAATAAAAAAAACACTGATGCCCACATGGTCTAAGCTATGGAGAATACATGAGGGAAATGTTATAAAAGAACTGAAAACAGGAGTGTATAGCAAAGTGTGGAAGGAAGCGGCTTTAAACCACGGAGAAAGGGAAAAAAAATAAAACCATTAAAGTCAAATGTGTAGTCAGTTTTGTGCGTCCAGGAGAATACGTCATTTATTTTTATATAAAAAGAAGTTCAAGTTCATCGTAAAAAAAAAAAACGTATAACTGATTGAGAGTTGTTGTCCGTACCAGGTCTTAAACACTTAAAGCAGTACCAAGTAACTCGTGCATCCTAGCGGCCACAAGCGCCACTGCAGGTGTTTTTTTACTCATTGTCTGTGAGAGTAAATACTACGCTGACAGAAAAGAAAAAGGGAGAGAGGGATATTGTACATCCAATTACACAATGGAGATATTTATTTTTCACTCAAACATGGCTGTAAATATTGTAAGTGGCGCTAGCCCACAGTTAGGTTTGCCCGTTAGCTTGTCTTCGTGATTCCATTAGTGTGTATTGTGCCTCCGACCCGGAGGCAGTCAAGTTGCAATTGTGGTTTTCTGGCCAGAGACACCAGGGGGAGATGAAAGACCCCCAAATCATTCCATTAACACTTGTATTACCCCCAGAGGGACTACGGAAATGATTTATTAAGGCAAACAAGTTACTCAGTACTGCTTTAAGTCACTGTGAAATTCTAGGTTTTCCATTTCTGAAATTTTTTAACCCAAAGAGAATTATTTTTGTATGATTTTATCATAAAATATCAAGAGGTCTAAAAACGTTCTGACGTCACTGTTATTGTAACAAGCATAACTGCTCTACAATAATTCTGAAGCTATTTCCCGTTTGGTAGGGCTGCGCAATACATTATCAAAATAGCATTATCGGAAATATCCTAATCACAAGAAGCCACAGTGTAGCGCTAAATGACTTGTGCTCCTCCATCAGAATGAGATTTACACTTTTTTTTGGCCAACACAGATGAAATGAAAACATCAGCAAAAGTTCAGTTTTAGTCATGATTTTTCTAATTTAGTGTTTTAACCTTGTTTTGGTCCCGATTTGTATTATTTAACCTTTTACCCCTCGCATTAACCGCCAAGCACATTTTCTCCAGTTTGGCTTTACCCAAATTTAAAAGCTTCTTGGAAAAAAGAAAACATCAAAATGGCGAAAAAACGAGACTTAACTGAGGATGAAAACGCAGCTGAACTGTAGAATCTTGTTCGGTTAAAGGGATATTTCAGGATTTTTAACACACACATTTATATGGTTAGTCTGGTGTTATAAGTGATTTACCTCAGGTGCACTGTGGAGTGGGTCAGACTGTTTTTAATGCAGGCTAACTGTTACCATAGAAATGCTTTAGCCTTGCCCTAGCCTAGCGCCACTAGACTCTTCAAACATAAGGACTGCATTAATTAAAAAAATGTATATCTCCAGAAATCCACAACACTCTGGATAACTAGGAAACGAGGCCCTATGTCAAAAATTCTGAAATATCCCTTTAAGGGGTTAAGTCGTTTTGACATAAATGAATGAAAAAAAACAACAAAAACATATTGCTTTTGAAACAAATTTCCCTATTATGACGTTATCGCGATAGCCAAGACAGTTATTGCACAGAAACAAAACAAAATATCATATAGCGGCCCTTACAGTAGAGTAAAATTCCATATAATTTGGCAGAACATTTCACACTCGACAATCAGAGGCATGTGTGTACCGATTTCAAATCCAACTGTTCAACGCAGAGTTTTCTCAATGAAATGAACGGACTTGATAAGATAGGCTTCAGTCTGGAACGTTTAAACTTTAGTTGGTCGTGAGAAAATATGCGGAGCCGACTGTAGGCAGCAGTTTGTTCAGCGCGGGGGGGTGGGACGTCGCAGAGTGGGGAGGCGGTGGCTCTACTCCTGCGCCTCTTTGCCCGTCATCTTGTAGATCTCAGTGGGACCGTCCACATGGGTGATGGTGGTGGTCAGCTGGATGTCCTCGCCGCTGTTGGCTCCGGCATCTCCTAAAAACACACATGCGCGCAAACCCCACATTAGTACTGTCGAAATCTCCACATCACAAATCACTTCAGAGATCTTCTGACTGCGACACGCAAACAAAGCCTAAAAACAACCACCATAGTCATGATTTTTCTAATTTAGTTCTATTCTAGACTGGTTCTAGTCCTGATTTTTATAACCTCTTAACCCCCACCTGAACTGAGCACGCTTTCTCCAGTTTGGCTTTACCCAAATCTAAAAGCTTCTTGAAAAATATAATTGAAAGCAGTACTAAGTAACTTGTTTACCTTAATAAATCCTTTCATAGTCCCTCTGGGGGTAATACAAGTGTTAATGGGATGATTGGGGGGGGTCTTTCATCTCCCCCCGGTGTCTCTGGGCAGAAAACCACAATTGCAACTTGCCTGCCACCGTGTAGGAGTCACCAATACACACTAATGGAATCACGAAGAAGAAGCTAACAGGCTAACGGACAAAGCTAACTGCGGGCTAGCGTCACTTAAACAGTATTTACAGCCAAGTTTGAGTGAAAAAAAGTATCTCCATTGTGTAATTGGATGTACAATATCCCTCTATCCCTTTGTGTTTTCTGTCAGCGTAGTATTTACTCTCACGGACAATTAATGAGTGAAAAAAAACGCAACATGCTACGACACCTGCAGTGGCGCTTATGGCCTCTAGCTTTAAATAGCTATGAAAAGGAGGATGAAAAACGTGACAAAAAAGTGATTTAAAAAAAAAAGGTAGCAAACGAGCAACAAAAAGGTGCCGGAAAAGCAACAAAGACACAATGAAAAAAGCGACAAAAACACGATTAAAGAGTGATGGAAAACCAACACACACAAAAAAGCCACAAAAGAGTGACAGAAAATGTGACAAAACTGATAAAAAACATGACCAAAAAGCATCAAAAAAGCAACGCAGAGCAAAATACGACAAAAACTACAAAAACGCAACAAAAAGTGATAAAAAGGAGACAAAAACGCTTAATAAATGTGATTAAAATATAAAAAGCAGCGACAATGCGACAAAAAAGATACGATCAGTTTTGTGAGTAAAACAAAACTGCAGGATTTTCGGGGCTAACTTTAAAGGTACATTATGTAACAACAACAAAAAGTTGATAGTGTGTATTTGAGCTTTTAGTGACCCAGTGGCTGTACGAGTGGTCAGCTTGGCGCCTTTATTTTCCATCATGGTGGCCTCGGCGGACGAACTAGGAACAATTGTTGTTTTTTAGGGTTTCTGGGTGGACCATATGCATAACGTGGAGATAGTTCCATCAGCAGAGAAAACCTACCAGAACCCCTTTTTTCCTCAGGATAAAAAGTTACATGATGCATCTTTAATAGAATGTAGTGTGATGAAATTGTTTAGTAAAGTATCATAATGAACAGAGCCAGGTTCAAATGTACGGGTTCATATGAATTTCAGATATCTGATTTAACTTAAACCGAGCACATTTTCTCCAGTTCAGTTTTACCTAAATAGAAAAGCTTCTTAAAGACAATAGGCCAGTTCCTCATTTGAACGCCAAGACCCGCAAAACTGATCTAAACAAACTTTTTCCTCACGTTGATGCCGTGGTCACATTTTTGTTGCTTTATTTTATGTTTTTGTTGTGTTTTCATCTCGTTTTTGTCGCCATTTTGATGCTTTTTTCAAGAAGCTTCTACTGTATTTGTGTAATACAATGAGAAAACTGCCATTGAATTTCCCAAAAAACTATATCAAGAAAACCTGATTCTGTGATGATAAAATGTGCTATTTCTTTGCATGTGAAAGCACATGTTGGAAGATCCAACTTGTCTAAAGCCTGAATATTTGAAAAAACAAAATCTTTTACATGAGCAGCTCTAATGCTCATAAATCCAACACATTTCTCTCCCTAAAACTTGCAGAATTCTGGAGAATCTTGGGAAGTGTTGGTGTCGCTGACCGCTGTGAGGCAGGATGGATGTTTTAGATTATGCCACCTCCTCCTCCCTGTGTTCTCTAAAGTCTGTCGTCTTCTTTTGGACTGCAGCCCGCGCTCCATTAGCGTCACCCTCCTGGGCCAAGCGGAGCCCTGCTTTCCCCTGGGAACCTCTCTGTGCGGGCGGCCCCCCCCCCTCCACGAACACACTCACCCCCGAATGATCGACACTATGGGCTTAACGTCCCAATGAAGCGGCTCGCTGCTCTGGGAAATGCACAGGAAATGAAAAGGAGCGAACCTAATCCAGTGCATCCCCAGGTTTTGAAACTGTGTGACTTTCCGCAAGAAGACTGTTGAAGTAATTTAAGAGCAGAACTTTTATGATGTGTCAATAAAAAACTATTTTATAAGCCATGTGCTAAATGTAAAGGCTTTTTCATACATTGTGACGTTTAACTTCCGACTAAATTGCTTTGTAAGGTTTTATTAAGTTAATCACATTAATAATGAAGTTTACAAATGTTCTATTACCTCGGGGGCCCTCAAATATACTTCACTCTATTCAGACAAATTTACTATTTTTCAAACTATTCAAATCATACAAAACAATTTTTTAATGTACTTTTTTCCACAGGTCTAGATATTTGGTATTAAATGATATCTTACACTTTGTTGGTTGGAAAACACTGTGGCTAAAACGGTTTACAAAAACTATACAGGGTTTATACCAAAGAAATAAAAAGGAGGCGACATTTGATCGCAACGTTTGCAGACAATTAGCTGTCCGGGCGTCCTTTAGCCTGCTCAATGTATTTTTCCTACAGCCGTTAGCATTAGCCACCAAACATCGCAAATTATGAACGATCCAGATGTTTTCAGCTGTTGTCAACCCATCAACCACATTTAGGTGACGCCAAAGTCTCGTTAGAAACATTTATGAATGTTCAGGGGCCTCATTTATCAAGCTTGCTGCGCACAAAAGGAGGCAGACTTGCGTATGCTCCTCTGAAGTCTGGGCATATTTTGGGTATTTGAAGAAAGCCGAGGGACAGCTGATAGAAGACAGTTATCCTGTTTGCAGGGCTCCTGGAGGGCAGATTAAAGTCGCCAATGCAATAGATTCACTCTCGCCGCATTATTATGAATTTAATAATGATTACAGTCTTATGGCATTTTCCCAAATCTGCAGAGTGAAAGCAGACTGGAAGGACACAAACTGAGAACAATATTCCTGAGGGTTTATCTAGTTGAAAATATTCTAACACGGTTCTGGTGCTATAAATAGTACATGTAATCCCTCCAAACGATCAACAATACATAGTTATAGTTCATTTACTTTGATGTGAAAAGTTGAACTTTTGATATGGCGTCTGTATTTTTTAAATATAACAAACACTGTTGCACTTTTTTGAAACTATTTCAGTTTGTGTAGGACTATCAATGCTTTCTGAACTTAACACATAAAAAAAAATACCGCAATAATACCGAAAACCGTGATAATTTTGGTCACAATAACCGTGAGGTAAAATTTTCATACCGTGACATCCCTAGTTGCGCCCCCTTCAGGGTTAACTCTGCTACTAAATTAGAATTTCCTGATTGACTAGAGAGTGTCCACGGCCTCCACAGATCATCATAAGCCGCACCAGCTCCACACATCGTCATCAGGTGCTGCCCATTATCCTGCCCATTGTCCTGCCCCTAATCTGTCTGCTGTGATTGTGCCAATGCAAAGGCCCACACACACACCCCCCACACATGTCACCCCCAAACTTCAGAGACCGCCTCTTTGGCGGCAATTTTTGACTTTTGTTTGTGGGTGGGGAACGGGCGTGCTTTGGCCCGTTTAGGTTCTCTTTAAGCACGTTTTGAATGTCTTAACACAGCGCACCTGCCTCGCTGCACACGGCTGCAGAGGGAGACAGGGCAGTGGCAGAGCATGGGGATTGGCCGCTCTCGTGCGGGGTAGCAGGGATGAACAGATCTGATGCAGCGAACGCATCCATGAGAGCGGAGAGGAACTTTTTTTGTGATTATTTGAGCGTGTGTGATCAGCAACGTTAAGAAGACCGTTAAGGCTGGAGCTTATCGGTCCGGGTGGACCGGCACACGTGGGCCGGGGCCGTTATGATACTGGGGTTCAGTACCCATCCCTAATGATGAAAGAAAGAAACCACAGAAATGATATAAATGCTACGAAAAGGACAGAACATACTTTACCTCCCCATACGTTAGTATTACGCCTGTCTTCCCTATTCATTTTTATGGGGATATAACGTTCAAGGTCCAAGATTCGACGGCGAACAAAAAGTGCACATTTGTAGGAACAGACTCAGATAAAAAGGCATTTCTCTGATTTCTCTGGTTTATACTACCTAGTAATGGCTCTGGCCATTATTCTTAGAAACATTCTGCAATGCCCCCAGAATGTCGCTGTGATGAGTACAATGTGATTTCAGACAGCGCTAAGAAAGGAACGAAGAGTTACCTGTGATGCACTGGCCGCTGGACTGGTCGTCTCCGTAGCGCTTGTGTGACGGTGCGTACAGGAACATGATGGCGAACACGTAGAGGTTCCACATGCCGTAGATCCCCGTGAAGAAGGCGCTGTTCACCTCCACCGTGTGGCCCCCCCATTGCCAGTGGCCCTCGTTCACCTGGAACAGCACGGCACAGATTACAACTCAAACTTATACGTATTGGTATGACATACACTGATATCTAACGCCTTGACCAAGAGCTTTTTCTCCAGTTCAACTTTGAGGTTGATGTTACTGTGTGGATTAAACACATGGCTTCCAGTCCTTACATTAGTGACTACATCCTCTGTGCATATTCTTTTCCAACATGTTGACAGCAACCATTTGGTAAAAAGACACAGAAATTTGGTTTTGAACTATGCAGAGGTAGATAGCATGAAGCCCAGGGGTTTAAATTTAAGCATTATATATTTTTTAAATTATTACTACTTACTATTAAACTATTCAAACCAACGGGCAAGGAAAGCAAACGTTTTCAGTCATGTTTCAGTGTGACGTATCTGCTATACCACCCCTAGTGGCTAGACTACAGAAGGCTCCTGGGACTCCACTGAGGGGGGTGTCACATTTTTAATCACGCTGGTTTTTGTTCTGTGGATTTTTAAGTTTTAGCTTTGGGTTTTGATTGATGGGCCCTATAAAAGCTCAACAGTCCCACCCACTCGTGGTCATGTGTCTGGATCCGACGTATTTATACTTAGCATCGATTGTTCAAAAAATTAAAATATTAAGAGTTTAAAAACACGACGCCGGCTAATCAGCTGGGTGCTAACTACCGACCATTACGCGGGTATTTTACAAAACACTCAATACTTTAAAGTTATAAAATCATTTCACTGTATACTAAAGTTGATAGCAATTTAGACAAATCTTCAATGTAACCTCGTGTGTTTTATGCCCATGAGTTGGCACATAGTTGATTAGCAGGCTTAGTGCGCTCTTAATATAAACTCTTAATATTTGAATTTTTCGTAAAAACTGATTGACCCTTTTTTAGCTTACAGGTGCTCGTCATGTAATTAGAATATCATGAAAAAGTTCACCCCTCCTGGAACCGCCACCTTAACGTGGTGGAGGGGTTTGAGCGCCCGAATGATGCTGGGAGCTCTGTTGTCGGGGGCTTGGTGCCCCTGGTAGGGTCTCCCATGGCAAACAGGTCCTAGGTGACGGGTCAGACAAAGAGCGGTTCAGAAGCCCCTTATGAGAGACCAACAGGCCCGGTTAGAACCATGAGGCCGTCCTTCTGTGGACCCACCACCTGCAGGAGGAGCCATAGGGGCTGATGCAATGTGATTTGGGCAGCTCCAACAGCTGCACCCACGACCCGGCAACGGACAAGTGGAAGAAAATGGATGGATGAAAAAGTTATTTTATTTCTGTAATTCAACTTAAAATGTAAAACTAATATATGATATAGACTCATGACATGCAAAGTGACATTTGTCAAACCTTTATTTGTAATAATTTGGATGATTATGGCTTAAGTCCATTTTCAAATATTCTAATTTTATGAGATTTTTAATTTGGGGTTTTTACAAGCTGAGCCATAATGATCAAAATTATAACAAATAAAGGCTATACACATCTCACTTTGCATGTAATGAGTCGATCATATATTAGTTTCACAGTTTAAGTTGAACAACAGAAGTGAATACACTTTTTCATGATATTCTAATTATATGACGAGCACCTGTATACGGCAACGCCCCAAGGGGGAAGAAAACCTCTCACAGAATCACAATTATTCACTCTTTTTAGACGTTTTTTGGCGGACTATAAACATTCATCACACACCAATACAGTTGAGCCAAAATCGGGTCCATACGGATGTTTTTTAACAGCAAATTGTCCAGCAGAAGCGAGAAATGGCACACGTAGCTAAAGTTAGCATATGTAGCATGAAGCTAAAGTTAGAACTGTCCGTTTTTTTTTTTTTTTTAAGTGTTTATGGGCTGTTGAACCACTTTGCTCCTCTCCATGTCTCGCTCTGTATATTTATTTAGTGCAAAAATATATTCCCTAATTCAGCGTTTGTTAAAGTAAACTAATGGAGAAATGAGAGGAAGTTTTTTCACTTCTTTGTTTTCCCCCTCTGGCTGCTGACCGTATATGGGCCATTCCAAAGATGCTGTTTGTATACAGTATGCTCGCGTTTCGGTAACCATCACCTCTTCTAATGTTTGGCATTGCGTCCCATGACATAAATGGCCAATTCAGTCATTCAATTATCACCAATTCTGCTGTGACCTTCCCTGTGTTGAAGTTTTGTAACTTGAAACGGCTTTACAAATAGAGCCTTTATGACAAGAGTGTGTATACAAGAGGCAGTGTTTAGATGAGATGATCCCACACTGCGCTGTCTGACACTCAGAACAATGGCAGGGAAAGACTGGGGGTGGACTAAGGTCACAGCATGTGCCAATCCCCGGGCGCAGATCTTTCAGCTGGAGGTTCGTGAGGGTTAAAGACGAAATGCTTCTCATGTTCCGACCTGGCTGATGATGAAGAAGATGACTGTCATGGCGGCACACGTCAAAGTCACCAGCATCAGGAACTTAAATCTGAAGATCAGACCCTGGAAACACAACAAGCACAACATCATCAACATCTGGTTCCATCCTAAAGTGGGGAAGTCAATTACATCTGACAAAGTGAAAAACAATAAGTTCCTGTTATTTTTTATCGCACGCAAGACCCCGCAAAGAGGCGTGAGACGTTATGTGCGCATAGCAGCGGTAGGGCTGGGTACCGTCAAAAGATACCAGTCTGGTATCGGGGGGAAAAGTTGAGGTACTACCGCCATCGAAAGCAGGTGTGGGAAGTTTTTTTTTTCAATCTTTCAAAAGGAAGCATTAAAAAGGAAGTGACTTGGTTGTTTCAGCTCAAATATTTTTGCCCACTTTTATCATTTGTTTTCCCTATTTTCCTTTTTGCCCCAATTTTTTCTTGTTTCACCCTAATTTTTGCTCATTACATTTTTTTAAGTTTTTATTTTTTTACACAATTACTTAGATTTTTTTTTGTGCCATTTTTTCCTCCCATTTCCCCCAAAACTCTTCCCTATTTTTCACACATTTCTTGACATTGGCGATGAACCTGATATTGTAAATTTGCTATCTTGTTTTCTGATTCTAGATTGGAAAGGAAAAAAAACAAGTACTGGTATTGGAAAAATGTAACAGTACCCAGCCCTAATCAGCGGCATTTGTGGGTGAAATCCGGCAGCTAAAAAGCCACAGGAGCGGGCTGGAAGTTGCAATGCAAGCAAGGGGCGAGCTGGACTGGAGCAAGAAAAGTCCTTGTTCCTCTGGTGCCGCATTTCGATTCTCTACCAAGGGCCACAACCTCAATACTGAGGTAAATACGCATGCAGCAGGTCATTTAGGACGGTGCTTCCCAACCTTTTTTGAATTGCGGATTCAAGTTTTGTGTCCAAATAAAGCTAAAAGACTTGAAAATTCATTTTAAAATGTTTTTAATTCAAAACCATTTTCAAATCCTTCTACTCCTACCCTGGTGGAACACTGATTAAGGACCTGCATCGAGGTCCTTCAGAGGCAGTTTCCCAGCAGAGGACAGAGACGTGGGCTGTAATTTGGCCTGTCCATTATAAAGCGTGCAAATCGGCTGTACCCTATTTGTCGAGACCTCGTGCGGGCACGGCTTGGCGTCTCTGAGGAGCGTGAAACAAATGTGATATGGCTTCAGTGACCCATTTCAAATCCTGCATGAAGTTGACTTGAGCAGTGGTTCTCAAAACGTGGTTAAGGGTCCGCAAAAGGGTTGCATGGAGTCCATGCTCTTTACAGTTTTAGTTTGTCCTTCATCTGTAGTTTCGGCTTAGATTAAAACAGACAGTTTCATAAAATATAGAGGTCGACCGATATGGGTTTTTCTGAGGCTGAAGCCGATTTTGGGGGATTTTTATTGGCCGATGCTGAGGTGCCATGCCACTGGTCCGACGTCTCATTATTCCGAACATTTATCATTGAGCAGATGTGCCATTAGTCCGACATCGAGAGCCATATACAACCATTGGCCCTAACCTTAAGGTCAGTGGACTCTTGCCTGAACCTAATTTTATTTTTCAACCCCTACTTGATGGGTCATTCTCGGAATAATGAGACGTTTCATTTGACCTTTAATGTCTGCTCTATAATCCTGTAAAAACATAAAAGCCACTGGAGCCACTCCAGCAGTGGCTGATTTCATTTTATTACTTTAGGTGATTCAATCATAGTTTCTGTCCCAGCTTTGATTAGTTGCCGTTAGCATTAGCATACTGTTGCTAGCCACAGTATTTTGCACGGTGATCAAAAATACAATTGCGGAAGTTAAAACTAACTCAGCGATTGGATTCTCCGGGTTCTGTGCTTCAAAATGACATGCAGCATGTCCATATTGACGGAGGTTTACTGAAACTTATATTTAACAAACTTTTAGCTAACCAATTTCCATTGCGATGTTTCTCTGTTCCCTTGAGGAGTTGTTAGGGCTTTTAGCCCTGACTTCGCTCTTTCCAATTGAAAAAAAACGGGAAGTCTCCATCACTTTCGGTCCCGGAGATATCGATACACCGTAATTGACCTTTCGCAGACGGTTATTGTCCAATCATACCTCAGACTATCAAACTAGAGCCAAGTTAATACACGTTTACCATCCGTCTTGTTGTTAGCCAAGAGTTCCATGAGCTGTCGTTGCTGGACATGGTCAATGGTCACAAAGCTGTTTCTCCCCCTGGAATATCTGGCACGATTACCTTCTAAGTGCTACAGGAAGCATGTAGCTGCTCTGTGCAGAACCTTAATATTTCAGCCACGGGTGGTTTTGTTATAGTTACTGCACTGATGGCACACAGGATATCGCGGCTTAAATATATTACGTCTTTGCTAGAGCCCGACTAGTCCATGGATATTTTCCGATTTCCTATCACACTGGTGCTTTAGCCACAATAGTTGAAGTGTCCCCTATGTTGCATATTTTAAATAATTAAATAAAAATCCTCCACTGCACATTGCAACTCATTTTGCCTCGATCTGGAGGATATCGGGCTTGTATGTATAGGCTCTTCTACCATCCGGGTACTTTCAGTGCGCCGCAGATGTGGAGGTGAAAACAATGGCGGTATTAAACAGCGTTTTTGCCTGTGCGTGACAGATTGTGTTAGATAAATTTAGTTTTTCTCAGTAAATCCTGCCTAAAAGCTGTTGTGCGGTCGGATGTTCCATTTTGTCGGAACTACAGCTTCAATCTTGTAAACTGAGTCAATTTTATGATTAGAATCGACATCTGCAGATCTAAACACATTGTGTGGATTATGTTTTAAAGTTTAACGTAACTGTGCCGGACACATCATGCTCTAAATTCCACCATTTGTGACCAGCATGGGCGTCGGACTGGGGGGGTAAAGGGTACTGAGTACCCAGGGCCCAGAGCAGGGTAGGGGCCCTCAAAAGTGCTGCAAAAAGCGTTTTGTATTATACTTTCTACATTTCCTCATAATTGATATAAGAATTGAAAACAATCGGGCTGAAATACAATGGTTGCCAAACAGAATTTTGCACAAACAATAATGATGGATGAATCTCAGGGCCCTGACACCCCTTTAGAAATGTGCCAAATGGTTCAGCCCACACACCAGCGTTCAGCACCGCACGCTTCAACTCAACACTGACTTTGATGAGGTGGGCTCTGCAATGCAATGACACTAAGCTAGGAAAGAGAAATATTAGTCTGGCCTCGCTCTTATGTGCTTTTATTTAACACTAGCCTATTCTAGTGGATCTTAGATGTAACTTTCTTGTCATAAATGACAGTTAAACATGAGGTGAGGCGAGTCCTTGCCTCTGCCTGCTGAGAAGTGGAAGGTGCAGAGTCAGAGAAAGAGCCAGAGCTCCCTCCTCTCCTCGTTTTAACCTCTAAATTTTTCTTCCCTTATATTTATTGTAATTGACTGCCATCAGGCCAATACAGTGACAAAGGCCACAGGTCGCTCACGCTCTTTTCGCATAATTAATTATGCTACTTAGCCGCGCGCATTTGGAGACTCGCATTATAAATGCGCAGCTTTGGAGACGAGTCAACATGGTTCCAGTGAAAAGGTGGAGGGCTCATGCCATTTTTCCATGGTAATTTTTAGAACAAGAATTTACTGACAATACACTTGAAGGTAGGCTTCAATGTGAGAGACCAAATCAGGCTGAAGCCCTTGGCTCTATTGTTCATGCCTGTGAGCCACAGAGACAACATATGGTATCTTTTTTTTTTTTTAGTAAAATATCATTTTAATGCCTATTTTAAAGTCACAAATGTGTTATTTCCTGCACAAATATCCCATGTCCCTGGTGCAGCCCTCCTGTTTAATGAGCTATGCTAATAATAATTATGTTGTGTCTAAAACGAGCAATTTCAATTGGCCCAATGAAAGTAGAATATTCCACCACCAGTTTAAATATCTATATCACTACAGGATTAAAGGTTAGTCAATTTCTGCAAACAAACACACCATGAACTAAGTATCCAATACAAATCTGTATTGGATATGTGTTTGTATATGACTTTTTTTTTAGGCCGATTAATTTTTTTCACCTGGTTAGACTATAATAAAGTTATAATAGAAAATAAATGAACTGCACTGTCAAACTAAACTATTGTTATGTGGTTATAAAACATAAAATGTGTATTAATTGGGGGAGGGGGGGGGGTCCACCAAGATAGTTTGTACCCAGGGCCCAGAATTTGGTGCTACGCCCCTGGTGACCAGTCACTAGAATCAAAGACACAAGTCGGTTCTGGGGCATTTTGAGATTTTCACAGATTGTTAAAGTGTAGTCTCCCAGCTTTCAAACAATGTGTAACACATGGAAATCTGATCATATTTGGAGACGTAGCGGCGATTTGAAGTTAACAATTCCAAAAAGGCCAAAGGGCTGAAAAAAAAACCTAAAGTTTTGGGCAGTTCTCACCTCTCTGTTGTTGAGAACAACAATAGGGCTAATTTACATCTCATTTAGATAAGCCATACCCCCGTAAAGCTCCCCACTGTCATGTCATGTTATGTGTATGTTGTTGCTATGTGTTGGGCCACAGTGATGTAGATAATGGACATAGTGTAATCAACTGTACAGACAATTCTTAAGAAATAGATCATCTAAAAATGAAATGAAATATAAGAGATACAAAAACAAATTAGTAACTATTAAGAGCTAGCAAGAAAGATTATACAAATCTGCTTGAAAGCAATAAAAACAAGATTACAGAAATATGGAAAGTATTAAATAGTGTAATTAAAAAAAGACTAACCATAAACTGCCCTATAGATTACATTATCTATAATGATGATGAAAAAATAGAAGATACAGTATGAGTGAAGTACTTAAAATATAGGACCCAATCTTGCAGAGAAAATCAACTCGTCATCTTAGCAATGTGATCGTATGCATATGGCCATTATCGTAGTCATTAGGGATGGGAATTGATAAGATTTTATTGATAAATGCCATCGATAATTGTATCCATCGATTCAATTCTTTATCGATTCTCTTATCGATACCTGACTTGTCTGTGTGTTGGGGAAAAGCAAGGAATGAATGTGCTTTCGATAAACTATCAAAAAAGACACATTGTTAGTTTTCCCAAGAAAAAATATTCATTAAATTAAGCAAGTTTCCAAATATACTGTGGCTCCTGCTGGCACTCAGCCTGCCTGGCATCCTCAAATATAATGGTGACATTTGTACTTTTCAACAAGTGTCTAACTTGTAACAGACTGATGCTGTTTTGTAACACCTAAACAACAGGACTCGGTCTCAGCCCAAACCCTACAGAACTACTTCTGTTGCAGCCCGTTAGACCCCGCTCACAGTGCGAGGACAGGCAGCTGCAGCCTCTGCTCTGAGCCCGGGCCTGAGCGGAGTCTGCCGAGGTGCGCTCAGACAGTCTCGGACCCGGGCTCAGAGCACAGCGGCGCGGGGAGACAGTAATGCACATACATTCTCATACACATCTGAGAGCCACATAGCATAGCGTTGCATAGACATGAAGCCGCACACAGACAAAGACACGCCCCTACTGCAAGCTCCGAAACTAGTCGGTTTGAACCTTACAGTTTACGCTTTTAAATATACCAATACTGGTAGCTTAAACATGGAGAGGCTTCTTGTGACTTCAACTGAACGATTCTGCAAAAAAGTGAAAATCACCAATTTTCAAAAAAAAATACTTTTACGTTTTTCTCGAGACATGGGCTGCTGACTTGTGTCCCTGGTTCCCACGGCGGGTCACATTTAATTTGCTTTAAACATAAAATAAATAGTTAATCAAATATTTAATGTCATGACATGTGTTAGCTAAGTCATCCTTTAGCTAAATCTAAAGCCGAATAAACTAGACAGACCTAAAAGCATTACGTTTAACTTAGATCATGATTATTTCCCGTAAGGCGAAACATAAATGCGTGAAATTCAACACAAAGTTACGATGGATTAGCGACGCGTACTAGGCGTCCTTTTGGCAGTTTGTACAAACATTAAAATCGAGACCAATTAAGTTCAATTTCTGTTTATATCAGACTTTTGCCTCAACAGGCAGGTTATCATGGTAATCAAATCACATTTCACCACAATCCGACAATTATTCACCTTAATAAATCCTCTCAAACAACCACCCAATATCAGCGATCTCCCATTGTTTTCAATGAAGTGAGAGAGTTGTATTCACCTCTGCTTGATTTGTGACGCAAGACCGTAGAGCCCTATTGCGCGTTTTTTTCTCGGAGTATTGTTTATATCCTGCTTATGACGGTGTTCTGGATATGATGTTTACTTGTGAACATTACTTTACCCTGGCTCCAGAAGGGGAGGCACAGAAACTATCCAAAGTGTTTAAAACTGCAGCGACAGAAGTGAGATGTGGAAAAAAAAAATAAAATAAAATAAAAATTATATATATATATATATATATATAGGTCAGGTTTGTGCGGAGGCCAGGTTTGATTTTTTGGGTTTATTATTATTATATATTAGTTACAAAGAGTTGCTCAGCTTTTTTGGATCGTGTTTGTTTTTTGAATAAGCTTTTATGAAAAATTTGGGATTCAAAATTGAGTAAATCAGGCTGGAATTAGTTATTAAACCATCCCTTAGACTTACCCTTCAAATAGTTAAGACTGGAAGGTTTGGAAACTTTGATAAAGCGGGTCCTAAAATCCTAAAAGTTGGTTTATTTCTACCATCTTCATCCGCTGCTATGGCCACGGCTGTCTTCCAGAAAGGAAATGACCATATTTGGATTACAGCGTCATGTCAGTTTTCTATCAGAATGAGAACACGTGGGAGCGCCGTGATGTAGTGATTTCCTGGAAAAACTCGATAGCGACACTCAAAACATTATAAAACAGGCATCGTGACTGGTAGATTCTTTTTAAAGGACCTGTATCATGCAATTTTAGCCATTCCAAAGTAAAGTATAGGCATTTAAATAATATATTGTAACTATCACTATTGAGTACTCATTTTTGAGAGAAATAAGTATTTTGGGGGGTATTCTCCCTACCCGGAAGACAAGACGCTTCGATTCAGTTAACTCCGCCCTCTCTCCGCTCATTCCACATTTGCAGTATTATAAATATAAATATCGCTGCAAAAAGTGAAGTTACTTCACATAATGCAGTTATAAGGAGTTGACATGTGCAACAGTTTCATAAATGGCTAACACGCGTTTTGAATGACTCACCGCTCAGTCTGGCCTCCCCATCGGGTTATGGGATAAAAGTTAATCCACTTTGATTCTGGCCAAGGTTCACCAAGCATCCATCAGGTTGGTTGATATAGTAGCTAGCTGAATCCTGGAAAGAAATTCCAACTTCTGGCGAGTGCACTCTTCTTTAGGAAGGTTGAATAGACCTGTTCCTCTCGTAGCCAAACGCGCATCCGTGATATTATCGTTCGGTAAGAAAAAAGAACAGGCGGTGTCCAGAGTAGGTTAGAAAGAGCCAAGTCTTCAAAAACAACACTTCTGCTCAGATCCATGGATCCTCCGGCCGTGGGTGCGTGTGTGTAGCATCGCGGGACAGCACAGACGCATCAGTTTTATTTTTATTTTTTTTCTTTATTTCTCTCTTACAACAACAAAAATGAAAAAGCTGTTTTATAAATTAAAATCAGGCCGTAAGGCATTACATTACAGACGTAGAGCACTTCCGTTCCTTTGTGACGACACAACTGAACAGCTCAGTCATTTACCAGGAGAGGGCGGAGCAGCTGCTCAGAGAGCAGGATTCAGGAGGATTACTTAGAACTGCGTGAATGAAGCCAAAAACCGCTCTGGGGGTGTTTTTGATAAGGGAATAGCATAACAACATGGCTAACATTGCATGATATAGGACCTTTAAAAAGTAAAAGACAAAAAAAACACATTGAGCCTGAGTGGAGCTGTACCTCGTAGTGCAGCCGGCGGGCCTTGGACATGGCCGGCAGGGAGGTCCTCTTCCCACTGATGTTCCGGAACACTTGGAAGACCATGAAGCAGAGGAAGAGGAAGTACAGGCAGGCACAGATCCCGGCCACTATGATGAAGGCCATCTGCGAAGCTACTGTCAGGGAAAAAAACCCTTTCTACTGCATTTACGAAGATTTATATTTACAATTTCTTGGTAATGTGGTAATGCCATGTGGTGTGAAAGGATACAGCCAGCTCAGTCCCCACCTCAGACGCCCAGATGCTGTAGAAGGGGTTGGTCAGCTGGACACCTCTGGGGACAGAAGATCATTCCATTAGATTTCATGTGCACAAACTACTTTGTACAGGCTCACTTCAAAAATCCACTGAGGTTTTGAAAGTGTTACGATTTAGTGCAGTTTCTCAATGTTATTCAAATAAACCTCTGTGGTTTAGTGGAGACTCTGCCTGCTCCACGTGAAATCCAACGGTAACTAAGGCAGTTGATAATCCCCAAAAAACATGTCTATCCATGTCTTTATCTTTATTAAGTAGACTTTAAAGCAGTACTAAGTAACTCGTGCACCCTAGAGGCCATAAGCGCCACTGTAGGTGTCGTAGCATGTTGTGTTTTTTTTTACTCATTGTCAGTGAGAGTAAATACTACACTGACAGAGGAAACAAAGGGAGAGGGATATTGTACATCCAATTACACAATGGAGATTTTTTTTTTTCACTCAAACTTGCCTCTAAATACTGTTTAAGTGGCGCTAGCCCATTGTTAGCTTTGCCCATTAGCTTCTTCTTCGTGATTCCATTAGTGTGTATTGTGCCTCCGACCCGGTGGCAGCTAAGTTGCAATTGTGGTTTTCTGGCCAGAGACACCAGGGGGAGATGAAAGACCTCCCAATCATCCCATTAACACTTGTATTACCCCCCAGAGGGACTACTAAAGGATTTATCAAGGTAAACAAGTTACTTAGTACTGCTTTAAGTAGAGTTTTATGCCGTATTACAATGTTGTTGCCCCATCAAACACATACTCAGGGTTGTGTTTTGAAAGAAAATTCCCTTAAGTACTGTGTTCCAGTTAAGTTTTTGACAATATTTACTTTATTTGAGTAGTATGTTTGTTGAGAATTCATTACTTTTACTCCTCAACATTTGAAAGATGAACAGAATACTTTCTATTCCACTACCCAACCTAAAACAAACATTGGTTGCCAATTTTGACCCTTTTTTAAGCCTTTTACTCAATGGGAGAGGAAAGCGCTTCCCTTTGGTCCTCATGGCCGAGAGCTGACATTGCTGTAATACCACCCCCTGGTGGCCAGATAGACTCCAAAAGATACTTTGGAAACACCGAAACAGGATTCTTATGTAACTTTGGCCCTTGTTTAAACTGCTTAAAACTGGGCTCCAAAGAGTTTTATTTTTCAAAAAAATCATTATCACCCATGTGACAACGTTGGGGTAGGTGTCATATTTTTAACCACGCTGGTTTTTGTATCTTGGAAATTAAAAGTGAAAGCCTAAATCTATGACAGGCTCTGGAGTGCTGTGGAGGCTCGTAGCTTCTCGCCTTTTTGCCCTTTTAAAAGGAACAGGCTTTGGTAGGAGGAGAATAGGCAGCCATGTTACTTTCACAGACCACTCGGGATCATTACTATGAATGGGGCTGAATAGGACCCGCCGATCTCCATTATGTAGATCTATGCTTTTACTGCACACTCCAGAACAGTAGGTGGTGCTGCACAGTTGTGGGGATGGTGCCAGTGACTCAAGACGAGGAAGAGGGCGGGAAACTCGTGTCCATCTTTATGTTTTTGAAGCCATGATGTTATTGACAACACTTGGAAACGGATTTGTACTTTCTACATAGATACTTCAATATTATCTACAACAAATTTGTCAGTACTTTGTGCCACTTTTACCTTTAATGGAGTATCATATTTGACCAGGAGTTTCTGTACTTTAACTCAAGTCAATAAAGAATCAAGTAGTTTGATCACCACAATCAGTGCATCAATACCACCAAAGCTTTGATACAACTAAACAACACGCTGAAACTCCTTATATTACGAGCACCGATGTCTGACGGTAGCTACATCCACGGAGCTGGAGAGGGTCTTAAAGAGGCCAAGGAAGACTGAATTAGCTATTTTTAGTAACAATATCAAACAATCATAACTTACCTTTCACACATGTCAAAAATAAACAGGCAGAATGATCCAAAGACAATGGGCCCGACTTGCTTCCAGTAAACGGAGAATCGGTTTCTCTCCGTCTGGTCCTGGAAGAGTTAAAGACAAAAATCAAGCTACGTCATCATGAAAACCATCACTGAAACCTGCTCCGCGTGATGGAGGCTTACCATGAGGTGCTCCCCGCAGAAGATGATCCAGAAGCTGAGCAGCATGGAGTAGAAGACGCCCTGGCGGATGTCTCCAAACAGCAGCATCCAGGTCCAGTTGAAGCCGATGGAGAACCACTCCACTGGGATGTTGATGAAGGTCATGGAGATGCCCAAGGCCAAGATCATCCTAAAGGCAAGAAGAAATGACTTTATGAAAAATGTGGATAAACAATCAAATGTGTGCAATCCAGTAACTGTAAAATGTCTTTGAGTGAGCTTTGTGAATTTTGTCACATAATTATCGGTGTATATATATATACGCATACAACAAGTCGTAGAGAATGTAACACACCGTAACGTTATGCAACTGACAGCAATATAGAACATGCTCCTAATGACCAAAAAGACACAGAAAATGCCATTTTTGTAATCAAAGAATGAATATTTAAATCTCATATTTGGCTGCCTTTAGTCAACATCTCCATGGAGACGAGCTGGAGACGTCCCAGCTGCCAGTAACGTTACAGCCTGCACTCCAAAAAAAAAAAAAGAATATCTAGATTAGTTTAACCTCTTAACCCCCACTTTAACGGATCGCATTTTCTCCAGTTTGGCTTTAACCAAATCTACAAACGTCTTAATTAAAAGCATTACGAGAGCATACATTTACATTTCTACTCAAAATTGCAGATGAACCTAAACACCTGAACAGTTTGAGAACCACTGCGTTACCCCAAAAGACAGACTTGAGTAGGCGTCATCTCCCTATAGACTCCCACTGCGGGTCTATACAAGTGTTCAATATTAGATCCATATAAGCCCTGAGAATATGGATTTCATTATCCACTCAGCAACACGCACTTACAAGTCTTACCAACAGAAACATTTTATGCAAATGGAACCCACATGCACTCGGCGAGGGGCTCTCAAAGTGAGTGTTGGGTTTCCATATGTTGAAATTGCCCTGCGTAAGAAGCAATTATTATGTGACTATGCTGTATATGTGTAGAAATGTTTGATAAAGTGTTAAGTTTTAAAATAAATCATACAGTCCAAAACACTGGGAAAACATTTAAATTGTTACAGCGAAATTGTTAAAGCGTCTATAATTTAACAGTTTACACTTCCCATTCCTTTATGGATATGTAATTTGTAAAAAAATAAAAAATAAAAAAATAAAAAGGAATTAGTGTGATAATTTTTTCGTTTTTCTGTATCGTACACGGGCAGATACATATCATTCATTAATAATTTATTAGTATTTAAATAGTCATGCCAATAGGGGGCCCACCATAAATTTGCTTCCATCGTTGGACTGTTCTAAAGTGTTATAGACACCAACCACTCACTCAGTGGTGGTCGGAGGGGCCGATGGTGCAGACTGGTTGCCTCGCTTCCATCAGTCTACCACAGGGCAGCTGTGGCTACAATAGTAGTACCACCACCAAAGTACGGAGTGAATGAATAATGCAATGTAAAGCGTCTTTGAGTGTCCAGAAAAGCGCTATATAAAACCAATACATTAGTAGATTTATGTTTTTTTTTTACTTCTTAACCCCCACCTGAACTGAGCACATTTTTTCCAGTTTAACTTTACCCAAATCTAAAAGCTTCTTGAAAAAAAAAAAAAGTCTCGATGCAACAAAAAAGTGACAATTAGCATTAGGATTGCAATACAATAAAAAAAAATTAAAAATTAAAATTAAAAATTAAAAAAACACAAAAGAGTAACAGAAAGGTTACATAAAAGTGATGGAAAAAGTGACAGCAAAGTGAAAAGTTGACAAAAACGCAACAAAAAGATGAAAAAGTGACAAAAAGTGGCAAAAAATGTGACAAAAACACCACAAAAAAGCAATGAAAAAAATGTCTAAAAAGTGACGACAATGCGGCAACAACGCGAGGGGAAAAAAAAAAATCTTTCTAGATCAGTTATGCAAGTCTTAGCTTTCAAATGATGCGTTACTCTGGCCTATAGGTTGTAACATTTTAGATTTGGGTAAAGAAAATGCACTTGGTTATGTCGGGGGCTCCACTTTTCCTCCCCAAACTTTGCCCCGGGCCCCGACAAATCTAGAACCACCCCTGCCACTCACATCAAAGAGCAGACAAATTACAGCAGGGAAACTCTGTGACCTCATACGCAGCAAGTTTATACATGACATTAGCACTTTCAGTACGACATTGTGAAAACCGCTGGTTGCTAATATATCCCCCGCTAACACTAACATTATCATGAGTCGACGCATTAGCTTCGTTGGGATTAGCGGAGCAGTCGCTTTAGGGCTGGTATGTGCGGAATGCCTCCCGACCACCAACGCGCAGGCAGACGAACCGCCACCGGGAAGTGTTTGAACCAGACAAAGGGGATTTCTAAAATGTTTTTTGTGAAAAGGCGTGGGAGGAAACCTGCAGGTTTTTCTTGTGAAACTTGGGGCAACAAATCAATTATCTGTTCATGATTGGGCTAAAACATGCGGTGGAAATTCTGCACGTTCAGAGTCTCTGTCATGTAAGGCCAAGGCTAAGACAAGTGATCTTTGATGGATGTTTTTTCCATTTAAAATTTCAATTTGTTCATGGAAAACCCCTTTAAAATGGAGGGGGATCGTTCGCATCAAACCAGTTTCAATATACCACTATTTCATGATCTAGACATTTTAGTTACCCATTTTTATTTCTTTTGAGAGGATTGAAGAACAAATGCACAGAATAAATTTAAATTTCACCACTAGGGCCGTTTGTCAGCCTTCAAACAGGACCAAGTTTGAAGTCTGGGCATATTTTGGGTATTTGAAGAATGCCGAAGGACAGCTGATAGAAGACAGTTATCCTGTTTGCGGAACGTGCAGGAAAAAAAGTTTCTGCGAAAGGCAGCAACACATTTCGAACCTCATGACACATCTGCGTGACCATCACCCACAACTCTATAGCCAATGCAAGTAAGTTAACGTTATAGCTGAAATGCATGATGTGCAGACTTGGGGTTGAGGGAGAACGCAACGAGTCGCCCCATAGTGCAGCCGCAGCGCAACCGCCTCGCGGATACCTCCGTATTGAAATGGCACAATGCGTTACAGGGCTCCTGGAGGGCAGATTAAAGTCGCCAATGCAATAGAGTCACTCTCGCTGCATTATTATGAATTTAACAATGATTACTGTCTTATGGCATTTTCCCAAATCTGCAGAGCGAAAGCAAACTGGAAGGACACAAACTGAGAACAATATTCCTGAGGGTTTATCTAGTTGAAAATATTCTAACACGGTTCTGGCGCTATAAATAGTACATGTAATACCCTCCAAACGATCAACAATACATAGTTATAGTTCATTTACTTTATGTGAAAAGTTGCACTTTTGATATGGCGTTGTCTGTATTTTTTAAATATAACACTTTTTTTAAACTATTTCAGTTTGTGTAGGACTATCAATGCTTTCTGAACGTATTAACACACATTTAAAAAAATACCGCGATAATACCGAAAACCGTGATAATTTTGGTCACAATAACCGTGAGGTTAAATTTACCTCAATTTACCTAAAAGGCCGCTGACAAAGCCTTTTGGATGAGAGGCGAAACGTTCGAGACTTCAACTACTGAGTACAGAAGATGACTCAAGTACCTACATTGAATATTTTTTTAAACTTTCTTTTTTTCCATTTTGGAGGTTGACCAAGAAAATCATTGGTCATTGACAGCCCTAATTAGGTCTTATTATTTTCACATATAGGTGTCCAAAAATGGCGATAGTCAAAAACATTTCGGTGATTGGTCAGGTTTATGAATCCAATCACTTTCAAATAATGAGCATTCAACATTTGTCAATTTCTTTCACAAGCTGTTTCTCTTCCATCGTTATTTAGTATACTGTATTAGTTGTAATAGTTGTATTAATCTCTACCCTCAGATGATGACATCAATTTCTTGAACGTGAATGCAACTCAAGTTGGAAGTAGAGTGTTCACGTCATCGTTTAACAAGAGGATTGAATCCAGTGCACAATGTGAACACAGGGGGCATCAATCTAAATTTAGCCATGGTCTGGTTGCGATGACACCTCTGTGGACGCGACAGGAGCACGGCGGAGCTTTTACAGCATGAAATAATCATGGCCTCTCCACAAAATGGGGACAAGTGGCACTTCCAGAGCGGCTCACGAGGGACCAGGAGCTCCGAGCTGGAGCTAAAGGGCGACGTGGCGGCTGTCTGTGCAGATCTCATGTCTGTGTGAGCGGATTGGTAACTACGTTTCACGCATGGTCAGGCACTTCTGCGATAGAGCCCTGTCCTGATCCGTGCTCGGAGCGCGACATGGGGCTAGACAAACAACAATTAGCATGCATTGAAAGAACACGAGAAGATATTTTTACACATGGATGAACTACTTTATAAACAAAAATGTGAATGGGAACGAAAATGTGAATGTTAACATAGGCTAGTGACCAGGAGATCTAGTTACGGCTCTAAGGAGGGAGTGGACAGGAGGCAAGATTTAAGGTTAAGAGGTACAATGTATTTTAGAAAATGTAGTAAAGGACAAAACAATAGTGCAAAATATATACAGTGAACCAATAGTATAGATTCTATGAATGGCCATTCAATAACAAGCGCTTCAATCAATATTCAGTTCAAATCAATAGTATCAATCACATCAATGCACAATTTACAAAGTACATTTGAGTAATAAATCGCGATCGAGAGTCCACAAACCCAACTCAGGAAACCCCAAATTGGGAGAATCCACCCAACTTCCCAACTCCTCCACAAGTCCCGGATAAACCCATGTCTGGGTTGAGTGTGATAATCCAGGGGGAATTGTCTGAGAGGTGGAAGTAGAGAGTATAAAAATGCCAACTTGCATCTATTCCCTTCAACAGGAGATCCCTCTTCAGGCAGGAGTGTGAATAACTTAAAGGGATATTTCAGGATTTTTGACATTGGGCCTCATTTCCTAGTCATCCAGAGTGTTGTTGATGTCTGGAGATATTTTTTTCTTAAATTCATGCAGTTCTTATATTTCAAGAGTCTAGTGGCGCTAGGCTAGGGCAAGGCTAACACATTTCTATGGTATCAGTTAGCCTGCAGTAAAAACAGTCTGGCGCACTCCACAGTGCACCTGAGGTAAATCACTTAGAACACCAGACTAACCATATAAATGTCTGTGTCGATAGAATAATTTTAACCATTTTGCATTTAAAATAACTTAAAATAACTTAACTTAGCTTTGTTGGTTGTAAACTAACTCCATAGAAATGCTTTAGCCTTGCCCTAGCCTAGCGCCACTAGACTCTTCAAATATAAGAACTGCATGAATTTAAGAAAAAAATATCTCCAGACATCAACAACACTCTGGATAACTAGGAAATGAGGCCCTATGTCAAAAATCCTGAAATATCCCTTTAATAAAAATTAAAAAAAACTTTATTTCATTGAACAACACAGTTAACAATTTCATGGCAGCGCGAGGAACAGACTTTGGCTGCAGAACCTCTCAGAAATGATCCAATGTTGAAGATTTTAAAATGTGGAGGACAGTTGTTCCTATGACTCAAGCCAACCCAGGAAGTACATATCGGAGCGCTACAGCGGCAGCAGAAGAAGAAACCAGGAGGAAACAATAGTTATGTGGCTAAAAACAACAGCTACCGGCTATTAGCAACAAATACCTGTAATGGAGGTCATTTGAGCACTGAAATGTTTGGTGAAGCAATCCCACCAAAGTGTTGTGTAGTGAAGGAGAGGCCTTACTTCTCCAGCAGCACGGGCGGCCTGCTCATCATGGTGATCCTCCTCCAGTACCAGATCATGATGATGAGGATGCTGGGCGTGAGGAAGGTCTTCATGGCAAACCACACTTTGGTGAAACCTCCATTCTGGTGGATACCCTAAAAAGGAGCAGTCGTGCACGTGTTACTGAAGACCTACTGTAGGAAACACGGCATTAGCACAGTGAACTTACCACCAGGCGGATGTCCTTGATTTCTCCGATGCCCACGTTGACCTTCTTGCGTTCGTTGACGGGGAGCCGGACGTTGACCAGGTAGTACTTGTGAGCCACGCTGCCCAACTCCATGAAGGGCAGCAGGTCACACTCGTAGTACCGTCCCTCGTTTTCGAACGTCTAGGAGACAAACCAGAAAGCGGGTTACTTTATAGGTTAGTAAAGAAACAATAGATAGGGCTGGGCTACAGGATTAAGTTTTGCATTACAGTACAATACGGCAAAGGTGAATAATGAGCCCCGTCAATAGGTATGACATGAATTTTTACAATTTGATGAAATGTATGACTTTATATGCAACAAGAAATAAAAATCAGCCAGTACAACAATGGGTGATTCCCTGTTTTGAAGGACAACAACCAAACAGACAATGATGTTTGGCTAGCTGATTTATGCTGCGTTTGTATCATGTTTGAAAATTATTCTTTTTTCAAAGTTAACAGTGACACAAATGAAGGCGCAGACTTAAAGATTCAGACAAGAGTGCAAGACTAAACACCTTCCGTTTTTAGGATAACTTTGCAGAGGGTGATGTCAGCATCCAAACACAGACAGGATAGTAGGCGGCATAAGCGGACTTCCCTTTCATGCCTCACACCTGCCGTGATAAGCACACAAACGCACGCTTATGGATGAAGTTGTGGTTTCTAAAGCGCCACAGGAACTGGCTGGATGCTCCAAGATACGAGAGGAGCATAGCTACAGACGGCATCTCTGGAATCACCCTTATATGGTTGGTCATGTTTGAAACAGTTCAGGGGGAAAAACAAAAAGGAGAATATAATTACTCCAAAACTACTTTAAAAATGCTGAGTTATCAATATAGTTTTCTACCCAAAAAAGATACAGAGATATGGAGAGGAGTAGTTCAAACAGCCCATAAATACATTAACGGAGAATGCTTCATGTTAGCATAATGCTACATGCTTCATGTTAGCATAATGCTACATGCTTCATGTTAGCTATGACTAATGTTAAGGGAAAGATACTACAGGCAAAACTCAATTTGTTTAATTTTCAAGTTTTGGGCAAAATTGGTCTCTTAACATAAACTTTGTCCTGGGAACAAAACAATATCTAATCTTCAAAATACCATGTTTAATTTTTGCACTGGTTTATCAAAATTCATTCTTCCCACACTGGTGCGACAATATCTCTATGCAAGTCTAGCTCCTACAAACTTCAAACTTTCCAGCTTTTGACTAAACAATATTTAGAAGTTTTTTCAGAGGGATTTTTTCCAAGCTTGATTTGAGTTTTGAATTTCAAAAAGTAAGGTGAAATTTCAATTTTTACAGATTTTTCCACTTAAAACAGCTTATTTTAAAACTAAACAAGAGATCAAAATTCCCTTCTGAGAAAGTCTTTTCAACAAATTTCAACTAAATAAAACCATCAATTCAAACTTGGCTTATTCAGATTTTGTGGCCGAAAATATGAGAAATTTTGGGCATTTCAGGTGCTCGTCATATAATTAGAATATCATCAAAAAGTGCATTCACTTCTGTTATTCAACTTAAAATGTGAAACTAATATGATATAGACTCATTACATGCAAAGTGAGATATGTATAACCTTTATTTGTTATGATTTTGATTATTATGGCTCAGCTTGTAAAAACCCTAAATTAAAAATCTCATAAAATTAGAATATTTTGAAAATGGATTGTATGCCATAATCAAAATTATAACAAATAAAGGCTTGACAAATGTCACTTTGCATGTAATGAGTCTATATCATATTAGTTTCACATTTTAAGTTGAATTACAGAATAAATTAACTTTTTCATGATATTCTAATTATATGACAAGCACCTGTAATATGAAAACAGAAAGACGACAGGAAAACTTGCAATACATTTTATTCTCATATTTATGAGAATCTACAGCGAAAGCTTAAAATTGACATCTCTAAATTTAAAAAGTTTCCCCTGCAGCGTCTCGCCTTAATTGTGTTTTACTATTTGAGGATTTGCAGGCTGTGACCTGACAAACAGTCTTAACACAATTGTACACAAGGCCAATAATTGCTTGCGAGAAGAGATTCTAGGGCACCTGGATCAAGCAGAATATTGAGCGAAAACTAGAGTGTGTCCCAGACAGTAGACACAAATCCACAATCCGACACAAAAACCCATTTAAAAGCTCAAAGAAGTGGATTGTGTGTCTTTTTAAGTGTCGTCTCTTTAGAATGTTTTGATTGATGTGAACGCAGCCTCTGAGAAAAAGGTGTTCTCACCTTGTCAGTGGTGAAGTTGCAGCTGAGCTTCCTCTGTTCAAAAGAGTGAGCCATCTTGGTCCACTCGCTGACCGTGTCGTCTCGGTAGGCCAGCCCCACGTCTATGGTCACCATGGCTCCGTCCTCTGGAAAGGTCAAAACATGATCGACTTGTGGCTTCATTTTCAAAACTAAAAACAGCTTCCACGGGGATTTTAACGGGAAATTATGCAAACGAGGAACATTATGCAAGTTACAGTGACCTAATAACTGCCCGTGTCTAGTGTTAGTGAGTGAAATGATGTCCTGATGACAGACATCCCTGGGCTCTACCTACAACAGAAAAAGCAAAAGCAGAACTACACAGGGGTGGGAAATGTCAGGCCTGTGGGCAAATGCGGCTCCTGAGATGGTTTGGGGATTATTAATAGTCGCATCATAGATAACTGTCAAAGTCCTTTAAAATAGTTGACAATATTGTTAATTCCTTTGAAACTGACATAACTGTCATACATAATAAGCACACTTAGATTTGAAAGAATCTAAGTGGGCTTTGGGCCCACTTAGATTTGGGCTACAATTGGAAAGTGCGGCCCCTGGTACGGTCACTGAGTAAACTTGCCAAGTACCGTTTTATACAAGAAAAGAAAATCTCTAGTTTCAGTACACATTTACAGGTTGAGTAGGTAACATGTAGATTGACATAAATGAGAAAAAAAAAGTATTGCAAGTCTTCTGTCGTTCTTCCGTTTTCATATAAAAGTATGCCTAAAAATGCCTAAAATGTCTATTTTTCAGCAACAAAATCTGAATAAGCCAGGTTTAAATTTATGCTGTTGTGTACGCCGTTTTTGCAGACCTAAATAGTCACAGTCTATGTAAATTACTAAAGGCCACTTTGACGTTGCCATTTCAATCAACAGCTCAACCCTATGTCAGAATCAGAATAGCTTTTATTGCCATTGTTTAGTTCACAAACTAGGAATTTTTCCTCGGTGAAGACGTGCAACATTAAACATAACAGAGTTAAGATAAAAATAAGTGACTTCAGGGAGGTGTTGAAAATGTCTGAAGATGGGAGCCAGTTGATCCCCGCAGTGTCTCAGGGTGGAGGGGCAGACACCATCAGGCCCGGGGGCCTTCAGCGGGTTCAGTCTTAGGAATTGCCGGTGCACATCCTCCTCGCGGATGGAGAGGGCAAGGGGGGGGGGGGCTCTGTTGAGGCCTTTGATAATGTGCTGGGGTCGTTGATGGTGGGGGTGATGATGGGGGGAGCAGGGGCGGCTGGAGTGTCTAGAGAGGTATGAGGAGCTGATGGGCGTTTGTGGTGGCGGTAATGTGTATTCAGACCCTGGGCAAGGGACAGGTCATTCAGCGCTCGAGGGGGGGGGGGCCTTGGGCTTGTAGTTAGTGAATATATCATGCATGTTTCACTGACTTTTCTTGCTCTTAATCTAGGCAATATCCAGATGTCTACCTCCTCGTGACCCCTCCCTGTCTGAAAATCCAGCCAAAACATCTACAATCTTTTAATCATTGGCTTGAGTTCCGAAGCCAAGTGCGCTCTGCCACAACTCCGAGTGGCTTGTGTGACGTTACAAAACCCACTCGACTCAAGAGGAAAGAACCCAGTGGCCTGTGCAGTGAAAAGCATCTCCATGTGTGGCTCTCCTCGATATCCTGTTGACGCTTCTACAGAGGGTATAAAGATTTTTCTAGTATTTGGTGACAATTTGATAAGTTCAACAAAAATGCTACTCGAGTACAGAATCCCCACAAACTCTGAGGTACAGTACTTAGTCACTGCATCTATGAGATCACCCGCTCACTTCTGCTTAGCGTTTCCAATGTAGCGCTGCAGTCATTGCCAGGGACACACAGCCCTTTCAACAGCTGTGTTATTGCTGGAGCAGAGCCAAGGCTGCGAGTGCGGGTGAAGTGGGCCAGGTGGGTGTAGGAGTGTGTATGTCGATCTAATGTGTGTGGAGAAGGGTGCAGCAACTCAGACAAGATGCTGAGAGAGGATGAGGCATGACTCGTAAGCAGAGGTGGTAAGCAACAAATTCAATTTACTCAAGTACTGAAATGTAGAGATTCAAGAATCTTTATTTGCATTTTACAAACTAAAGATGTTGTGATGATCAAGGACACGGTTAACTTAATTTCTATAGCACATTTACAACAACCACAACTGCCCAAAGTGATTTACACAAAATGCATCACAACAAAAATCAAGAGATACTTTTTTCCCTTTATCCAATTGAAATTGAGGCATTAGCTACTGCGGTAACCTAACCTCCCCTCCTGGAACCGCCACCTTCACGTGGTGGAGGGGTTTTAGCACCCAAATAATCCTACAAGATATGTTGTCGGGGGCTTCATGCCCTTGGTAGGGTCTCCCATGGCAAACAGGTTCTAAGTGACGGGTCAGACAAAGAGCGGTTCAGAAGCCCCTTATGAGAGACCAACAGGCCCGTTTAATCGTGAGGCCGTCCTACCGTGGACCCACCACCTGCAGGAGGAGCCATAGGGGCTGGTGCAATGTACAACCCGGCAATGGACAAGTGGAAGAAGATGCATGGATTGTAACCTACCAATTAATCGTCCTTTAAAAATTGATATCGTGAAGAATTATTTATGACGGGACATAATTACAAGATCAAAAAAAGTTAATTTAGCACAATACTTTCCCGGATGCAATCCACTGCTACCAGGCTGACGTCATGTTCAAAGTAGGTAAATCTCCAGTCTCTTTTACATCAACACTGCTCAGAGCTAAACCTGATTTCAATCCTCCGATCCCAGGATCCCTGAACGCCCTCCAGGCTCTAAAACCACCATGACTAAAGCTGCACGCATCCGTCATTGTTTGTCGCCTTCAAACTGAAAGCCAATCTCCTCAACATTCCCTTCCCCAAGAGATCCCATAAACAATGCGACGTCCTGCATTGAGAGCAATAAGGGAAAAGTATCAGGAGACTAAAGCAGCCAGTACAAGTGAGTTATGCCAAGTGACAAGGGGTGTGAACGTTTTAGAGGCTAGACTCCTCTCTCCAGGGCCGCCGCAAATATTTAACTTTCATTTGTGAGAAATAGCTGACTAAATGTCAACTTGGGCTGAAATGTTAAGACTTTGCGAGAGTAGAAGTGTTGATAAAGTGTAGGATTAGGGGATTAGGTGAGATTTTGCGTAGAAATAGGTCTTATAAATCCCACGGCAAAACGAGAAACACTTAAACTGAGGGGTGTGTGTGTGTGTGCGTACATTAGGGAGGAATTTGGTCCAAATGGGATTTTTGAAATGGATTTTGGGACAGTAATGTGTTGATTTGACCAACTGAGAGCTCAAAAATATAGAAACTTTGAATTTCATTTCTTTACAGCAATGGCCTGGAAGTAATATGACTGAAAGGTGAGGGAGGGGAAATAGCTTCCTCTATTAAGGGCCACAAATATTGTGTGGGATCTGCCTCATGTTACGAACCATTTTTAGCATCATCAAACCTATAAGAATAGGAATGTGCCGTTATAGTTAGCTCCACTTAACAATTGCAAAGTGCGAGAACAGGAGAAATTGCGCTCAGGACTGTTACATAGCGTTTATTTCTTGACTCGCGTCTTACCGATCTGGTTGTACATCTTGAAGGCAATGTCGAACTGCAGGATGACGAGTATGAACTGGAACCAGGGGCTCATCTCCTTGTGCGGCAGTGGGATGTGCACGGCGAACACTATGTTGTTGGCTTCGATGCGTTTGGCCAGGGCCTCGTCAAAGGAGCGGAGCCGCTCGCACTGGTTGGGCCCCCACGGCATAAACCACTCCTGCTGGTGCTTCCCCGTGTCCACACATTGGTGGCCAGGTAGTGCACCGCGTTGGTGGGGCCAGGAGCTGCGAGGTAAATAAGAAATGTGGAAGTTAGACAATTGAGATTTGTTCTAAAGTGAGTCTATTTCATAGGACAAATTGTATTTTTTAGTCATTTATGTCAACTTATATAGCATCTACGCCATCTGCCCAAAGTGCTGTATATAAATAATAAAAAGGAGAACACTTGAGACCGGGTTTGTTTAGATGAGGGCGCCCCGCACAGGTTTGTATTTCAAGTACATTTAGGAGAAACCACCATCTCTGCCCAACTGTGCTACATTTTAAACAGCTCATTTGTACAATAAACAGCTTCTGAGAATGGCGTCTTCCATATCTAAAGATTTCCTCCATCCCCTGAAAGAAATCATTTTGTTCCAGCAGCCATATGTGCTCTGGACAAATGACCTTTTCCTAACGTCTGTGTCTGATGCGTCACTGACGATTGTTGTTCTTCTACTGTATTTTGCATATTGTCTTTAGTGGATGTGCTTAAAATGCTTTTGCTTTTTATAACTGGCTCCTAGCCCTGTTTGCTGTGCACAGATGTCCCTTCTGTTCTACTGCATCTCTGTGTGTGTCGCTGTCTCAGTCTTTGCCAATCAAATTTACCTTTTTTGTACAAATAAACGTTACTTTGACCATGACCACGCAATGAAACATATTTAAACATTTTAGTTTCAACGCAAAGGATTTTGGTACTGGGGCAATGGGGATATAAATGAATCACAGACACGTGGAGAGAAATTGCGAGGACTCAAATAAATATTTGATCTCCCAAGGCCTAAACAAATATCAGCAAAATATCAAAAATGGAAAAAAAGGCAACACTTAATAATCAACACTACACAGAGAGACAACATACTAACTGTACTACTAATATACCAATATACCAATCTTAGGGTGACCAGATGTCACCGTCAGCATGTTCAGATGTTTAGACCCAAGAAAACTGTTATCCAAAATCGCCCAGTCACAGCTTGGTGCGGGAACATTTTCTTCAGGTCTTCAGGTTCATCCGGAAGCGCGTCTCCTAGCAGCATACAGTAGGTCCTCACCCCGTCTCGGTTGTTCGCACATGCCGCTCCCTCACAGCCAGACGAGCGAGTGGACGGGCAGCTCGTTTTGAACAGCGAGCACGCCTAAATCGATTACTCTAAATAGCCTTTGTTGAGCCATTACGTCCGGGACTCGGCTTGAACCCAGAGAGCATACCAGTCTTAATGAATGGATGGATGAACAACAGGTGATCTCACAATGGCCTTGACCTCCAGTGGAAAGCCCCGTAACATACATTTTTGCCATGGCCACACAGTGAACCGGTTAGGCTCTTCGATCGGCAAAAAAACAACAACTATGCAACTTGATAACCTAGTTTAGATCAAACCTCCCTTGTATGCTGGCAGCACTAGTAATTCAAACCAATTGTACTTCCTCTGACTCAATAAATCGCAGAGAGAAGCGTTGGAAAACATCCCCTGACTGGAAATGAGTTTAGTTTATCAAGTGCCTGGAGGTAGGGCGCTCTTCCCGTCTGCAGAGAAAATTCCTCAACGTTCCAAAGCAGCCGTTACAGAGTTTACCCACGGAGACTCATGTTTGTCGGATCTTTGACAACTGCCCTTGAACTTCCCGGGAACAGAGCTCTGCCATCGTCACGCAAACATGGGCTTCGTCAAAATCTGGGAGGTATATTAGCCCAAATACAAATTATACGCAGAGAAAGAAATGTTCCACTGTATAACGATGGCCGATGACAGTTGTTGACCGCAGATTGCACACGGAGGGTAGAGATTAATGGATATGAGAAAACATGGGCTACTACAAAGCTGGAGGAAGTCAATGAACCAACGGGGAGGTGAAGTACGTCACTGGAGCATGATTTGTGGGGAAAGGTGTCAAGATGCTTTGAAACAACACCGGGATAAACAATAGCGACAATAGTCCTTACTGGCGGCAAATTGATTGAAATTGAACGTATGCTAATTTTCTGCTTTTAAGAAACCAAGTGGCTCTTCAATGGGAGCCGAATCTTTGGAATGTGTCCTTTAAAAAAAGAAAAAAAACAGATTTTTTTCTTAACCTCTTAACCCCCATCTGAACAGAGCACAGGTTCTCTAGTTTGGCTTTACCCAAATCTAAAATGCGAATGAAAACGCAACAAACAAGTGACAAAAAGCCAATGAAAAAGTGAGAAAAACATGATAGAGAGAAAAACACTTTACGAGTGTTACGATCGCGTTTGTAAGTCTTAAGTTTCTAAATGAGGAATTACACTGTTGCTCTCCAGCGGACAAGCGTTTAGATTTGAGTTAAGCCGAACTGGAGAAAATGTGCTCGGTTAAGGCGGGGGGGTAAGAGGTTAAGAAACAAGCCAGAAAACTCGTATAGTCTCAGAACTAAATCCGCATTTTCATGCAAATTACTATTACTCACAGCGGGATGCGTCATGTACGTAAAACTTTGTAAGGCAGTTGCAGCCTTACAAAGATTTTTCTAGCAAAACCTTTGACTTGTGCAAAAAGTTCTGTTGTGGCATGAAAAGGTTTAGGCCTAACATTTAGACAAGCCTCAAGAAATTGAGACAACAAAAAAAATGCCTAAAATAGAACTTGCTCGATCATGCTGTGGAGTTGTACTGCAGCCAGTGGCACAGGGAACTTTTCGTGGGTAGAATGTAGAATAAACTTAATCGGATTCCAACAATGTAAAGCCTTCGGTGAAAAAGCAAATGGGTAATGATCGTAAACACTCATGGACTTTTGTAACAAAGCATGAGCAAAAATCTTTCAAACTAGAATTTAAAAGACTCTTGGCTGCTTGGGAAAGCCTTTAAAGTTGTGATAGCCATACCAGGGGACTCCGAGGTATTAACTTTGCAGGTGCCCAAACTTTTACTGGGTCCCATTTTTCCTTTTATATTAATTTGAAAATGTAAATTATTATTTTTTAAATGCTATGGAAATGTCTTATCTGTAACTTCATGCCTTTTGGAGATCATGTCATCCTCCCCTTGCTTCACGGTTCACATACATAATATTTTGATCCAGGGAGCCTAGCTTTTGCACCCCCCAGCATAATCTGCAAAGTTAAACAAACACTTTGTAGCCAACTTTCAGCTTGGGCCAAAGACAAGAGATGTTCCCATAAACAATGGGAACAACTGTTGACACTCCTTCATTTAGAGACAGACAAGTCCATAAAACTTCTACCAGCCCTGGTCATTGTTCTGGTGTGAAAGCTCACCGCATTAAAATGACTCTCACAGATCTGAGAAGCCTCTTCGATTACAATTATCTCCTCCTCCTGACCACATGCGTCCGTCTCACTGCGTGTTCAGAAGAATGACCAGCCCTCCGGCCCGCTGACCCCATGCCGTGTCCAGCGCTGTGTTGGGTAACAAGAGGAGAAAAAAAACCTTTCTACTCAATTACCCACCGCCGCCCCCGGCCACCGAGCAAACACAAAGGAATCCGGCTTCATTAAAACCATCTCAGCCAAGAACAAACCAAACCGGCTAATTTACCGCCGGCTGACCAGGGAGGGAGACAGAATGCAGGGCCCCAGTCTGGACGCCGGCGTGGCAAAGTATGGGCGGGTTTTGTCCAGAGGCTTTGGTTAAACTATTGAGCTGTAACTACGAGCCATTTGTCGGTGGCAGTGTAACATGGGAGAACTTGAAAATTCATTTATTCAAACACTAGAATGAACGGACACTGGAGGCAGAGAGAAATGTGTTGATTAAAGCATAAGGTGTGACAATCAAAAGCTATCAAAAACAATCGATATTAGGGCTGCACAATATATCGCATCGTGATATTAGGCGATGCAATATTAGGAAAACATTTTTCCTTTTATATGAGCTGAAACCCTGTCCTTGGACCAACAGTATCAAAACTGTATTTTTTCCGGTACCAGTAGTACCTACATTTGTTTTTTCGATACCAGACTGGTATTGTTCAACCAAGCCCTATGTTAAAACTAAATTGTTTTTTCACATGCAGTTTATCACTCTAATAAGGCCCTCATTTTGTTTTTTCTCGTAGCGCAAATAAAGTTTGTTTTAGGGAAAAAAAGCCTCTGTGCGCCATGCATTGAAGTACAAAGCCTTTTTCTTCAGTGTGAACTGGCAGCTTATTATTTACTTAACCGAGAGAGAATTGCTCCTTTAAAAAAGGTGTAAAATGTGGTTGTAAACTCATTCCTGTGAAAGAATGTGGAGCCTTGGTCAAGTCAGTATGGAGTTTGGACCACAGCGAACAATGTAAGGATCACACACTCCCCGTTTCATTGGTGTAGGGCCTTTAAAAGTACAAATTCTGTGCACAAAACGACTAACTTGATGTAGAAGTTAGAGCGGAGAAAGTGTTTGCAAATTCCTGTCTAATGTGGACAGCCATCACTAACGGGTTACTTTTAACCAATCGCACACTCAGCCAAACTCACAGTCGCACGTTTGCCTCCCGGCTCCAACAACTGTCCCCGATTCTGTAATTCCCCGATCCACGCCACGAATTTCGTCCATCAAAAAAAAACAAAATACCGTATCCCTACGCTTATCAGGGTAAAGGGTCAAAAGCTCATCATCTGTATCGACATCTTTATCGTAACATGATATGGGAGCGACCTACATCAGTGTGAATGGCGCCTGAATGGGTTCCACAGAAGAAGAAGAAAAAAAAAGAACAAAAACAAGAAATTCTTCTTTTCACTTTGAAGTCTGTGGCGTCTTGAGTTTGAAGAAAGGTGACAGCCACACTCTGGGCGATGTGCGTGCTTGACAGCCGTGTGGGCCTGGCTGTCTGGATGCAAATGCGAAGGGGCAATATGGGGGGGTTGGGGGGGGGATCTTGAAAGACGGAAGTAGGCTTGGAAGGTAGAGATGCTGCCTGGGGGCCCGCACACAAGACAGACATTACAGGCAGGAGGGGGAGGAGCGAGGAAGGAAAGAATAGGGAAACGCCAGACCAAATGTAATGCAGGCTGCTGTACTTTCGACTCAGTCTACACTTTGTTTAACAGAGGGTGATGCAGTCGATGTCACAGAACAGAAGCCAAATAAGTGTCACTTAAATGTATTTCTTTGGAAACTTCTAGAACGTCGAGGGTTGTGTGCAGAAACTCCATCAACCTCTGTTCAGTCCTCAAATTGTTTGAGTAATAGCAAACGTAAATCTCTACACGACTATATTTAAACATTCATTTAAATGTATGCCCGTCGAGGCAGTTTTATCATGTCAATAATAGCCTTGTTAGCATTGATCATAAATTTAAATGAACGCTATGTCCGTAACGGTCTTTTTTTTTCTTTTGGCAAAGTAAACTAAACATTTTCCTGCGATCCATTTTTGAGCCCAAACCAAATAGTTAAAAGGCCACCGTTTTTCCATACTGAGATATGTTCTTACCTGAGCTTAGACGAGTTGATGCGTAACTGTCTGGTCTTTGTGCGTGCCCTCAGTCACGCAAAAAGACCAAAAGATGTTGTTAGCATTTGGCCTCTCCCAGTATTCTTCCTATAGCTTCAAACGGGGTGAGGTTAGAAGAGACCAAGCTCTTCCACAGGCACAAAGACCAGACCGGTACGTATCAACTCGTCTAAGCTCAGGTAAGAACATATCTCAGTATGGAAAAACGGTGGCCTGTTCCTTTAAGACCCACTGGTCTACTCTCAAGTACTATCATTTTAGCTTTAGTTTTGCTCAAGGCTTGATTTATTAGAGCTGCACAATATATTGTATCGCATTGCTAGGCGACGCAAAATCCGCATCGAGGGAAGCTACAATGTATAGCAAAACGTCACGGTCTTCTATCTGACTGAGATCGACACATTTTTCTGGAAAACTCTGCCAAAACAAAACAAAAATGCATGGAACTGGATATATGAAAAACTCATGATTCGAGCTGAAACGTTCAACGTTACGATATGAGTGCATTAAAATATCGCACTATCGTATCGCTGTAATTCACCACTGTATCGCATATCGATTTTTTTTTTTTTTTTATCATCATTCAACCATACGGCTTAAAGACCATGGTCTCCCTTTAAAAAGGCATCATTTCAGTATAAGGGCCACAGATCAATATACTGACTTGACTTAAGAGTAGGCTATAATAGATGGGCTAATGGGCTTTCCCCCATTACTTGTTAGCAAAAGATAGCCCTACTGCCCAAACAAAAATCTGAGTCGGAGGCTTTAAAGTAAGTAGGCCTGGGCTTAGTATCCTGGTCCATCTTGAAAGGTCGGCCTTGGTATTTGCTTTTGATTAAGTGTGGCCTATTATTATCCCAAACGCTTTGAAGGCAGCGTAGGCATGTCTGCACCAAGCACCTGGGCACTGCGCAGTGATTTGTAGTGAGCTAGCCTTTGGTAGGCTACTCAGGCAGCAAGCAACTTTAGGAGTCATCAAGTCATTGTTTCATGTCAACACCACGCAGGTTGTTTTAAAGTTGGTTACATTTTCATACGGGTATTTTGCATAAAGCCAGCAAAGGACCAAAAAAAGGTGTCCAACTTTTCCTCGTTTTTGTCCAAATTCAACAAGAACCACGCGCAAACAAATAGCATACAAGACGCTCAGATGCTTTTACGCACGCACAAAAGTCCAAAAAGTAGCCGAAAGACAAAGTGAAGACTTACCGATCAACCCGCCGACCATGAAGGCAAACGCCTGGAACAGCAGCAGGATAACTCCCAAAATCACCAACTTTTTGGTGCTCATGTTTTCAATGATAGCCCCCGCCATCGTCACGGAAAGGTTACGAAAAGATCACGGCGCGCCACAAAATGCAACAATGTGTCTGTAATCGTTGCATCCACGGTGAGAAGGAAGCGAGCGGGGACCCTTCCGACACCACGGCTCTGCACTCCGCTCCTGCCTTTCAACTTCGAAGGAGGAGGAGAAAAGATGAGGGGGGGGGGGGAACAGGAATCACATGACCGAATAGCACAGAGCTTTATCCTCGAACGAATCTGCAGACTGGAGCTGCTGCGGATTCAGGACCGTAGGTTTACGACTGCACATTTAAGGTGTAGCCTATGCATAAAGTTTTCACAAGAACGAGATGAATCATTTATATTTACGATTTTAGAAAAAGGTCCCACCGTTTTCCCTGCTTTAACTTTTTATTAGATGTTTATTATTGATCTGATGAGCACAGGAAGAGACAGGGGTGGGACTTGAAAGGGGGCTTAGGTGGCAATGGCCCCAAAGAAATTTGACTGACCACCCAAAGGGTCACCTCACCCAGAATGGCTGAGAATTTACTTGTAGGCTCATTCGAGATGAACCAGACGGACACAGGTGAACGGTGCATGATGGTTAGATTTCTGCACGACAAGAAAACGCTTATGTGTGGCAAGCAGGTGATTGGATATGAAGTCTGATGGACAGACTGAGGCTTCTCAGTACAAATTCATGATTTAGATTTAACTTAATAGGAGCTTTGTTTGATGATTAATGTATGACCTGTCGGTGGAGTAAAGGAATCGGAGCTTTGAAATTTGTTTCACAGTATAAACTTAAAATGAACGCAATATCTGTAACCAGTGTTTGCGAAACAGGTGTAGAGTATGTATGGATGTTGCTTATATTTCCCTGCCCAAAAATAAATATTTGTAGCCTACTTCGTACAAAATGAAAAACATAGAGCAGTGGTTCCCAACCTTTTTTGTATTCTGGACCCCTTGGGACCTTTCATTTGTTCTCCAAGTACCCTCCTATCTTGAGAGTATTTGGAAGTGGTCAAACAAATCTACTTTTTATTCACAATAAGGTTTTGTGTCCATTATTTAAGTATAATTTAATTTTTTTCTGTCAAAGAGAAGTATTCATTTCCACCTTCTTTTTTAATATGAAATAATTCCAAGTACTCCAAAAGTTCTTGCCCAGGCGTCCCCGTAACGCTGGTTGGGAATCACTGCTCTAGAGAACGAGGGTCCTAAATCTGCAGCTGCTCCCGTCTGCAGGTTAATAACACTGTCCTGAACAGCAGGGGGAGAGGCAGGAGCTGCTGCCGCGCACAGCCCTGCAGACGGGCACAGTGCAGGTTATGGTGTCACTGAACGCATGTAACAGAGCCCCTCTTGTGCCCACAGGCTATTTACAGCAGGCCTGTACAAGTCACCTCTCATGTCTGCGGCTGGATTACGCTCAACACATTGTCATCGGAGTCTATTCTTGTTTTATGAGGAGTTATGTTGTTACCAAAACAGATCGGCTTCACAGTGTGTCGACTATTTGAAAGGGCAAGTAGCCTTTAGGGCCGTTTTAAAGCAGGATATATGCACCGCTCTTCTTTTTTATAATCAGCCTTTCTAAATCACAAGCAAATGTAGCATAATTTCTAGGACTATAATTAGCTTGATATTGGCCACTAGATATCAGCAAAAGCTTCTGTGATGCCAATTTTACAGCCTCTCCCTCAACCAAGACCAATTTAGCCAACATTGTATGGTAGTATGAAATCTGTTTCATAAATATTTGTTGATGAGATTCACGATATTTTCATTCTAACCTAGCAGAAAATGTAAATGTCTCCCTGTCAGGCAGTGTGTGTTCTTCCGCTGGATTGCCACAAGGGTGCATGCTTTCCCCGCTTTTATTCATGCTTTTACACTGAAGCGTGTCTGCGCATTTTTTTAAATCGTTTTTTAGTATGCGGCAGACAACTCAGAAAGATGAAATTGTTGAAAATGACAACTAACTGTGGGCTATTACAGATCGCTCGAGTCAAACTGTAAGGCTGTGTGTAAGAAGGGGAACCCACCATGCTCACCCTTTTCCCTGCACTTTAATAGAGGCTGTGTCACCCTTTACTTTAGTGGCATGGTTTAACAGAAACAGACAGGGACATATTTTCAAGTGATCCAGCAGGCCGATAAGTGGTTACCCTCGACTAAGCATTGACTCCTTGTACTTCAACTTTTTATTAATGAAATCATCTCATTCGCCTCAACTGTAACTACTCGGCTCCTTTATATAGTGCAGGCGGCTGATGAGATTCTTACTCGCATCATCTGTCATTCATTAAAATTTCACAAAGCACTAGGCGTACCCTCGAAGGAAGACACACCGAGATCGCTTCACATGGATATTCCTCCCGTACATCCAGGTCAAGACAGAGCAAGACTGACTCGTTTTTCCCCTCACACTCATCCAGTCAAAACACACAGTTGAGGAAATGCACAACATAGGTCGAGTTGCGCTGCCCCGTATTCAAAATATTGTCTTTCCCTCCTATTTCCAGGACTAAACATGATCCACCCACGCACAAATCCTATTTTTAAGCTCGTCTAGGAACATTTGAGAGAAGACTGAGAGAAGTTGTATCTGATGAGCTAATGCAAAAAAAAAGCTGAACATAAATGCAGCCTTTGCCATTTGTTAAGCCTAAAAAGTATACTAAATAAACATTTCAAATACCACCAGGCCTAGATCAATATCAAATCAATACAAAAAAGGGTCAAAAAGTGTAAAACAGACCTAAATTGGAATTATGATGAAAGTGGGTCTAAACCAGAACGCTTTACATACATGCATAAATGAACTTATCTCTTTTTTAATTGATTCAATTCTAAAACTACAGATGTAAAAGTACAATGTCAAGTTAACCAGCCATATATGCATTAATAATAGAGGATGCAATGATTGAAATACTGTAATGTTTATTTTAAAGCGAGGGGCAGGTAAAAGATTTGACACATACTCTCATGGTTCAGCAACATGCAAATACAGCATTTCAGTACCGACGGTGACAGACAGTATGTAAAGATGGACAACAAGTTTACTGCCCTTAACTCTATCTCCCCCTAAATTGCACTATGGAACTTTTTTATACAGTATTAATGCCTAAAAAAACGCCCTAAACCCTAGAAAAAAATATCATGGAGTGTCAGAGAAAAAATAAAGACGCTCACCACCCATACAGCTGCTAATATCAAGTTTTTTTCTATGTAAAGATTTCCATACAGCACCTTTAATACTGTAATGTAATAATGGGCTTTCTTCATATAGATATTTTGGCCTGTAAAGACTAAAAACCCTCTACCTTAACTGTTTTGATTGCATTCTAAAGATTGTGCAAACAGTGTGTTGGGATTCTGTGTTGGTTAAATCATAATAGGCTCTCTTAAGCCATTTTTGCCCTTTTAGGATGTACGTATCTCTACAACACTTAAGTTTAATGGCGCCTCGCAAGGAAGGAAGGATTTTACTTCCCACATTTTTTCTGACTGATAAAATATACATACATTAAAATGACTTGGGTTTAAAATAGCATTTACAAGATATCAAAACATAAAATGGTGAAATGGGCAAATTCAAATGTAAACCAATGAGGAATTGCTACATATGTATCCTTCGTAATGTCATCTTTTCTACACACTGTCAAACAGCTGGCGCTTTGGAACGCAACAGTTCAAAAAGCTTCATAAAGTCGTAAAAAAAAAAGCATAATATCATTTAGCGCACTGCACCGTTGGCCACGGCAGCGGAGCAGTGAAATATTGGCACTTAGGCATTGCAGGTTATAGAAAAGGAACGGAGCGAGAGAGAGAGCGGTCCGGAGGGGGTGGGGCTGCTGTCTTCAGAAGCGAGCCCTGATCCTGTCCAGGGAGTCTTTTTCCCACATCTTGGCGTCCCAGGCCTGGAACCAGCCGGTGAATGTGGGCGGCTCCGCTCCCTGTTTGATGGTGGTGATGGGCGTCCCCTTACGGCCGTATGGGTCAGTGTCCACGTACTCTTTCGCTGATGAGGAGGAGAAAAACTGTTAGTAGAATATTTTACTGGTATATATTACCTTTTTTTTAAGTTAGCTTTGAAAGTTTTTTTTATTAGGTTCCATGTATTGTACTAATCTAACTAAGTATGGAAAACTTCTTCAGCACCTGCGCTTTTAGTTTCAGTTTCAGTCACGCATGGATTGGGTCGCTCGATTATGGAAAAATACATTATAAACTTTATAGTATTATACATGGGATAATGCACTTTTTGAAGCCTGTACGGTACTGTACATAACGTTGCCTGGCTCTAATCCCTGTGATGTGAGTGTGTGGGAGACACTCTTCTCTTCTCCTTTAGGGCCTCTCTGATACCAACCTATTTTGGGAGCCCCTTTCTTCTCCACCTCGTTGGCATCGTTTCCCACCCAAAGGAAGATCTGCCGGAACAATGGAGAGGTAAAGTCAGTACAGAATAACATGTAACATTGCTACTTAGTCTTAAAGCAAGGTCAAAAGTGACTTGGCCAAGTGCAATGGTCTCTGTATGTGCTATTCTTCATAAAATTACCAGTCAGTGGCCCTCATTTATCAACATTGCGTACAAAAATTGTGTATGTGTAGGTGTATTTGCGATATACGCCAGAGGGCGCGTGACATTTATGAACCTGTGCTTTCCGCTCAGATCTTATCGTACGCAAGAGCAGCTGATGGTAAATGCCACAGAGAAATCCTAGCGTCATTTGAATGAAACGCCTAAAAATATTCATGTACTATACCACCTCCTGACTTGGTGTAGTCACCATACGTCAGGTGTAAGGTGAGCTCAGATTGATAAACAGGCGGTGATTTTTCGTACACCCCACATACGCTCTGATTTCACCGTACGCAAGTTTGATAAATGAGGGCCAGTTCATATGGTCAAAGTACTGACTACACTTGAAAAGAAACACTTAAACCTTGTAGCTCTAAATGCACATTTTGATATTAAAGTGATAGTCTGAAAGTGTGAATGTTTACAAATTTTACAAAACGTGCAAAATCAAGACTACCTGGTCTTAATTTTGATAAGTATGTAAAAATATATATATATATATATTTTTTTTTACTTAAAGAGTAACTAAACGGGCGTGCCAAAGCCTTTCCCCACCCACAAACAAAAGTCAAAAATTGCTGTGAAAGAGGCGGTCTCTGAAGTTTGGGGGTGACATGCGGGGGTGAGTGTGTGGGCCTTTGCATTGGCACAATCACAGCAGACTGATTACGTGGGAGGGACTTGGTTATAAACCACAGGTACAGGGGCAGGACAATTGGCAGGACCTGATGACGATGTGTGGAGCTGGTGCGGCTTATGACGTTCTGTGGAGGCCGTGGACACTCTCCAGTCAATTAGGAAATTCTAATTTAGTAACAGAGTTAACCCTGAAGGGGGCGCAACCCATTCGTTTTCAGGCAAAAGTTAGGATTTGACACATGTTTGCGCTATAATGTCAGAATAATGTCAGGGACCAGTAGACAACACTTTATGAGACACCCATTGAGACAGTTTATCAGTAAAAAAAAAACTTGTGTTTAGTTGTCCTTTAGTCCCTCCTTCCCGGTCTAGTACCCTCCAGCGTTGACCAATGAGACGGGCTTTTCTGTTTCTGTACTCCTCATTTTGCAAAATAAGAAGGGCTTTCTGGTTAAAGACGGGAAGGACTCTGATTGTTAACTTTCAAATTTCACTCTCCTCACTTTGCAAACTTACAGACTATCACTTAAAACAGAGTCAAATGCTTTGCTTTGAAAAAATGATCTTTAGAAATGTTTAGAAAATGTACTTCTGACATTGCCTTTTACAAAGGACCATGAGCATGCTGGAGCAAATGTACTTTTCTCATAAATGGAATAAACACAATGAAACCAAGTTGGAGCGCTTTGTGGCTCAGCCAGAGAGCGCACTCATTTCAGCTGTATTTACATTTCTAGCAGTCGCTTTAAACGCTGTGCGACAACGCTCAGCTGTTCGTCAAAAAGATTCCAATAACAACAGGCGTTATCAGATCAGACAGAGCTCTGCCACAGCTGGTGGTCATTTCTCTCTCTCATGGCCAAAAGCACTGAGGTAGATGTGCTTGACCAGAGAGAAATGCGCTTGAAACCGATACGCAGAGACAATGGTTTTATTGCGTAGACAGAGACCGGAGAGACGTATCCCTGACGTAAACACAACAAGCTCCAAGTCCATTCTTCTCTGCAAAAAGGAGAATAAAACAGAGTCGCCAGCCGTTACCTGATCCCATGTGTCCAGCAGCATGACATCGTCTGTGGCCAAATCGACCTGACTGAAATCGCCTGGTACTTCTTCAACCTGGGGGGGGAAGGTAAATAAGTTACTGTCAAGTGGAGAGCAGAGCGGCATAAAAGCTGCAGGTGCTGACTGACAGCGAGACGGCCGGTCTTGTTGGAGCAGCCGAAGAGCCGCGGAGGGTTGACCACGTCACGCAGGCTCTTAGACGTTTGGTACTCCTTCTTCCCCCCCAGGGACGACCAGAAGTTAGCTGAGGGACAGAGAGCAGTTCATTTAAGTCGCTATGTTTCACTTACATTTGTGGTTACATATAAAGTTACAACGCGACAGAAACGTTACGGTTTTATCAGTTGTGAAGGTCTTAGCTTTAAAATGAGGCGATACCCTGGCGTTTCAGAGCTTTTAGCAGAGCTCTACCGTCACGTAATACTGACAACTAGACAACACCTAAAAAATGTGACGTATTTGTTGTTATAAGTGAAAGCTTAGGTTTAGAAATATGTGTGAGGCTATATTGTAATGACCGAGACACACAGGCTGGGGCGGGTCAGGGTCTTGCCTGGGGCTCCCTCTACAGGCAGCAGGGAGTTTCTGCAAACCACATGCTAGCAACTTTATGATGCCGCCAAGAATGCACTTTGAGCACAGAACTGCTCAATGTGGGTTCGGTAATGAAATGTGTGGGACTGTAATATTAATGTAAGATTAATATGTATCCATGATTAATATTTTATCCATGACGCTTTAAAATCCAGGAAGTGGACAGATCTTCAGCATAAGAAGAAGAAAAGATCAACGCAACAGGAGTTCTCAAAACTACGTGAATGAAGTGAAATACTACTGCAGGTATGTTTTTGATGAGGGAAGGTTATAACATGGCTGAAAGCTCAAAGAAGTCCGATTTTGTATTCAATGTTGATGAATTGAAAAAATGAATTGGGTACAGTCTCTTTGATTATCACAAAATATACTTCCACTAACATTTTATTTTTATAAATCATGGCATGTACCAGCAGCACATACTGTTTTTTCTTGGACTTAAAGTGTAAACATAAGTGCATAAAGCTGCCTCAGGTTCATAGATTTCCTACATTATGCTGCGATGATCCAACGCTGGCATGACCTACTTTACACTTTCATACAGTTAGAAGTATGCCCATGTTCTTATTGAATAAAATGTCATACAGCAAAACTCTCAATGATTTCAAAGTCGTTTAGAGCTTGGAGAGTTTGGAAATCTTCAGATAGGCAGCACAGTGGCTTGTGCGATTGTCCTTAGCTCCTGATGAGGAACATCCCAAGCCTCCGATGCTAACGGAGCTATTACAGGAAGCATCACAGCTCCGTTCCTAACTCCCTCCCAGAGGCGTGCTGGCCATAGGGAGAGTCGGGAGGTTTCCCGGTGGGCCGCTCGGTTCCGGTGCTTCTGGGCCGGGCAATCAGAATAAAATAATGAAATAATAACTCACTATTCCAGGCCTAAAGGCTTTAACTGGGCTGCAGCAGGAGCATGAGCTGCTGTTCCAGATATAAATGAAGTAACACAAGCGTAATTGTCATGGAAATCTATCAAAATAACGACTGATGAATGAAAATCTGAAAAATATTCGCATCGAACTTTTCATTCTTGCGGCGGGGAGATACCATTTCATATTGAACTAACTCAGAGGGGTGTTTAAGTGGAACACCCCTCCGCTTTAGTTCAAGTTGGTGCAGTCCAATCCAGCGGAGACAAGTGTCTGCGCGAGTTAAGAGACTAAAAGGCAGTGAAAGGTAGAAAAGTGGTCAAATAAATGTTTGTATCTATGTAACTTGTGCTGATTGTGGGTTTGTATCAGGCTCAGACTGTGTGTGCAGCGGCCCATGTGAAAAGAGAAATTGTTAGAAAATTCTCAATGTGTGGTATTTGATCCAGCGACCTCTTGTACTTGAGACCAGCGCACTATTACGGTGCCATAATTCCGGGCCGGTCTTCTCCAAATTCCCGGGCTGAAATTAGGTCCCAGCATGCCCCTGCTCCCTCCTTCCTGCACTTGCATTTGGATAGTCCTGGCCATGGCGGATGATGACACACGTCCCGGTCAGTGATGAGGAGAAGGAGTTCCCTAAGCTTACTGCCACACTACAGACTACAGTAAGAGCTTAGGATCATAAACCGTACTGACCTGGCTCGCTGCCCTCGCTCACAGAGGCAGGGCTGCCCCCCAGGTACTGCGCCACGTGTTTGGCTGCGGCCATCTCCTCGTCACTGGCTCCTGCGCCCCTCCACACAAACAGAGCGCTGGGGCTCTTCAGCACGAACACGTCGTTGGTGTTCAGGTTAGACGCCGTGGCCTCCACCTGCAGCAGTCACACAGGTTACCCTCCAAACACACAGTCCCAATAGGTCACAAAGGATTTACCTCCACAGCACGGGTGGCCCCAGACGTGCTCTGACGGATGTGGAAGAGGCGGGTGCTGGCAGTCTGGCTCTGACCTCCTTTACGGGACGTCCCGCCACTGTGGATGATCATGGGCTTTCCTCCAAACACACTCATGAGGTGAGCCGGCTCCTGGCCCTGGGTCACACGCACCTACAGAACAAAAAGATCAATCAAAGTAAAGCCTGGGACACACTAGAGGATTTTGAAATCTTTTTACGATTTGAAAACATGATACAAAGTGCACAGACCAGACATAATAATCTCTCACTCTTATGAACAGACTAGACAATTATGATAAATGCAAGACTGTGAGACAGATTTGTGTCACAGTGAAACTGAGCTTGGACCATAATGACACTAATAAACACGACAGAGACTGGATCGTATCTGTAGTGTCAGGAACACAGATAAACGCACGCAGGAAAAGGCGCCACTGGAGCGATATCTGAGCGAGGTGGATTTTCAACCACAGCTGCGGTCCTGTGTCCAGCACCAGCACCGCTGTCCTCTCATCCTGCACTGTGGCTCTGGGATGGAAGCATGGGGCTGGGGGAGCAGACTGCGGTTATCATCCTATAGACTATATAAAGTTTGGGGCAGTTTTTGCCAGGTGTTTGATTTCGTTCTGGCCTGGAACAAGATCAAATCATTGGACTAAACTGGGCAGAAACAAACAAACAAATATTGTGGTGTTTCAGAAGAAGACTCCAGGAGGCCAACACTGAGAGTGCTGATTGAAACAAAAGCATAGAAGTAACATTTGAAAATATGACATGCAACATGACGACAACAAAACGCTTTCCTTGTTTCAGAAGATTTAGTCTGGAATATTAATTTATTCAGCCGATTCCCAAGACCTTTAGATGTTGACGTGTCAATATCTAAAGGGGAGAGAAATGTACGACCACACTGCCCTCTTCTGGTCACAGAGTATATGAGTTTGGAGCCTCAACTTGTGCCAACTTCATATGATTACAGTACATGGAGGTTATGGAAAAGCATGGCACACAATATATACATTTCATTTTTAATTGCAATATTCACATCACAAGAAGCCAATACAGTGTTAATCTTTGGGGTATAATTATGAAACTTTAAAAAGTACCAGCTCTCACGATGTGTGCAAATTCAACAAGAAGTCTTAGGACCATCAAAAGTGGCTCTGAGGTAGTCTGTTGATCATTTGCATTATAAAAACGGCCTATATTTACAAAAATGTAGGCTACGCTTTTCAGAATGCCTGTTGTACACTTATTAACCACTAATTAGGAGCTCAAAACCTCTTTCGGCAAAGGAGGATCAGATCACAGCACATCATGTGACACAAGTATTCTAAATATTCTCAAATGAAAGTGTAACTGTACCTGAATACACTTACTCAACATGAGTATTCCCCATACGTATTCTAAAAACATGAACCGTATTCAATACTACCCAACACTACGCATTGAGCCAGTTAGCTTCTCAATTTCAATATCGTCTCTTTTTCACTTTGCGTCATGTAAAAGGAAAAAAGTTTTACAAAGTGGATACAAAGTAGAAGTAGGTCAGTGGTTTGTTTGTTTGTTTCTCCAGTGAATTGATTTGTTTATAATGTGTATTGCTGTGTGTTTTTTTATATTTCACTTTGCTATGAAAAGCACTTGAACACAATGCACATCATTTCCACTTCACAACAGGCAGCATAACATGAATGTGTACATGGAGAGAGAGCAGACCTGCACGGGAGAGCCCCCCATGGAGTCGTCCAGCTGCACTGTGAGGAAGGCTGAAGCCGCCAGCTCGTCCTGCGTGCACTTCAGGCCCTGCCTTTAGAGAAAGAACCACATAAACCGTCACTCAGTATGCCGGCTGTGTAAAGACCGAGCGGCCTCTTCCATGCCTCACCATGTGTAGATGATGTGCTGCTCGCGGCCGGACGGTTTGTAGCTGTAGAGGACGAGGTAGCAGTCTCCGCCGTAGAAGTGTCCGTAAGTCGCTTGGTCCACCGGGACTCTGGCCCCGTCCTCAACACGCCAGATCTGTTCGACACGTCAGAGAGGTTTGAACATGATCATCATCATTATAACCCCGGGGATATATCCAGGGTGCGATTTGCTGGGGGGATGGGGGGATTTCCCCCCCCCCCCTTCTGGTTTTCTTGTCCCAGTCTCTGTTTCTTTAATCCCTATCCCTACTTCTGGCGTATTATTGTATTAAACGTAGGGGGGATAGAATTGTAAAATTGGCTGTGTTCAAGGTCCGTGCACCTGCTGTTCAGTTGATTTCATTTTATATGAGACGCGGGTGATCTCTGCTTTAGCGGCTTTGATGCGCACAGAGACCGAGGGTCTGGGGAGTCAGAAACACTTTCACCTTTCGCTGTTTCTTGGACTTTTAAGTGTATAAGGCTACTGCATATATCATTTCTGATGAATCAATCTTATGCACAGGGAACTGTGTTATGTCCTTATTGACTTTATGATCAGTTAAATCTATTTTGCACACATACAAAAATGAGCTCCCCTCGCGCTCTCGCTCTCCCTGTTCAGAGCGCTGAGAGGGGCAGAAAAGTTGTGCACAGACGCACATGCCGTGGAAAATAGACATTAAGCTCCACAAAAGCGTTTTTTGGATCACATTCAGCAAAACGCTGCTTATTTTGTGAAAATCTGCCGCATATTTATGTCAAAACCCCGCTGTAAAGATGATAGAATGAATCGTGGCTGAACAATGAATGCGCGCACTGCGGCAATGAGTGGCAGCGACCGCCCCAACCCGACCCGCGATCATAGGAGAATTTTATGCCGGTCTGGGCAGCCGGCCCTGCGGGGACCGCGGGGAACCCGTAACCCGCACATCAGGTGCGTTAATGCCCCCAGCCATGTGTGAAATCCTGTGCGTTTTACAATAGCGACCGTTTGACAAACAGGATGAGGAACCTTTACGCCCGGTTCTGAGAAGTACCAGCCGCGCGCGTTCATTGTGCATTCCGTAACATTTCCAGCTCTGTCCCTCAAAAAAGAAAGACACCTGTGGCCCTGGTCACACTACGCTGGTCACTCAAAGTTTGATCAAGAGTTTTCCAAAACGGCCCAACTCCCTGAGCAACACACACGCTCATTGGGGTCGCCCCCTAGCTCGGACGTCTATGTACAAGGCAGATAAGACAAGCTGTTAAGACAAGATGCAATGAGCTCCGCTCAGCGAGTCAGATGCAGAGTCCGGGCCTCTCTGTCCATGGTCAGGGCCCTACTGAGTCCCGCCAAAGCATGCAGGACATGTTAAAACATGAAAGCACTGAAATCTTTTTGCAGAATAGAACACATCTAACAACACTGGGTTTCAAGTTCAACAGCAATAAAGTGATTAAGTAATTATCCCCCCTTCTGTTTTTTTGACAAATCGCACCCTGGATATATCTTTATTTACTCTTTACTTTACAGGTTCCATATGGTGCAAAATCAACTTTATTTTAGCTTGTTTACTGTCTCACTCTTTTGCACACACAAAAAAAAATGCTTGCCCCACTACGGTATACGCACGCACCTACACACTCTCATTTATATTTAATGTACGTATTTTCAGTGTTAAGGGAAACTGACACTGGCATAGGGAGAACATTCAAAAACTGATGTGCCACGAAGCCGCCCATATGTAGTTAAGTAAGGGACTATTGTTCTGAGGTATTTTATAATTGGAGAGTTGTTGGACATATTCAGCATATGGGTCTTAAAAATAGACTTAAAAACATTATTTTGGTGCCTCAACACTGATATTATACGTTTTATAATTTTTAAATGATGTCTTTGTAAGAATAAAATAGTAACGAAATACAGGCACAAGAGCTGGTAAAGACTTTGACTCGAGCTCCCCCACAGGCAGAAGTGAGAATAGCTTTGTGAAACGGTAACTTGGTTTACAGCTTCAGCCCGGCATGATACATTTGTTAAGTGATGATGTCATCGCACTACTTCCGGGTCCAATGGAACTTTAGCCCTATTCATTATAATGGGATTTAGCAGATTTTAACCTGCTGTAGAACCTGCTGCTCTTTCTAAGCAACTGATCACGCAGAAACATTACATTTACTCTGGATTTCCTCTAGTGACGCTTTTCTGACATTAAAGCAGTACTAAGTAACTTGTTATGTTTACCTTAATAAATCCTTTTCGTAGTCCCTCTGAGGGTAATACAAGTGTTAATGGGATGATTGGGGTTCTTTCACCTCCCCTGGTGTCTCTGGCCAGAAAACCACAATTGCAACTTGGCTGCCACCAGGTCGAAGCACCAATACACACTAATGGAATCACGAAGAAGAAGCTAACAGGGCAAATGCGGGCTAGCGCCACTTAAACAGTATTTACAGCCAAGTTTGAGTGAAAAAAAAAAAATCTCCATTGTGTAATTGGATGTACAATATCCCTCTGTCCCTTTATCTTTTCTGTCAGCGTAGTATTTACTCTCGGGGACAATTAAGTCAAAAACTGCAACATGCCAAGACACCTGCAGTGGCGCTTATGGCCTCTAGGGGCATGAGTTACTTAGTACTACTTTAATTATCAAATTATTTTCCCATACGAAGGCTTATTTGAAATATAAAAATATCTGTTGTTATTTCAGCCATGTTTGCTTATAGACCTTTCTCTCTTTGGACCCGGAAGTAGCTAATTATTGTGTGTGATGTCACACTTAACAAACGTATAGATACCGACGGCATGTTTGGAGCTGACCATACAGTTGTGCTCAAAGGTTTACATAGCCTGCCAGAATTATTTGTGGTGAAAAAACTTTCTTTTTCATTATGACTAAACAGCTCAGACCTGATCCAATGTCGGATCGTGGACTTTAAAAATGTGGAGGACAGATTTTGATTTTAACAATGACGCGATATTACCCAGTAATTACAAATCGAAACGTTGGAAATGTAGAAGAAAAAAACAGTCAAACTAAACAGGATTATGCCAGGATTGCTCAAAACTGCGTGACTATAGTGAAATACTACTCTGGGAACAATGTAATAAGTCAATTTTGCATGATATGTGTCCTTAAGATAAAAATTCTTTATCCAAGTAAATAATTGCATATTTTAAAATGTGGAATCCAGTGGCATAAGAGACATTATGACATTTTTAATATGTTTTCAGTCATTATCCATCAATGACATGTGGTTTGGTCTATTGCTACACCGAGACAGAGAAAGAACGGGAAGCACCCGCATGTTCCACAAATCGAACCTGGGACCTTCTTGCTTTGAAGCAGGAACTCTTAACTAGTACAAATGGCGCTGACCTGCACTTTCCCCTTGCCGTCGTCCACCACGCCATGTTGCGCCGCCATGGCCTTGTTGGAGTGCAGCGTGGAGGCGTCAAACGGCTCCGGTTTGATTTTGGCGATGCGTCCAATGGTGAAGGCCTTTGAGGGGCCTGTGGTCTGGTCTTTGTCCTTCCAGTCACCGAAGAACTGCTTAAACAGAGTCGTCTCCGCTCCGCCCGGGAGCACTTGGACCTGGAGGAACGACAGGACAGTACAGGATGATCCCAACAGTAATGCGGTTTTCAAAAACATACTAGTGCCAAATGTGTCCAAAAATGTGTCCAAAAAGATTTAGTCGGCAAAGATAGATAAAAAATTACTGTACACATTCAAATTATGTTTAACTCTTTTTATTTCACAATGCAAACATGACATCTTGATAAGTTAAAATTACTTGGCAAAACTATATTTAAAAATTTGAAAAGAAAAAAATATGATTATGATCAAACTACAGAAAATAACCCAGTGTTTTCGCTTGTATCTAGACCAACAGAGCTGCTATAGACCTAAACCCTTTATTTAATCATAATTTCTCTAAATTATATAATTGTAGAAACTGCTGTTTGTAATCATCATTATTAATAGAGTAGATAAAAGATTGAGCAGGCCTACTTTAGAACGCACCACATGCACTCACTCCATTACCTGGGTCTTTGTGGAGTAGCCTTTATCTCGAATAAATGTCTGGCCGGACGACATTGCAGTTTTCCGCTCCGACATGTTCGCTTTGGGACCTGATCCAAAACATACAACAGTGTTATTGCTTTTGATGACGTTGTGAGATTAACCCGGGCTGTGCGTAGATCCTGAATCCTGAAGTTGCAACATAAAAGTTAACAGCGGTCTAATGTCAGTGTGATGTTGACTGCAATACTGTACCCTACTGTACAAAAGCAACTTAATCCTAAAAGCTTATCCTTGATACCTTTGCCATAACTCAGACATCTAAAACTATTGACATTACTAAAATAGAGCAAAGGATCATGGTCTACAATCCGGTGTGGCTTGTTCATAAACATGCACTGTCCCTACCAAATAAACTGATAAACTTTACATCTAAGAGGTGACAGTGTTTCTATGTTTTAGCTGTGCTGCCCTCTACTGGTCATTAGCTTGTTGTTTGCTGCCCCTTTTTGAATAGAACCAGAAGAATTTCATATGATTGTGGCAGAACTGACCGTAAAGCTAACTGAACACAATGGCAATTAAAAGCATTACACCCCTTCTTTAAAAGTTGTCTGTGTGACTTTTGAAATTGCATTGTCATAGTAATGTCCTGAAATAATAGTCACATATTTCATGAAGACTGTATAGATACAGACGGCATCTTTGGAATCACCCATATATAATACGGTCACGTTCGAAGCAGCCAGAGGCAGAAAACAAAGAAGGAAAACTGAACTTTTTCCCCATTTCTCCACCACTTTAACAAATGTTGCGGTATGAATATATTTTTCTACTAAATAAAGATACAGGGATATGGAGAGGAGCAAAGTGGTTCAAGAGCTCATAAATACTTTTAGAAAAAAAAAAAAAGAACAATGCTAACCAGGAATCTAACATTAGCTTCATGCTACATATGCTAGCATTAGCAGCGAGGGCCTTTTTCACTTCTGCTGAAAGATTTGTCAAAAAAAAAATCCATGGACCCGATTTTGGCTTGACTTAATTTGTGTGTGATATATATGATAATAGTCCACCAGTAAACGGCTAATAAGAGTGAAAAATTGTGATTCTCATTAGAGGTTTTCTTCCCCCTCGGCTAGGCCACGCCCAGGGCTGGCCCTCTATAAAAACAGTCATACCATAGACGCTGATTTATGTTCTTCCCAGTAGGTGGGGGTCAGAATTTATCTCACAAACTCGTGGTTATGAGCCCCGCACTCTATCTATGGAGCTAAACGCACTTAATTAAAGTTGTGAACCGCCCTGCGCTCGTGTTTTCGCAGAAAACAGAGTAGCGGAAGTCAATAAAAACTACATACTTTTTTTTTTTTGTATGACAATCAGACCTGGGCCGGCCCAAATATGGGCATCGGCCCACCGATGGCCATCCCTGGCCACGCCCCCAGGTATGATGCGTTGCCGTCTGTATCTATGTTAAAATAGTAGCTTAGTGCGGGTTGGAATGTACAATGTCATTAAGGTGAAAGAGTGCAGGGGAGGAGGTTGTGACCTTTCCACACAAAGATGTACCCGTCCACTCCATTGTCCAGAATGTAGCACTCTTCAGGAGACAGCATGGCCTGTTTGAACGGGCTGGAGGAGGCGACTGTGGTCACCTTCATGGAGCCCGAGGCGTCCGAGATCTGAGGAACAGAAATGGTACTGCATTAGTCTCCTTTTCGATGTGCTTACAGTAGTGATGAGCACATCACTACTGATGTGCTCATCACTACTATCACTAAATGATGATGTTCTAAAAAAGTCATTCATGGCTTATTATGTGTCACCCTCACCATGTAGAGGGCGCCCTTCTTCTTGTTGGACACATCCACCTTCTCATCGTCAGGAGAGGCAGGAGCAATGCTTGTTTAGGGCCTAGAACCTGTAATATAAATAGTATTGATAAATATATGGCTAAAATACAGGCAGTGGATAATGGCTTTTTTCATGTATTTAGTAGAAACATAAAAGGCAACTTCTTGATTGCGTAGAAGAAATTAAGACGTGGTTGTCTCAAAATTTCTTACATTTTGATGACAAAAAAAACTGAAGTCGTTGTGTTCGGACCCAGTGAGTCCAAAGCGGTCCCTTGTGACCTTGGAGTTCTGACACAGTACTCTAAAGACTCAGTTACTAACTTGGGTGTGAGGTTGGACAGAGAATTCAAACTTGACACATAAATCAGTTCAGTTGTCAAGGCAAGCTTTTCTTTAATTTCACCAACTTGCCAAAATTAATTTTTTGCTGAAAAATATCTGTGATAAAATAAATGCTTGTATTTGAGTCTGTTTATTGGTGAAATGTTGCGTGGCTTTCACACATGGTTGCGATAGAATTGTGCGCAAGACCAAAAGTCTCTCCTAATTACATGTTGTTCAGTTCTCAGTTCATTCTAAAGTTTTATTGATTGATTTTGTTCGGTGTTTTCCCTTGTGGTAGAGTACACATTTCGAACAAAGTTGGCACTGGACCAGATGTTGACAAAGACCAGCACTGTGTCAGCTGTTTCCCATGGAGTTCGACTCATCAACGTGAAATGGAGTGCACTCAGGTTTGTGCGCTCATTTGGTAGAAGCTGTGATCGTAGCATCCGACCCCAAATGCACAATTTTAGCTAATTCACATGTTTGGCCAATCTTTCACGTATGCAGATTTATCAGAGTAGTAAAAATCATTTGTGATATCTATGACAATTCTCCTTATTCATTTTGAAATACAACTCTACCTTGTTAAAATCCTCGGGCTCCTCCCCCTCCTCCAACAAGTGCAGTTTGGCTCTCCCGTTTCTCTCGTTGTCCCGGATACCGATGGCCACCTCGGACGCCTTCAGCCTCTCGTAACGGTTACACTCACTGCCGCACCACTGGTAGATGTCCTAGAATCAGACCATTTTATCTTTTTTATTTTATAGTAAAAAAAAAAAACCTACAACAGCCAATCTCAAAGTCTGGAGCATCCCGGCTCCCTTATCGTTCCAAAGATCCCACAGAAGCCCCCCCAAATAATCATAATTCCTTGTAACCAAGCGGTCTTCAAATGTCAGACCGCTTGGTTATAAGCGATCTCTTCACGCAACCAGGAGGACCCCAACCTTTTGTTTGTCCAAACTTGCTGGACACGATTTGTGAGATAGTCTGAAAACAGTGCCAAAAACGCATCAGGAAATTCAAAATTAGATAAAAGCTGATTTATTAAAGCCATGCTGAAAGACAAATTTCTGCTCTTTGGAATAGACAATAAAGTTATATTCTATTCTAAATACTTGCTACAAACCTTGAAGTACTTCTTAAAGAAATAAAAATGATAATAGCTTCATGATGATTACCCCCTGCACTGATGGGCTCACCTTGCCGAGGTCCAGGATGAAGCAGTCCCCCTTGTTAAAGGAGTTCCAGGTTAGTTCGACCTCTGTGGCCCTCACAATCCTGCGGCCCTTGACGTGCAGCAGCCTCTTCACATCCGCGCTGTTGGTGACCACATGCTGGAACCCTGAGGCCATGCCCCCTTTCTGCAACACAGTAACATTACTATTGCTATGATCTGCACATAACAGTGTCTCATTATTGGTCCTGGGAAGGTTTGTTGGATTTGAAAATGTGGAGGACATTTGAGGACAAAGTTGAAAATAGCAAACGCCTAAAGTGTTGCTTATTAAAGTGGGAAAGAAAGCCTTACAAACCCCCTACTTCAAGGACAGACGGATATTGGTCAGCCTTGGTGGACCGCCTTGTTCACTTCACTACTCTCTCTCGCTATGAACTCTGGCTGAGACGAGCTTCTACTTAAAGGAACAGGCCACCGTTTTTACATACTGAGATATGTTCTTAGCTTAGAGGAGTTGATGCGTACCTGTCTGGTCTTTGTGCGTGCGCTCAGTCACGCAAAACGACCAAAGATGTTGTTAGCATTTGGCCTCTCCCAGTATATTCCTATAGCTCCAAGCGGGGTGAAGTTAGAAGCGACCAAGCTCATACACGGGCACAAAGACCAGACAGGTACGTATCAACTCATCTAAGCTCAGGTAAGAACATATCTCAGTATGGAAAAACGGTGGCCTGTTCCTTTAACTCAAGTGAACGATTGGGATGTGCGGGAGGGTCTGTGAGAGCTAGGAACGCACTTAGGAAACAGCTGAGACTTTAACTCAACCACCAGCAACTTTTACAGTTTGAGGAGTAATAATTAATTTAGGTTGTGCAGCTTAAACACACACAAAAAACTGACGCCAAAATAAATAGATAGAGAAAGGAAAGAATATCAAATATACTTGATGTGTAATCTCTCTTTTGTAGTTTATTCGTGCAAGTCAATAATTTGCTTATTTCTGATGGTTTGCATAAACATTACTGCTTGATCATTGATACCGGAAAAGTCACCAAAAGTACTGCGATTTTAATTTTTGTGAATATCTCCCACCCTTACCTGAGACAGAACTTGTGTAAAAGTGGGACAAACCAAGGGTTCAAAATTGGGCGTCTGGTTAGGGCTTTGCAATTAATCAAAAATGCAAACTCAACATTTCTGCAGTCTCTGGTGGCAGCAACAGCACCTGGTTTGAAGTTTGGAGGCGCACAATTAAAGATTTTGTGTGTTAAATGTTACTAGAGTAAAAATAATAAGTTATTCCGAGCTGAGATTTATTTTATACGGTCATGTGACTTCATTAGAGGAAATAAAAAATGCAGACAAGACAACACAATCACAAATGTTCTCAAAGGGAAGTTTTAAGAATGAACAGAATTCATGACCTTGAGTCTGGATTTGTCCTTCCTCAAGAAGCAATAAAAAAAAAAAAAATGAGACATATAAAAACTTAGCACGTTGTATTGGACATGTAGAAATCTTTGTCCATTGTTCTGTGGAACTCTCTTGTTACCATCTGCACAAGCTTTATTCCCTAAACAACAGTCATGCCATTCCTCTCAGTCAGCCTATTAAACTTTTCCATGGCAACCCTCACTGTCTCAAATGGAAGACTTGTTTCAGCCCAAACTATGAGCAGGCCGTTCCATCTCTGCCTGCTCTGCGCCTCTTCCAGTTTTCCTGTAAACAAGTTCTGAGGGCATAATTATGCCTTAACCAAAACCAGGACTGTGCCGAGGTGATTTACATGGCAATGGGAAACAGATGTACACCGTGGGTCTCTCAAAATGGCGGCTGCGGGTTGCCATAGTTGCAACAGTAGGTCGGTGGGAGTAGTAGGACACACCCTCGGAAGTAAACGGTGAGGATTGCTTTGGACTTTAGACACATTAGCTCAGCGATGTGGCAAAGTTCAAGCGTCGTGAGAAATTATTAACAACATATTTAGGTCAAAAAAGATTACACGACTTTACAAAAGTAAAGAATGTCTGGCCAAAATGACACACAACCATTTGGACTTTTTCCGCTGCAATTAAGAATTCAAAACAAAATCCTTTGAAAAGGAAAAAGTATTAACCAATACAAGTAATGGTTGCAATTTTTCCAATAGTTTCCTGTTATTGTTAAGTGTAATGTCATGAAAAAAGTTTTTCCTGACATTACCCTGCGTGACGGTGGCGCAGAGCGGGTCGGCTCATGATCGGAAGATCGGGGGTTTGAATCCCGCCTCCCCAAGGTGCACATTGTCGTTGTGTCCTTGGGCAAGACCCTCCTTGCCTCCAGTGTCTGCGTACACTGGTGTATGAATGAGAATGTGAGTGGATCCTTGCTGTAAAGCGCTTTGAGTGCCTAATGAAGGTGGAAAAGCGCTATACAAGTTGAGACCATTTACCATTTTTACTATACTGCCGATTGACAAAGTAACATGTGTGTCATGCTTTGGTTAATTTATAAACTTTATAAAGTAACATAATGTATGTTCCTGTATAGCAAAATATCACAAGTGATATTTAGTCTGGGGACCACCACTTCATTTTCTCGTAGGATAGGTGTGGTTTATGATTGTCCATAGCCGTTTATTGGGCGCTACGAATCTATCATGTCTATGCACGTAGCCATAGCCAATCGTATCATTGTATCAGATGACGTATGATGTGCCCGCTGTAAACTTGAAAGATGACGTTGCATCTGCGGCTGTCATGTTGGATCCGTAAATAAACGTTTTTGTTTTTTTTTAGCCGTAAACAAACTACAAGCTTCCATATGTCGAATAGTGCATCATTGTCTTACTGTTCCTCCTCGTTCTGTGATTGGTCCCCAAATCCATGCGAAGATTTTGGCCATGGTCCCCAGACTGCTGTGCAGTTCAAAATGATTCGAGCGCACACAGCAACATGGGTATTCCCAGGCTATATTAAGGTGGGGAATGGGGCCTAAAATGTTGGACCACAAGGACTAGTTTTCAGGCCTCAATTGTTTTGAAACATTCTTGACTATAACTTGAGCTCAGAGCTAACAACACAAGTTTGAAGATATTTTGTGCATACAGCAGAGCCACAGATCAAGGCCTGCTTCCTGCATTGCATACTGACACTGAGTCTCTGGACAAGACCCTTGATAGTAAGCATGAGTTAGTCAGTGTCATTGGTTATTGGGCCAAAATGTAACCAGCACTTCATCTGCATTACAACACCAAAGTATTGCGTATTTTACCTTGTACGTGAGGCCCGTCTTGAAGTAGCCCTGGAAGGTTGTGGATTCGGAGCCCTGCACCTCTCTGTGCTGCACTGGCCCACCCCCCAGAAAGTCATCCAGCTGGCCAGCCAAGATGGCTGCCGATCCACTCTCGTCCTGGGAGCACTCATTACCTGCACACAAAAGAACATTCTTTCAGGACTGTATAATACTCAATTAAAACAGTAGAAGCCACTCTATTCATGAAGCGTGTGTTTTGTTTTGGTTTTTGGTTCAAATAATTCCGTGCCAATAAATACACTGCATTCCAAATGATTATACAAATGACATTTTTCTAAGATTTCCTAAATTGTCAACTCAAATAACATAATTGCCAAGTCTTTAACTGTTAGGGGATCATTTGAATGTTATTGAAAAAACCTCCCAATGATCACAGTATTTAAAAAAAATATATATAACAACTTACAATGTACTGTTCCAAATTATTATGCACACCAGCATTTCAATACAATTTATAGGTTGTAAAGAACTGAAAATGGTCATTCGTTGAATATGCAGCATTAGGAGGTCATATTTACTGAAATCAAAAGCAATTTAAATAAAAAACATCTTAACAGGTCAGGTTACATTTTAACATAGGACCCTTATTTGATAGTAGCTTCATAATTCTTAAATCCATTAAACTTGTCAGTTATTGGAGAGTTGGATTTCTGGATTTGGATAGAATTAGGGATGTGACCGTTTGACCGGTGGTTGACCGTGTCAGAGTTAACCGATCAAAGCTGTCGATTGTCGGTGAGAAAAAAAAAAGTGATCTCTAAATTACGCTATTATAGACGGTGGACTAAACGCTACTACAGTAAGATTTTTTTGTGTGAAGTGAACAAATTGTCCCTCAGACCCTCCCTCACAATACATTTTTCATAACTCGCCTGTTTGTACTTAATAAACCAATAAAAACATTTTGCGCTAGGTCACAGCGTTTGGGTTTGCGGGCGGGGCGCGCACTCACGAGGTTTGAGAACAGTAAAGAGACTACAGGCTAAACACTCAAGGTTAGAGAACCAGGACAGGAGGATGAAGCATGCAAAGAAAAGTAGTGTGTGGGACCATTTCACCAAAAAGAATGACACAGATGTAAGTTGCAACTTGTGTGATACAGTGCTTAAATAATATTTAAGCACTGTATCACAGTAGCTTAGTAGTAGTAGCAACATCCACAAGCCTCTTCAGGTGAGAAAGGTAGCAAAAAACAACCTACTGTGTCATCTATGCTAGCTGGAAGGAAATGTGACAAACAGCACTCAGAGACTATTACCCAAAAGATATGCAGAATGATTGAAAAAGACATGCTGCCCCTTGACTTTGTAAGCGGCGAGGGCTTTGTAGAGCTTATGCAATTCCTTGAATCCAACCACACAGTCCCGTCTAAACTCAGGTAGATCACATAGCATAACCTATTTTAAACTATGCGGTTAACCGGTTTCAACCGGCTAATGAGGCTTGGTGGTCGGTCAAGAAAATGTTTAGCTTTCGCTATCCCTAGTCAGAATAGCCTCCCAGAGCTGTTGTTTGGATGAAAACTGCCTCCCACGCTTACAGATGTTTTGCTTGAGGCTCCAAAGGTTCTCAATAGGGTTGAGGTCAGGGGAGGATGGGGACCACATCATGAGTTTCTCTCCTTTTATGCCCATAGCAGCAAATGATGCAGAGGTATTCTTTATAGCAGGACATGGTGCATTGTCATGCATGAAGATGATTTTGTTCGGGAAAGCACGGCTCTTCTTTATGTACCATGGAAGAAAGTGGTCTGTCAGAAACTCCACATATTTTTCAGAGGTCATTTTCACACCTTCAGGGAGGCTAAAGGGGCCGACCAGCCCCCTCCCCATGATTCCGGCCCAAAATATGACTCCGCCCCCTCCTTGCTGACGGCGCAGCCTTGTTGGGACATGGTGGCCATTCACCAACCATCCACTACTCCATCCATCTCCAGAGGCACCAGCAGCTTCAAATACCTGTTTATAAATACCTATTTATCCGATCTAGGTGTCTGACAGAAACCGCCCTCATTGTGCCTTTATCGGCACAAACCCGTGTGTGCTCTGAATCAGCCACAAATCTCTTAACAGTGCGATGATCACGCTTGATCTTTCATGAAATATTGAAGGTTTTCATACCTAGTCCAAGGCATTCAACTATTTCACGATTTACATCAGCAGAGAGATCCTTTTCTTTCCCATATTGCTTGAAAATGGTGGTCTGCTTAATAATGTGGAGCAATCTTTTTAGTAGTTTTTCCGTGGGTTTCTGGGTTTGGGATTTCTGATGTTTGGCTTGTGTCTTATTTACATAACCAACACGGAGCATGGGAAGACACCTTGGTTTAATTTAAGGATTACAGACAGTGCAGCTTTGCTCTTAGTGCAGGCCCGAGCTCATCAGAGAAAGGAAAGCACATGCAGCAATTGTGCAAGATGCATAAACAATTTATTAACTGTGTGAGCACTTGAAACAAGACAAAACTGGTGAGAAGTTATGGAGCAAAGGATTCATTGTCTGCGTAGTTCAGTGCACAGTAAAAGCCCTGTTTTACCCAGTGTGCACACAGGTAGTAGCTTTGGCTGTGCGTGTCTTTGACCACTTCAGAGACCTCTCATTTGACAACTTTAGAGGCACACTACAAGTTGCAATGCCTGTATGATTTGAGGAAGCCAGGAAACCACAGATTTTGTCACACTATATTCGTTCGTGTGCATGTAGACAGACGTACTGACTTCAGCACGGGGTTTACAAATGTCACTGTGAAACCGCAGCAGCAGGCAGGAAGGAACAAAGTGTCGCCAAAGTGTCTTCACAGATGTGGCCGACAGTTTGAAAAAAGAAGAAGCAAAAAAACACAACATTTTGCCCCATGAAATGCAGTGTATTGTAAAAGTAATTGTGAAGAGGAAAAAAAGAGAGAAGAAAACAGCACAGAAAGAAGATCCAGAAACCTTCTGACCAAGATAATAGGTCAAGATCTGAAGAAAGGACAAGTATAAATAAAAATGTCTGTATCTAGACATAATTCACATGAACACAATAAGGATAAATCAAGATGTGCAGCTTTAAAAATTCCTTCGGAGACGTACCGAGCCACATGTGAATGTTGTATATTTTGGGGTTTATGGTGTGCAGCAGCAGGTAGGCGTCTCCGATGTAGAAGGATCCATGACAGGCTTTAGGTACCGGCTTCAGGTCAAAGTTCTCAATCCTCCAGATCTGCAGACCGGCCTGCTTCCCTGCAGTCTCAAACTCCTTATGGGACACCATCCTGGACCTGCCACATCAGACAAACAAAGACAGTAGGATGAAAACAAATGTCAGTTGCCTCGAGATGAATTGCAAGTGCATTGAAATCCCTTTTTGAATGGGAGCAATATATTCCACAATTATATTCTGAAATGCATGTAATTCCGACATTTGTTTTGCAAAACTAATACTCCCTTTCCTATTATTGTGAATGCAGCCTGACAACATTTCACACTATACCATTAATTCTGGGAAGCCCTTCTAAACACCAGGGTTGGTCTTTTGAGATGTATAAAACCTGTTGGACTTATAAAGTGCAGCTACACCTACACTACAAGTAGGTAGACTTTATTAATCCCCGTAGGGAAATTCATTCTCTGCATTTGACTCATCCTCAATGCCGCTGGGGCGACCTGTAGGAGCAGTGAGCTGCCAGCATGGGCCGGCGCTCGGGGACCCATCTCCATGATGTGGAGCCAGGCTGGTGGTCAGAAACACCTGGCTGGAGGATTAACCTATTGCAAGTACACACTTTGCTTATCTGTTTATCCCGTTTATCCTGTCAACGTTAGGTTAGGGTGTGTATTAGGGTGTGTATTAGTCATAACGAGTGCAGTGGCCTGGACACACCCAACAACACCCGACGGCGCTTTACAGGGGATCACAGCTCCGCCCTGACTAGACCAAGTAAGTTAAGCCTCTGGTTCAGTAATGCCCTAGTCTGTGTTAGCTTAGATTTTTCATTCTTCGTTTTATAAATTGCTTAGGCAAGCCTTTTATAAACCCTGTTTAATCTTAAACCACACCGCGGAAAATTGCTATGTATTCAAACCTATAGAAATCACAAAAATGCCTTTAGCTATCTAAGCCTGTTTCTGCAAATGCACATGTTTTGTTAGCCGTCGAATCCCGGAACGTTCTATCCTATACAAAAGAATAGGGAGGAATGGCGCAATACTAACGTACGGGGAGGTATGTTTTGTCCCTTTCATGGTATTTCTATAATTTCTGTGGTTTCTTTATCATTATATTATAAGATGAAGTTTAGTGGCCACTGAATATGTATCCGACCCAAAAGATTTTTGTAATTATTAATCATATGAGATGTTTGGTGGCTAAAGCTAACGGCTATAGGAAAAGTACATTGAGCAGGCTAACGGACCCTGAAAAGTGTCCTGGACTAGTCTACTTGTTTACTGTCCGCACATATGTTAGAATCGAACGCCGCTTCTTTTTATTTCTAGGTTTCAAGTTTAAACCCTGTGCTTGTATAGGTTTGATTAGATGATTAGATGATTAGAACAGTGGCATCACCACGGAAACGAGTTGGTGATGTCGCGCTACCAGGAAAAATTATGAGTCATGTCTGAGGAGCCCTTCCAGTAAAGACACTTGTATTTTTATTTAAAAAATAATAATAATTAAGGTATTTTACACTTGATGTTTATTCTATCTAGCACTTTGAGAAACTTGGTAATACAGGCTTGTAAAGCGCAAAATGTAAGCCATTATTATTATCATCAATTGGGTGAAATCTTATGCTGTGTGGCTTTAAGTACTAGTAAACAATAAAAACTGCAGGTTAACGTAACATTTATCGGGCTATAGGTTCATGAGTATTTCTGCTGGTCACATAATGAATCGTTACTAAACCCCTCAAAGCGAAAACAGTGGCTTCCCTCACAGCGTTCAGTATGGGCGAACTAAAGCTTGTGCATGTGTGGCAATGCGAGGGTTAACTTAGCTGTTTTAAACATAAAATTGCCAAACAACGCCAGCTGGAGATGGCCAGCACCAGAAAGTAAGTAAAAGCACGTAGGTTCGTTGTTGAGTAGATGGATCACAGAGGCCAGGCACTGTATAGAAAGGTTTTACATTTATTTTCACATTCTTTAGTTAAAATCATGTTTGTCCAAAGTTCGTTTCACAGTTCGTTTAGTTACTTGTTTTCAGTTACCACAGTCTACCCATGACGTTGCGCACCTACGGCGCTCCACGAATCCAGTGACAGGGGAATAATAACAGAACAGGCGAACCAAAAGGCAGAGAAAAAGGTGATAAAAGGGCGGAGAAAAGGCAAGGAAAAAGGCAGGCGGCAGTGACGACCCTCCTTGGTCCCAGACGTCTGAGCGGGGCATTTGCATGGCTCGGGGCTTTGACAGCGGAGTCCGAGTCAACGCAGCCAATTCACTCAACTACTAGCATGACCAGTTACAGGGAGACCGCGGGCCCATGACGGCGCCGCGACAAACTGGACTGGAGAGTGACGAGGAGCAACAACCACAACACCGGAGACTGGGCGTACAGGAAGTCAGAGGTCAAACAATAAACGGAAGTGCTATTTATCAGGTGACGGCTGGTGCGCACAGCCAATCACCATCAAACTACAAGTGGCAGTGCCCGCCTGCAGGCATACTGCCACACATGCTAGCAACTTGGTTGTGTTTCTTTGGAGCTGGCTCCTACTGTATATTTACAGTAGAATTAAAAAAAAGAGTGAAAGGAAAAAAAATTGGACGATATAGCGCAGAGGTCAGAATGACAAGCCTGTGTTCAATAACGACTTAGAGTGGGGGAAAAACAAAAAGTCCATAGGAGCCAGGAACGTCCAGAGCCAGCCCCCATTTCCTATTAGGCCTCAGCTGCTGATGTTACGTCCATGTTATTGACAGTCTACGGCTATATCCAACACAATGCCCAATATTCAGCGCATTATCATAATATAAATACAATACAAGTACACAATGGGGGTAAGATGACAGATGGGAGGAAAGGTTCAGCTTTCAGACAGCCATGTGTATGAAGCTGTCATCAAGTCAGCCGCATAAACAGGCCCTGTCCTGATAATTGTTATGTCAACAACACACAGCAATCTTAAACAGTCCACAGAAAAGAGCATAGCCCAGCTAAATGTCTAAAAGAACATAAGAGCATAGACACGAGTCTCTTCTCTGTCTGGTTCATCTTGGAAATATAGAAATAATTAAGCAACAATAATAACCACAAATTACATGTCAAATCTAAGTACAGGCTATTCGAATTACAGGCACAGCATGACAACACACTGGCTCTCGCTAACTGCACTGTGCTATGACAATACGCAATCAGTGAAGACAAGATTGAGGTCGCCAGTCGTTTCTAAATTTGTCTCATTGATTTGATTTATGACAAATTGGGCGAAATGGCGCTGACTTTAGAAGATAAGAGTCAAAGATTATGTAGATTAGACAAATCGGACGCAGGACGTGACGCCAATCAACGTAGTTACTATTAACATCTATTGCTTTACATTGTTGCTATAATACATTTTCTTGACTAATTTAATATGTTATTTACAGTACAGTGTGTCCACTCACCTCTGGTCATAAACATGGTAGGCCTATAACTCAAAGTGTTTATAATAATAAGGCACTCCCTTATCCACACACCTCCATACTGTGCGCCTAACCGCTGAACAGTTAATCCAACCAAGTGACAGTCTATTATTATTGCCACATCAGAGAGGAGACACTGGGTTTGCTCAGCTGGGCACAAATCAGACAGCTAAAGAGCGGATCGAGTTACAGAAGCTTTCTACAAAGCTCGATCGATAAACCCCCACAGGCAGACGGACTGTACTTCGAATGCAGTTAGTACATCGAGCATTAAGAAAACAAATTTTACTGCGATTGGCTTTGACGCGTTTGATCATTTACGGGATGCGGCGAAACACAATCTGCAAACTAGGGGAGAACAATATGAGGATGTTTATTTTGATATTTGATAACTGTCTGGAATCATGTGATAACAACACTTTTGCTCATGTATTATATATATTATAGCTATATTTTATTTTCATTTAACCATTACAACACCAATAAATGTGTATTCATCAAATATTTGAGACTTGTTATCACTGTGACGGAAGTGTGCTTTGAAGGCCTGACAAGCTGTAAATTTATGGCTCAGTAAAGTCACCTAAGGTAACAATGGGTGTGTATCTGTAAACCAGTAGAAATATGTGCATAGCTAACAATTAAGCCACTATTTATAGCCTGATGTGTTGGCACCGCCAATTTGTGCCAACACATACAATATGTATTTTAGTTTGGTACTGATAGATAAGATTCTTCTTGGAAAAAAACAAGGATGAAATTCCACAAAAAAGTGACAAAACATGGCAAGGCAAGTTTATTTATACCGCGCATTTCGTACACAAGGCAACTCAATGCGCCTCATGTCAAAATTTGACAAAAAAGTGACAAAAAAAGAAACAAAAACACAACAAAAACGCTTCAAAAATGTGACATAAACGCAGCGACCGCACGACAAAATAATTCAGATCAGTTTTTAAGGTCTTAGCTTTCAAATGAGACGTTACACTGGCCTATAGGCTGTACCCATGCTTTGAAAATTGGGCACAAAAAAAAAGCACTTGGTCAATGGGGTTAAGAGGTTAATATCGCCTGTAATGCATAAACTATCCACCAGGGCTGCTACAGCCCCCTCAGCACACTGGGTTCCCATGGCCTTGAACACAAATATTATTATTAGAGAGTTTCACACGACTCAATGAAACGCTGCTGGTTAAAAGGAGTTGACGTCTCCATTATTTCGAGACACATCAATAAGTTTATGCAATTTCTTTAAAGCATTCCAAAGAATTTGTGCTGTTTCACTTCAAGCAGGCTACATATCATGTCTTACCCTTGAATATGAATATCTACTTTATTAAAAAAAAAAAAGTAAATAAATTGAAAAAATGACTATACCTACTTACTTACGATTACCCAACAATAAGCCCATATATAACCGAATTTGCACTAACAGAGAGCATAAGCCGTCGTTTCTCATTCATTCTTGCAGTAACCATGGGCTTTCCCTCTCTTGGCTTCTACCGTCACTCTTCGCCAAACTATTACATAACAACAGCACTCTACCACTTCCTACATTCAAAACTTTCGTGCTACTTATAAATCATCGCGACAAAACGTAGATTTTCCCAACGGACTGTGGGAGCGTGATGACGGACTTTTTTTTTTTTTTACGACTCGCCTAGTATCTGTGTGCTGCCATCGCTTGCAATGGAAAATCTCAGCCGGACGCGAGAAAAGCACGCCAGCTTTTCATCAGAACCACCAAGAATTGGAACATATAAAATGCTACAGCTCGCAATTGCTGCTGTAAGTCCAGTCAAATTAAAGTTATGCAAAGATTGTGCGCCTTAAGAAAGGTTGGTGGATGGAGCGAGCGCAGAGTAGTGTGCGTAAAAGCTGTGCGTAAAAGTGCAAGTGTGTAGTCTAGGTGTTTACTTACGATTTGAGGAATGAAAAACGGAGAAAGAAGCTGTGAGTGAAGTGACGAGTTGGAAGAGCGCAGCAGAGATTTCCGAAGTGGTTATGATATTTATGCAAAGAGAAAAAGAGAGAGGGAGAGGTGGGCGTGTTCAGGGTGCAGCAGTGCTATGGGGAAACGAGCGCTGATAGGTCCAAAGATCTAGGAAAAGAGATGCTGTAAATACCAAAAAGAATGGATTAAAAAATAAAAAAATAAACATAATTTATAGTTTTTATCATTTTTTTCTGGGTTTTTGTTTTGTTTTCTCCTGTTTGCATTGTTGCTAATTACTTGTTATATTTTATTTTATTTGTTCTTTATTAATGTAAGGAATAAAGGGGGTTAAAACATATTATACTTGAATGTTATATGCTCTATGATCCCAAATTGGATGGACCAAAGAGCTGCAAATGCCACATGTTTTAATTTAACCCTTTTTGGAACTTAGTGATCCACAATAGGTGGCCCGCGGTCCAAATAAGGCCCGTCCAGTAGCTCACATCTGGTCCACAGTCAGTCGCAAACCACTAGCTTCATCTTTACTTTTAAGAAGAGCAGTATGTTCCCTAATTAGGCCATAATAAATAAATACATTTTACATGAATTACTCCAGACGAAAACGATTAAGTGTTATGTTATGTTATGTTATGTTATCTTTGTAACTAGAAAAACAAAAACGCACACCAAGTTCTTCTCATGAGGTGCATGTGCTGGAGCAGAAATTAAATGTATTGGAAAATACACAGCACACTCGTATAGATGTCCAAAAGATCTAGTATTTATTTAACGTTTCGGCCTTAGCCTTCGTCAGATCATTTTTATCTTATTCATTTGGATCACAATATGTTATCTTTGTAGCCTAAAAGCCCCCTATGGACAGGTGTTGAAAATTAGCACATGTGCTATAACACTTTAAACAATGCATCTGGTTCGTCCAATCTTAATTGCTATGTCCATATTAAATAAATAAATAAATGAAAATGAAATGTTATATTTTGTCAAATTACTCCAGGACAATCTGATTGTGCCACCACTGAAATACGACAGATACTAATTTGCCATTTATTACAACTAAAATATATATTTTTGTTTTCTTTATTAAGTCACTTTAACTTGCGGCGTTAATGTGTCACTCAACAGTAATAAATCATTATTGCATTTGTGAGAGGGATGCAGGGGTTAAAGTGGGCGGGAACGGTCGGGAACGGCGTTCCCCCACCTTCGCATGGCAAAAAAAACAAAGAAAAAAAAAGTTCATGATTGCAACTTTGTCATTTTCACACACATACGAAATTCTGCCTGTGAGATAAAGCAATGCAATAAAAGTACTAGGTTGGGCCTACTCAATATGCGTCCCGGGGGCCAAACAATAAAATCTGACCATTTTCCATAAAAAATATATTTTTTCCGGCATTATCCGCGCCGCATTCGCGTAGCTCCACAGCAAGTTCGCGGCAATTTGCGTAGCAGTGTGCCTCCGGCTCCGGACCACCATCTCCTAGCGCGGGCTCAAATGAAAACATGGCTCTGTTAAACGGTGTAAGACGCTAAACTGAGAAAACAGGAGGCTTATCGTTGGACGGACTGACAGATTTTATCAAACCGCAGCACAAGGACAGTATGAATCGTGTTTGCTCGGATTATCCCATGCAGAAGCAGGACTCCTCGCGGTCCGCAGCAGGTGCAGCGTGTGTTCCTGCCTTCACCGGTGCAAAGGGCTTAACCAGCGACTTTAAGGTAAGGAACACCAGTTCAGCTGTGGATGTTTGTAAAGCGGACGATGAAGCTGATGGGACGTGAGTTTTGGAAAACTGCACTGCACCACCAGCACTCGTGTTTAACCGGTCAACACGCTAAACCTCGCTCCCTGGGCTCTAACTAAATAACATCTGAATCATTCATTTGACAGGTGCATTTTTCTTCCTTTCTGCTCTGACTTCATTCAATACGTGTTTGTGGGAAATGTACAAGCGCAGAGATGCTCTTTGCAAAGTTAACATGGTAAACGAGGATGAAGCTGAATATGTGGATGAGCGAGCCATCTCCAAGGAGCGCTTCATTTACTGAGTTTTTTCATGAAGCGCGAGGTCTGGACAGAACAGCTGAGCAGGAGTTAGTCATGTTGTTTGAGATGTACTGGTGTGGCTGTAATAATGTAGCTCTTTCATTCTGTATTAGGCCTTTGGCCTGGCTGGTTTAGATGTGATTTAGTCCTGGCTTAATCCTGGTTTAGTTCTGAGTAGTCCTAGTTTATTATTAGGCTCTTTATTATTCTGTATTAATCTAGTGCTGTGTTTTTTTTCGTGTTTTTTCCTCCAAAGCCTTAAAATACTGGAATATAATATAACTTTTATGTTTAGACCCAATTCTGTTCTGTTCAAGCAGTGATGAATATGTTTGGTGGTGGGAGGCTCACCCCTGACCAGCCCAGTGGCCAATGGTAAACGACAAATTTCCCCCAGTGAAAAAGTAATGCAAGAGCCCTGCTGTAAGCACCACTGACTGTGAAAGAGGATTTTCTTAAATAAAGAACATAATAACAAGCCAAAATTGTTAATAAGTAATGTTTCAGCACACATGTTCATTTCTTTGGTTGGGCCTTCTTTGAATAAGTGGATCCTGACATTTTATTTGTTTCTATAATCTATTAAGCTCCTCTCTGGCATGTTGCTCTGCAGTCCTACAGAGAAGAAGAACCCAAAAGAGTGGATCTGGCAAAAGCAGAATTTGTTCATTTAGTAAATCACATAGACCTCCAATCATTTATGATTGTTAAAACCTACTAAAGGATATCTAAATATAATTCAAGGTATTAAAATATATTGAAAAATAAAATAATTACAGTATCAAATACCTTGTATTGTGCAGTATCTGTTCAGAACCCATGACTACATGTCAGTACTTAAGTACATAAAAAAATATAAAATGTAGCGCAAGTGTACTGCTTGTTAAAGGTTAGAGTTCCCCCACCTCCCAAATCCCACTTTAACCCCTGGAGGGATGTGTGTGTGTGGGTGGGAGATGAGAGGTGAAATCAATTCCTATTTAAGTAGCTTAAAACAGTGTGTAACCCGGGCCATTTTCTCATGTGCAATTTTGAAATCTTTTATTCATTATTGATATCATAGCTTTCAGTAAATAGACAAAATAATGACCCTATGCCAAGTGCACAGCTGTTGCCTTATCACAGAGTAGGTCGCGATGTTGACAGATAGCACACAGGCCCAATGTGAACAAATGTCGGGGTTTATTATCCTCCGTTGCCTTAGTTAAACCAACATACTGTGTGTGTCTGGCTTTACAACAGTCATGTGACCTTTGCAGAGATGGAAAAAGTGTTTCCCTCTCACTTCCTGCTCCATAATACCACCCAGCTTTATCCAAATACTTGCGCTTGTGTGTTTTGTGTAGTGCAGCCAATACAGCAGCCTATACAAGCGATCGCTGCTGTTGATGTCGTTTATACACTATTATACCATGGTCTGGGTGAATACTCGATTCTGATTGGCTGGAAGGTGTCTGTTAAAAAGTGATAATGTACACCATGTCCGGCAACAGTTAAATCACGTTCTATATCACTCCACTGCAGCTGTTTCCATAGTAAACAATTGAGCTGGAACTAGCTTCAAGTAAAACAGATTAAAAAGTGAAATAACTCCTGCCCAGGACTTTAAAAAAATAAGCAAACAGGCCCCAATGAACAGTTTCAGTTCGCGGGACCATGGTATAAGCGGGATAATGCACGACGAGGTGTCCATGATCAGAAATACGCTTCGCATCGGACGGTTCAGGCCTCTGCTTCTTCCAGTTATTTCTGATAATGGACACCTCGTCGTGCATTATCCCATACCTCATAGTGATCCAGCGGCTGTACGAGTGGTCAGCATGGCGCCTTTACTTTCCATCACGGTGGTCTCTACAACGCTCCAGGATCAGTTGTTTGGAAGGTTTTCACTGCTGACAGAGCCTCTCCCAGAAACCCTAAAAAAAACAAGTGATTCTGGAGCGTTGTAGAGGCCGCCCTGAACAAAAATAAAAGTGCCATGCTGACCACTCATACAGCCGCTGGGTCCCTGCAAGGTCAGATACGCACAAATATCAACTTCAATATGAACTCTAACTTGAGCATTTGATATTATAGAATCTATTTGTATTGTACTGGGTGACTGGATTTACGGAATCGACAACCCTTTTGGTATGAAATTCTGCCTTTAGTTTTGCATAAGCCAGCAACTTTCACAAAGATCCAAAAAGCAAATGTAATCATGATCAGCTCTACTGTGTCGGCCATTTAGCCCATTTTGCACATAATGTCGTCAGATTGCCAGTTTGGTTTTAAAGCTAAGCTGGGCACAGACATGTGTATATATGCCCTTAAAGAAATTATTGCTAAATATAAGGGTCAAAACTCCTCAGTTTTTATGTGTTTTTTAGATGCCTCTAAGGCTTTTGACAGAGTTAACCACAGGAAATTATTTATTAAACTAATTCAGAAAGGTGTTCCCAAATTCATTGTGCGGATCTTGATCTACTGGTATGCTCAGCAAAAGATGCAGGTTAAGTGGGGGAACAGTGTGTCTGCTCCATTTAAGGTCAGCAATGGGGTCAGACAGGGGGGCATACTATCCCCGATTGTCTTTAACTTATATCTGGATGATCTGTCTACAAGACTTAAGGCTTGTAATACTGGATGTATAGCTGGTAACCTTGTGTTAAATCATTTGTTGTATGCAGATGATCTTGTTGTGTTCAGTCCAAGCACTGCTGGGCTGCAACAGTTACTTAACATTTGTTCAAGCTATGGCCTGGAGCATGCCATTAAATATAATGCAGTGAAAAGTTTGGTTATGATCTGTAGAGCCAAGGAGGATAAGAAGACATCATATCCTGATTTTTATTTGTCTAATGCAAGGCTTCATGTTTCAAACAAAATAAAATATCTTGGGCATATATTGACAGAAGACTTGTCTGATGATGCTGACATAAACAGGCAAACACGCTAGCGCGTAAATTTGGCTTTTGTACGGACAAAGTGAAAATGATGTTGTTCAAATCATATTGTACACCTCTGTACACAGCGCACCTTTGGTCGAACTATAAAAAAGGAACTTTGCAAAGGTTGCAGGTGGCCTATAACGACGCTCTGCGTGTGCTTCTCAGGAGGCCGAGATGGACCAGTGCGAGTGAGATGTTGTCACTGCTGGAATAAACACGCTGCAAGCCACACTGCGGACGCTTATGTACCGTTTCATATGCCGTTTGAATAAGTCTGTTAATACAGTAATTGGTTCATTGGTTGATGTCACCTGTAGTGCCATTCGCTATCAGTCGCTAATGTGGAGGCACTGGTATAGCTGTCTTTTAAAGGGACTGTGTAATTTATTTGTTTGTAGTTTAATGTTGTTTGTGATGTCGCTGTCTTTTTGGACCTTGAGTCCGTAATAAAGTTGAATTGAATTGAATTGAATTGAAAAGGGAAGGGGAAAAAAAGAAGAACAAAATAAAGATGGAGACTATGATAGCCCTTTAAAGCAATAGGCCACCGTTTTTCCATACTGAGATATGTTCTTTACCTTAGCTTAGACGAGTTGATGTTGTTAGCATTTAGCCTTCCCTTCCTCTCCCCTGTGCACCTAAACGGGGGTGAAGTTCGAAGCGACCAAGCTCTTCCACGCTTCCCCTATTTAAATACGGTTATATGAGTAGTTACACGATCCAAGTATTGTTAAACAAAATTAAACAATTTTCTTTAAAGGGGGGTATTATGTAAAATCGACTTTTTCAAGCTTTATATCATGTTATTATGTCATTCCCTCATTAAACACATGCCTGGAGTGTTGCCTTGGCTCATTCACATATTTTTGAGTAATCAGTAAAAACTTAGACGGCAGCCATTTTAGGTGTAGCTATGCCTCAGTCCTCCTAGGAACGCCCCCACCTCCTGGAGACGCCTCTGGACCTTTCGTCACCAGCCAAGCCACCAACCACTGCTCCTCAGCTCAGCAGAGCCCCCTCCCCGCACAGTAGTGTTGTTTAGATGCCACAGCAGTGTGCTGAAGGGGGCGTGTCGGAAAGCTTCTTAAAGAGACAGAGGCCTATTTCAAGACGTTCAGTACAGCCATTTTGAGAGAGCAATTTTATTCAAGGCAGTTATTTTAATTTACTGCATATACAGACCAACAGAAGGTTACGTCATCATTGTAGTATGCTATAGACTGGTGCTATGTGATTGAAAAAAGCATAATACCCCCTCTTTAATTAGTCGATTTTTTACGCAGATATACAGGTGCTCGTCATATAATTAGAATATCATGAAAAAGTGCATTCGCTCCTGTTATTCAACTTAAACTGTGAAACTAATATATGATAGACTCATTACATGCATTATTTGTTATAATTTTGATTATTATAGCTCAGCTTGTATAAACACCAAATTACAAACCTCATACAATTAAAACATTGTGAAAATGCACTGTAAGCCATGATCATCAAAATTATAACAAATAAAGGCTTGACATATCTCAGTCTATATCATAGTTTCACATTTTAAGTTGAATTACGGAAATAAATGAACTTTTTCATGATATTCTAATTATAGGACGAGCACCTGTATTGTAAGGCGTAATAACACCTCAAGAGCACTTTGACATCCACGTAGTAATATCTAAACTTTACTGCGCGGACGTCGAAGTTCTCCTAATATATAAGGTGTTATTACGCCTTACAATATAGTACCTCTTTTTATCCGCTTAGAAAATCGACATGTTTGACTTGTGTAACTATACTTGGATCATGTAACTAGTATTTAAATAGGGGAAACATGGAAGAGCTTGGTCGCTTCTAACTTCACTCATGTTTGGCTCCATAGAGTTGAGGAGGAGAGGCTTTTGCTAACAATATCTTTGGTCTTTTGCGTGACTGAGCGCACGCACAAAGACCAGACAGATACACATCAACTAGTCTAAGCTCAGGTAAAGAATATATCTCAGTATGTAAAAACGGTGGCCTGTTCCTTTAAACGTTTGAGAGTAGGTCTATTTTGTACTTATTATCAGTGACACTGCACCCTCCACGCTGCGGCTCGAACAGACAAGACAAACAGGAAGCGACACCGGCTGCATTGTGCCAAACTGGGACCATCTGAAAAGCCACATAGCCTCTACAACAACACGAGGTTCTTCTGCAATTAGAATAGACCGTGACAGGCTTTTCCGGGCACCTCGTAGAAACAGAAGTACACATTTCAAATTGCAGCTTTGTTTGAGCACATTATAACCACTTATTATACAAAAGAAGAAGAATGAGAGGCTGAGGTGGCTGATGAGTCTGCTGCTGCGGTAGAGTTGAACATGTTTTCTCTAATCCGACAATTACCCTTAGCCCTTTTTTCCCCCACTGACACCGCCCACACAACTACCTTTGTTTTGTTTGCTAGCGTGCCATTAGCATCTGCCAGTGTTAGCAGATGCCATTGCTAACACTGCTACCAACCTTCAAGGTTGTCATTTAGCTGCTCCACTTCTCTATTTTTTAGCTTCTGAATAAGTTCAAGGAGCACCATCAAAAGGTGGTATTTGTCCACAGTGTTCACCTCGTAGCCAACAAACGTTTCTGGCTTTATTGTAGCTTTCACCAGTGTTGCGTATATCCTATTTTTCTACATTGGACCGCCCACTAGTACAGCGTGCTACCTGTAGTGCAAACAGTAAGAGTGAAAGTTGCAAATTGTCTCTTGATTGCAAAAAAAACAAAAACAGAGGTAGAGCAATATCAAAAATACACAATCGGGGCAGCAGAGGGAGGGAGGGGAGAGTTCAGCTTCCTGACAGCCTGGTGAACTTACTGAAGGATCAATGTCACAGCTTATTCGACATTAATATGGCTCCAGTAAGTTATCTTATCGTCCTTGCAAGAAAGGCTGAAGGCTGTAAAGACAGTAAAACGCTGATCTTTGGTGAGTGAGCCTGTAGGATGCAGGTTTACCAAGTAAGCTGTAGTCTTTGTCCTGTGGCTCCTGGGCCCAGAGATAACAGTGGCCTTTAAACAGAGTCAAACGTTAACCATTATGGTCCAGTACCTCACCTTTAAATGCAGCTGGGTCCCACAACAATGCTATGTGCTTTGTTACACTGGAAGACGCTCTGGACAAGGTCCGCTCGACCAGAGGGAGATACCCACACCCATCGCACAGTATCTTCAGTTCTGCTTCAGAGAGAGACTGCAGATTCTTATTTATTTATTGGTTTATTTGGTCGGGACAGTGCATACATGGGTCTCATACATGTAAACAAGCCACACCGGATTGTAGCCTTGGGCTAATTTGCATCCGTTGTCCCCCATGCGCACTCTCAAACACACTCTCATTCATCCTGGCCTATTGTACATGTTTTTAGTGGTAGGGGAAACCGGAGTACCCGGAGGAAACCTACGCAGGCATGGGGAGAACATGCAAACTCCACACAGAAAGGCCCAGGTGGGAATTGAACCCGGGACCTTCTAGCTGTGAAGCACGAGTACTAACCACTGTGCCACCGTGCCGCCCCCGTGATCCATTCCAGGCCCAAATGACTGAAGGACAGCTTCTCATCTTAAGCTGGGGTCAGGAAGTCCTCCCCGGCAAATAATATATACAGTAATTCACTTACAATGAGCAGCTCTTTTAGGTAATTTAAAAGGTCGAGTTTCAATTGATGCTCTTTCCAGTTAAAATAGAGATTAAAATAGAAATTGAGTGGACAGACACAATTTTGATTCTCTGCCAGTGCATATATACATATGTTTCATGTCTTTATGTATTTACAGGGTTCTGCTTTCATAATCATACTTCAACAAAGAAAGAGGATATTAAGGCTCTGTGCCACCAAGCCACATCCTGTGCCAAACAGGAAAAGAAACATGACTGCCTTCACATTGACGATCGGGGCAAAGTTGCAGATTGCAAATAAAAAGAAATTAAGCAACCCTTCATTCTTCCACATTACAAATAAACAAATATAGCTGTGACAAATATGCAGGGATGTCGACAGACCCGCAGGGGCCCGGGGCATGAAGGTTTCATATGGGCCCCCCATAATTACAGAAATGGAAAAGGCTCCTTAAAGAGCCTGCTGGGCGAACGGATTTTGCCCCTGAACCTGACTTTGCCTAAATGCTTTCAAGTTAGTATTATGTATATTTTTTATGACGCGTAGCATGTTGTGTTTTTTTTTTTTAACTCATTGTCCGTGAGAGTAAATACTACGCTGACAGAAAAGACAAAGGAAGAGAGGGATATTGTACATCCAATTACACAATGGAGATATTTATTTTCACTCAAACTTGGCTGTAAATACTGTTTAAGTGGCCGCAGTTAGCTTTGCCCATTAGCCTGTATTGCTGCTCCGACCCGGTGGCAGTCAAGTTGCAATTGTGGTTTTCTGGCCAGAGACACCAGGGGGAGATGAAAGACCCCCCCCAATCATCCCATTAAACACTTGTATTACCCCCAGAGGGACTACGGAAAAGGATTTATTAAGGTAAACAACTTACAGTGAGGAAATAAGTATTTGAACACCCTGCTATTTTGCAAGTTCTCCCACTTAGAATCATGGAGGGGTCTGAAATTGTCATCGTAGGTGCATGTCCACTGTGAGAGACATAATCTAAAAAAAAAAAATCCAGAAATTGCAATGTATGATTTTTTAACTATTTATTTGTATGATACAGCTGCAAATAAGTATTTGAACACCTATCAGCTAGAATTCTGACCCTCAAAGACCTGTTAGTCTGCCTTTAAAATGTCCACCTCCACACATTTATTATCCTACATTTAGATGCACCTGTTTGAGGTCTTTAGCTGCATAAAGACACCTGTCCACCCCATACAATCAGTAAGAATCCAACTACTAACATGGCCAAGACCAAAGAGCTGTCCAAAGACACTAGAGACAAAATTGTACACCTCCACAAGGTTGGAAAGGGCTACGGGGAAATTGCCAAGCAGCTTGGTGAAAAAGGTCCACTGTTGGAGCAATCATTAGAAAATGGAAGAAGCTAAACATGACTGTCAATCTCCCTCGGACTGGGGCTCCATGCAAGATCTCACCTCGTGGGGTCTCAATGATCCTAAGAAAGGTGAGAAATCAGCCCAGAACTACACGGGGGAGCTGGTCAATGACCTGAAAAGAGCTGGGACCACCGTTTCCAAGGTTACTGTTGGTAATACACTAAGACGTCATGGTTTGAAATCATGCATGGCACGGAAGGTTCCCCTGCTTAAACCAGCACATGTCAAGGCCCGTCTTAAGTTTGCTAATGACCATTTGGATGATCCAGAGGAGTCATGGGAGAAAGTCATGTGGTCAGATGAGACCAAAATGGAACGTTTTGGTCATAATTCCACTAAATGTGTTTGGAGGAAGAAGAATGATGAGTACCATCCCAAGAACACCATCCCTACTGTGAAGCATGGGGGTGGTAGCATCATGCTTTGGGGGTGTTTTTCTGCACATGGGACAGGGCGAGTGCACTGTATTAAGGAGAGGATGATCGGGGCCATGTATTGCGAGATTTTGGGGAACAACCTCCTTCCCTCAGTTAGAGCATTGAAGATGGGTCGAGGCTGGGTCTTCCAACATGACAATGACCCGAAGCACACAGCCAGGATAACCAAGGAGTGGCTCTGTAAGAAGCATATCAAGGTTCTGGCGTGGCCTAGCCAGTCTCCAGACCTAAACCCAATAGAGAATCTTTGGAGGGAGCTCAAACTCCGTGTTTCTCAGCGACAGCCCAGAAACCTGACTGATCTAGAGAAGATCTGTGTGGAGGAGTGGGCCAAAATCCCTCCTGCAGTGTGTGCAAAACTGGTGAAAAACTACAGGAAACGTTTGACCTCTGTAATTGTAAACAAAGGCTACTGTACCAAATATTAACATTGATTTTCTCAGGTCTTCAAATACTTATTTGCAGCTGTATCATACAAATAAATAGTTAAAAAAATCATACATTGTGATTTCTGGATTTTTTTTTTAGATTATGTCTCTCACAGTGGACATGCACCTACGATGACAATTTCAGACCCCTCCATGATTTCTAAGTGGGAGAACTTGCAAAATAGCAGGGTGTTCAAATACTTATTTTCCTCACTGTACTTAGTACTGCTTTAAGCTTTTTATGCTAAATGATAATATATGTAATTGCTAGGCTAAGGAAAAAAGCGGACACAGATGGCTGGTTGGTGGTTCGAATTCTGCTCTACCCAGTTAATATTGTGTCACTAGTGTGTGATGGAGGAAGGATATGTGTAATTTTCAGCCACGTCTATGAGCAAAGGCCAAGTGAACTCAATTGAACTTCATAGGCTATGGTAAAATACACTTAGAGCCCAGTTGCAAGTTCAAATTGTTTTATATGGGGCTTTGGAATTGATCTGCATGGGCCTTTGGTTAGACCTCATCCACCACAACTCTCTAATCAAAACATGAGAACTCAGAAACCACAATGGAAACATTCCCATAAAAACTTTTATTTAGCCGATCTGTAAAAATAAATTAAACAAACAAAACAAAACAGCTATTGACAAACAAAGGCAATATTGCTACACTAACGCGCCTATTGGGTAAATGAGGAACGATGGCAAACTGATGCAAGAAAATAATAGAAGTAGACACCCATTGTTTCCCTCTTGTGGTGAAAGTAGTCAGGTGCATGGATTACAGCCATAAAAAAACTCAACTTTACATTTCTGATAATATTCAGCCATATTAATGAAATTGCGCTTCCTCATGAACAAAGCACTAGACTTGTTACTCGTTTTATTTTTTTTATTTTTTTTTTCAGTCGATCAAATTTGAGTCCTAATCAAGCTTTTGGGCTGGTCCTCCTGGTTTAGTCTTTGTGAAATTTTGAAATAGTTTACAGGTGAATAAAGGGTATTTTCATTTTTGATTTGAATTAATTAAGCTTTCTGTGTGCAAATGTTATGTTAAAAATATAGCAAAAATATCAAACCTTTGAGCATTTGTTACATTTGCTTCACTTCTCTATTTAAAGGTGCTTTATGGAACTTTTTATGCAAATTTTATTTTTTATATATTGACCCAGCGGCTGTTTGAGTGCTTTACTTTCCATCACGGTGGCCACCATAACGCTCCGGGATCAGCTGTTTCAGGGTTTCTGGTAGGTTTTCTCTGCTGATGGAAACATCTCCATGGTTACACATTCATTCCATCCAGAAACGCTAAACAACAATTGGCCTTGGCGTGTCATAGAGGCCACCGTGAGGGAAAGCACCATGTTAACCACTACAAAGTCAAATACGCACTAATATCAATATTGTTTCACATAAAAAGCTCCATAATGTAACTTCAAACGACTCCTCCAGTGCTATGGGTATACCTAGTGCTGACACTTTCAAAGGTTTTCTCAAATAGATATACTAGTTCGCTTTGTCAACCTTGTATTAACTTGCCATTTCATGGGATAACTCCGCTTAGCCTTAGAACATGAGCTTTTGTTTAAAGACAATTGCTCCTGCCATTCTGTAGTTGTACCCTGGTTTGGACCCTCCTCTGGGTGCGGATCGGTTGGACTACACAAACCTATCCATTCAGTCAGTTTCACGTCTTGGTATCCCACAGCGATTGATCTTCCTGCATGGCCAGAGTCTGATTGACAAACCTCAACATCCCAGTCAGCGTGCTCATGTTGCCCTCATCATCTTCCTCAGGGGCGACCAGCGTTCCCTTGGACTGCCTTCTAGAATCACTGCCTCCCTCCTGGCTTTCCACATTGTCCTGCTTCTCCACCAGGTACGTCAGCGGGTTGAACGACTGATCGGGGTGGCAGTGATGTCCGCGGTAGCCAAACCCTGCCAGCTTCGGTCGACCGTGCTCTCGGGGAACGGGGAGAGGGACGAAGAACGAGACGCCCACGATCGGTCCTTCAGCGCCGATTTCAAACTGGGCGGCAGGTCCAGAGAAGAGTCGTTCGTGCCGCTTTGTAACCATTCTGTAACTTTCTGGTTTTGGGTGGAGTTTAACTGGTGAAAGTCGGAGGTTTCTGTTGTTTGAGTGCGTATTTGGGACAAAGATGGCGGGTCTGAAAGCTGAGGGAGTTTGAGAGAGCGCTGTTGGTGATCGGCGGCTTGTTCCAAACCAGAGACTGTGTCTTGGAGATGGGTCACCTCGGACTCCTAAATGAGGGCAGAATGCACAAGATGAGTGAGATGATACAAAGATTAAACCATTTCTTTGACCATTTTGTACAACGCTATCGTACGGTATTATACTGTAAAGCTAATGCACAGATATATCATAGTTTTTTCAATTTACAACCAATATGTAACACAGAAGTCTCCTCCAATTAACAATTAAACGTCTTGCACTATACATCTGAAGGCTCACTCAGACATAATTCTTACTCTAAAGAAGTGGGTCTCAAAATGGGGAATTTTAGTGGATAGATCATTTATCAGCCAACCAATATTGGGCCAATATTTGGATATATAGATCTAACTCTGATAAAATGCAGATAGCTCCAGGACCGAAAGTGAACCGTTATTTGCACTGAAAAGGGCTCGGTCAGAGATTTAACACGAGCCCTGCCACAACTTGCTCAGCCTCAGGGGGAACTGCAAACCATCGCAGTAAAAATCAGTCACAAGTTTGTACACCTCAGATCATATTTCATAAAGTTTATGTTGCAGACTTTTGCTTATAATTTCAGAACCATAGAGATAGAGACTTACCGTTTTTGACTTTCAAACGAGCTCCCTTTGAAGTATCTACTAAACATGAATGTCCTGAAAATTCAGCCCCATGCCCCTAATAAAGTGCCCCCTGACACATTATATAGACAAATGTTATAGTTTGTTATAGTATAGACACAGGATTATATAGACAAGATCTCTGGAAAATCCGCCAAAATTATTGGTTGTGCATATCCATCCATCCATCCATCCATTTTCTTCCACTTGTCTGTTGCCGGGTCGTGGGGGCAGCTGTTGGAGCTGCCCAAATCACATTGCACCAGCCCCTATGGCTCCTCCTGCAGGTGGTGGGTCCACAGAAGGACGGCCTCATGGTTCTAACCGGGCCTGTTGGTCTTTCATAAGGGGCTCCTGAACCGCTCTTTGTCTGACCCGTCACCTAGGACCTGTTTGCAATGGGAGACCCTACCAGGGCAGGAAGCCCCCGACAACAGAGCTCCAGGATCATTCGGGCGCTCAAACCCCTCCACCACGTTAAGGTGGCGGTTCCAGGAGGGGCATTGTGCATAGTGGCATCAGCAAATAAAAATCCGCCAATATTTGTATTGGCCTTAGAAAAACCCACATTGGCTGTATTTCAGACCCATTTTCGACATGGTTTAACCCACATGATTGTGATCTAGCTCTGGTCTGCTTGGAAGGCCCATTATTTTAAATGCAAAATGTTAACAACACGTTTGTTATCAGATTGTCCTACTATAAAAGGACAGCCCTGCCTTGTGTCTCGTGTTCTTGTGCAGTACCTTTGTGAGCAGAGACTCCTGAGACGACTCCACGGATAGGTTTGACACGCGGACTTGCTCAGCCTGGATTCTCCTCACCTCCACTCGCGCTGAGAGCTGTTCCACCTGGCTCCGGAGCTCCTCGGTGTGGGCCCGGCTTTGTTCGTACAGCCCCCTCGCCTGCTGCAGCTCCACACGGCTCTGGAGAAGCTGGGACTGGCTCTGCTGCAGCTGGATCTGGAGACAAGAGCCCAGGCTGCGGTGGTGCTCCAACTCCGCCCGGCTTTTGTCCAGCTGAGTCCGGGCCTGGTCCAGTTCTGCTCTGGTTCGGCCCAGCTCGGTCCTGCTCTGGTCTAGCTGGTCCTGGCAGAGCTGGAGCCTGGTGCCGAGTTGCTCCTGGGAGGACTTCATGGTGGAGGAGATTTGCTCGGAGACTTTGAGGAGCTGTCCTCTGGTCTGTTGCAAGGACTCCAGCTGAGAAGAAACCGCCAGAAGAACCGCCAGAACATTAGTGTTAGCCTTTAGCTTCAAGGACCATTTATATTTTTATAAACACAAAAGTCTCCTCCAAGGAAGTATTTACATCCTGATTAAAGTATTTAACATATTAAGTGATTATCTAACAGCTGCTTGTTTTCTCGTACTGTTTAAATTAGCATAATTAGCATCTCCATAGGAATAAACGCAGACAGTAAACAGACATTACCCTAGGAAGTTAGTATCATATTGCAATAGGTGTGTTTTGTTTAAAGAGGGTATTATGCAAACACATCTTCATCACTATTCTACACTCTGCCGTTTAGAAAATACAACATTGATCTAAAACGGCCTCTCAAAGTGGCGCTTAGTAAGTTTTCCTGGTCCAAACAAGCGGATGTTTGTTCCCATCGGTGCTCTGTGATGGAAGCATTTCGTTTGCATGAGATCGAAATGTAGGGAATGCACTTCCTTGTTATGCAGGCCCATTGGGAGGAGCTTTAGGTAAAAGAGGGGGGGGCTTTTTTTTTTTAAACTGCTGTGGCACCAAGTCACTGGGAAGATTCAAAGATTACTCAAACATGTGTGAATACCTCAAGGAACAATTGCAGATGTGTTTTTCATGAGGGAACAACATTGTAACGTGATAAAAAGTTATTTAAAAAAAAAAAAAAAGCCAGACGATTTTGCATAATACTCCCCTTTAAGTTAACATCTACTTTTAACCACTGAGCTTGAACCTCTTTGCCGTGCTGCTCCCTCTCCAGCTCCAGCTCTTGTTCCAGGCAGATCACAGTGTCCTGGAGCTGGGACTGAGTGTGGAGCCAGTGTGCCTCCTTCAGAGCCAGCTCCTCCTCCACACGGCTCAACTCATCCTCCTACAAATACAAGACATGGGGCCAGTTAATTATTCAAGAGGGATGTTATAACAAGCCAGTGTCATAGTGTGTCAGACCTTGTCCTTGTTCTGCTGCCGGAGGTCCTCCAGCTCTCTGCTCAGAGCGTCACAGCGCTGCATGGCCTCTTTAGATTCCTGAAGGGCGGTCTCCAGTTTCTGCTGATGAACCACCAATTGTGCAGACTCCTAGCAGATAAAGTCAACAGATAATTATTATACTATCAAGTACCAGACAGACAGATGCAAAATTAGAATTGGATATTTCTAAGAAGCTGTTAAATATAAAAATGAATAGGTGCCTCGGATCATCTAATCTATTATCTATCCCCAAAATTCTTAAAAGATATATCATCTGGAGCTATAGAGCAGTTTTTAGTGTTTTTGTAGAGCAGAATCTTATCTTGGATGAAAGGAGCAATAAATAGAAATATATAAATGTGTCAAAAGTGTCAACCATTTAGATAGATCAACTCAAGGTTGACAGTAACATGCATTTACTCAGATATATTTGTGATTTTATATAAAAACTACAATTAATCATGATCAAAGATGTTCCAACTGGATGAGTTTTAGAGCATAAATGTTAGAAAATGAATAGATGTGACAACTGTACATTCTGACCTGGTTGTTCTTGTCAGACAGCTGGCTCTGAGCCTCTCTGAGCTGCTGCTCTGTGGCCTCCAGACGCTGCTGTAGAGACTCCACCTTTCTCTGCATCTCCAGCTTGTGCTCACGGATGGCCACGTCCAACTGCCCCAACTATCAGACAACAAGCCAGGAGACTAAATGTTATCAATTCATTTAATTCTAGTGCAACATGTCACAAGGACTGATGTTATTTCAAGATTTGTGTTTTGTTTGTTTTGGATGTATGTAAAACCACTATATAAATCAGTCAAAACAATTTAAATATGCCAGTATATAGATGTATATATGGGATCCCTCAAGGGTCAGATTTAGGACCTCCACTGTTTGTACTGAAGCACATTTGGAGGGTATCCAAAACCAACATATTAAGTTAATCAAAAAAGTAGTTTCAATCATCTAATACAAACACATTCTACATACAAGTTTTGAAGCGTACCAGTTGGGCTCGTTGCTGCAGCTCCCCCTGTCTCTCCTTCAGAGCATTGTCCATATCCAGAACTTCATGCGTCCTCTCCTCCAGTTCCCGACGGCATTCACTGTGGACACACCACACATGTAAATCTGCTTCATATTAGAATGCTTGACTTGTGGACATGCCACAATGTTTTATCACATCATAGTAATTTAAACTGTTCATTGCAACTCCTATGTTCTTTTATTTATTAGCACTTGACAAACTTGTGACCTGCAAAAACAACATTTGGAGACATAGCTGTGATCCCAGAGTCAGAAAACAAGTGGAGTCTTGTTGAGCAAAGCTTTATTTGCAGAAGCACCAGAGGGTGTAGGCATGAGGGTAAAGTGTGGCCTAACTGTTACGCAGAACATCCCTGGAGAACAGAGTTTGTTATTGTGTCTTTATTGCTCCAAAGGTTTATGTAAGACATCATCACGGTGTTTGGTGTACATTAACCATGAGACCTGTTATGGTCAATTAGCTGCTTTTCTCTGCCACTGAAACATGATGGAGCAAAATGTATTGAATAAATAGTATATCTCAAGTTATCAATGGTCCTTGTTAATACTAATGTGTGTTTCCTTTTTATAGAGTGAATGCAATCATGTCCTACATGTGACTGCATTTAAACGGAAACTGTGTCAAACTGCCAGGTCCAGCCTACAGAACAGCTTCATCCACCAGGCTGTCAGGAAGCTGAACTCTCTCCATTCCCTTCCTTTGCTTCCACCTGCATCACAAACTCTGATCCACTCCAGCCACCTCATTTTTACTTCATCAAAAAACCAGGGACCGAACCTCCCTATATATTATTTTTATAAATTCTTTTGAATTATAATAGATTTGATTTTGGGTCTCCTCCTGGAAATGTTAAAGGGATTGACCATATTTTAGTGTTTCAGTGTTTGTATGTTTTTAATTTAAATTATTATGAGTAATCTCAAATCTCCCCCAGAGGCCATTCTTAGCATCGTGGCGGAAGCTCCCAAAGGTTCCTCCTGAGGTCCCACATATCAAGGAAAAGCTTTCTCAATCACTTGCCAAACTCTTTTCATCATAAAGTAAAAATACTCACCATAGCTTCACTACAGCCACACTGGGCCGCTTGGTCTATATTCTCCTTTTTATTATAACAGGTGAGCAGGAGGACATTGCAAGCTTACGGTGAGATCGCTTGACAATCACGAAGTGTAACTACTGTTTAGACCAATATTGTGTTTTCTAACCAACCGTAAGATTAAGAAAGATGTGTTTGAGATTATTACCAAATACTGCCGAAAAAGCACAATACCCCCTCTGTAACTTTGTTTTCTTTTCTCTGCCAAGAGATCTTTGCTGCATGGCCCAATCTTGACGCTGCGTGTCCCTGCTGTGGGTCAAGTAAAGGATGAAAGAAAACTGTGGACTCTTTTGAAAAGACATTATCACAAATTGTTTTCCATTCCAACACATGTCCTAGGATCCAACACATCGACCATGTGCACGAAAGCTGTAGTATTCTACAGTCCATGGCAGTGCCCCACTGTCCGGAAGTGGCTAGCCTCACCTAAGCTGTACGGTGAGTGTGTCCACTGAGACCAGTCTCTCGTCCGCGATGGTTTGTGTCTTCTGCAGGACGTCCTGTAGCTGCTGTAGCTGCTGTAAAGTGTCAGACAGCTCTGCTCTGACCGACTGGAGCTGCTCCTCTAGAGCCTGAGCGCGCTGTCTGCAGTTCAGCCGGTCGGCCTCACAGCGGTGCAGCGTCTCCTCCAGGTCAGCCACTAGAGGGAGACAGAGAGACTACTTTTCATACTACTATCACTGAAAAACATGTTATAGATCTGTAGATTGTAACTTCCATGGCAGTGCCTAAAAGAGTCCAAATAAAGGTGCCTTACCCATGTCAGTCTTGGTGTCGAGCAGAGCCTTCACTCTCTGTAGGCTCTCCTCCAGGTGGCTGATCTGAGCTGCTTTTTGTGCCACGTCCTTCTTCAGATGCTTCAGCTCCGACTCTTTCGACACCAACTCCACTTTGTACTTGGTCATCTCCGTCGACAGATGACTGCGTCAAAACAGGCAAGACAAACATTAGACAAAAACTATTTACCAAAACCTTCATCATATCACCAGCTCCTAATCTGAAACAGCATTACCTCAGAGTTAGCGTAGCCCCCATTGTTAGGTTTGGGTCGGGTAAAGTTGTTGAAAAAGCTGCACATATTTTAGAAAACATAGCAAACTGGCAAGCTACATGTTTTAGCCATTCATTTTTTATATCAAGAGGTTCAAAGTCGATAGGCAATGTTAAGAGTCCTGCAGATAAAAGCTAGGCTTATATACATATCAGTAAATGGGATGTGGCTGAAGAAAGGCAGGGCGTCGAGTCTCTCTCTCCTCTCATAATCACAAGACTGACCCACAGAAGACTGAACAGCCTTTGCTGGCGGCCAGGAAGTAAGGACCAAAGGCAAAGCAGTCACAGTGGAGGCATCGGCTTTAAACAGAGGGTTTATAGATGTTACCGACACCAGCAGGATCGCAGATGTTATCATTCTTTTGTTCGGGCAAAGGGAAAGAGCTTTTATATACAATTTATATTTCAATAAAACCCTCTGGTTCCAAGAACCCACTCCAAGTCGTCCCAAATAGGTGCTATATATTGAAATTGACCCCTCCTGGAACCGCCACCTTAACGTGGGGGAGGGGTTTGAGCGCCCGAATGATCCTGGGAGCTCTGTTGTCGGGGGCTCGTGTCCCTGGTAGGGTCTCCCATGGCCAACAGGTCCTAGGTGAGGTCAGACAAAGAGCGGTTCAGGAGCCCCTTATGAGAGACAACAGGCCCGGTTAGAACCATGAGGCCGTCCTTCTGTGGACCCACCACCTGCAGGAGGAGCCATAGGGGCTGGTGCAATGTGATTTGGGCAGCTCCAACAGCTGCCCCCACGACCCGGCAACGGACAAGTGGAAGAAAATGGATGGATGGATGGATGGATATTGAAATTGAGTGAAGTAATGTCTGATACACAAAAAACTGACTGTGACCAAATACTGGAAGACATCACCATGATCTAGAGGTGGGAGATTATACATTTTTGGCATCCTCTCACTACTTTTGAGCCGTTATGCATGACAAAAGAAAACATGGTTGTACAGTATTGTATACTTTGATTGGATACGTGCATGATTCTGAAAAATCGTATGCATGAATTAATGAGTTATTGCTAGTTAGAGCCTGACCAATATGGACTTTTTGAGGTCCAATACCGATATGAAGGGGGTTTGGCATGGCCGATAGCCAGTATGTAGTAATTTTTAATCTCTCAAATAGCCTAGCGCAGATGGTAGAGCGGGTAGTCTCATGATCGGAAGGTCGGGGGTTCGAATCCCGCCTCCTGAAGGTGCACATTGTTGTCGTGTCCTTGGGCAAGACACTTCACCCTCCGTGCCTCCAGTGTCTGCGTACACTGGTGTATGAATGAGAGTGTGAATAGGTGAGTGGATCCTTGCTGTAAAGCGCTTTGAGTGCCTAATGAAGGTGGAAAAGCGCTATACAAGTTGAGACCATTTACCATTTTAATAGGCCGATATCCAATATTAAAAATACCCAAATATCAACCAATATATCGGTCGGGCCCTATTGCTAACATAAGCTTAAAATAAAATTGAAAAAACATGGAGGATTTGATGAGCTCAGAAATTCATGCAGAGCAACCGTTACTGTGATAAACTGACTGACTGAACAGAAAGTGGTCAAAAATGTAATTTGGGACAAATTACAAGGAAGCTCGTTTTAGATGTGAGGATACATAACTTGAAAAATGACATAAAGCTTCAGCATGAAGTGAGAAAACATGCCAATACTCAACAGAAAACTTCAAATTTGTCTGAAAATATTATCGCTACTGCAAAACTGAAAGGTGGCTTCGGTGCATTGAAAACATGCCTAAGAAATATTATTATTATACAATTTTACAATTACTCACGGAAAGGTAACAAGGGATGTCCCGGAGATCCAGGAGAACAATGTATTTTTAAAGTATCAAATCTGATCTGATAGCACGGGAACATAGACAGGAACATAGATAGGATAATATTCCAGCCTATTTTTTCCAATATCTTTGATTCCATTTTGAAGCTAAATTAAGAAGAAATGACTTGTATTGGCCTCAGCATATTGAACACAGTGATGACCAATTGCGCTGCTGAAATGCGTCCTCCTGACCTGACAGACTGACTGAGCCGGGCCTTCTCCTGCTGCTCCTCCTCCAGGCTCTTGTCTCTCAGCAGGACGTCCCGCTCCCGGCTAAGGGCCTCCTCCTGCAGAGAGGCCCGGGCACGCTCCAGCTGCTGCTCCAGCTCCGACACCTGCACACGATAGAAGACTTTACCACAACACTTTCAAGCTCTGGTACTATTGTAACTGGCCTGTGGATAAAATGAGAAAACATACCACATTACAACGCTTTCTCGTGGATTTGATTCATTCATTGATTAATATATTCATTTCCGTATGTTCCAATTCATCTTTTTTATTTGAGCATCTGTGTTCCACAAAGTTCTACATATATACAGAGTTTAGTACAGTAAACAAAGCCAGAGAGATACAGTCGTAGGTGAATGAGTAAATAATTAAAGAAATAGCGTGGATATGATGCTCAAAAGGAGTAGGCAGAAGCTTAAGCTTGTTTGCACCTACCCCCTTGTGTGCTGCTGAAGAATTTGATACATTCATTTACTAAGCATAATCAAGAAAATATGACATAGTTATTTTGTCCTGTTCCAGTGACTATACAATCAGCAATATTAACATCACAATATTCTACTAATCCCAAGGCAAGGAAAGAAAACTCTAACCTTTTCTTCAATAATTACAAATACCCATCACTGCCAATCTTTTAATTTGATCATTTGTTCCTTGTTGTTATGAATTAAATGTTTTAATGGACACAATATTATGGATTATGTTATTAACAACCATATTATATGATTTATTAATGATGTAGATTTATTTCATATTTTTAACTATTATATTATCATTATTGATTCCTTAATTTTATTATACCATTATAATATTATTTAATTGTTATTATTGTTATTAATTCAAAATCAGTCACTTCGTTGTCACCATCTACAGCAGGTTATGTGATAGTGTGAGCCCTATTCTGTGAGGTGCATTAAAAAGCGGAGTGTGGGCCAGCCGGGAGGGGGTAGTGGCCCCCAATCAACCGGCCCGACCCCGCTGCCCTGAGTAATTGATGTTTGTAATCTGTGCTGTATGATGCGTTACATGATGAGTTTAATGAGCCTACTTGGGAGGAGGGGTTGTGTTATGTTGCTCTCAAAATTCTTAATGTTCTCCATCAGAAACTGAGAAGGCTGCAGGTACTTCGGTGTCATAATATTCTCTTTAAACAACAAACTGTCTGGTCTCATTGAGGTATTATCTTGCCGAAGCTTCTAACCCTTTAGATTGGGCAAACCTCACAAGAAATGCATGTGATTCTTGTATCAGTTCCCTAAAATATTAACGCTCAAGGATGTTTTTAAATAGTGCGCACTCAGTTTTTTTGGACGGTATGTTCTCCTCTTGTAATAAACTGATATAATACAGCCTTTCATGTTTTTGTGATTGTAAAAACGCGTGGCAGATGTATTAAGTGGAGACTCTCATCGTGGCCTGGTTCAAACTTAGCCTCGGGTCACGTCGTATTGAGCTTGTGATATGCGCAGATCGGACAGCGGTTACAATGACTTGAAGAAGTTGTAGGTCAGGGATTAAATAAATGAAAGGGAATGTCTTGGTAAGTTTGGTTTGTGGTGCAGAGAAGTGCACTAATTAAGACTCCTCTTACCCCCCCGCCTTAACCGAGCACATTTTCTCCAGGTCGGCTTTACCCAAATCTAAAAGCTTCTTGACTGGAGAGTTCACAGCCTATAGGCCAGTGTAAGCCTCATATGAAAGATAAGACCTACAAAACTGATGTGTTTTTCCTTGCGTTGTTGTCAGTATTTTTGGCACTTTTTCATCCCTTGTCACGTTTTTGTCGCTTTTTTGGCACCACTTGGTTGTTTGTTGCTTTTCATCACTTTTTGTTGCATCTTTTATGATGCTTTTTTTTTACTTTTCATTTATTTTGATGCTTTTTTGTCCAAGAAAGTCTTCAATTTGGGTAATGCTGAACTGGAGAAAATGTGCTCGGTTAATGTGGAGTTTAACCCCTTAACCCCCACCTGAACCGAGCACATTTTCTCCAATTTGACTTTACCCAAATCGAAAAGCTTCTTGAAAAAAAGCAATGGAAATGTGAAAAAGCGAGACAAGAGCGACAAAAAAAAACACACAAAAAACACTATCATTCAATTTATTCTTGATATAAATGCAGCGCTACATAGATAAAAAGGGTAACGAAACATTCAGATAAGATAATAAAATGAAAAGAGCTTGTCCAACCCGGTGAATGAGCTCCGAGAGATGAGCTCTGCTGTACCTGTTTCTGCAGCTGGCTCTGACTGTCCTCCAGCTCGGAGATCCTTGTGGTGCTCTCGCGAAGCATGGCCTGGGTCTGCTCCAGAGAGTCCTGCAGCTGCGCGGTGTGTTCACTAGCCGTTTGACAGACCAGCGTCGTACCGCGCAGATTTTCCTGAAGTGCGCGCACCTGAGCGGAGGCAAGAGGGCGAGGTTGAGACGTTAGAAAAGCAAGAATGACACTACGCTTGGGCTAATGAGGTTAATAACAATGACTGCTACAAGCATGATGTAATGTGTAGTGGAGGCAATTTGATCACTGAAATATTCAAAACAAAGGAATGGGTGAAGGCCAGTGGTTCTTAAACTTTTCACACCAAGTACATGACAAAACTTTTGTCCTTCCAAGCACCACCGCAAAAATAATAAATATTAAACTTTCCAATAAGGCTGTGCAATAGACTGCAGTGTTTTTAGCTAACTTCCTGTTGGCCAGTGTAAGGGACGACTTCCTGTCCAGATTTTAACTTAAACCGAATATAAAATGAGAAAATACCTGAAGAAAACTTAAATAAATATCAAGCAGAGGGTACTTGATGTTTCAGTCCATAAAGATTTGTTCAGATGCTGGCACTCTTACACCATCCGTTAGCCTCAAAATAACGTTAGCCTTTAGCATCAAAGCTAAAACAGTATCCTGAGGAATGTTTTTAATATGCTGTGATTATTATCAAACAGCTGCTTGTTCTCTACCACGTACCGTTTGAATTTTAATTTCTGCAAGACACGGCTAACTCTCCATAGGAATAAATAAGGACAGGAAACGGTTGTTAACCTCAGAAGTTAGCATCAGGTTGCTATGAGAAATCCCGTGCACAAAGTCTGTTAATTGAAATTAAGTAAATTTGCAATGTTGGTCAATCTCAATAGTCCTCAGAGCCTTTCAAATCTAAGAAAAAAAAAAAAAGTAAAGAGAGTGAAACCAAAAACGGTCCAAAGGAAGTGATGTTGTTGGTCATGAAACGTCGGCTTATTCAAGTCAGGAGGATCTAGCAGTTTGAAATTTAGTTAGCAAATGCCTTGTACTTCTACTATTTGATCTCCCAAGTTGAACTTCTACAGTATGTATATAAAACAGTACAAGTAAGCCCTTTAAGGTCATTCCATGATTTTCTATAAAGTCATGCATTTAAGGTCATAAATACAGCAATTTCCTCTCTGTTTAACACACTCTACGATGATGTAACTAGAGCTAATGACAATGTTCTCCAAGTTTGGCTTCTCTTGATCCTCCCAAAGACGCATTAATCCATTATATGATATTACTTTATGTTATGAACAACCCCAGGACTGTGTTGCGGAGAGTGGACTGAGCGACCCACCAAACCACCATGAAATAGAACAACTTTTTTATGAAGCATTTGTCAGAAATGAATTTACATGGGTGGACTTTCAAGGAGCTTCGTGCACAGAAGTCATTTTAAAGAGCGGGTTTTAGGATTTTTGCAGGTATTTGGTAGTAGTTTCACTCATTTCCACACAATCTCACTGTAAGCCCCTCCCACTCCATCATCCTATGACCCTTTGCTGCACAGCAGTTTCAAAAAGGGGGGAACAAAAATAGTCGTGTGGCTGAGGGAAGCTCTGGCGAATGTTTTAACGAGTTGTAAGTTACATGGAACAACAAAAAAAAAAGAAATCAATAAATACATTTTGCTTAAAGTGATAGTCTAAGTTTAAATGTTTTACAAATTTAATAGATTGTGTACAATTGAGCGCCTGGGTCTGAAATTTGACCATAATATTAATATTTTTTCTAAAGTCCTCCTTTGCTGATTTCAGCAACTAATCAGAATCCACGGGATACCACTTCGACCAATTAGACAAGCTTTCCTGTCAACCGGCCTGTCAGGAGAAATCAGGAGAGAAGGGGGAGGGAGCTTGATCGTTCATTTTTGAAAATTCTGTTTTACATACGAGTGGCTTTCTGGTTAAAGGGGGAGGAATCTTATTTACTTTCAAATCTCTCCTCACTTTGTAAACTTATAGACTATCACTTTAATCAGTGCAGTACCTTGTCGTTGCTCCTGAGCAGCTCCGCCTCATATTTCCGCTGCGTCTCCTCCATCTGCTGCAGGTAGATCTTCAGCTGTTGTTCGCACTTGGACAGAGACGACTGCAGCTCAGACATCTACAGACACACATCATGTCAGGTATTAGGGATTTAACTAGGTAATATAATTTGTTTTATGAGGGAGACGGACTAAATAGCACCACCATAGGTCTGTTTTTGATGAAGATGAAACATTAAGGCCCAATCTCAATTCTTTTTTCTACCCCTACCCCTTGCTCTCAGCCTTTCCCTACACCTTGAAATAGGGCTAAGGGTGAGGGTTGAAAAGACCGCCCCAAGAATGTGTGTGTGTGTGTGTGTGTAATATTTTCATCAATTACGACACATTTATAAGAAAGAAAATGTAAAAGAGCAAGCCTCTACTTGTCTCTATAGCATGTTTCTACTGAACCAGTTCATCTGTAACTTGCAACAGACTGATGCGGTTTCGTAACACCTAAACAACAGGACTCTGTCTCAGCCCAAACCCTACAGATTTTCATCTATTTCTGCTGCATCCAGCGCTACATTCTCCTTCCCCCTGTCTGTGTTGATGCTTCTACCGCCGGGTCGCTGTGGCTGCAGCCCGTTAGCCAGAGCTGCGAGAGATCAGCCGATCCGCTCATATAGCGCACTCATAACAGGGACAGGCAGAGGTAGACCCGCTCACAGTGCGCTCAGACCGTGTGTCATGTCAATAGCGACGTATCGAAAGTTTGGAAAGAAACTCCAAAGTCAGCCAATACAACGCAAATAAACGGAGCATTCGCAGCAGCAAAGCAAAAATGTAGAACTGACACGTTTATAGCAATGGACTGTTCTAATTGTTGCACAAAGCGAATAATGTCACGAACAAAGCGTTTTGCAACTTTATAAATGTTGTAAGAGTGCTTATTGATTTCTGTGTTTTGTGAAACTCCTCCTACCCCTTCGTCTGAAGTGTGCATCAGAAAAACCCTCGCTTTGAGGGCTATGTGGCCCTCTCCCTCACCCCTACCCCTCGCTGCAAAATAGAATTGGGACACCGCATCGTCTCTCGTGAACGCGCAAAACAGAGGGGAAGGGCTAAGCGGAGGGCTAAGGGGTAGAATTGAGATTGGGCCAAAAACATGGTTAAAAGCTCATCAAAGGTCAGTTTTTGTACAATATACACCGCTTATTATTGTCAACCATCCAAACCTTTGCATAGGACTGAGCGGACTCCTCTCGTAACCTTTGCTCAAGCTCATCACTGTGTTTTTCTTCGAGCTCCTTCTCCTGAAAGGAAAGAAAAGACAATTAAGTCATACACCCAAGAATAAAAAGTAAAATTCAAACGGACAAGGCCAGCCCATCACTGGCTTCCTCACTCGAAGGTAACAAGTCATATTAGTATATTTGATTTTTGACATATTTCGAACCTGCATGAGTTTTTCCACGTTGCTCTGGAGCAGCAGAGCCATGTTCTGAGCCTCGTCACGCTCCGTTTGGATAGAACTCAGCTCCTCTTCCATCTCCATCAGGCGCATCTGGGCTTCCCTCACCGACGCCTCCAGCTGAGGAGGGACAAGAACGCAGAACACGTCACCACAGCTGGATTTTCAGTTATTTCTATATATTCTTACTCTTACACTAAAACCAGGACTTTACGTTATAAAACAACAGCCTTGTCCACGTAAACTCTCACTGGATGACACTGCAAGTCAGCTCTACTCACGCATTTTAGTTTTCATATTTCTTTAAACCTCCACAAACCTGTTCTGAAATGCATTCTTGTATTAGCTTAGCAATAATCACCATGTCCATCTTATGCTGCTGCTCGCTGGACACTTGGGCTTGTGTCTTTTTACATTTGTCCAGAGCCTGTTGGTATTCACGCTGCTTTCTGCTCATCAGGGTCTGGTAATGCTCCACAGTGCTGGTCTTCTCCTGTAAGGCCAACGTGCAGCACAGGTGAAGTGTTTGATATGTGGCAGGATGATGATGAGGGTAGTTAAGGGGTGTAACCTGGAGCTGCGCCTCCAGCTCGGTGTTCTTCAGAGCGGCCTGGCTGTAGGCTGAAGTCTTCTCCTGGAGCTGCTTCTCCAGAGCGGACACACGCGCACTCTTCCTTTTCAGCTACAATTGTTATTAAAGAAATAAGGTTTTCAATTTATTTATTTCTACAGCGATTAAAGACTTCAGAGCAAAACTAAACTGCTAATATTCACGGACCTCCTTCTCGGTGTCCGTGGCCTGGCTGACTCTGTCCAGGAGTTCGGAGTGGAGGTTCTGGTAGTGAGAGGCTCTCTGTGCCATGGAGCCCTGCACAGTGGAGATCTCCTCCTGAGCTCGGCTCAGACGCTCCTGCAGCCTCTCCACGGCCCGCTGCTGTTTGACCCGCTCAGACTCCACCACCTGCAAGGCCTTCAGCAGCTGCTGGTACCCCTCACCTGACCCACGCACAAAGAGAGACTATGGAGTGTTTTATTTCAGAACATGTGAAGGATTAAGTTTCCATCAAACACATACCAGGCTGCAGCTGCATTATCTGTGCAGTCCCAGAGTAGTCCAGTGGAGGCAGCATACAGGGCCGCACACACAGAGAACCCAAGCCTCCCTGAAGGAAAAAAGAAGTTTACTTTATTCGAATATATCAAACAAAACCATCCATCCATTCTCTTCAACTTGTCCGTTGCCTGGTCGTGGGGGCAGCTATTGGAGCTGCCCAAATCACATTGCACCAGCCCCTATGGCTCCTCCTGCAGGTGGTGGGTCCACAGAAGGACGGCCTCATGGTTCTAACCGGGCCTGTTGGTCTCTCATAAGGGGCTCCTGAACCGCTCTTGTCTGACCCGTAAACTAGGACCTTTTTGCCATGGGAGACCCTACCAGGGGCACGAAGCCCCCGACAACAGAGCTCCAGGATCATTTGCGTGCTCAAACCCCTCCACCACGTTAAGGTGGTGGTTCCAGGAGGGGTCAACCAAAATCATCCTAAATAAAACAAATCATGTGTATAGTGCTAAAATCAAGTAGTTCCAATAATGCTTTACAAGTTATGTCAGTTTTAACATTATTGTGAAACTGACATAACCAGGCATTGGTTATAGTTGACTTAAAAACATGTCTTTGAATGCCCAGTCTGCGCTGGTCTAGTCCCTCCCCCTCACCTCTGCAGGTGCAGCAGCCGCAGCACTTGCTCCAGACTGTGCAGCTGTGTCCTGCTCTGCAGCGCCTCCGTCTGGCTCTGTTGGAGCTGCTGCTCCTGGCTCTGGACCCTGGTCCTGAGCTCCTGGAGCTCTCTGCTCAGAGCAGACACCTCTCTGCAGTCGGCCGCTCGCTCCAACAGCTGCTGCTCCATCAGACCGACCCTGCGGCCCGCCTCCTCCAGCTGAGCCTGCAGCTGAGAGCGCTCCGAGGCACACAGCTTCAGCGAACGCACTTCCTCCTGCAGCGCACTGGGACACGCCACATACATGGAGATCAACTATCAACTCCTTTATTGTGTTTAGAAAAGCCACTGGGCATCCACAAGAACACTTAATAATTCACTCTCTGCATAGTGTGGTTAACTTGTTACAAAATGCAGCACATTAATAGAAAATGTGGGTTTATTTAATACATAATCAAGCTAAAATGTTCTTCCATTTTGGACAGAGAGTTTGTTACATAAGCCTCACCTGATGGTCTGGTTCTGTTGTTGTGTCTCTTTGTCCAGAGCAGAACACTTCATTTCCATCTCCTCTTTCTCCCTATTACAGCTGCTCAGAGTGTCCCTTAGTTGGTTTTCACTGTCCAGCAGCTGAAAAGCAAGTGGACAGCTGTATTTTAATATCACCAATTAAACAGAATGCTAAGTTCACGTTGTGATTTCCTCGGGAAGTATTTAAACAAACCTTTTTAAATTTGATAGAAGTAGTGGCTTTGAACTGACTGAAAGCTTCTTTGAGTCTCTCTGCATTTTCTAAAGCCTGGTTTCTTTGTTGCTCAGCCCTGTAACAGACAGACATTAAATTATCTGCATTTGTTGGGCTGTAGAAGATTTGAATGATTGGTGGGACAAAGCACTGTAAAACTAAAACTAAACATAACAGTCAAGTTGTAAATAACCGTTTGCAGAGCGCGGGTTTTGTTCTCCATCTCCTCTCTCAGGGCATGGACCTCTTCGGTTAAAGACAGAAGCACCATCTCATTGTGAGCCGCCTCCTCCTGGCTGCAGTCTGCCCTCATTTCCACTGCTCTGGAAGACACAAGCCGTGGGACCACATTTTACAAATCAGGCATCGGTCATGAAAGCTAAAATAGTCACGATAGAATGTGATATAACTTATTAAAAGGACAATTTTGTGCTTTTTTGTTGTGCAGTTCGATTTTGGAAATCTCTGTGTGACTTGTATTTACTTTGTAACCAGATTGTAACCAGACACTAGTTTAGGAAAATTGACAGATGTTGCAAACAAAATATACCAGACGGAATCACCGACTTTCTCAGACTTCCCTTGAAATGCACCAAATGCAATATGTCGAAACCCTGAATGTACAAGTCATGTCAAAATAAAAGGAAAAACATAGTGAAAAGCTTTTTTATTTTATTTTTTACATTGTGCCTTATATAGGCACTTGAAACTCTTATTTTAAAGTCTTTAAAGATCCTCATTATATGTCTCGATTTGTGCAGAAGAAACTAAGATTAACAGCTCTATTTTATTTCACTGGAGAATATTGACAGTTTGTATGTGAAGACAGCACATCCACCGGTCCTGAGCCAGAGTGCTGGATCAAAAAAGGAATGATAAATCGGGCGATAACATCACTACTGTGGTGAGCAATTATTAAATTTTTCGTAATTTCTTTATTGTAAAATATTGAGAAATAGCTAAAGCAGGGTTTATACAGGCCAAAGCAAGTCAAATATAATGCTTTTTAATGCCCAAACACTACATCTTAATGCCAAAAATGCAGGGGGGGGAAATCTATGCATATTTCATTCCTCAAGATTTGCAAACATTTCATCAAACAGGGGGAAGAGAATTGGACAAAATGGGAAACATTTGAGCAAAATAAATTTCAGCCAAAACTATGTGGTATAAAAGGTATATATAATGTTTTATACCATATTTTCGATTAACTTGGTATTTTCAATTAACTTATGGTAAAAATGGTTAAGCAATGTCATCACCTTCCAATAATTTTAGGTGTAATGCCAGTGTGAATACAATTTAATGCTTTTTAATGACATTTAAGGCCTTGATTTTGGCAAAAATTAATTTAATTACTTTTAATGTCCCGCAGAAACTCTGTAGAGACCGTCATTTCTTTTTTCATTTCCCACCAACATACAGTATTTGGCCAAGTTCATTTGTATCCCCTATATTTTTTTTACTTACTTTGTCATTTATATTTTATGGTAATTATGTTGATTGATCACTAAGTATAAGGTTTTTGTTTCACTAATACTGAGCTACTGTGACCAAGCAATTTCTCAAACTGTGTGAGAAAACTACAAGTTATCTCATAATGCTCCTAGCACAGCAGCAGCTAGGAGCAGCACCTTTAATAAACAATGGTGTTCTGGGCGTTTATGTAGTGTGTAAATAGAAGCACTAATCCATTTGTCTGTTTGCACGATGTACACTGTTTAGTAAGTTTGACTTATATAATAGCTCTGTATGTTTGAACTGAGGGTCGAGGGGATTACCTGAGCTGCTTGGCTTGAGAAACCAGTTGTGCCTTGAGGTGGCGAATGTGCTCGCTCGTGACGGTCACATTGTTAAGGACGCCGACCCGGGAACCAGAGAGACGGCTCTAAAGACGAAGACGTCAAAACAAAGCCAGACTTATCAGATGTTACGAAGGCCTGCTCTTGTAGGGATCTCATTTGTTGCTAGGAGCACCATCCACTGGCAGCAGGAAGAATTTTTTTAATACAAGCAACCATTTTTATTAATGGCATGCTAACAAATCATAGGGGCCATGATAATTGCAGATTCTATCTATTACACAATCAAATCCTGGACATACAGATTGGAGCACTTTCTGTAGAAGACTGAACAACCAAAGTAAACAAGATTACTCAACATGTGATTTTTGAAGAGGGAACAACATTACCATGGCTTGAGCTCAAAAGGTTGATTTTGCGTGACATGTCATTGCCTTTAATGGGAAAAAAAATCAACAAATCTGTACAATAGTATTTCAAATCGCATTCATGAGGCGGTTCCTTATAATGATATTCGCCAAAAACAAAAGTGTTTGCCGTTTCCTGTTGTAGGAATGTTTAGGTTAGATGATTTCAAACGCAAAACTTGGAGAGTGGAACAAAAACAAATTATGGGCAAAAAAATGGAGTATATGACAGACGTGGATGTGAGGGAGTCGTGGTACCTGGCTTTGAGAAGGGCCCAGCTCAACGTCACTGATGAACGGGCCCTCGCGCACAGACAGACAAGCGTTCTCCTGCCGCACAGAGCCACCTCTCTTCTTTGCAGGGACACTATCCATCTTCACTCACCAATTCTGAAATAGGAAGAATGTTTTACTGCTGGATAAGGTTTAAAATCTCAAGTTATTTTCAAAAATAGAAGAGAGGTAGAGATTGTGTCAGCACAACAGCTCTGTTATCTAATTCCTGGCACATTAGATTATATACACGTTTCAAAACTTTCAGGGAGCAATACTGTCATATTAACCTTTTACTCCCCCACCTTCACATTTTCTCCAGTTCGGCAGCTTTACCAAAATCTAAAAGCTTCTCGACTGGAGCTTACAGCCTATAAGCCAGCCTCATTTCAACCTACAAACCTGATCTAAACAGATGTTTTGCCCTGCATTGCTGCTGTCACTTTTTTGCCTTTTTTCATCATCACTCTTTTGTTCCATTTGTCACATTTTTAATTGCTTTTTTGGCACGTTTCTGCCACTTTTTCATTGCTTTTTTGTACCTTTTTGTCACATTTTGGTCGGGTTTTTTCGGCTAGTTTTTATCATTGTTTTGACGATGCTTTATTTCAAGTGTTTTTATAATTTTTTTGGGTAGATTTGGGTGATGTCAAACTGGAGAAAATGCACTCGGTTCAGGCGTGGGTTAAGAGATTAATGTAAACAAAGCCAGTTCACGATCGATAAAAAGGCTTAATAGATGCAAGGCCCAAAATGTTTCTTTTCTTAAGGCACTGAAGGACAAAATGAATTTAATTCCACTACTAGGGGGAAAAAATCTTTAGTAGCACACCATACTGTATAATACTAGTGAACATTAGATTTAACAGCAAAACTAGGTACTTACCTTGTTGTTGGAGGCTGTATGGATCATATTTTTAACTTTCAACTTTACCATGTCACATTCTCATCCTGCTCCTAAATTCATAACTGAAATGGGGACTTAACTCTCCAAGACACATGGTGTGTATTAAATTATGTTGCAAAATACATTTCAGTCAGCTACATTAGCAAAATACGCATGTAAACAATAATGCTTCGGTCAATCAACAGGTGGCTAGTCATAACATCATCGGTTTGACTTCAGAAAATAAACAAAAATAATCAATGAATGTATAATAAAACACTTATAACATTATCTTCCAGTTCCGCTTCACGTTAACCCTACAAAATAGGGGTTTGGCTTGGTATTTGTTTCAACGCTACGTAAAGTTAGCATGTCAAAACAGTTTGTAATTTACGCCCCGCCTAAATGTTAATAAGACGTCTTCTGATTGGCTAAGCAGTAGCAATCTTTTATAGGATTGGTTCAAGTGGTTGTCGTTTGTATTCCCGGGACTCATGGCGGGCTGCAAATTATTTTAAAGGGCTCAAGTCTGGATAAACTGACTTTTATGAGCGGTTTGCCAAGTTATAATAAAATTAAAAACATGCTTGGCGTTGTGGTTTGTCCCATTCGTGAATGTTCGAACAATTCTGCATATTAGATCTACTTCCCAAGAGTTAAAATTGCTGCCACCACCAGATGTCATAAAGTGACCAGTGATTTCAAAGCCAAACTATGGACCATTTCAGGGTTTATCTAGCTACGTCACTAATACATTTGAAAACATGAGCTAATGCCATTGACTGTAATGCTCAGCTGGATTGAATTTGCTACAATACTATCTTTGTACTTGGTTATAAAATAAAGCATTTAGAACAGGACCTAAGCACTTTAGTATCAATGGGCTGATCATTTCTGACCTCAGATTGCTTCCTCTACAAATATCTCGCTTATAACTGACAGCTATTGATTTTAGCTACATTTCAACATACACAAGGGCTGAGTTATGTGACTTGTTTTCCATTATGTCATTTTATAGTGCATATGTCAGGTTTTAATGCATTTGAAAATAGGACTTATTTAGAAGAATAACCTCAGTTGCATAATTATTAGCATTTTATTCCATAAAACAACAATTTTAATGAAGAAATGTTGGGCAGGAAAATTATTATTCAAATTTTTAAGCTGCTGACAGAAAGTGACATAGTAAAAGGTAAAGTTCCACAGCAGTTTGACTCACTCATTTTCCATTGACTTAACGTGGTTGCATGGCAACACTTTCAAGCCGTTTGCCTTGAACTACACTTCCTGTCGGTGTCCAATAAGGAAGTGAAACTATAAACATCACAGAAATGGTCAAACTAAAGAAAGCAAAGTACAATCTTCAGCAAAATCTTAAATATAATTGTGTTAACTATGTTTTAGCCAAAAATGTATCTAAGGTGTCATATGCACTTTAAAACCACATTGCAGAAGATTCCAGCTTGGCAACAGAGCTGTTGTAAAACATTACATGGTATATGCTTTTTTTGGCATGGGTTTTCACACTAAAATTATGTAATTGCTTGAATATGCTATTAGGAAATATTCAAAAACATGACACAAAGCTTTTTGTCAATTGAAAATATGTATTCTGTAGAAAACAGGTTAAAAAATAACATGTCATCTCTACAGCGATGTACAGATGCTTCTAACAAAAGTTGCATGAATGATTCTTTGGCTTGATAATAGCCTTCACTGAACAAATAAAAATAGATAACACTGGCGGAACAGAAGAGGGAAGCCTAAAATATGGACTTTACTTGATCAAAATGAACACCAACACGTTGGTTAGGCTGATTACCTCCACAAAGAGTTCAAATTAATACAAAAGTACAAGCACAACAAACTGCAAGAAACAAATGTGGACATAATACTACTTTGATCAAGCTGTAACACTTAGTTTGACGTTAGGGCTGCACAGTTTATTGCAAAATTATTGTTATCGAAATAACACTGCAATCACACAGATTTACACCTTTTGGCAAACGGAGCCAAACACCAAAAACAAATGGTAACTTAAAAATGTGGGAAAAGTTTAGTTTTAGGCATAATTTCCATTGTTTATTTCCATTTTATTGTTTTGACACGATTTGGTGAACGAACAAATTGCTTGCTCCTTAGATTAGATGAAAGACTGTAAATTAAGTATGAACTAATTGTAGCCTTCTCCCTGAAGCCGTAAAGAAATGGGGGCAGGCTCCGGAAGTTCTTTCGATAAACCTATTTTTGCCCCTCTATTAAGTCAATATTGAACACAGGCTTGTCATTCTGAGGGTTTGTCTAAACACTCGCAATATCGTTTTAATTTTTTTGATTGCGATTTCTATTTTTGCCCTAATCTAAATGGAGCTCCAAACACCCAACCAAATTGCTAGCATGAACGAGCTTCAGTTAGCCCGCGCTAAACTCTATGGGGGAAGCCACCCACACTTAGTCCATTCTTAACAGTCTATGAATGAAACATATGGAGTTGAAATTATTGAGTAAAATATCACAAAAATATAATTGGAACAGTTATAAAATACCACAAGGTTTCATCAGAGGCATCCCAATTTTAAGTCATTTAAGTCATCAGCAGCTTTTTAAATGTAAGTGAAGCTATTTTGTTTTCAGGTCACAGAATATTGATAATCGTTATATATAAATTCAATAAGCATTTGAAGCTGGTGTCTTGAGCATATTTTGTGTTTTTTTAGCATTTGAGAGAATGCTGGAAAAAGAATTGAACTAAACTAATACACAAATCAAAAAATGCAGTGTTATCCGTTTTTAAACAGAAGGTATTTTGTTGTTTATCATAAAAGGATATCGTTCTGTCTGAATATCTAGTCTTTGCAATTTACTACAAGCGACCACTCAAAAATGTTCGATTCGGCAGCCCTAATTAGATTTATGTTGAAAACAAAATTTTACTTGAGTAATATGGGTCAAACTCTGCACTTGAGGATAATTGACTTGAGTTTACTCCATTTATCACAGCGTTCAAAATGTAATCTTTGTTGGCTTCAAAAGCGAGAACTTTGACCTGGGATACAAGCTACTGCCTTGTTTCAAAGCTAAATATTAGGTGCAAGCACTCCCTAAATAAAAGAAAAAGGATATAATTATAAATGTAGAACTCTATATAAAATAAACATTTGCAGCAGCACAGCTTTTTTTTTTTGTTCCACAACAAACATAATGGCAGAGAAAAAAATCTAGCATCACAAAACAAAGGTGGGGCAATTGAAATGCTTGGACAGCAGGTTCAGGAAGTTACTCGGACCCCAATATTTATTCTTATGTCATGGTGAATACAGATTTTCTTTTTATTTCTGTAAAAAATAATAATTTAAAAATATTCAGGCTTGTATAGATATAAAGGATTGAAATTGACCACAGAACTAAACCTTTAGCCACTATGATTGAGAGCAATGGGTTGGGTCTGCATTTGATGTATTTCGATTCATTACTTGCAATTTTAAATGTGTGTTCACCAATGACATTCCTCCATACTGAAGCTACTCGTAATTTTATAGTGACAAAGCCTACTATTAAAAAAACAAAAACAGTACAGATCACGACTTGGATAACTGTTCTATACAATTTTTTTATCAATAGAAGATGATTTAATATTAATTACAAAGAAATAAAAGACCAAAAACTTTCTGAACCCACTGTATGTTAAGTTGTCCCAAAGGCAAGTAGTGGCCCAAAAAGCAAAACTCCTGATTCAATTGTCCAAGGCGAGCTTAATCGTAACCACTTGTATTCCTTAACACAGACATGGTTACGCCGCTGCGTCGCTGTCGAAACAGTCTCTACGAAGCGGTGACTCCTTCCCACTCCACCAGGTACTGCACCTTACCGTCCATGGTGACACGGCGGGCCAGCACTTTGTACTTCTCCCCACAGGCCAGGCGCCCCGCCGGGCCGAAGTAGCTGCTGATGGAGCTGCGGAGGTGGGAAAGCTGGCTGTTGGGGTCCATGCCGTGGATTATGTCCGTGGAGGGGAGGCCGTGCCGCGGGATGAATAGCTCTGCGGCGGTGGCCGGGGGGTCCACCTCGCTGCCGCCGGGGGCGGGATCTCCGGGTTAGGGGGCGGGACACTTCTCCTGGGACGTCCTCGCTTTCGTTTTAACGGAGGAGAGCTAAGGGGGTGACGGTGCTGGCTACTGGGCGCGTCCTGTTGGAGCTACAGAGGCTGCAAGGGAATAAAGGGAAAAAATAAATTCAGAAGTTTCCATTTTAAACTTAAACTTTCAAAGTACAAGAAATGTAGAAGACGACTCAGTTAAAAGGGACTAGATGGAAGTCGTCATTTTTATACTCGCTACTGCCACCTCAGGTCTTATGCGTAACTGCAGTTTCTATATTAAGCTCGTGCATGACGGCAATTCGGCCCGAAGTAACAACTTTTTGAGTGACTGCAGGATTTTAGCGGCAGTTGTGGTGAACAGGTCTGGGTTCATTTTACACATTAGGCATGGCTAGAACAGAGCATGTGGGGGTAAAAAATACATAACTAACATTTTTAAACTCCGTCTAGTCTCTTTGATTTTAGTTTGTCATTTGATGTTTTCATAAAAAATACACAAATAAGGCACTTTATGCATCTTTATTTGTGACAAAATGTTAATAATGAATTGAACCAGAAAGACTTTATGCTCTGAAGGGATTGTGGATCTTTAATTTTTGAATAAGCTAGTAGTTAGCGGAAAAACTATTTAGTTTTGTTGTTTTTCGTTTTAAATAAATAAAATAAATAAGCCTAATAAAAAAATAAATCTCTCAAAAAAATAATACTTCAAAATATTGTTTGATACAAGACTGAAAAGTTTGGAGTCTGTGGGATCTACTTAAAGGCACACTGCGTAACATTTTGGACTGTACTGTTGACATCAGTACAAGACATGTTCCTAATGACCAGCTCAACAAAGAAAATGCCATTACTGCAGTGAGTAATCAAAGAATGGATTTGGATGAGGCCCTAACCCATTTAAATCTCAAATTCTACTGACTGTAGTCATATCTCCATGGAGACGAGTTGGAGACGTACCCACTCCCGGTAAAATCTTAGAGCTGAACCGCTCAAAGCAAAGCACATGTTTGTTTGTGCATTTATGGGGTATATTTCAATGAAAACGAAAATATCTGTCATAAAATAAATGCTTGTATTATGTGTAAAATTCTATGCCGTGTGGCTTTAAGAGATGTAATTTTGTGAAAACGGGGCGAAAGTGTTGCCACGTCTGCTCATGTGCACCACAATGCTGGACTTATTCACAGAAAAACTACAGTGTGAGCAAGTCGACAAAACGTCATAAAATAAGCATCGTAAAGGAAGAGTTGGGTCATTTAAAAAAAAAAAAAAGTAAGATGTTATGGGAGAAGAAAAAAATAGTGTCATTGATTGACCACAGTGTGAAAAATATATGTTTTCACATGCCTGGACATCTAATAATAGTAATAATAATTGCAACGTATACAATTCATACACTAAAGTGTGATTGATTGGATTACAATTCATTTTATTAGCATTCTGACACCATTAAAAAACAGAAGTAGTGAAGTGGATGCTAAACTAAACTACTCACGACAGAAGCCAGAGTTTCTAATGCAGACTTTGTTCAAATTTAAAACATGTTTTATCCTCTCTCTTAGTTCTAGTTCAGCCTAAGTTTAGCCTGGTATTGTCTTGATATCTTTGGTCAAAGCATTTCGAACCGTGCTTAAAAACCTACCTCGACGGTCTTGAAATGCTTGTTGAGGTAGTTTCTGAGGTGCTCAAGGCTCCTATAGATTCTACGTCTGAGGTTCGACACAGAGGCCTGTCACTCCTGGTTCACACAGGTCAAACCCAGTTAGAACATTGAAAATAATGAAGCAAAGATAGTGACATTTTGGGGGGGGAAAAGTCTCACTTACTTGATAGCAGGGAATCGATCCCTGGAGTGGGCCTCTAAAGGTTTCCTCATTTCCTGTGGAATGCCATGAGCAGGATTAGAGCATTGTTTCCATGCGTGTGTTGGAGGCTGTGGACAGTGACTGTGAACGCACCTGGGACAAGTGTGCGCTAGAGCGCTGGGGCCGGGGCTCCAGAGAGCGGCTCTCCTGCTTCCTCTTTTTCTTCTTTTTCTTTTTCTTCTTCTCTGTGCCGTTGGTTAACAAGTGGAAGTTTCTACAAAGACAAAAACAGGTTATATTTAGCAAGGGTTCAACAAAATATTACACATGTGTGCAGCATGTAACGGACGTTTTGAGCAGATGTGCCAAGTAATGAGAGAGTTCTGTTGGCAGCCATTTTTAAGGGAGACACATTTATTAACCAGACACTTAGATTCACTGTATTAAAGCCACATTTTCCCCCCTGTACTTTTTCCTCACATCAAATCAGACAAGACTTCCTATGCAGTTAGTAAGAACGGCCTAAAATCATCTCTATACATTACATTTCCCAAAACTCAATAGAGAATTAGATAATTATCATTATCAGTGTTGCAACATTTTAATCACTATCTCACACGTTGTTGGTTAGAACATGCGATATTGATCTAAAAACAGCTAAAACAAAAAATAATCCAGTATATATTTAAAAAATCCCCTCCTACCCAGTCAATAAAGAGCGGGAAAAAAAGAAAAAAGACAACAGTCCACTCAGCCTGTGTGACTGTAGTGAAGCTGTGACGAGTGCTTTTACTCCGCAATGAAAGGATTGAGCTGAGCTAGTGATGGAGAGATGAGGAAAGCATTTCCTGGACACGTAGGACCTCAGGAGGAGCTTTTTGTCAAAACTAAAACTGGGCCAAAAAGCAGCTTTATATTCATGTAGCCGTGGGACTGACCTGGAGTTGGACAGGGTCTTGGTGGACTTGCAGCCCTTGATGGTGATTTCGTGCGAGGCCTCCTCCATCATGCGGCCGGGGGGCTCATCAGCGTTGGGCGGGCCGGGGGAAGCGGAACCTCAGGCCATACAAGTGCTTCTTTTTCTTCACCTCTTTCCCGGACATGAACCTGTTCATAATGCAGATCATCAGGGGGAGGTCAGGGAGCGAACGGAAAGACGACGGCCAATTCGAGATAAAGGGAACAGACTTACATGCTGTGGTTGTTGGTGAGAGCCTCCAGGACATACTCGAAGCGCTCGGATGTGGGAGTGTCGGCAAACTGCAAAGAGGAGCGTGGTGATTAGACTGCGCTCTTCAATAAACTTACTTCCCTATCCCTGATTATGTTGTACAGACAGAGTTTACATTTTTCAAAAACAATAACAGATAAATATGCCCTTTATTTGCCACTTTGGTAAGCAATGATCCTAGTAGAAGCCGATAGTCTAGTGCAAACCTTTCAGGTTTTTTGACCCGGCGATGAGTTTTCTTGCATCTGAAACCGTAACAGGAACTTGGGGCAGCTAATTAATCCCGCAGGCATATGTTTATGTGTGCAATGTGAAATGAAAAGACTTTTAATACCTTTTTTAAGACCTGGAATTGAACATTTAAGATGGCGCAAAACCCCTGACGCATTGTTGTTGTAACCTTTGTTTGCTAGCCTAGCCGCGAGATGCTAAAGTAGACAAAACACAATTCACATTCAAGAGATTAAAGACCTTAAGTCCTATATATGCAAAATCGACTTTTTGAGTTTTTAGCCATGTTGTTATGCTATTTCCTTATCAAAAACACCCCAGAGCGGTTTTTGGCTTCATTCACGCAGTTCTAAGTAATCCTCCTGAATCCTGCTCTCTGAGCAGCTGCTCCACTCTCCTGGTAAACGACTGAGCTGTTCAGTTGTGTCGTCACAGCGGAACGGAATGCTCTACGTCTGTATGTATGCCTTACGGCCTGATTTTTATTTATAAACTTTTTTTTTTTTTTTTTTTTTTAAAAAAAAAAACTCTGACGCGTCTGTGCTGTCCCACGACGCTAATCAAGCGCACCCACGGCTGGAGGAGCCATGGATCTGAGCATAAGTGTTGTTTTGAAGACTGAGCTCTTTCTAACCTACTCTGGACACCGCCTGTTCTTTTTCTTACCGATAATGTCACGGATGCGCGTTTGGCTACGAGAGGAACAGGACTTTTCAACCTTCCTAAAGAGAGTGCACTCGCCAGAAGTTGGAATTTCTTTCCGGGATTAAGCTAGCTACTATATCAACCAACCTGATGGATGCTTGGTAAACCTTGGCCAGAATCAAAGTGGATTAACTTTTATAACCAACACGAGGGCCATAACGTAAACACCCGACGATGGGGAGGCCATGCTGAGCGGTGAGTCAATCAAAACGCGTGTTAGCGTGTGTGTTAGCGTGTGTGTTAGCATGTGTGTTAGCGTGTGTGTTAGCCATTTATGAAACTGTGTTGCACATGTCAACTCCTTATAACTGCATTATGTGAAGTAACTTCACTTTTTGCAGCGATATTTATATTTATAATACTGCAAATGTGGAATGAGCGGAGAGAGGGGCGGAGTTAACTGAATCGAAGCGTCTTATCTTCCGGGTAGGGAAAATACCCCCAAAAATACTTATATTTCTCTCAAAATGAGTACTCATAGTGATAGAGGTACAATATATCATATATATGCTATACTTTACTTTGGAATGGCTAAAATAGCATGATACAGATCCTTTAAGCCCCGACAGTGCTCGCGACCTCTGGAGCCAGAATTCCTCTTTGGGGGAAAATGGTCAAGTAGTTAAGGCTGCTGTTTTCCCCAAAGTCGCACCGCCTGCCGTGTAACATGTGGACTTGCCTCTCCGAGCTGCAGCAGATCCCAGTGGTCATTGATATAAACCATCAGGTCCAACTCGGAGTCGAAATACTTCTTTTTGTGGATGACACTGAGGTTGTACAGGCTGAGGTGGGTCACGTCCTCCCTGCAGCAAAACACATGAACATACGCTCAGGTTTATGGTTTTTAAAAGCGACAGACTGTACAGCATTTATACAAACAAACACACGTATGATTATTTTGATTCAGTTTACCATGTCAGAGGCAGCCGTGTGAGGTATTCTGGTCCACGGTTACAAACAGAGCACACAAATAGATAAAACCTGCAATGGAGAGAAAATATGAACAGCACTGGTTTCATGATGAAGTAAATATTCTTATGTAAATCCTTTAAAAAGCCTCACCGGTCTCCGTACAGCATGGGCATTTGTAAACTGTGGAGACAGGCCTCGTGGAACCACTGCTGACACCGGCTGCACTGCATCATCTTCAGGTACCAGCTACAAAGACACACAATGAGGAGCATAGTTTTACATTTAGCAGTTAACTTATGGTAATGTAGGGAAAGCAGGACAGTACAACTCCCTGCTCCTGTCTTTGGTAGAGCACAGAGGTGAGTACTTTAGTAGATTTTTCAGCTATCTGTGCTTTACTTGAATTATATATTTTCCTGGCGATTTTTCACTTTTACTCCTTACTTTTAAACTCAAGTATCTGTACTTTCTACACCTTACATTTTCAAAATGAGCTTTTGAATCACAAGCTGTTTTTTAATTTCCCCCAACGCAGCCTCGTGCGTCTCATCAGCGCACGTGCCAGAGAGCAGTTTCGCTTTTGACATTTTAGTTTCAGTTTGGAGACAGTCGGCCTCGCTGCACACCGGGGGCAGCCACTGAAATAAGCACGCTGATTTCAGACACAGACGCATACAGAGCAAAGGGACCAGCACAGGCTCAGCACGGAGGTGAGAGGAGACCGACATGAGCGCGAGCGTCCTCGTGCTCCTTCTGCTGGCACGACGGAAGAATATTGACCTGTTCGACCGCGGTCCTGCTGTAGTGTTAAGTGTGAGATCACCAATGCTTTGGTCCAAACTGCTCCAAGCTCCAAACAGCAAAAAGAGAGAGTTAATCTGCCATTGTTCTCTGCTGTATGAAGCAAAGGCTGTTTCACAAATATAGGCCCTTGGCTGATATCAGCGATTTTGTTTTGTATTGCTATTTATTCATTTAATCTTTTATTCATACAGGTTTGTCCCTCAAGACTCAGTAATGTCTCATTTGTAAGAGGGATCTGTTTCAAACACATCAACTTCTTGGGCTTAGTAGTACAGTTACATTGGCATGTTTTACTTTTTTAGGGACGCACCAATCCACTTTTAAACCACTCTGAATTTTAAATTAGAAACTTTTCAAAAGCAGGCATTAGCAGCAGGTTAACGATAGTCGACAAATTAATGTATATCCTCCTGTGTGATGTGGATGTTGTTCTGTTATGATTGATTGTACAGTTTCTGTGATTTTATTTTGGCAGCCTGTTTGAAATGTGTCTTGTAAGCCCATGAGGGCTGGGCACTTATGCGCAAGACACAATAATATGAATAAATCAAATCAAATAAAGCAAATCAGTATCCTAACTTAGCGATAGCATGAAGGCCGTGAATCTGTGGTCCTGGATCTGCACCGGCTCGAGTCTGCAGGTTTACCACTGTGCCTCGATAAACCTTGAAGTGCTGCGGCAGGCTGGAGCCGCTGCAGATCCATGACCATATCAGTACTTCTAATTAAGTATTAAAATCAAGTACTGAAAGATAGATCGTTATTGTATCGATATCGAGGTATGAACATTCAAGATATTAATATCGAAAAAGCAATGATATATTGTTATTGTATTGATATCGAGATATGAACATTCAAAACATTAAAATCGAAAAAGCAAGATATAAACGATATAGATTTTCATGAATAATACTGCAATCTTTTGTATTATGTTTTTATTTTTCTGTAAAATGCCTGGTTTTCACCTAACCCATAGTTATATCGTATCGTATCAATAGAGATATCTGGCATGTATCGAGATATGAAATTTTGTCCATATCGTTCAGCCCTACACAATATATCGCAAAATAATACCAGATCGCAAGAAGCCACAATATATCAATACGTTTTTTGCAAACTCAGTGAAAAAATGCACCAAAAATATACATGTGTAAAAGTTCTAGTTAAAGTTTTAGTTATGCAATAACTACACCTTATTTAGCCTTAATAAATAAACACTTAATAACTACTTAACTACTACAGTTAATGCCTAACTCATAATGAATAGTTCTTCACATACATTTAACTAATGAATTGTTCATGATGAATTGTTAACGCATCATTTATTAAGGTGTAGTTATTATAAAGTGTCACCAATATTTCCTAATTTAGATCAACTTTAGTCTTGATGTAGTGTTTTAAAGTCTTGTTTTGACACAATTTGCTGAATAACTACTATTACTTATAGTTTATGATTTAGTCTTTGATTAGAATGGAACAAATCGTGTTGAAATGTTTTTTTCAATATCGTGCAGCCCTACTTTTTGGTGAAAAACATCTCCGCTGCACTAACTCATGAACCTATTAAGCGCAGCACTCACTCTCCGGGCCCCCCGCAGTAGCAGTAGCACTGCTGCATGTTGGTCTTGTGGCCCGGGTCCCACACCAGCTCATTGGGGTCGTAAGGGAACGACAAGTGCAGCCCGGAGTTATCCATCTCCACTGGCTCGGGGTCGTGGTAACGCGTGGGGATTCTCCGGTGTGAGCTCGCCCTCTGCAAAACAACAAGAAGAAACATCGGACTTACTTTGTGTGTTTGGCAGAATTGATATGAAAATGACATTTTGTTTGCAGGTCCTTGAATGTTAGCAGGCTCATTCCAGTTGACTTGTAGTATGCGATACCCTGGTTGAATAGAGGCAGGGTACGTCAAACCCTTGTCAAAAGCCTCAAGTAGTGTTTGGTTTCATTTGCACGTGTTGCTGTGATGCTGCATATTTAGTCCCTCTCCCTCTTCCACACAGAGACTTCCATCTTGACCAAACTTGTCCTTATTCTGTTCATGGTCAAACCCTCTCCTGTGCACACGCTAGCATGTTTGAAGGTACTAGAGTTGTTGTTTTGCCCTGCAGGCCTGGTCGCCGGTGTGTAGACGAGGAATAAGTGTGCCCTCTGCTACCGTTTGGTACAACTGCGTACACTACATTTAATTATATTTAAGCCCAGTAAAAGCATAATATATGACCTTCAAAAAATCATTTTCAGGGGAGTCTTATTCTGAAGCTGATGACCCACAGGAAAACATTGGGTGTCATCACACAATGCAAGTCAACAGGAGCTCGCCTGTTGTAATTGTGCAAGGACAGAACAGGTTTTTCAGCACCAAGAATGTTGATAATTAAAGACCGTACCTTGGATAAGCACTCCGAGCAAAGCCACTTGGCGTCAGAGTCGATGACAGCGGCATCAATGATGGGAGTGTGGCAGAGTTGGTGGTAACCTAAGAGCATGACTTTATTAAATACAAGTTATTGATGACAGATGTTAAAACTGCAGCTGAAGGGGAGGACAACAAAGCACCTTGTCCGCACTGGTCACAGATGACGATCTCATTGGGCTCTTCGGACGTTTCATCCTGACAAATGGAGCACACGATGTCCTCGTCCTCTTCATCCTCTTCATCACCTTCAAATCAGACAATACACATTATAAACTGCTGCTGCTGCGTGTAAAACAGTTTTTACTAAAGTGACATATTCCGGACACGATACTCACACTCATACAATTTCTACAGACAATGACAAGAGTAGACAGAAAATGTGTTGGTCTTTATTAAGTATAGGAAAAATGCAGGGTTTCCCACCAATACATTAGTCTGTGGCGGCCCGCATACTCTATTTTTTTTTGTCGTGCCATTTTGCAAATTCAAGGTTCAGAGTCTTTATTAGACTCAACAAATGAATTATGTGTTGATTTAATTAAAATTGGGCACAACGAGATCGCAATGATTTCTATTTCAATTATAAATGTCCAGTAGAACTAATCTAAATCCAATCAGCTGTGTAATGCAGCAGAGTTCACTGCAAATACTTGCACAAAAAAATATAATTTGTAAATTGAGATTATCTTTAGGGGTTCAGATGTGGCCCGGTGCCGCATTTTTGGCATCCCTCATTTAGACAGTATGACACAAATATGTTGATTTAACAGAAAAAACAACAACACTCTCGGGCCAACACGGAGACGCTAATCCATGCTTTTATCACCAGTCGTAATGACTACTGTAATGTTCTGCTTTCTGGTCTTCCCAAAAAGAGTATCTCAGGTTTACAACTTTTACAAAATTCAGCAGCTCGTGTCCTGACGAAGACCAGGAGGCGGGACCACATTACACCGGTTTTAGGGTCGCTGCATTGGCTCTCCGTGTGTTTCAGGATCGATTCTTTTAATGGTTTTTAAATGTCTTAATGGTCTTGGTCCTTCTTATCTTTCAGAACTGCTTTTACCTTATGAACCTTCACGGCCCCTTCGCTCCTCTGGCAGGGGTCTCCTAGTTATTCCTAAAGTCAACAGAAAGACTTGCGGCGAGGCGTCTTTCCAATATTATGGCCCTCGCCTCTGGAACGACCTGCCGGAGGAGCTCAGGACCACAGAGAACGATTTCTATTTATTTATTTTAGTCCCATTTATTTATTAATCTTGATATTTATTTCTAGTTTATTATTGGTTTTTACTTTGTTTTTAAACTTTTTAATCAATGTTTTTACTGCTTCTTATATTTTTAGAATCTCCAGTGTTTCCTCTGAAGGAGCCCTCTGCCTCGGGAGCGGCTGTGGCTGTGTGGGTGCTGTCCTGTGGGTGCCCAGGTGGAGGTGTGGTGTTTCTGCCGCCCCTCCTATGGGGGCCCTTGTGTCGTTGCCTGGATTGGCCGCGGCCGGTCTGCTGCTCCCGGGGAGGACGGCCCCTCTGATGGGGTTTCCTCACCTTGGTCATCTGTACCCAGCCTTATGTACTTGATTTTGATTCTGTGTGCGAGTTTGAGGGTAGAGTAAAGGGTAGGGGGTGTAGGGGTGTGTGTGTATTGTGATAACTGTATATATTGGGAGGGTGGGAGGGTTTGACGGGCGAGAATGTTTTTAATGTCTTTTTAAATGTCAAGCACGTTGCGATGCACCTGTGTATGAAAAGCGCTCTATACATAAAGATTGATTGATGATTGATTGATTGATTGAACACTGCTCTTGTTTGTGTGTGTATTGTTCAACCAACAGTAAACTGATCTATTGAAATATCCAGTAGATAAGACTAAGCCGGGTGTGGACAGTGCAAGAGTTAAGGAATAGTGACTAGTACCAACATTACCAATAACTGCAAAGGCTTTACGATATGATAGATTAGAGATGTAACAATTCATCAAAAATCGATTTAAACTGCTTAAAGAGACTAGTTGGTCATTTTATGCTCACTACTGCTACCTCAGGTCTTATGTGTAACTGCAGTCTCTATATTAAGCTCGTGCATGACAGCAATTCGGACCGAAGTAACAACTTTTTGAGTGACCGTGCAGGATTTTCAGTTGTGGTGAACAGGTCTGGGTTCTGGGTTCATTCTACACATTAGGACATGGCTGAACGTGAAGGGGAATGAAAATACTTAGTTTTAACATTTTTAAACTCTGTATATTCCCTTTAAAATGTCAATTGATGTAAAGATAAAAGGATTGTTACAGTTACAAAGACAAAAATGCAGATGTTAATGTCACAGGATGATAAATTTGCACATGTATTTTGCACAATTGGTTTTATTGTCCGTGTGCGTTTGCTTTTATTTTGAAGTGTTTTTACTGTTGTGCATTGCTGTGCTTTTTATTTCCTGTTTTAATCACCTGGACCCTCGCACCTGTGGCAGACTGTTTTAACCTGGTTTTTATCCAATGAGCATGGAGGCTGGGGGTGGACAATTGGACAGTGGCCTATATGAAGGGGGGAGGGACACCGGCCGGGTGGCGCCTGCACCTGGCCGAGATGGTACCAGAGAGACTGACGAACCAGGAGTGAGGCCGGACGATCGAGGGGCCTCGGCAGGCACGGGGAAGAGCGGAGAGAGGCTCGTGGCGGAGGAGCTGCCGACTGCGGGGTGCGCCACACGCAGGGGAGATGAGGACCGGCGCGACCTGGCAGGATGGCCTACGGCACCGGGGTTGGACGTCCCGTTTGTCCTGGTCTGTGTGGGTGGCGGGGGACCTGAGCGCAGCGGCACCGGAGGGGAACCACGCCCCGTGAGAGACCCGGAGTGGCCCCGTGAGCTGTCCCGCTTCGCCCCTTGGTCGCCCCGGAACCATGCAGGTGACTTAACTGCGCACCTTTTAACCTTTGGGACTGTATGGATGATCAAGTGTATGGTGCCACTTTTATCATTTTACTAATGTTTTACCCGGACTTTTATGAGGCCTTTGAATAAACTGTTTAATTCCTTTTTAACCCATTTTATTGTTTTTATTGATTGCACCACCGTAATAGGCTCCCATTGGCCCTTTTTAACCTGTTACATTAAAATAGAAGAAACATCTTCTGGTTACAAAATGAGTTAGATTCATTTTGTAAAAAAAAAAAAAAAAAAAAAAAGCTATAATAAAAACGAAAATCTAATGGAATTGGGGCTTGAGTGCATCGTTACATCCCTAATATACATTGAAAATATACAGTTCTCATTGATAAAGTTTAGTGAATACATACCCATACCTGTCTGGATGTCTTTCCAGAGAACCCAGGACTTGGAGCGGTCTTCAAACACCACAAAACACCGCTGCTTTTCATGGTCGATCTGAAGGTGAAAAAGACACCGTATTAAAGTATTATACTTCTAACAATCCTGCTGTCGTTTAGCTCTCTGAACAAACCTTGGTGACAGTTCCCAGGTAGAAGAGTCCATCAGACCAGCGGGCGAGCACATCCTGCCCTCGGAGAACCGGTAAGCCATGTGTTCATCTCCATACTCCAGAGGGGGCAGGGACAAGGGCGAGTGGGGATGGACGGCAAGGTGATCGACAACCCCGGAGTCTCTGCAAACCGCAACATGAACAAACACCAGGCAACCCATTACAATAAGCAGCCAGAGCAGAGCTGGAAGACATTTTTTCCTCTCCAGTAGACAGGAAAAACAGGTGATTATGTTCGTAAGCTGCAGCCTCCGGCGAGATGCCAGAAATACATGAGTGCAATCATAGTCGCACTACATGGTTATATTCACACTCCACCTGTTGCCTTTTGTACATTAGTAAATCCACCTATTCCCGCTGCTTTTTTGTCGGTACATATCAATATTTTTGTAATCACAAGTCTAGCTTTACTTTTTTTTGCTATGTCTTGTTTATTTTATATAAATTATGATTATTCTGAATATCGTTTTAAAATAAAAGTCCCTCCATGCTTCTAAATGTATTCAGGTGAACTGTGTCTATATTTTAAAACTTATATTGCACATCTAATCGCAACCTGGTAATGATCAGAGTGGTCCAAGTTCAGATACGAGAAAAAGACAGCAATGGCATCCCCAGTGGAGAAAAGTAGCTGATAATAAAACTTTAACAAAACCACTACAGTGATGTCAACATTACTTTTGGTTACAGCCTTTGGGCGGCATGGTAGCACTCATGCTTCACAGCTCAAATGTCCTGAGTTTGAGCCTTTCTGTGTGGAGTTTGCAGGTTTCCTCCCAGGAAACCCGCCATGCCTCCTGCTCACAGCTCCTACAGGTTGCCTCAGCAGCAGTGAGGATGACTCAAATGCAGAAAATGAATTTCTGTGGTGTGATTAAACTTTCATATAACATCAGAATCTTCGCTAACCGTCATAGCATTCGCAATTTTATTAAACATACAACTTTACTCAACTGGAACGCTCTGAGGAATAATCCCATTTACCAGTTGCCTGAAATTACAGCATAACATTACAGTAAATCTAACACACTGCAGTGTTAAAATGTTTTAGTGTGATTAATAACTCAGGTATTTTACCTTCTAAAATCTCCATTAGTATATTATGGGAAAAGTCTGCTGCAAATCCCATAATGACCTCACAATCCCGAACTCTTTATTGTGATAGGATTTTTCCATAATGTATTGTAATAAATATAAACAAAAACCACAAGCACTTTGTTTTTTCATCAATGTGTGTCGAAACAAGACTAAAGAAAATATGAAATCATCAATTAGGTCAAAATTAATTCTGCTGACTTACATTAAACCTAAACTGAGCTTTTGCACATTTGAAGTTGCCACACATTTTTAGGCTGCATTATTTAAAAGTAGTGACTCCGTGATATTGCATTATAGTGTGACGTAGTGATGTAGTGTGCGTCCCCCAACATCGCGATAGCGATAATTGCGGGAAATATTGTGCAGCCCTAATGCAGAGTCATTTTCCTCTCATGGTGTAGCCACTTAACGTGATAATTTAGTGTCATTTATATGGTAATTAACGAATAACAACGCTCTAAATGTAGGTTACGGTCAAATTAGCCACTCGGCATTTGACGTCGTGTTCTAGCTTGTCAAAAATGTTAATTAACCGGCTTTTACCAGTAAAGTAAAAGCACAAGGACCGTCAACAGGCTACACGTCACATCTGCGCTTCATAGTCGGCACGAGCTCCCGCGTAACACAGCGTCAACACCGCGTGTGAGCTCATTTCTACCACGCAATTAAAGCTAATTTAGCAGCTTGGGGGCTAGCATGGAAGTACAAGAGGCATAAAAAGCCCCGGTGAGGTGGGACCTACACCCCCATCAGACAAAAAAACATGACAACAATACCTCATTGGGTCCGCTCTGCTTCTTCAAACACTCGCACAACAAAGAATGGATAGGATTACGCGCGCTAAGTCCTCCCAGCGCTGCGACGGAAACAGTTATCTCAAAAGTCCGTCTGAGAAACGTGTGAGGATCATGCTTTCATCAGAAAATAACAAACGGTTCATATTGGCCCTGTGCATTCGCCATTTTGGTTTCCCGCTGATGCACGGGGAGTGCATTCTGGGAAGCGCTTAAATCACTGCGGCTCGGTGCGTGCCATGGTGCGTGCGCTGCGGACATCGGCTTTTTCAAACATTTGAATTTGTTGGAGGGCGTAACACAGGCAAACATGTACGCCCCTTAAAGAAGCTTAAGATGGATTTGATTTGATATGATCGCTTAAGTTTGTTATCACTTGTCTTTATGAAATGTGAGGATATGTAGGCTAAATGAAACCCCTAAGTAGCAGCACTGGCACTAGTTCTTCTTCATTAAATTGGAAAAATATTTACATTAAAATACTTTAAAAGGTTGCAAAACTGTCAAACTATCTCAAAATATACTACAGAAGGCTATGAATAAATAGCAGTCGTGGTTCCAATAAGCCTACTGCACAACCGGAAGTAGGCTATAATTTTCTATTTTCAAAATTGGTGATGGTACACAAAGTAGTACAAATGTAAATGATTAATTTACATTTGGTCTACCATAGTATCGGTAGGTCGGGGGTTCGAATCCGGGCTCCTGCAGGTGCACACTGGCGTTGGGCAAGACACTTCATCCACCTTGCCTCCAGCGCCTGGGTGTGTGAATGAGGGAGTGTTGTAAAGCGCTTTCAGTGCCTATTGGTGGAAACGTTCTAAATAAGTTGAGCCCAAATTTACAAAAAATGTATCTTCAGTACTGATGTGGAGAAGCGGCAGTCTACTTGGGGCTTAATTTACATCTGACACACATTCAACCCAATTCTGACTGCATGCTTCTCCCCTTGAACTGCTCTGTCACAGCTTGGCTAAATATTCCAACAGAGTTTTGCAGCCGATTATCCAAGATATAAAAATAGCCTAATACGTAGTTACCTCTGAAGATTTTGTTATTTCTCTTCCTGCTTTAAGTTTGTCCATTTTTATTTTTATTATATCAGCCATACGCACAGAGCGCAATCTTGGCGCTTTCTCCCAATTAATCCTACTAAATTCTTGGAACTCCTTTCCACTCTTCATCCTTTTCAATGCACCACAGGAGACGCCCTTTTTTCCAACTAGGCCTGTAGCTACTGGCTTAAGATTCCCACAGTACAAATATTGACCCAACTACCAAAATACTCATTTAATTTCCGTTTGGTAATCTCTCTGCTCTTAAATTTACTTCAATGGCTCTGCGTCCTCTGTTGCCTGGCAGCAGAGAAAATCAATCATTTTATTTTGAAACGCCAGCGGAAGTGCATGTATACTTTTAGATCGTATCCAACTTTACACAATAATGCTTAATCATTCCCGTTCATTCTACCCTATTAGTTAAATACAGCTTTGAGAATGGTTTGTACTTTGACACGCGTTGCGCATGGTCGATCTCGTGCGTAAAAGGACTGGGCCAAACGTGCCAAAGTCTGGAGAGAATTGCGCATGCGTTGTAAACCTTCTTCGAGCCTGCTTGAGGTATGTTGCCTGGCTGCCTTAAAAGACCAGAGGCAGCTGCTGCAGTGAGAGGGGCAGGGAAAGTGGAGTATCCCAGAAAAGTCTTCCCCCGAAACGGACGCTGTTAGGCGGACGACATGCCGTGTGCGTCTTTGGGGCTTTTTTTTTTTCGTTACCAAGTCGCTAACGCCACGCTTTCATTGGCTGGGGTTGCTTTCAGAAGATCTCCCGCAGCAAGCGAGCTCCACGTATTGAGGAGATGATCTATTTCTGTGATGGCGAAGGGTCTCTTTCCACGGGCCTGGGTGAAAAAGTCATTCTACTTTCAGGTAAGGCGAGTGATTTCGATGCGTATGAATCAAACTGGTGTCGTTTCACCGCAAAGACGCGCTACTACAGTGAAACCTGTAGGCTATAACACGGTAACGAGCCACCACCAGACTTGACAGCTGACAGTGCACATCCTCTCCAGACTATGGGCTAGTGCTGGTACCGCTGCTGTTGTTAATGTTGCTGCTGTGGAGGAGGCTGTAGTGTGTTGACATAACCTGAAGAATGCGCCTTAAGTCAATCATTACTTTGACAGAGTGCGAGAGGCTCAGCTGGGTCGTTTCAGAAAAAAACACAGAGAAGACACAACAATGCAAAAAATCTACTTTTAGGAGCATAAGTCGTTGTTGGGGCACCAGTACCAAAGATATCCAAACATTCAATTGTCGATTCATCCATATAGACATAGAGAATTTGAAATTGTATCAACTGCTCTCAAACCCTTGGTGCAAACAATAATGATGTAACAAATGCATGCTTTTAAGCAAATAGTGTGTATAATAATCAAGAATTTAGATTCCAAATAAAAGGGAACTGTTATATTCAAAGCAAATTTCTGGGCCAATTTATTGAGGAAGTGGTAGCCCCAAAGTGCACCCCTCAATTGCATTCTCTCTCAGTCTGGCTAGAGTAGCGTGTTCCGAGGAGCTTCCAATGGGAATGTGACAGTGCCCCTGAGAAGAACATTGTTGGGCAGTCAGTAGCTTCCTCCATCCAGGCACTAAACTGTGGAACTGTTTGTCGCCTGATGTGAAACAGGACCTACATCTGGGTTCTTTTAAAATGGAACTAAACAATATGTTTTACAAAGGGGTGAAGTTGGTTGTTGTCATATTTAGACTGCATTGAAATGCACTGTTGGGAACGTTTGGTGGATCACTCTGTCAGTAGGGTCTTCAACTCCCACCTCCGGAAGAGCTTCACCCAGATTCCGAGGGAGGTTGGAGACATGGAGTCCGAGTGGACCATGTTCTCCTCCTCCATTGTCGATGCGGCTACTCGTAGTTGTGGCCGTAAGGTCTCTGGTGCCTGTCGCGGCGGCAATCCCCGAACCCGGTGGTGGCGCCCGGAAGTAAAGGATGCCGTCAAGCTGAAGAAGGAGTCCTACCTGGCCTTGTTGGCTTGTGGGACTCCGGAGGCAGCTGAGAGGTACCGGCAGGCCAAGCGTGCTGCAGCTCGTGCAGTCACAGAGGCAAAAACTCGGGTCTGGGAGGAGTTCGGAGAAGCCATGGAGGAGGACTATCGGTCGGCCTCGAAGAGATTCTGGCAAACCATCCGGCGCCTCAGGAGGGGAAGCAGTGCTTCACCAACACTGTTTACAGTGCGGGCGGGGAGCTGTTGACCTCGACTGGGGATGTGGTCGGGCGGTGGAAGGAGTACTTCGAGGATCTCCTCAATCCCACTGTCACGTCTTCCGATGAGGAGGCAGAGGCTGGGGACTCGGAGGGGGGTTCGTCCATCACCCAGGCTGAAGTCACTGAGGTGGTTAGAAAGCTCCTCGGTGGCAAGGCCCCGGGGTGGATGAGATTCGTCCCGAGTACCTTAAGTCTCTGGATGTTATAGGGCTGTCTTGGTTGACACGTCTCTGCAACATCGCGTGGCGGTTGGGGACAGTGCCTCTGGATTGGCAGACCGGGGTGGTGGTCCCTCTCTTTAAGAAGGGGGATCGGAGGGTGTGCTCCAGTTACAGAGGGATCACACTTCTCAGCCTCCCGGGTAAGGTCTACTCCAGGGTGCTGGAGAGGAGGATCCGGTCGATAGTCGAACCTCGGATTCAGGAGGAACAATGCGGTTTTCGTCCCGGTCGTGGCACACTGGACCAGCTCTATACCCTACATCGGGTGTTCGAGGGTTCGTGGGAGTTCGCCCAACCAGTCCACATGTGCTTTGTGGATTTGGAGAAAGCGTTCGACCGTGTCCCTCGTGGTGCCCTGTGGGGGTGCTCCGGGAGTATGGGGTCCGGGGCCCTCTGCTAAGGGCTGTCCGTTCCCTGTATGACCGCAGCAGGAGCTTGGTTCGCATTGCCGGCAGTAAGTCAGACTTGTTTCCGGTGTGTGTTGGTCTCCGCCAGGGCTGCCCTATGTCACCGGTTCTGTTCATTACCTTTATGGACAGAATTTCTAGGCGCAGCCAGGGGCCCGAGGGTGTCCGGTTTGGGAACCTCAGGATCTCATCTCTGCTGTTTGCAGATGATGTTGTTCTGTTGGCTTCATCAAATCAGGACCTCCAGCGCGCACTGGGGCGGTTTGCAGCCGAGTGTGAAGCGGCCGGGATGAGGATCAGCACCTCCAAATCTGAGGCCATGGTTCTCCACCGGAAAAAGGTGGCTTCCCCGCTTCAGGTCGGTGGGGAGTCCTTACCTCAAGTGGAGGAGTTCAAGTATCTCGGGGTCTTGTTCACGAGTGAGGGACGGATGGAGCGTGAGATCGATAGACGGATCGGTGCATCGTCAGCAGTGATGCGGTCGCTGTATCGGACTGTTGTGGTGAAGAGGGAGCTGAGTCAGGGGGCAAAGCTCTCGATTTACCGATCGATCTACGTTCCCACCCTCACCTATGGTCATGAGATCTGGGTAATGACCGAAAGGACAAGATCGCGGATACAAGCGGCCGAAATGAGTTTCCTTCGCAGGGTGGCTGGGCGCACCCTCCGAGATCGGGTGAGGAGCTCAGTTACCCGGGAGGAGCTCGGGGTAGAGTCGCTGCTCCTTCACGTCGAAAGGAGCCAGCTGAGGTGGCTAGGGCATCTGTTTCGGATGCCTCCTGGTCGCCTCCCTCGGGAGGTGTTCCAGGCATGTCCTATTGGGAGGAGGCCTCGTGGAAGGCCCAGGACACGCTGGTGGGACTATGTCTCCGAGCTGGCCTGGTGTCGCCTCGGGGTCCCCCCAGAACAGCTGGAGGAGGTGTGCGTGGATCGGGAAGTCTGGGCATCTCTGCTGAGACTGCTGCCTCCGCGACCCGGCCCCGGATAAAGCGGAAGAAAATGGATGGATGGATAGATGAAATGCACTGCTTTTGTGTTAGAAGTCATTCTAAGGATGAGCATTGCAAATTAACCTTGGCTATAAATGTTATGTTACATGTCGAATGTACATGTTTGTGCAAATAAATGAATGAATTAGGGCTTCACAATATATTGCTAAATCATTTGAGTCTTCCATCTGACTGCGATTGACACATTTTTGCAAACTCAGCCTGCATGGATATAAATGTGCAAAGGTACAGTTTTAGTTGTGACTTTCCTATTTTGTTTTGGTCCTGATTTTCTGTTGTGTTTTTGACACCATTTTCTGAAAAACAATCATGATTTGAACAGAGCTGAAACAGTTGAGTAAAGTATCACAATATTGTGCAGCCCTAGAATGAATGAATAAAATCATATCTTTTTGTATAAAAGAGCTATATCATGCAAAATCGACTTTTTGGAGTTTTTAACCATGTTGTTATGCTATTTCCTTATCAAAAACACCCCCAGAGCGTTTTTTGGCTTAATTCACGCAGTTCTAAGTAATCCTCCTGAATCCTGCTCTCTGAGCAGCTGCTCTGCCCTCTCTTGGTAAACGACTGAGCTGTTCAGTTGTGTTATCAGAAAGGAACGGAAGTGCTCTACGTCTGTAATGTAATGCCTTACAGCCTGATTTTAATTTATAAAACAGCTTTTCATTATTTTTGTTGTAAGAGAGAAATAAATAAAATAAAAATGTTTTAAAAAGGAACTCTCCTACGCCTCTGTGCTGTGCCGGGAGAGTAAACAAACGCACCCCCGGAGGATCCGATCAGAAGTCATGTTTGTGAAGACGGAGCTCTTTCTAACCTAATAGAATAATTTTTGAAATATAACTGACCTTGTATCACATGAATTACCGCATTTTGAGGGACTATTTTCTCGCAGATCACTCCGCCGCTGCCTTAGCTTACAGCCACGAAGCTGATGCTGCTCAAGTATAAGTTATTTTAAATGCAAAATGGTTAAAATTATTCTATTAACACAGACATTTATATCGTTAGTCCGGCGTTATAAGTGATTTACCTCAGGTGCACTGTTGCCTGGCCTGCCAGACACTCCTCCTTTCTGTTCAAAAGAAGAACCGTCTGGGCAGCTGCTCGCAGCCAATCATTTCACGATTTGACCCACATCGGTCCAATCACGCACCAAGAGACGGAAGCCGTCACCTGTCACCACCACGCACTCTTCCACAACATTAAAGATGGCGGTCGATACAGTGTTTTCTTCGGCTCTTTCGTCTGTTTTAAATCATTTGGAAAATATGAAATTCCTGAAACCGGAGCAAGAAACAGCGTTCGAAGCGTTCCTCGTAAAAAAGGACGTTTTTGGAAAGGCTTTCTGCCGCTTGTTACTGCGACGTATCTAGCGTTGCTCTAATTGGTTGATGCCGTCTGTCAATCATGCCCACCGGGAAATTGTTGAGATCACGCTCGCTCCCAGACTATATGTCTTTGAAATATCTATGAAAAGGCATGTCGTTTGGCAGGCCAGGCAAGGTGCACTGAGGAGTGCGCCAGACTGTTTTTTAATGCAGGCTAGACTTTACCATAGAAATGCTTTAGCCTTGCCCTAGCCTAGCGCAACTAGACTCTTCAAATATAAGAACTGCATGAATTTAAGAAAAAAAATATCTCCAGACATCAACAACACTCTGGATAACTAGGAAATGAGGCCCAATGTCAAAAATCCCGAAGTATCCCTTTAATGGTTAGGGCAAGGTGTGAACATTCTGCAGTCATTAGGAATGTTATAAAGGCAATTTAATGCACTCCGAAAATGCTGTATGAATACTTATGCACGCCTCACTTTTCTATTTTTTTGAAAAACAGAATCATGTATCATTTTGCTTTCACTTCACAGTTGTCTGCTACTTGTGCGTGAACTTTCAGTAAAAAATTCAAAGTAAATTTTTTATGTTTATGGTTGTAAACATGACCAAATGTGCAAAAGTTCAAGGTGTATTAGTACTTTCGAGAGGCACTGTAAATGTTTAAATGTCTGCTTTTACAATATACTCAAGGACAGAATTTATTTAATTCCAGTACTAGACTTGTGCCCAAGGACACAGTGGCCGTATGCACTAAGTGGGAGCTGGGATCAAACCACCAACCTTTGTGATGTGATCCCTGATCAAAATACTCCTGCCCCGCAATATACAATACAACATAAGAAAACTCTCCAGTCGTAGGCTGACCAACCAGTCGATTTATTGTTTTAAAACATGTAGGCTTAGTATTTGTTCCTGCACTATAATGTGTAATTAGAACTATCCAGCAAGCTCTCTCTCAACTTTTACGCACCAACCAATCGCACCAATTGTAAATCCCATAGAGATTAATCTGCCTGTGCAATCCTTTATTTATACTGACAGCTCATCCCTTCGTTCTAGCTTTGTAGATATCCTCTATGTAAATACTTAATTGACATGAGATTAAGATAGAAATTTCAACATGCATTTCAGTGCACCCTGGATTAAGCTTGTTTGCATAGAAGTCCAATGTCCGAAAGCCTTCCGGGATGACTTGATCCTGCTCCATATAACATAAGGAGATGTGGCTTATGTTACTATTGTTCACTGGAGTATCGGCGCATATGATACCAGCCTGTGTAGTAGAAATATGTGTCCGTAGGGCTGAAGACTTTTGCCATGTATAGGCCTATTTCAATCTTGTGTCAGTTTAATTTTAGTTTTTTTGTTTTCTGGCATTATAAAGAAATATTGAAGGGTTTAAAATGTATTTTATATATTCATGTATTGATTTATTTGTCAGGGATGATGCAATCAACATAGTTACAATAAAGGTTTGCAGCTGATGCAATACAAATACAGCTTTTAGCTAGTGCTAATTCACAGCTCATGTCCCTGGTCGGGCCTTTATACACAATTTACATTAATAAAATACATTAATACAACATTTATGAAACTTTGTCAATCACACACATACATCATACTGTATACAATCACACCTACATTCACACAGACTCAGTGCTATTTACAAATGGGTACAGCTTTGGTTTGTTTTCAGCCAAGACTTAAGCCTAGAAGTGAACAATTTAAACTCAGATATGTTTTCAGGTTCTGTGGGTAATGAGTTCCACAACTTCGGACCTGAGTACGAAATGGCAGACTGACTGGACTAGAATTGTACATTTGTGATTGATGGAGCCTCTGGTGACTCTGTTATGGTTTTGTCTCTGTATAAATGAACTAAGTGGCTCGGGTGCTAGATTATTGACACATTTGAAAGCTAGTTTGAGAAGGCACAACTTGCCAGCATTTTCAAAGTTTAGCAGTTTATGCTTCTCAAGAATATTGCAGTGATGCTAGTGGATTGTTTTTTTGGTCCATGATCAATACGTTTTAGTGGCTGAGGGAGCAGCCTGTGCCCATGCTGTCATACATTATGATATATGTGAGAATATCATAGCGTGCATGTACAGGAGGACGGCCTGCAAAAGCAATCAAAGAGGGAGCGCATGACTTTGAAATGGTTAGTTTTGGTCTAAACTTAAGCCTGTCGCTATTCATGTGATGACTTTATAAGCACGTTTCACAACTTTCAGGGAGCAATAATGTAAACAACAGTTAGCTAGTTCATGATAGATAAAATGGCTTTATAATTGGATGCACAGTGCGCAAATGTCTGCTTTTATAAGATACTAAGGACATTTTTATTGGCCAGGCAAGGTTGCCAGGTTGGCGTCTAATCAGAGAGATGAGCTCAGTGGCTCACTAATATAGCACCAAAAAGTAAACAAAAATTAAACCTGTTGGGCAGGTCTGCTGAAATCAGGAATCACATGCAAAACATCAAATGCAGAAGTCCTAACAATTAGGCGAATAAGTAATCCACAACACCCAGTGGTGATGGGATATTGAGTTATTTGCAGAGGACATCATACTGTCTGTCTGCTACTTTGATTTGATAATGGCCACAATTACAATGAAGAGTCAAAAATTATCAACAACAAAGTTTTCAGGAAGTTGAGTAGCTAATCTCTGCCTGTGTTGGTGTTTGGGATTGCTCTCTCCTTGAAGGCTGTGTGTTGTGGGGGATAATGACCTAACACATGAGACTAAAATTTTGTAGGGCTTTACCATTTGGGGGGGAAAAGTGCATTTTCTGTGACAAGTTATGCAATTAGATTAGATATGTGATTTGTTTAAGGCCACACCATGTAACATTTCACCCAATAAATAGAATATATACAAGTATTTATTTTATTATAGACCTAAATTAATAAACGTGTCTTTGCTGTGGGCGGCTCACCTCTCCTTAGACCTGACTTGGAGCCTCCAGCTCGTCTCCATGGAATGTTGACTAAAGGTAGCCAAATATTTAAATAGGTTAGGTCCTCGTCCAAATCCATTCTTCAATTACCCGCTGTAAAAAAATAAAAATAATAAACATTGCATTTTCTGTGTCGAGCTGGTCATTAACATGTTTTCTATTGCTGTCAACTATATATTCAATACAATATGTAAAATGTACAATATGTATCGGATATCGGAGCCGATACTGAAAAAAATAAGATATTGGATATCGGCTACAAATGTCCAATACTGAACCAATACCAGTTTTGGCTCTCACCGTTTTAAAAACACAACTTTCACCGACTAAACCTAAGTGAATATGGACATGCTGTATTTTGAAGAGTAGAACCTCGAGAAATCAATCGTTTAACCTCCACAAAAGTATTTTGATCGTTGCGCAAAATGCAGCGGCTAGCAACAGCATACTAAAGCTAGCGGCAGCATGCTAATGCTAACAGCAAATAATTAAGGCTGGGTCAGAAACTAAGGTAGACATACCTAAAGTAAAAAAAAATAAAACCAGCCACTGCTGGAGTTGCCAAGTGTTTGTATTTTTGTTTATGAAATGCTGTTAAAGAATATTTAATCTAGCATATTTAATGCACAAGTTGTAATGATCAGATCACTTTATGTGAGTTGTATGTATGAATGTAAAATAGTCTGCCCCATGATAGTGTTGAAAATCCAGTGATCCTTGATCCTAATTTACCTCTAACATCATGACAAGAAAATATAAGCCTTTATTGATGGAGATAAGGACTATTCACTTTTTCACTCAGAGAAAGCCACTTTTTAGAAAGTCTCTTGGTATCGGTTAATATCGGATATCGGCAGATACTCAAACCCCAATATCGGCATCAGTATCGGAAGCAAAAAAACTGGATCGGTGCATCTTGTAAGCCACACGAAATGGAGGAGTTTTGCATTATTGATATATGAGTGGCTTGGGCAATGTTTTATTAAAACCGCAATTCTTATTTGATTGTTAGTAATTGTTCAACATCAGTTTGGGGAAAAATAAAAATAATAGCTTTGTCTTTTGCAACAAATGGTTTATTGGACATTTTACATTGCAACGTCGATTGTGCAGTATGTATCACTGTGTCTTTTATTCCATCCATCCATCCATCCATCCATCTTCTTCCACTTGTCCGTTGCCGGGTCGTGGGGGCAGTCGTCTGAGCTGCCCAAATCACATTGCACCAGCCCCTATGGCTCCTCCTGCAGGTGGTGGGTCCAAAGAAGGACGGCCTCATGGTTCTAACCGGGCCTGTTGGTCTCTCATAAGGGCTTCTGAACAGCTCTTTGTCTGACCCGTCACCTAGGACCTGTTTGCCATGGGAGACCCTAGCAGGGGCACGAAGCCCCCGACAACAGAGCTCCCAGCATCATTCAGGTGCTCAAACCCCTCCACCACGTTAAGGTGGCGGTTCCAGGAGGGACTGTGTCTTTTATTTATTTTTTTATTTCAGGTTTACAGTATTTTGTTTTGTATTTGCTTTGCGTTTATTTTATCAGAAAAAATTGACTGTTTATTTTAGTGGTCATAAATGCAAAGTTTGGGTCTTGCCTGCCCCAGCTCAGTGACCAATCGCAGCTTTAGAGGTCAGATTGTATTCAGCACAGCCCATAAAATAATGTATTATTTATAGCATGCCAGCACAGAACATATTGAATAATTCATACCGGACCAGAAGGCTATATTTTTATCTAGAGACAAAACTAAGAAAACAGGCTTTGGCTTTTAATTTTAAGATTTTTTACCATCTTTAAGAGAATTTCACTAAATTATAATATGAGGAACTTTTCTTCTTAAGTCTGGTGTATTTAAGGCAAAAATATGCTGTTTGAATTAGCCTTATACAGTGATGAGAATCAGAACTGTCAACATTATGATTACTTTCCTAATTAAAAAAAGAAAGAAAGAAAGAAGCAACACTGATTTTGATAGCTGCAAATAGACTTTTATTATTTTATCTATTTATTGTTTTAATGTACTGTCAAAATCCTGTGTAAATGTTTACCCTCTGCTGTGGGGCCCCAGTCCCTCTGCTGCCTGTGTCAGCTCCGCCCCTGTTCTTCCTCCGTCTGTAGTTGCTCATGGCGCTGAGCAGTAAGGAGGAGACACAGGCTCCACACGAGTCTAAAGACTAAACTTTAGCCAGGATTCATGACTCTGTTGTTACTTTTAAACCGCGGGCAGATTCAGAGGCTCTGATCAGAGGGAATACTTTGTGAAAAAGGTCGACATTGCGCTGTAACCGAGCGCTGTAACCGAGCGCTGTAACCGAGCGCTGTAACGCTGCACTGTTTATGCCTTTTCTCTTCATTATGCTTCCTAAATATGAGGCTGATTGATACAAAATAAAAAGCAGGCTAAAGCTTGGGAAGAGTAGACTCCGTTTATGGATTAGTTTATGTCCATAAAGTTCATTATTTCATGATAAATGCTGTTATATTGAGGCGCATTAAACCCGCGTGCATGAGGAGTGGACTGACCTGCTGCTGATCTTATGATTATTTCTCCAGATTCTGAAGAGTGTACTTTTGTCCAGCGCAGGTTCAGCTAATTAATAATAAAACTACCCAAACCTAGTATTTATTGATTTATCTCACAGGCAGACTTTCGCATGTGTGCGAAATGACAAAGTGGCAATCATTAACTTTTTTTTGGTCACGTGAAGGTGCGGGAACGCCGTTCCCGACTGTTCCCGCCCACTTTAACCCCTGAGTGTGCCACATGTAACCTGACAGCTAACAGGACTGCTTCACAGCTTTTTATTTTCTCCACTTTTCAATAGTTTTTAGCTATGTTAATGCAGAAAATGTTTAGCCTAGTAGCCCCCCCTAAAATGGCAGATTTGTATCTTCACAAACTTGACACAGATTCAGCCTTTCCTGAACCTCGCTGCCTTGAACAACAATTTGAACTCATTTAAATTGTAAATTTGCATCAAAGCCTAAGGTGCTTCTTGTTCGAAGCCACTTTGAAAATGTGATTTGTATTCAAATGCCGCATATTTAAAGTTATTTCACAGTATGAAGCTTGAGCGCAAATTCAACCTGGAGACGTACCTGCAGCTTCACTCATCTTTCACGGCTGCTTCACCAGCATCCAATCACGGCCCCATCGCAAGCGCGCTTTCGCATCAGCAATCAGCGCAGCACTGTCCCGCTCAGCCATTCACAGTCCAGGATCCCCTTCATAAACTCCCCGGTCAATCACTCGGAGTTTCACAGCGTGCAGCGACCCTCCTCCGCCCTCCTCCCGGGCTTTGCCCGTCACATCGGGTCCCGTTATACCACACCAGGTCCAGGCTCCGGGGGAAGATGCTGGCCATCATCATCAACACCAGGCAGTCCGTATCGTTCGGCCATCTTCCGCCCGGGGTCTGAGCCCCAATCTCAATTAAGTTTGATAAAACTTTCTAACGCAACACGTCTCTGTGAGTCTTTTCAGGTTGAATTGACAGTAAACAAATAAGCACAGGCTGCTGTGCTGTAAATTGCCGTGTTTTTGCATCATTTTCCTTTGAGTCTGCGCTACCCCTGCTCTTGTAATTGCACACCAGAGAAAGATATCATTGTTTGTTTCCTATTCAAAAAAACGAGAACGTTTTATCGACTCCAGCCAAATCAGTGATTGGTTTAGTGACATGGATCAGGTTGCAGGACGGAAGTTCACTGTTTGGAGTGCATAAGCTCTTTCTGTTCCAGTTTCACTTCTACACTGGCCTGTAAAACTGGTTTATTGATATACAGTCAATGGATAAAAAGCATGTATTCCAATCTAACAAAAACGTAATTGGCCATTCATCTTCCACTTCATCCGGAGTCGGGTTGCTGAGACTGCAAAGATACCAAGGCCTCAGACTTCCCTATCCACACACACTTCCTCCAGCTCTCCTGGAGGGGAACCTGAGGGGTTTCCAGGCCAGCTCAGAGACATAATCCTTCCAGCATGTCATTCTGGGGCCCCAAACAAAAGTTCACGGGGGCCCTGCCTATCTTGTATTTGGTTAAACTTTATTTTACACTACCTTGATACATTGTACCTAACTGAATTTAGTACAATGTAATCTGCTTTGTAACAATCTGTAGTAACTTGGAGCTATGTTGTGCATACACAACGGAATAATGTGTATTCGTACTTTGGAGGTACCTTTTGTAATAAGACATACGACCCTTAGGGTTAGGGCTTAAGGTTAGGGTTAGAGTTAGTTTAGTTTAGTTTATTTGAGCAATTTTACATTAATTTTGTCTTTCAAAATGTATACAATTCTGGATGCTCAAAATGGAGTAGGCTGAAGCAATAAGCTTATAAGTGCCTACCCCGTGTTCAACTCAATATACATTTACATAGCATAATAAATTGTAAGTTCTAAAATACATCGACTTTAGGTACAACAGATACAGATTTATAGAGTCCTATGTCTTGTTACATTATGTACCTCCAATACATATTATTCCATCGTGTATGATAGGTATAAGTTATTATACATATATATACATTATATATACACATTATATTGTACTAAACTCGGCAGCCAGGTATAATGTATCAATCATACAAAATAAAAACCTCAGACATGGACCTACTTAAAAATCAACGATAGCCTTCGTCACCCTTCGTGGTACCGATATGCCAGATTTTGGGGTTTGGCCCATGGACTAATCATGAGTTTTGGTCATGACCTAAAGGACAAACTTGAGGTTCTGTCGGGAGCCATTGTTATCGTAAAAATTTGAAGCTAATATATGATATAGACTCATGACATGCAAAGGGACATATGTCAAGCCTTTATTTGTTATAATTTTGATGATTCTGGCTTACAGTCCATTTTCAGAATATTCTAATATTATGAGATTTTTAATTTGGGGGTTTTACAAGCTGAGCTATAATAATCAAAATTATAACAAATAAAGGCTATACATATCTCATTTTGCATGTAATGAGTCTATATTAGTTTCACAGGTTAAGTTGAATAACAGAAATGAATGCACTTTTTCATGATATTCTAATTTTCCGAGTTTCACCTGTAGATTAGATGTAAGGAGCGTTAAGATTTGAGATGAAGACTGAAATATCAAAACTAATACTGGAATCACATGCATGTATTTCAGAACATGTTTGTAGGCGTTTATACGACAGGCTTAGCAGCTTTCCCAAATAACAAGGAGACTAGTTTCCTAAAGAGTCCACTCAGTTTGTGTCAGCCAGACGAGTGCATGTGATAGAGGTCTGATGATTCGCAGTCATTCCTATAAGGGCATGACAAAGGCGTCTATGAGGGGGGCACGTGATGGGAGCAGACCGGAGGAGGTTCCACCAGACTGCAGTAATCACAGGGAACTTCAAAGACGGAGGACCCCCCAAACGCATCAGGAGTCGGGTCCCTGTTGTAGAACAGACAGACGTGCAGAGCTTAGTGCCACGACATACAGTTCTTCAAGGATGTCCAGATTTGGTCATAAATAATTGGATTTTACTCTATTTGTTTGGTAAAATGTTACACGGTGTGCCGTAAAAAAAACTTTTCATGATTTTCTGAATTTAGTTTTGTTTTAGCCATGTTGCCTTTTTTTTAAGCTCTCAAGTAAAACACTCTCGAATTCATACATTTTACTGCAAAAAACAACAACATAATTTAAATACCTTTTCCTTTCAAAATAATGTTCAAATACTTTTCACCTTCTTTTAAATCCGGTTGGAAAACCATTCTTTAATGAAGTCAATTCTTTGCTTCAGTATATTTTGTAAACTATTTTAGAACTTCCACCACTGCTCAGCCTTTAACACCTGTGCTGTGTTTTGCATAAATTTATTTGTAAGTATGTGTGAATTTGAAATTTGAATGAGCTTTATTTGAAATGTGTTAAGCGTTTTATAATGACACTTCTTTAAACTGCAAAATAAAAGCATGAATCCCCTGGTTCATCATTACGTTTTTCATAAACTTGAGTAAAAACTAAGTATCGGTGCTTGTTGTTTGTCTCCGCACAGGCTCGGATCTCGTGCGTGCGGGTGAAGTACCTGTTCCTGACCTGGCTGACCGTCCTGGTGGGCAGCTGGGTCATCTACGTGCAGTACTCCACCTACTCGGAGCTCTGCAGGGGGCACCAGTGCAAGAACGCCATTGTGAGTAATGAGTAATGTTTGTACAGCGTGTTTATCCAGTTTGCATCGATTTATGCAAATGGCCGTCTCACCTCTACGGCCTCCGCTGTGACCTGGATCGATGTCCGCACGGCTGACCGCAAACGCATGTGGTGTAGGGTTGCAAGATTAAAGGGGTATTTACGGGTATTATTATTATTATTTTTTTTTTATTCTTTTAATTTACATTTTGGTCTGAAAACTTTATTTGATAGTGGGATAGTAGTAGGATATTCCACTGTTAAACAAGGCTGTGTCAGTGGAAAGAAAAGACATAAAGTCTACAGATGATAGAGGTTGGATTTTGTGGGTCGAATAGCGAGTATACGACTGGTCACATGAAGCCTAGGTGTACACCATTTACAATTTGCTAATTACAGCGATTAAAATTGCTATTTTGATTAAATCGTGATTAAAGTGATAGTTTGTAAGATCATATGTTTTGCAAATTTAATAAATTATGTGTAATTGAGCGCCTGAGCCTGCAATTTGACGTATAATAAGTAATATTAAATTAAAATAGATTTTTTCCTCCTGCTGTCTCCTCATTTTGCAGTCTCACAGACTGTCACTTTAATTGTGCAACCTCAGTACTGGGTTGCAACATAATGAAGTTAAGCTTGTTTGCAAACTGGTCGGATTGACCTGGATTGACACAACAAAAACAACGTTGTTTTTAAATGCATTAAGTAACTTTTGTGCAGGATAAAAAAGTTGATATTAGTGCGTATTTGCGGTTTTTCAGTGAGCCAGCGGCTGTATGGGTGGTTAGCATTGCGCTTTTATTTTCCATCACTGTGGCCTCTAGGCTGCTCCAGGATCAGTTGTTTATTGGAGTTTCTGGTAGGTTTCTGGATGGAATGTATGCTGACTATGGAGATGGATCTATCAGCAGTGAAAACCTCTCAGAAACCCGAAAACAATTCATCCTGGAGCATCCTAGAGGCCACTGTTATAGAAAGTAGATGTGGATGAACATTTTACTGAACTGGCTCCTTGTTTATAGAGAATGCATTTGAAATCAGTGTGAAAGTATTGACTCAAGCAGCTGTACGCTACTTTATCCTATATTCCCAAAATCACAATAGAAAAGAATAAAATGTTACAATACTGTCTGTATCTAACAAAGATTTTCTTATTTTAAAAAAAACAAAAACTTTAGTGTGACAAGTACAAAAGGGGAATCATTGATGGCTCGGCCTGCGTTGGACTGTGTGACAAAGAAACACTGTACATGGGCAGGTGTCTCTCCACTCTGCCCAACAACCAGGTAACACCAGCCTACTATCCTGTATAACTATTTTAACCTTCAGTCACTGTGACGGTGCGAAATCCTACCTCTTATGTTGACATTTTGTGGGTGTTTCTGGCAGGTGTACACAGGGAGCTGGGGGGACCGTGACGGCATTATCCGCTGTAAACTGGGGGAGGTGGCCCACTACGAGTTGGGAGAGGAGCCAGAGCCACGCAGAGAAGCCCTGTGTTCGATACACCCACCCGGGGCACGTCCGTGGAGAAGTTCAGGGAGATGGTCCACAATCACCTCAAGGTATGACAGCCACAGGGGTCGATTAGGGCCCGCAAGTGTTTTAAAGGGGTGTTCTTAACCATGTTAAAGTTAAACTTTGAGTGATCTTTTTAAGGTGCGACACTGCAGGTGAATATGAGGGGGAAAATAATACATTTAGAGATGTCCATTTGAAACTTTTGCTGTTGATTGGCATAAATATGAGACAAAAAATGTGAAAGAATCAAATGTCGTATTTTGTGGTTCAAAGCTCAATATATAGGTAGGGATGTCAAGATTAACCGGTTTTACGATTACCACGATTATAAAAGGACGCGGTAGGTTATCCGTAAGAATTTCAGAAGCCACGGTTTACCATAGAAAATTTTCACACTGACGTACGAGCCGCTGCACGCCATAAACAGCGTAAACTCACCAGTAGTTGCGCAAGGCAGAAGGACGCTCTCCTCTAGTGTTGTATCCACCCAAAATGATTGAAGTCAGCAGAGTGGGACCTCTTTAGAATCCAAAAGATGACCAAGGCGTTGCTGTTGTCGATGGACATCCGTCATGCAAACCCTGTCGTCAGAAAGTTGCAGCTAAAGGCGCTGATATCGGCTACGTCGAATATAAACAACATCTTGGAGATAATCCTTTGCTGTAAATCTCCAGGTCAAGGTAACAAACTGCATAATTCCCAAAAAAGTTGTCCAAATGTTCAGAAATAGCCGCCACAACTGGCTCAGGATGTAAACAAAAAGCTAACGCGCTCCGCTCTGCTTCAGCGTAACAGAAAGGAAAGTGAAACCGAGCACATGTGGAAATCAGCTGTTCAAAAGAGTCTCCTTAGTCATTTTGTTTAATTCTCTGTTCATCAAAACATCTGACAAATAATTAAGCAACAGCATAACTTTTGAAAACAGAAACCCTAGCCTAGACTGTGGCCTAATAATATATAGTAAAATAATTATGATAATTATGGTCATTATAAAGAAGTAATGTTGACATTGTTTTGTATTATTCAATGTAGGCCTATTTATTTTAATGCAAAACAATCTTAAAGCATTTTTCATTTTAGAAATGGTGAATGATTACAAGTTTACAAGTATTAAAAGCTTTTTAAAGACAAAACTAAAAATATTAGTTCCTTCCTTTCATTCGGTCGATAATCGTAAAATCGCAATATTTTCTTTCACAATAATCGTGACTCAAAAATTTGAAATCGTGACACCCCTATATATAGGCTAGGGATTACAAATTTTAAAACATCACTCTAAAAAACCTTCAAATATTGTTAATTACAAGACTGGACAGTTTGGAGTCTGTTGGCGCTACTTAAGTGGAGAGAGTTGAATGAAAACCTCATTTTGAGAAAACTGGCCCTATAGTTTTGTAACGTCTGCACATGCACCTGTATATTTCTCCCATCCAGCTGCTGCTGTTATCCAGAAAGGAAATGACCATATTTAGATTACAGCGTCATCTCAGTCGCCTTTACATGGATACCAAACATGCCAATATTTGTGATTGCAGCGAAATTCAGACCAATTCTAAACCCTGACTAGCTCAGTCTCTCATGTCATACAGTACTGTCTTTTTTATTGATAGATATTAGTCCTACTTATGAAATTGTATCATATCAATGCTGAGGTGCTCAAAACCTGGTTTAAAAGAGAAAATTATGCAGAATATATCCACTTTTGCGTAATCCTGCATTTCCTGCTCCTGTTTTTCCGTCCAGACAGCTTCATCAGTCTTGTTCTTATCATTGCAGTGCTAATACATTATATATTAAGTTCTTTGTTATAGCTAATTAATGCATTTTTTAAAGTGCAGTATTGATACATACAATGGAAACTGTGTGAAATAAATTGTCTGGAATAAAAACATTTATTTGTGTTTTCCTGTATGACACAAAGTTCAGAAAGGTTGACTCAGGCAGTTCGCAAAACAATGTTATTGTGATTTTTACCCGCAACATGTCTTATCTCAACTTACATTTGTAATTGTGTAGAAGAAAGCGTTTTCTGTACAGTCCACCTTCAAGAGAGCCGGATCTCTGCTGTCTCCTTGTTACATTCTTTACTTAAGTGCTTAAGTGTGTCTGTCTTTGCAGTCCAAACTGGGAGAGCAGGCGAACTTGGCCAGCCTGGTCACCCAGATTCTGTCCGTTGCTGATGGCAACAGAGACGGGCGCGTTTCCCTGCCAGAGGCGCGCTCCATGTGGGCCCTGCTTCAAATGGATGAGGTAGGGCCGGAAATGAGCTGTAGACAAAACATTGCTTTCTCTGATCTGCAACCAAGAAAAACACTGTGTCTCTATGACTGCACAGGTTGTAAGAAAGCATTTAATGTACAAAGATTTTGTACCAAGAAATGTTACTGATATATTTTTTTGGTCATCGAATTGTGTTAATTGTGGTTGATAAAATCCTCCACTGACCATACAAATCAAACAATATGAGGTATTATCATAGTATTAACCAAATCACACTATATTCATTGCAATTGTGTTATCTTAAATTACCACAACTTGCTGTCACTTCAGTCATTGTTGTTTTCTATAAGTAGATTAAAGGCCCCATTTTTCACTTGACGCAACAACAGCGTTGGTCCAAACGAGGCTGTCATCTTGTATGTACATACCTGGTGCGCAGGTGCTTGCGGCCAGTTGCTAGAGGGCGTTTCTTAGGGGAAAAGATTTTGACTGTTCCGAGACAGACAAGAGAATAATTATACAGAATTGTGATCAAACGTGTTCACCCCACGTAGTTAAAGCGGTCCGTAACGCCGGAACAAAGAAGAAGAAGAGCGTATGGGGATTATTGTTAATTTGCTGAAGCTGCGCTGGACAGAAGTCCACTCTTCAGAGAGAAACTGGAGAATAATCCTGTAAGATTGGCAGCAGCTCAGTCCACTCCCCGTGTGCGCAGGTTTAATGCACCTCAATCTAACAGCATTTACCACGAAATCATCAACTTTACAGACATAAACTAATCCATAAACGCGGTCTTTAGCTCAGTTTTGTTTCACATCAATCGGCCATTTATTTTCGGTTTTAGAGATTAATTTAGGATGCGTAATGGAGATAAAACAGTGCAGAGTTAAGGCGCTCAGTTACAGCACGATGTCGAGCTTTTCCACATAATTTTTCCTCAGAATTTCCTCTGAGTTTTTAGACTCGTCTGGCGCCTGTGTCTCCTCTTCAGCTCAGCGCGATGAGCAGTTGCAGACGAACAGAGGAACGGGACAGAGCTGACACAGGCAGCAGAGGGGCCCCACTGAGAAACACTTACACAGGATTTTGACAGCACATAAAAATAAAATAATAATGATGAATACACTAGGACAATGACCCTAAACACAAAGCTTAATCTACAAAGGAATGGTTTAAAAAAACAAAAACATATTAATGTGTTAGAATGGCCCAATCAAAGTCCTGACCTAAATCCTGTTGAAAATATGTGGAAAGACCTGAAAACGGCTGTTCACAAACGCTCTCCTTCTAATTTGATAGAGCTTGAGTTGTTTTGTAAAGAGGAATGGGCTAAAATATCAGTCTCTAGATGTGCAAACCTTGTAGTCATACCCCAGAAGACTTGCTGCTGTTATTGCAGTAAAAGGGGTTCCACAAAGTGTTAATTCATGCTGTATGAATACTTATGCACGCCCCACTTTTCACTTTTCTATTTTTTGAAACATAACAGAATCATGTATCATTTTGCTTTCACTTCACAGTTGTCTGTTACTTGTCTGTGAATTTTCAGTAAAATTCAAAATAAAATCTTTACGTTTAGGGTTGTAAACATGACAAAATGTGCAAAAGTTCAAGGTGTATTAGTACTTTCGCAAGGCACTGTATAAAGAAGAGTTATTCTGTGAAATAGTTTTTAAACTTATTTTAAGTCCTTCTGTGGACCCACCACCTGCAGGAGGAGCCATAGGGGCTGGTGCAATGTGTTTGGGCAGCTCCAACGGCTGCCCCCACGACCCGGCAACGGACAAGTGGAAGAAAATGGATGGATGGATAAAACACCTTCTGTTACATGTAATCAATACACAGCCTTTCATATATCGACCTAAAGTAGCGTTCTGAGTCTTCTAGATTAGAGTTTCCACCTCCCAAAGTCCACTTTAACCCCTGACCCCACCCTTCAGCCCCCGATCTCAGAAAGGAAAAAGTTGGAAACCACTGCTCATGTCCTGCATCATGTCTGAAGCTGAAGATTTCACAGAGTGCAAGTGTAGTCTACAACCTGTGTTTAGAAACACAAGATAAGACTCTTGGAATCCAGGGTTAAAAAACGCTGTATTTTCTTTTTCATGCCCGGATTAAGATAGAGCAAAGAATGATGCATACAGTTTCGTCTTTTCAACACTCCTTCAAACTATAAAGAAAGCATTGCATTTTAGACCCTGTAGCTTACAATTCAACATGGAAAGTTTACGTTATTCTGATTAGACATTTTTGCAAGATCACAAAATGTCAGAATTCTGAATCCCTTATACAGCAAGTGTACACGCTGATAAAAAGTCTGGACTGAATGGAATTTACCACAGTCCAAGACATTTGTGAATATACAAAAACAGCACAACAATGAATGAAAGCCTCAGAATGGGTCTACAGTTGCGTGATGAGATCTGAACAGATATGTCACCAAGCCACTTTGTTCTAGTTAATCATGGCAAGCCAACTTCTGCATCAGGAACCGCACTCAATGATTTCTACCATCCGATTTTAGGACCAAATCCCAGCCGTTAAATTAGTGCCTGTGGATTAGAAAATGATGTGCTTTTTGTTGTTGTTTCACAACAGAAAATGTATTTATATGGTTTTAGTACCCACAAAATAGACATAAAATGTGAGGTAAAAGTGAGTGGGAAAAATCTCTGCATGCACTCTATCTTAATTTCTTTGGGAACCTTACCTGTACTTGTATCTGCTTGTAAGGTATTGCTGGGCCTGCTCCTCCAGGACCGAGGCCACACCCCGCGCCTGCTGGGCTTCTGCGGAGACCTGTACATGACGGAACGAGTCCACTACGGCCCCCTGTACGGCCTGCCCCTGCCCTGGCCCCTCTCCTCCTGGCTCCCCACGGGGGTCCAGCGCACTGTGGACCAGTGGTTCACCCCATCTTGGCCGCGCAAAGCCAAGATCTCCATGGGTCTCCTGGAGCTTGTGGAGGACATCTTTCACGGGACCTATGGTAGCTTCCTTATCTGCGACCTGAACGCAGCGATATTCGGCTACACGGACCACTACGAATTACGGCTCTTGAACAACAAAGCTGTCATTTCGGAAGAGCAGTTCAGAGAGAGGATGAAAACACTAAAATGCCAGACGGACTCGGATTGTGCGTACGGAGCGGACTGCCTTTCTTCGTGCGACGCTGCGGAGAGGCGATGCAAAGAGGAGCCACTAAAGCCCAACCTGGCCAAGGCGTGCGGCGTGCTGAAAGATTATCTCCTGCGGGGGGCGCCCTCGGGACTCAGGGAGGAGCTGGAGAGGCAGCTGTACGCCTGCATGGCTCTGAGGGGTAGTGCGCAGATGAATATGGAACACTCGCTCATTCTCAACAACCTGAAAGCTCTGCTGTGGAGGCAGATATCACACACCAAGGATTCGTGAGTGCACTACATGATGACAATGTTTATTTTGACTTTGTGTTGTATTGACAGTGCCGTTTCTAGCTATGAGATGGTCAGGCACATGCTTGGGGGCCCACTGAACATGAGGGGACCCAAAGATGAACGCAGAGCTTGATCTGAAAGGTTTTTCCAAGTTTTGCAAATATCTGCTGTGTCACTGTGGTTCTATTCAGGTGGGCCAGATTGTCTCAGTAACAGTTAAACCAGAGGGGCCCCTAAATAGTATCCAGCACTGGCCCTATCCAAAATGCTAGAAGCGGGCGGCTATGTGTTTGGACACATGCATATGTGCGCGACTAGCCTCAGAGAAGTTTGTGTAGTGGTAAATGAGCTGGTGCTGCAGTAAATAAAGTTGTATAACATTTTATTTATCATATCATATTATAAACAGATGAAGAAGTAACAAAATTGCCTTTACATATTTTTCCACCATAGATACAAATTGTGAAAAATGTTTGTTACATTTGTGGTACTTTTCTTTTTGTTTAGCAACATTTTTATTTGAATTTGACGGAGCCTCCGAAGGGACATGGTGAAAGAAAAAATAAAGAAAAAAATTTGGAAACAAATTGGAGAGAGAGAGAAGAAAAAATGGAATCTCGAGATACAAAGTCAGGATCCCCAGAAACTTTCTCAGGACAAGAGAGGAAAAAATAATACATGTTGTATAATTATTAGAAATAATAATGATACAATATTATTATTTCTAAGAATAACAGCAACACCAACAAACAAATGCAACAAACAAACAAACAAACAAACAAACAAACAATAAAACATAGCAACAAACTAACTGACCAATAAACATTGTTTTTACCATGTCTCTTCAGGGGCTTCATAGAATTTACAGTAACAAATCTGTTTATCCCACAACTAGCTTTTGTCATCTGTACACTACTTTCCTCGAGTTTAATATTTTAAGTAGACCGGCAGAACACTATGTTATTGGGGCGAGGTTTGTAGTTCATTTTCTTATTTTATTTTTTATTTTTTGGTCCAGTCTAGATTATGAGCACACTAGCTATCGAATTGGAAATATGAAGTACTACATTATTTGCCAACGTCAGCTGTAGAGGCTTTAGCATGTGTAATTAGGGGTTTGGGTAAATTTATGTCGGACAATGGAATGTATAGTTGTTGGCGATATAGCATGATGAACTACTATAGCTAAACGAAACTGAAGTCAAATTGCACAATGACAGTTTTCCACACAAGACTAATAGGCTATAATGTAAGGTAGGGTTATATATGTAATTGCAAATACCTCCATACAGATTGTCTCAGAGATGGTATTTTTTATTTCCTATGATCAGTCTTAATCCTCAAAATGGTTAGGCTTCGTGCTGTCAACGTCAGTACACATTTTAAAGCCACACTGCGCAACATTTCACACAATATAGAATAGAGAAAGCGGAGTTTGATCCTATCGTCTGCGTACAGTAGAGGGAAAATTCACGGTTATCAATGGAGATCCACCAGGTTTGTGGGTGTTAGCAAACATTTTCCATTAGCTAAAAACGGTATAAAAAGTGGAGCAACTCTGTTAGCTGCTGAGTCACTACTGGTAAACACACTGTAAATGTGTTTTAATGTGAACAATAACTCCAGTCGACTGTATTTTACTTTAAAATCTCCATTGATTTATTATTGCTGCAAATCCCACAATGCTTAGCGATATGACATCACGCTCGTGAACTTGCAAGTCTGGGAAAGCCACCTTTCAGCGTTTATTAGCCTTTTCAATTTGTTTTTCCAACAGCGGTTTAGCATTTAGCCATCAAACATTGCAAATTATGAAGTACTTTTCGTGGGGTTGGAATTGGAATTGCCTGTGACGTGTATTGTCGCTGGTATGTCTAGCAAGCTCCATAAAACCTAGAAAGTTCCGCAGTGTGGCTTTAACTGTGCTTTATAGTTTATTGTTCATTTGCTGGAACAAAGATGACTTTACGAGTAGTTTCATGACCAAATTGTGATGGCTATATACGTTTCATAATGGCGCTTTGCTTAACTTAAATCTGTTAAAAAATAATAACTTTGTGTTGGGCATACTTGTAATTTACATATTTAAAATCGAATTAAAAGGGACAGAATGAACTTTTCCCATGAAATGGGAAATTAAGTTTGTAAATTAAGTAAATTAAGCTAATTTATTTTTTGGGGTTCAAAATTTCACATTCAAATTTGGGGAGAGGTTCTGTGGGTTGCGTAATTTTGGAAATAATTATGGTTTTTCATTTGAAAGTGCTCACTCACAAAGGACACAAAATGACTGCCTAAAATGTTCATACTGTTGTTTTTTAAATATGGGTCTCACATTTTTCACTAAATAATTTTCTACAGATTAGTTTGTGAGTGTACGTGCCATTGAAACAAGCTGAATGTCTTATCACACAAATGTACATCTGAATGCTGTCATATTTTTCACACTGCCTCACTCAGTCAGATGTAGAGCTGATTTAACATTATCACACTGTGGTGGATGCTGCTGTTAGGAGACAAAAGTTTACAGTTTGAAGAGACCAGCATGAATTTGCACAAATAAAGTTCATTTACCACCTAACATGTGTGGGAAGTATTTTGTTCTACCGTTGAAGGTAAGACCACTTTTGCATCTGCATCTTGGTTTATGTGCATGCCAGTGTCTGCAAAAAGTATCTGGAATACAGTATTTGCACTAAAAATTTAAATTTTAAATTAAAAAAATAAATAACATTGTCAAATTTGTTTTTTTTTACCATTTACAAGCAATGAAAGAGGAAAAATTAAAATGGCTGTGGTCATTCATAACTTTCAACACATTTTGACCATCCCAATTCTTCAGAGGGATGAGGTACTAGTTGCTAGTTCGTCAACAAAAAGGATTTAGAATTAGATACTATCTGCTTTTACAATATACTGAAAGACAAAACACATTTTATTCCACTACTAAAAAAAATAAAAACACAAATACCCACATAAACATGAAGTCCGACTATAATTTCTTCCATACTTAAAAAGTTCCATAATGCACTGTTAACCGGTTACTTGTCTTCCCCCTCATCGGGGGCTAGGATTATGATTAGGGTTACGATTATGATTAAGGTGGCAAGTAACAGGTAAAGGATTTATGGTAATTTTTAAGAATCATGCAGAAAAAATATATCTATAGGGAAGGCAAGTTTATTTGTAGAGCACAATTCATACACAAGGCAATTCAAAGTGCTTCACAGTTGCAGAAAATTACAAGAAAACGGATCAAATCAATCAATAAAGCAACATAAAATTAATCAATTACAGTAAAAGGCAAGAGTGCAGATAAAATACTTCCAGTTTTCATATGCACGGGTAAAAAGAGCTGTTTTCAGCCTGGATTTGAACATTGTCAGAGTTGAGGCCTGTCTCACATCCTCATGAAGACTGTTCCAGATTTTAGCTGCATGAAACTGAAACGCAGCCTCACCGTGTTTATTGACTCTGGGAACCACCAGGAGACCCCTCCCTGAAGTTCTCAGGGCCCGAGATGGTTCATACGGCTCTAACATGTCAGAGATGGACTTTGGTGCTAAACCATGAAAAGACTTGTACACAAGCAGAGCTGTTTTAAATTCTATTCTCCGAGTGACAGGAAGCCAGTGCAGACTGGTTATAGATATACATCTATAATCAATAATCTTGCAACATGTGTAAACCTAATGTAAAATTGACACTTTATTTTGTAGTGTTATTCTACTAATGCTGTGGTTCTCAAAGTGTGGTACATGTGCCACTGCTGGTACTTTGTACCTTCTTAAAACTGTACTCAGTGTTACGTTACTTTAATTTTGGCACCATTCAGTGTAATTAAAACATTTGATTCTGGTTTATTAATGACCAGGTCTAGTCGTTTTAATTGTGATCCAGGCCTGGGGGTAGTTGGAAGATCAAATATTTTAAAAGGTTACACTTTGAGTGAAAAGTGTGAGAACCACTGTTGTAAAGGCAAAGTGCTTTGATTAATCTCATAAGCATTCTTGGTTAAGTAGTGAAGTACAAAGGAAAATAACAGACTCAAACTCCAAAGTGTTGCATTAAAAATACGTTTATTGTGAGCCGTGCGGGTTGAGGCAGGGGCAGTGGGCCTAACCGTCCCCTGCCTCCTGCTCTTGCGCTCGGAGGAAGCTGGCCTTCTTCTGCGCCACGCGGTTCTTCCTCTGCGCCAGGGACAGCTTGGCGCGGTTCCATCTGCGGAAACGGACACAAGGGAGACCTCCATTAACATTCAACTCAGAGCGAGGGGGAAAACCCAGCACACCAGAGCAGCGATTCATTCAAGAAGCCCTCACTGAAATCACTCCAAACTTAAGCGGCAGTGATGTATTTGGATTTTTTTTTTAAATTATTAAAAAAAAAAAAAAAAAAAATCGAGTTACAGCTCACCTTTTGGCTTTGATGTCTTTCGCGGGTTTCTTTTCGTGAACGGGGTTGGCTCTGATGGCGGCATGTGCTTTTTTGTACATTCCTTCAACCTTTAAAGTAGAAAAAATAAATAAATAAAACATGATGCGTTTACATGAGTGTTTACATATGTTAGAATACTGCTTCTCTCAGTCCCGTCTTGAAAACAACAATAGCATCAGCCAGTGCAAACGAAGGACCAACTCCGGATTGCTCAGTGTGCTTTCAATCATCATCAAGAAGCAAAAACAAAAGAATTTCCAAATGCTTGTAGACCGTTATAAGGCATTAGCCAATTATTCCTTCAAAGATTTATTCATGATTACAGTTTTAGTTAGGGATGGGAATCGAGAACCGGTTCTACAAGTAGTCCCGGTTCTGTTTGAGCAAAACATCGGAACCGTACGTCTTCTTCATTATCGATCTCTCTTATCGATGCTCCCGCTCTGAAAACACTCTTTTTGCGCCGCAGAGACGCACGTGCGTAATGACATAGTTCTCCGAGTCCGTTGATGCTGCTTCGAAGTAAGCAGGGAAACATCGGCCTCCGCTTCGCCTTTCCCCTCCTTTTTGCGCGTTCACGAGACACGAAAGAGTGTCGTCAATTAAAATTGCTATAAACGTGTCAGTTCTAAGAGCTGACACGTGTCAGAGCTAATGGCTAACACCAGAAAACACAAAAATGAAACTTCAGATTTACCCTTTATAAATACTTGAGAAACGAAATCTTTACCAGCAAATTTATTGCTACTGTGAGAAAGACGGTCATGCTGTTTGCCTTGTTATGACATCACACCCATAACCTCGGTAAGTAAGTGCTTTAGTACAATAGGCCAGGATGAATATGAGTGTGCATGGGGACGACGGCTGGAAATTAGCCCAAAAAACTAAACTAAACTATGAACATATGGAGATCACACGAGGGACTGAATAGAAACAGTCAGGCTAGCAATTTGGATTCCATGACATGAATATGCTTTAACTAAAAGAAGTACCAGAACAAAAATAAAATGACACAAGAAAACTACATTTTTTATAGTCCTCCAAGTTTTGAAGAGAAAGTTTACTACACATGGATTTATTCTACACCCTGTTCATTTAAGCCAAGAACTTCAAACATCGTCAATGCATCCAGAGGCTGTCAAAGTGTGTTTTAGACCCGTAGTCGTGTTGCGGCATGTGGACAGTATATGTCGAAGCGTTACCGTGTCTGGCGTGACTCCGCTCTTGATGAAGCGAGAGAACTGTTTCTTGTAGGCATCCTCGTCCTCCTCCATCAGGTAGGTCATGTAGTCTGCCACGTTCATGCCCAGGATGTGCTTCCTGTGCACCTCCGCGTTGAACTCTTTGCTCTCCGCGTCGTAGCCGGGGAACCGCTTCACACTGGAACACACAGGAAAGCCTCTAGCGTTAACAAAGATTATTTTTCTACTCCACATACTACTTGCTGAGGGTCAAAACAACAGCAGCTAGCATCACAGTTTCTAAGCTGTAATCCTGTTCATTGTAGGCGTTTCTTCTGCATCTGAAATGTTCCAATCTGTATTTCCTGGATTTTATAGCATCGTATAAGGAACATAAAACTTTCAAAACCTGGCCTACAACAGTGCATTCATCACAACACCATTAGCAAAGGTAAAAGCTTATTCTCACCACTTTATGTATTATTCCCACTCTTGCTGTCAGAGGGTGCTCCGACTCCAATTTTAAAAAGGGCATATTGTGCAAAATGTACTTTTTAGAGCTTTCTACCATGTTACTAAGTTAGGTTTACCTGGAACTGTGTTTCAAGCCACTCGCTCATCTTTTAGTAAAAAGCTGCACCGCAAATTGGAGTAGGAGAAGAGAGGCAAGAGGGGCTCACTGTGAGATCGCTTAAAAATCAGGAAGTGGCATTACTGGTCATTTTTGTTTCAGTCGTTTTGGAACAATACAGCATTATCTAACAAACACAGTGTAAAACAGAGATAAAGATGTGTTTGAGACGAGACCAAAATAAAAATAAGTAAATAATCAATGCTGAGGTACCCAAAGGAATATTTTCAGTCTCACTTATACACGATGCCTGGTTCACTTCTGCTTCTCTCAGTCCCGTCTTGAAAACAACAGTAGCATCAGCGAGTGCAAACGAAGGACCAACTCCGGATTGCTCAGTGTGCTTTCAATCATCACCGAGAAGCACCGAACCAGGCACGAAATACAGAAACAGCCCCTCATGTTTTCTTATTTACAGATTGTTAGAAGCCTTTACTAACCTGTGGGGAATGGCGAGGCCTCCGTCCACGGCGCCCTTCAGCGCTCCGAACACCTTGTTTCCGGTGGTGGTGCGCGCCAGTCCGGCATCCAGGAAACATGTGAAGGCCCCAGGCTGACCGTCCACGCTCTCCACGTTAAACTCGTCCCCTGTCACCTCCACCTGGCCCTCGTACACCTGCTCCATGCCAAACTTGTGCAGGAGCTGTGGATAGAAGGGTGAACATTTTAATAAAGGGAGAACATTAACAAATTTAAAGCAGGCCTGAATATAGTCCGGCTTTACTTTGTTTTTTATATTTATCTTTTATCGGGTTGTATCAAAACAAGACAAACATTAGATCAGGACCAAAACGAGGCTAAAAATTTAAAGTAATTTTGGACATAAGTCCTCAGTGATTTAGTGATATATTGTGGCCTCTTGCAATGTGGGTATTCTGTCACCTAATAATGTGAAAACAATAAGTAACTCTATGGATCACTTTAATACTACTAAACTACTCCGTGCCTAGTTCACTTCTGCTTCTCTCAGTCCCGTCTTGAAAACAACAGTAGCATCAGCGAGTGCAAGCGAAGGACCAACTCCGGATTGCTCAGTGTGCTTTCAATCATCATCGAGAAGCACCGAACCAGGCACAAGACACCACGCATTCCTTTCAACTACAGCCCCCTCGTGGCCCTGCCTTACCCTCCGAGCCAGCAGCAGCCCTGTGCAGTAGGCAGCGGCGTAGTTGGTGAGCCCCACGGTGATTCCATATTTGGCCAGCTCGTGGGAGTAGGCGGCGCACACGATCTGGTCGCCTTCGATCTTTGAGTAGGCGATCTGTAAACAACACAGGACGTTAATGCTGCTGTAGAGGAGGTCTCGTTGCTACGAGCGGCTCTCGCCGCCACTGACCTGGCAGCAGATGTCCCTGTTGGAGAGGCGCACGATCATGCGGTATTTGGGCGTGTTGTACTTGTTTTTGTCCTGCACCACTAGACGTTTACGGGCAAAGTAGTCCGTTTTGCCCTCTGAAAATACAAAAGGGAAGGGAAAAAAAGTGTTGAGTTTTTTTTAGGTTTTGAATTGTCCAAAGTTTAAAATAATCTAGTTTGTTCATTGGGATCCTCATTAGCCACTGCCTCCACAAAGCCCATTCCTCCAGGGACCCTCTTCATAAAATTCACGTTTACAATTTATTAACAATAAATGCGCATCATTCTAAAACAGGTGATGAGCATAAAATACACAATAGACAAACATAAATCCATAAACAGCATAAATAGTACAATATCAAATCAATATATATTATGACAATATTTCAAGTCTTTTTAAAACACTGATGTTTGCAATGCTCGAAATGTCTGTGGGCAGATACATCCAGGATTCCCCTCCTCTTATCAGTTTTTTGTCCCGTCATACTTTTATAGGCTGTAAAATAACCATTAACTGAATGGCTACTTCAGAAACAGCTGATAAGCAACTTTCATACAGAATTTTTGGTATAACAATCATTGAAGCAAAGGAGGGCAAAAATGTGTAGTTCTTCACCAATATCCAACCTGAAATGTAGCATGTTTTGTGACATTTGTATTGGAACAATACAATCTCAGTTCACCATTCATCATTTTATGACCACATTACGCACAATAAATATAAACACCTTACCTCTCCTTCTTCGGAATTTCACCTCATATCTCTTGAAATACGACTTGTTTTTCACCACTTTTACAAAGCCCTGCAAGACATCCAGTGCAATGGTGAATGTATTTTGTAGCTTCAAAATAACAAATAGTCACAGTCTGACAACAAACTATTAGTTACACAGCACAGTTATTTAAATTATCTCTGTGTGTAGATTATTTGATGCTATGAATGTTTTGAATAGATTTTTAAACTTCCAAATGGCTGGTTTCATCAGCCATTGAAGCGCCACGCTGGAGATTATGAAGAAGCCGGTAGAAGGTTGCAATCATCCGCTTCCATCCGTGATTGTGACCGCATGAAACTAGCGAACATTCATATATACGCCTTCACACACGTCCATCCAGTGTCAGGAGTTTAAATGGATACTTTTACTTACCATTTTGGAGCGTTTTTGGGCTCTTTTCTTGCTGGATCAGTGTCCCGCTTATTCTCCGTTCCCGAGACTCGATGTGTAAATAACAGCGGGGCGCCCTCTTACGGCCGGGCGGCGAGTCTACAACAACAATTGCACGGAGAGAACACCAGAGGGGGCATTTTTTTACATTTTGATCGCAACTAATCATGGTTTGACATTTTGGAATATGGCGCTGTGCAGAGATTCTCACACATTTCACTGTAGTTGCCTACCATCTAAAATATTAATAATAAATGAATCTAAAAAAAAAAAAACTACATTTTTCGTACCTAAAACCCGGTCTGCAAAGTTACTTTACCAGGCCTAACCTTGGGCTGAATCAGTTCGAAAATAGGGCTTAACCTAAATGTGCTGATTTTGTGATGTGCAAACCAAGAACTAACCTCCTGAAAAGACCAAAATAAGAGCAATGATAGCTTTAAGAGAAAGACAAAATGGGCTGCCTTTTGCCAAGATAATCAGCCAATTGAGTGTTTTGTAAGAAACTGTTTTACACAGAGGGAGTCATTTATCAAGGCAGGTGCAAACGCTTGGTAAGAGTATTATCAGTGTACTTTTTATTTGTGGTCTTACTTGAGCAAAATGTTTTACACATTCTACTCTTTATAGCTCCATTATGCAAAACATACTACATATATTACATTTCCACCATAATTTAAATCACAATACGTCAAACAATAAGCAATTTAGCAGCATGAAGTGCTGCTAATAATAAAGCAATCACGTCCACTGTGTATTTGTAAATGTGCATATAACAAACTTAACAAAGTTAATGTAAAGAGTATTGGCCTAATTGTTTCTTCCCCATCTCCAATTTTTTTAATTCTTGGTACAATAATCATAATTTATATCGGAACTTTGGACATAAAGAAGCTTGTGTTTTCAGTTACTTATAATGTTAAGAATTATTATCCAAGAAATATCCCAATTTTCACATTCTATGCTTTGTCTGTGGATTTATGGCACTAAAACAGACTTTTACTTTCAAACAATCAGTACTTTAAATAGTATCTTCACCAAGTTCGTGTTTCACTTATACTGTATTTGAAGTAAAAAATAATAACCAAAATGAAACTCAATCAGTATGACCTTATTTTACAATACATTTACTACTGAGCAAGACTGATCTTTTCAGGGTATTTTTCTCTATTCAAACATTTACAAAATGATCTAATCTGATGACAAACACTTTCTAATGGTGATATCTCAGCTGTTGTGTGGAAATCAAACGTCACAAAATGATACAGATATTTTGCAGATAACACTGAAATGTCGAAGGTGGACCCGGCGAAAGAAGGTCAATATATTGAATCATGCAAGTTCCAAAAAAATTGAACTAAGGCTACTTAACCAAAGATACAGTTGCGTCACTTTCAAGCCACTGCATGAATGTATCTTGGTAAATAATGTTATACTTTTAAATGTTGCTTATTAACAACCTTGTACACAGACATTCTTCCCTTGCCATATTTGACATCTGGAAAATGAAATATACAGCAAGTGGCGATGAAGACCATCAACTTACAAACACAAATAGCATTTTTAAGAACTATATTAAATTGCTTTGTATTTCAGTTACATTTTGAGACATAGCTGTGATTGGCTACTACCAGGTTCAGCAGCAAATATCCTGCTAAAAGTCCATCCTATTAACAAATAATGTAAACTGGTGCCTTTTCAGATTGAATGTTATTTACCTCTCCTACTGGATACAGTGTTGTTTTTGGCAGCCCTCTTCCTTTTTGTCTTAGTCTTTTGGACGAAAATGCTTTTAGTTTTAGTCAAATTTATTTCTAAATGTGTAGTTTTAGTCTTTTAGTGTAGTTTTAGTCAAAAGGTCTTAGTCTAGTTTTAGTCAGTTTCATGAAAAGTAAATAAGTATTAGTATTTCAACAAATTCCTTTTGATACTGTAAGTGTTGAAAAAAAGTACTGGAAATTGGAATGACCTGATAGCGCCTTTGCTCTGCCTGATCCCATCAGATCTCGAAATCTAAGCAGGGAAGGGCCTGGCTGGTACTTGGATGGGAGACCGTTTGGGAACACCGGGAAGCCTGGGTGAATGTAGTGAGTGAGTGGTCGGTGGAGGTCGGAGGCACAGATTGGTAGCCTCGCTTCCATTAGTCTACCCCAGGGCAGCTGTGGCTACAATAGTAGCTTACCACCACCGAGTATGGAGAATGAATAATGACGGGAGGGACTGGTGCACTTCACAAAATAAATGACATCATGAAGAAAAAACATGTGGAAATATTGGAGCAACATCTCAAGACATCAGCCAGGAGGTTAAAGCTTGGGCGCAGATGGGTCTTCCAAATGGACAATGACCCAAAGCATACAGACAAACTGGTTACAAAGTGGCTTAAGGATAACAAAGTCAATGTTTTGAAGTGGTCATCACAAAGTCCTGATCTCAATCCAGTTGAAAATGTATGGGCAGAGCTGAAAGGGCATAGGCACGCAAGGTGGCCTACAAATGTGTCTCAGTTACACCAGTTCTGTTTGGATGAATGGATCAAAATTCCTGCTAACTATTGTGAGAAGCTTGTGGAAGGAAATCCAAAACGTTTGACCCAAGTCATATAGTTTAAAGGCAATGCTACCAAATATTAATGAAATGTATGTAAACTTTTGGTTTTGTAAAAAGTAATATAAAACCATGTAGAAATTATATCTCTCATTTTTCTGGCATTTAGCAAATAGAAATAAGGTTTAAAATGTTAATTGACCTAAAAAAAAAGTACATTCTGGTTTCATGTCAGACAGTAAGAAAAAATGCAAATGTGTCCTTTTATAAAGTGTATGTAAACATATGGTTTGCGCTGTATATTCTGCCTGCTGCTAAAAGGAGCATGAGGCCTCTTGGGTAAGAGAGTGTCTGCAACACTACTACTACTACAACTGCTACTACTCCTACTACAGTACACTGATTGCTGAGTCAGCTGGCATTTACATTGTGAAAACAGTTTAAGTGAAGACCATGGGTTTAGGAGTGGTGCACCAGCGACTTTGAATTTTCTTATCTGCTCGGTCAACATCTGCGGGGAGTGACTGAGGGAATTTATCTGTCAAACCAAGTGAAAAGCAGAAGACACGGTTCCTGTTTTTAAGGCTTACACTGATACAAGGCAAGTTCTGAGAAAGTATTTGAGCTGAAAAGTAAGTCCATTTGCACAATACGAAAAAAATAATAATTGAAGTTTAAATCAGTTGAACTTTGATTTATTTTCATACGTCACTTACAGATTAACACTGTGACAAGTTTGAGGCCGATAGAAGTCCCGCTACTCTAATACACATGGGTTAAATGGAGTTCAGATTCTAGAGTTCATGATTGCATGAACTAATTTCAACAAACGTTCGTTGCAAAACAAATGTGAGTAGGTGTGAGAGGAACTGCAGTTTGTCACCGATTTCATAGTTCTGCAGAATCACACTAATTACACAAGTGCATAAAACAAGATTACGCTCACTCAAGTCCACAAGCATATTTGTCTGATACATAAGCTCACTCCCTTCACACATATTATTACATTTGTCAAAGAACTTCTGGAGACGAGACCACCAATGTTGTAAGTGAAGTTTGATGTGAAGACATTTGGTGAGAGGTCCACTCCCTGAGGAACCCCAATGGGAGAGGTGGGGGCACAAACAATTAAAGAATAACATCTAAGCTCAGTTAATTAATTTCTATTGGTGTAGTTTTGCTCCACTTCAGCGTTGGAAAACAATGGACTATAAGATGTTATTTAATCATGGGTAAAGTACTTGAAGACGTTAATGTATTAATTTTTTTCAGAGAATTATCGATGAAACCTATTTTTACTTCAAAAATAACACTATCAATCAAACACTCTCTTGTAGAGATTTAAATATCATCAACTGAACTGGGTTGATTGAGTTCAGGATATCTTGCGTCTATCTTCAGAGGCTTCTTCCCGCTCTTGTGTAGTGCTACATAGTTTTGCTGGTATGCTGTATCTGAAGTCGGTCCAGTTTGATCATCCCCGAGTTTGCAAGTGGTAATTACAAGTTCAAGCAGCGTTCCAGGGACACAGAGGTTGGAAACTGACCAGTAATCAGCTGCCTGGAACTAATTACTATTCCTTTTCTAAATATGATATGATGTGCCATGTAAACACATAAGATGTTAATTATAAATGCTTGTGATTATTGTAAATTGAGGGATAACAGGTTTTAATTCGATTATTTAGAATATCCAGACAACTTTTCAGTCATGGCTTTAAGGACTGTTTTCAGGTTGTTGTTGTTGTTGTTGTTGTTGTTGTTTTGGAGGGATATTATGTTTTTTCTATTACATTGTTTTCTAATTGCATTTGTTCCAGGCAATTAGAAAACAATGTAATAGAAAAACATAATATATGTTTTGTGTTGCTGGCAACAGTAGAATCCATTCCAAAATCTTATGCAGTGTGCCTTTATATTCAAACATTTTTCTTGGTATCTATGAACACAGTTGTGTAACATTTCAGATATTATTATTTTTTAACTTTTTTTTGTTTACACATCCTTTAATTTAAACAATATATAGGCTATACCGTATTAAATTTTGCTTGTTTACACTGTTGACCTACAATAATGTATACTTGACTTTTGACCTTTCTACCGTTTGCCCACGGCTCCATGAGACACAATAAACAGGAAGCAGTGAGTGCTTTTCAGCACCTGAGGCTGTAGTATTAGGCTGAGATTTACAACCAGAAACGGCCGCAACCTCATGATTTATGGACTGTTTCTGGAGCAAAACCAAGTACTTGTTTAGCTTCTCTTTAGACCTGCTTCCGTTTTTCACACTTTGGAGAGTAGCTCTCAGAAACAACTCCGTGCATCAAGATATGATTTTAGCAGCTTCGACAAAATCCCAAAGTGAAGTTAAAGTGAGGGAGGGTGGAGGGCCATTTTGCAAGTTAAACTAAGTTATTGCATCTGTTTGCACCTCTTGTCATCGCAGCCTTAACCTCCATGCGCACTCGCGTTTTTGCTAGGCTAACAGCAGGACTTTATTACAACAGCCTACCTTCACACACAGCTGTGAGGAAAGAATTTTGATTGGGGAGCCCGTGTCAAATGCACTCTACAGGGGCACTAAAAGGGTCTCCAGTTATTTTTGATGTAATGGATAGAATAATATTATAGGGCTCTTCTAACATTCGGGTCATTTCAGTGCACCGCGGATGCGAAGGTGAAAACAATGGCGGTATTAGACAGCGTTTTTGCCTGTGAATGACATATTCTGTACGATAAATTTAGTTTTTCTCAGTAAATCCTGCCTAAAAGCTGTTGTACGGTTGGATGTTCCATTTTGTCAGAACTACAGCTTCAATCTTGTAAACTGAGTAAATTAAGGATTAGAATCGATGTCTGCAAATCTAAACAAATTGTGTGGATTATGTTTTAAAGTTTAACATAACTTTGCACATCAGGCTCCAAATTCTACAATTTACTTTGGTTTAAACATAAAATAAATTGTTAATCAAATGTTTAATGTCATGACATGTGTTAGCTAAGTCATGCTTTAGCTAAATCTAAAGCCGAATAAACTAAGAGCCTAAGAGCTTCTAAAACATTTTCTAGTCCACATTACGTTTAACTTATGAACTCATGATTATTTCCCAAAAGTTGAACATAAATGCGTGAAATTCAGCACAAAGTTAAGGCGGATTATTGACACGTACTTGGCAGTTTGTATAAACATTCATCAAGACCAATTAAGTCCAATTTATGTTTATATCGGACTTTTGCCTCAATAGGCAGGTTATCATGGTAATCAAATGACATATCACAATCCGACAATTATTCACCTTAATAAATCCTCTCAAAACCAAAGACAACCACCCAATGCCAGTGATCTCCCATTGTTTTCAATGAAAGCATTGTATTCACCTCCGCTTCATTTGTGACGTAACACCGTAGAGCCCTAGCCTGGCTAACACCAGACTAAAATCACAAGTGATATTTAGTCTGGGGACCACCAATTCATTTTCTCGTAGGAAAGGTGTGGATTACGATTGTCCATAGCTGTTTATAGGGTGCTACGAATGTCTATCATATGCGTCTGCACGTAGCCATAGCCAATCATATCAGATGACATATGACGTACCCGCTGTAAACTTTCGAGCTAAACTATTAAGAACACGGTCTAAAGCTTGATCAAAAGATGGCGTCTTGTCTACTGTCATGTTGGATCTAATTTTATCCCTAAACAAACTACAAGCTTCCGTATGTTGAATAGCGGGTCATCGTCTTGCCGTCCCTCCTTGTTCTGTGATTGGTCCCCAAATCAATGCGAAGATTTCGGCCATGGCCCCAGGCTGCTGTAAAGTTCGAAATGATTCGAGCACACACAGCAGTCTGGCGTTAGCCAGGCTAGTAGAGCCCTATACCTGAGATGGGAGTGGTGGTGCAGGCAAAGCAGGAAATGCTTAAGGTCAGAGAACAGGAAGCTAATTGATGGGCCATTTATACACAGGGCGCCACCAACAGGCAGGAGGAAGTACAACAGGCGCCATGTCACAAATGCTTAGTAATAGAAAACCTTCATGTGAACTCTTAGTTTAAGCCTCTGTCAGTTTGACATTAAACATGGGAAAGTTTGAAGCTGCTATGCCAACACAATACTGATCTCTACTCCATAGGCTATTTGAGTATAAGTGTAGAAAACCACAGTTGCTAGCACTACATTTTACATATAAATTCAACAACAACATGCATCAAAAAGCAAAGGAACTATAGTAAGACAGAAATTGGTTGACACTGTTAAGGCCTGTACACATTCCATTAGTACTCAATCAGTCAAAACTGTTTGCGTAAGGGCTACATGGGTTCACAATATTAATCACTTGTTGTTAGCTAAACTGTGGGCGCTAATTGTTTTCTCGCACTCCAGAACAATGGCCCAGTGGTTTATTGGCCCTCCTAAGTGAAAGCAGAAGGCCCTAGTAAATCATTGGAAAGCACTGTATCTGGAGAGTGCAGTTGGTTGAGATTGAAGTGGGGCGTCTGTGGTCAAACGGAGCGAGCAGTGCCTGGATCAGATTGTCGCTGGGGCTGGAGGGAGCGCGGGACGTCAAACTGGGAGGGGTTGTCAAGCTGCGGTCGCGGTGAACTGAGGAGGAACCTGTGAAGGGATGAGATAGAGCCTTGTGGTTTTGGCTGAAACACAACAGACAGGAGATGGACAGTGTGAACGCTCAAGAGCAGAAAAGCAAGAGAGTCAGTTTAGCCACAACCGACTTTATGACTACCGGACAGCATTCAGTCTTCAAAGAAATGAGCTTGAGTTTTCTGTAAATATTGGTAGAGGGCATATTTAGCCCTATCAGTTGTTAAGTTAAGTTAGAAAGGTCTCTTGAAATAGCACACTGGAAGAGTATTTTCCACTTGGGTGCGTACCTGGGTATCTTGCATTTGAAAAAGTCCTGCTGTACATTGGAAGTTCTAGACTCTGAATTGTACTGCTGTTCCAAGCAGAGGCTACTCACTAGTACTTCCGTAAGGAAGTCCCTCAGTTTGCCAGTAGTACCCGTCCATCCCCCAGATTTTGGGGAACAGCAGTACCTGGGAACATTGGTACTTCAAGACTCTGACAAATGCCACTAAAGTTAAACCATAACCCAATAATAACCCTACAAATGGTACACTGAACACTGAACTACACAGCTGGGGAACATAGGTACTTCCTACATCTGGAGGTGCCTCTGTTCTCGGGGACCTCCTAGATTTGGAAACATTAGCTTTGCCTGTAAGTTCAAAACTACAACATATACTAACCCATAAAGATCGGTCAAGAGCATGCCTAATTAGAAATAAAAATTGTTTGCCAATGTGCTTTCATATGATCAGAAACTGTGCAGATAGGCCTAATCTGAACAGTTAAGAATAATGAATATTTAGTTTTTCACAATTTTTCCACTATTGAGACTATGAGAGCCATACAAGTTTCATTGTTCTTGTGTATTATGACAAATAAAGCATTCTATTCAATTCAGTTACCAGTATTATCAGTTTTTTTTTCTTTAACCATAGGTCTCTATGACAATGTAATTGGGGAAATTGGTGTCCCTTCAAACCAGTGTTTGCAGATTCTTGATTCTAGATTCTTGTTTAGCTAAAAGGTTCTGGCAGCTAAGGACAAATAAAGTTTTCATGCTACTGTTCTTTGACTTCTCATGTATGTGGTGTGCTTGAATAATTTTAACTCCGTGTGGTTTTGCTGATTACTGAAGGCTGAGGTTTAGAGAACTACATGACATTGACTGAACAAGTCTCTGTTCTGACCCACATACTGTAACTTTATTTAAACCAGGCAGAAGCATTAAGGCTGAGAATGGAGGCCTCAGATACAGTGCCTCTTGAAAGTACTAATACACCTTGAACTTTTGCACATTTTGTCATGTTTACAACCATAAACATAAAGATTGTATTTTGAATTTTTTACTGAAAGTTCACACACAGGTAACTGTGACGTGAAAGCAAAATGATACATGATTCTGTTATTTTACAAAAAATAGAAAACCGAACAGTGGGGCCTGCACAAGTATTCATACAGCATGAAATAATACTTTGTGGAACTTTTGCTGCAATAACAGCAGCAAGTCTTCTGGGTATGACTCTACAAGGTTTGCAAATCTAGAGACTGACATTTTAGCCCATTCCTCTTTACAAAACAACTCAAGCTCTGTCAAATTAGAAGGAGAGCGTTTGTGAACAGCAGTTTTCAGGTCTTTCCACAGATTTTCAATAGGATTTAGGTCAGGACTTTGACTGGGCCATTCTACCACATTAATATGTTTGTTTTTAAACCTTCCATTGTAGATTTAGCTTTGTGTTTAGGGTCATTGTCCTGCTGGAAGGTGAATCTCCGCCCCAGCCTCAATTCTCTTGCTGACTCCAGCAGGTTTTCCTCCAAAATGTCTCTGTATTTGGCTCCATCCATCTTCCCAACTATTCTTACAATCTTCCCAGTCCCCGCTGCGGAAAAGCAGCCCCATAGCATGATGCTCCCCCACCATATTTGATACTGGGGATGGTGCACTCAGGACGATGAGCAGTGTTCGGTTTGTGTCATACATAACGTTTTGCATTTGGGCCAAAAGGTTACATTTTTGTCTCATCTGACCAAAGCACCTTCTTCCACATGGTAGCTGTGTCCTCCATATGACTTCTAGCAAACTTCAAACGGGATTTCTTATGGCCTCCTTTCAATAATGGCTTTCTTCTTGCCACTCGTCCATGAAGGCCAGATTTGTGTAGAGTACGACTTATAGTTGTCCCATGTACAGATTCCCCAGCTCAGCGGCAGTACGTCGCACGTTGGTTGCATTCTTACCAGTGCTCTCCTTGTTCGGTCTGTTAGCAAAATTAAAAAAATAGGACGATGTTGCTCGTGTTTAGACAAACACGTGAAGGTAAGAATAACAAGCCTAAGTTCAATAATGACTTGAAGAGGAGGAAAAAAGTTTTAATGGAAAGTCCGTTAGAGCAAGGACCTTCCAGAGCCTGCCCCCATTTCTTATTAGGGCATTATTAGCAATGTTACATCCATGTTTTTCACAGTCTACAGGGACTCAGGTACTCGGTTGCATAACTTATTGAAGTAACTGTACTTCTTGGAGTAGCTTTTTCACAGTACTTTCTACATCTACTTTAGTAATATTATTGTGAAATAGCTGCTCATACTTGTGTGAAACATTGAATTCTTAGTTCCTCTGAAAGGAAAACTGTGATTTATTATCTAATTTTATGGGGAAATCCAATATCACTATCTTCATTTCATTTTTGTTTTGTCTATCCCAGGCGTGCATAAAAGTGCAGCCTGAGGTCCAAATGTGGCCCTAAGATCGATTTTGTTGGCCCTCAGGCTTCTTGCTGAGTCGGCAGATATATAGGCTTTTTACAGTTAGTACAATTCTAGACCTTTATAACTTCAATAACAAACATTTTAGTGTGAGATAGTCCTGCTATTCCCCTCCTGGAACTGCCACCTTAGCATGGTGGAGGGGTTTGAGCACCTGAATGATGCTGGGAGCTCTGTGTCGGGGCTTCGTGCCCCTGGTAGGGTCTCCCATGGCAAACAGGTCCTAGGTGACAGGTCAGACAAAGAGCGGTTCAGAAGCCCCTTATGAGAGACCAACAGGCCTGGTTAGAACCATGAGGCCGTCCTTCTGTGGAGCCACCACCTGCAGGAGGAGCCATAGGGGCTGGTGCAATGTGATTTGGGCAGCTCCAACAGCTGCCCCCACGACCCGGCAACAGACAAGTGGAAGAAAATGGATGGATGGATAGTCCTGCTATTAAGGTTCCAAGCCTAAATAGAAGTCTTTACGTGGTTAAAACCTGCTAAATGCACCCAGTTTGAATGCTTCCATTTGTTATCAACTGTCTGTGGTCATCCAAGTGGTACACTTCAATATGCAGCCCATGATGAAAAATGTTTAGTGCTTCTCTACTTTTACTTGAGTAACATCTGGTTCACTACTTGAGTCATTCTTCAAAGAAGGTACTTGAGTCATCTTCTGTACTTGGTAGTTGAGGTCTCCAAACGTTTCGCCTCTCATCCAAAAGGCTTCGTCAGTGAACAAAGTTACGCTCAGCACGCAGCATAGATAAAGACCAGTTGGGAGGAGTTGGGGTTGACCCGGCTCCTCCCCTCTAATCACAGCTACTCTCACCTGTGGGTAAACACCTTTGAAGTAGAGCGTCTGTAACGACCTGCTCCCCCCAGTATCGGTCAGTCCTGTCCTATTCATAGATGATCACTGCTAATTACCTGCCTATTGTTCTTTGTTAGCTGAGGTATCGTCTTCTTGGACTGGCCGTGTCCTGTCGGTTTTCCCCGAAGCAGATTGGAGTAAAAAGCAGAAAGATTAAATCTGAGTCCACCATTTCGGTTCATGGAGGGATTTTCTTTTCTGACAAAAATAGCTTTTTTTACTCCTCTTTCAAACCAACGTTCTTCTTTAGCTAGAATTTGACCTCCCCGTCCTCAAAGGAGTGATTGGAGGCTTTAAGGTGAAGGTGCACAGCCGACTGAGGGCCGCTTGTGCTTTCTCTTCGGTGTTGATAAAGTCTCTTCTGTAAGACTTGTTTGGTTTCTCCAATATAATGTTCTTTGCATTCTTCTTCTTTGCATCGAATAGAATAAACCAAATTGCTTTGTTTGTGGCTAGGCGTTTGTCTTTGGGATGAACTAATTTTGTCTCAGTGTGTTCACAGGTTTGTGGTACACTGGAATCCTGTGCTGTTTAAAGATTCTCTGAAGTTTCTCTGATACCCCGGCTACATACGGCACTGCAACTCCCTTTCTTCTGGGTTCTGTAGTCTGTCTGTCCTGCTCTTTGGGTGTTCCTGCCCGTTGTGCTTTAGTGAAGGACCAGTTAGGATAGCCACAGTCTGAGAGGGCTCTCTGGACATGTTGCTCCTCTTTGGTCTTTCCTTCTGCACTGGTAGGCACCTCTTTAGCTCTATGTCTGAGTGTCCTAATGACCCCTATTTTGTGTTGGAGTGGATGGTTAGAGTCAAACATCAAATACTGGTCAGTATGAGTTGCCTTCCTGTAAATCTCTGTCTGAAGTTGTCCGTTTTCCCCTATGATAACTTTACAATCTAAAAAGGCAAGTTGTTTCTCCTTAGCGTCCTCCTGAGTAAATTTAATGTTAGGGTCCACAGCATTGATGTGATCTGTAAAAGGTGTCACTTCCCTCTCTTTAATTTTGATCCACGTGTCATCTACATATCTGAGCCAGTGGCTGGGTTTGTTACCTGGGTATGAGGCCAAGGTATTCTTCTCCATTTCCTCCATGTAGAGGTTAGCCACTATCGGTGAAACTGGAGAGCCCATCGCACAGCCGTGAATCTGTCTGTAGAAGTTGCCCCTGAACTGGAAATATGTGGTGCTAAGGCAGATCTCCAGTAGTTGGCAAATGTGGTCAGGAGTGAGCTGGGTCCTATCCGCTAAAATGACTTGAGTCATTATTAAGTAACGTTTCTCTCACTAAAATGTTTAGCTACTCCACCCAATTCTGCAGTGGGTCAAATGCAGTAATATTTCCAGTTTTACTCCGAATAAGGACTGCTAAATAGAAATTGTTCTGAGCTGCTGTATGTTGAGGATTAGTTAACAGGAAGCTATAACTGTTTCCAAATGTCTTTTCACTGTGGAGACATCAGGCCTATTTTTAGTTCAATGCAAATGAGTAGAGCAAAGAAAGAAACTTATCAGAATCGCGAATCAGTGTTTTTGTTTGTCACGTCTCAGCAGCTCTAACATAAAAAGAGAAGCATACATGGTTTAACTTCAGAGAACAGAAGACAGAAGAGACCGTCAGGAGCGCTTTTGGAGGCCTGTGGTGTGGTGACTTCATTCGAACACGCAGTAAGTATTTTAAGCCCTATCTGTGAGCTGTTGTGGAACCTACGGCAGCTGAGTCAAACTAACTTCTTTCTCACGTTGAACTAAATCAATATGCACTGGCTTTGCTTTGGCCTTGAATGCTCGCTAAATCTTTGCACCTGTCTGATTTGAAAATGTCCAAAACATGAAGTTTTTGTTGGTTGGGGAGCTCTCGTGGTAGCCTATGTCAAGAAGAAATTGCAGATACAGGGATATACCGGAGTATACCTGAGTTTTGTCTAAACCAGTTTGCCCCCCAACTTTTTTTGAGCTGCAGCATACTGTTTATTTTTGTCTGGTTCCTTGGAATAGGTAGTAATGGTTGTTTTGTTTATTCTGAGGCACAATAAGGTCTAAACATTTTCTATGCATGTGATGCTTATGTTAGCTTATACGCTACATTATACTGTATTAGCCGAGGGTGACCAGATGTCCCAGTTTACCTGGGACAGTCACAGTTTTGAGCCCTTTGTCCCATGTCCCAGTGGATTCTCCAAAACCATTAATTTGTCACAGTTTTACACCATTTCTGTCCCAGGTGTCCTGGTTTCCCACCACTCCCACGCCCAAAGCAGCCATTTTTGACTCGCAACTTTTATCCATGTGTGCGTCAATAGCTACAGCTAAACACAACTGCTGATTGTTCCATTAAATTGACATTAGACTTTTACTGACTAACAATTTACCATTCCAGGGGGAGAAAAAAACGTCCCACGTTGGCTCCCTCCACAAATTCTCATTGGGTCTCAGTTTTTAATGTGGGGAATCTGGTCACCCTAGCCTAGCAACAAAGACGTTTTGTCAGGATCCCGGCATAATCTCTAATTAGAGAAACGCATGGACTGTCCAAAATGGGGGTGCGTACCTATGTTCCCCGGTGCAATTTTTTTTTTTCCGTAGGTGAGTTGGTACTTCAACCAAACACAAGTCATGAGAGTGAAACGTCATACATACATCAAGCAGCTTAACCCTGACCCTGCCTTAGCTACTAACCTTAAGGATAGTGGGCTGGTGCCTAATCTTAATCAATACCGGTGGGGAACATAGGTACCGGGGAACATAGGTACCGGGGAACATAGGTACCGGGAACATAGGGCTGACCCCCCAAAATGATGGCTCACCCGAGTATGAAGACAAGAAAGATAACTACTAAAAATGACAGACAGAAACAGCGCCACCTTCTGTCAACAGACGGACTAGTAAACTCCTAATTACTCTGGGAGAAGTTATAAAGTTAGCGCATACGTATCAGTTTGGGATAGTCTGCAGGTCTTTGAAGTTTGAGCAGAAAGTAGGAGCGGCCAAGCTAACATTATGTGGTAAGAGCATTCAACGCTAACAACAACAAACTTTCTACTCATCTGTCTGTTCAACATGTGATTGCAGAAACCATGTGAGTCAAAGATACTGCGTGTATAAAATAAAACAGTGTCCTGAACAAACGGTTTGAGTGTTGTAATTGTGCGTGCTCGATGAAGTAACGTAAAGGAGACTGTGTAAGAGATCCTCTCCGTCCACAGGCTGTCGGCACCCGGGATCACCTTACACCTGCAGCCAGCTCAGGCCCGGCACGCTTCTATCAGACACTACTAATATCTCCATTATTAACCTCCTGAAGCAACGTAATCCGGGGGGTAATGGAGCCACAATACAGTGCATCCGGAAAGTATTCACAGCGCTTCACTTTTTCACATTTTGTTATGTTTACAACCCTAAACGTAAAGATTTTAGTTTGAATTTTTACTGAAAGTTCACACACAAGTAACAGACAACTGTGAAGTGAAAGCAAAATGATACATGATTCTGTTATTTTTCAAAAAATAGAAAAGTGGGGCGTGCATAAGTATTCATAACGCATTTTTGGAGTGCATTAAATTGCCTTTATAACATTCCTAATGACTGCAGAATGTTCACACCTTGCCCTAACCATTAAATAGAGGCCACCTGTGTGTAATCTACTCTCAGTATAATTACAGCTGTTCTGTATTTCTGGATGATGTATTTAACTGTACTTGAGAGATGTTCAAAGCTTTGGAAATGTTTTATAACCTAACCCAGCTTTATACTTCTCAATAACTTTATCTCGGACCCGTCTGGTGTGTTATTGGCCTTCATGATGTTGTTTAGTGACCAATACACTCTGACCATAGCTCTGAGGCCCTCACAGAACAGCTGTAATTATACTGAGAGTAGATTATGCACAGGTGGCCTCTATTTAATGGTTAGGGCAAGGTGTGAACATTCTGCAGTCATTAGGAATGTTATAAAGGCAATTTAATGCACTCCGAAAATGCGGTGTGAATACTTATGCACGCCCCACTTTTCACTTTTCTATTTTTGAAAAATAACAGTATCATGTATCATTTTGCTTTCACTTCACAGTTGTCTGTTCCTTGTGTGTGAACTTTCAGTAAAACATTCAAAATAAAATATTTACGTTTAGGGTTGTAAACATAACAAAATGTGAAAAAAGGGAAGCGCTGTGAATACTTTCCGGATGCACTGTATTTACTCAAGAGTTACGTTACTTTCAAGTAAATTTACTAAAGAAGAAGTTGACAAAACTAATCCAACAAGTGCAGCTACTCCAAAAGGTTACTCATGTATTTGACTTTGCAGGCCTTGGTTTGTCTTGGTTCTAGTATTTCAAAAATTAGCTATCTCGTTCATTTTAGTGCAACTAACCATCTCTGATGGTTAGTTGGCAAGACAGCCTTAACATTATACTGTAAAAAACACAGTCCTCTTTTAGAAGCTTTCCATTGATAAATAGTGAGTTGATTTGTGACAATAGTTTTCAGGTAGCAGAACAAAACGATAAAGGCCTAATCTTGAATGAAAGTCCACTATAACCCACTGAACCCTGTGTCACCAGTGCACATTGGCAACATTTAACCTTATAAATCAAATATATTGAAGCATTTAATTGATTGTGGGTGGGTTTAATGGTGAAGAATATGTGGGGGGCAATACGGCCTAAAATCTATATCGCGATATAAAAAAAGAAATATTATATTGACGATATAATTGGACTCTGTTGCCATCAGTACAAAATATGCTCCTAATGACCAGCTCAACACAGAAAATGCAGTGGGTAATCAAAGAATTGATTTGGATGAGAACCAAACCTATTTAAATCTCAGATTCTGCTGACTTTAGGCACATCTCTATGGAAACGAGCTGGAGACGTACCCACTCCCGGTAAAGTTACAGCAAAGGCGTTTGTTTGTTTGTGCATTTATGAGGAATTTTTCAATCATGAAAATATCTGGCATAAAATAAATGCTTGTATTTCAATATTTTTTTATTGGGTAAAATGTTACACAGTGTGACTTTAAGATTAATTGAAAGATATTGTATTCCTTTTTTTAGCGCCATGCTAATTCCCTCACAAATATAATCGACTAAAGTAGTTTACGTCCTTCATTTCATTGTACTTTCTAAGCACCTGCCCCTGTGTCCTATACAGTCAGTGTTTATGCTGCTCTAAGTGGAGCTGAGCATTACATTAGCTGCAATCTCCTGCACCTAGTCGTGACTTCAGTCCAAATCAAATTATATCATGTCCACAACTGTATCAAAAATTACAACAATATCAAATAATTATACCGGTATTATGATATTCGATTCGATATGGCCCACCCCTAACTCAGATGTGATATCCTGCATCACTGTTGTATTTTAGATAATTTTCAGCTTTGCTATTGTCGAAAATATTCCATTTGAGAATGAATTGTTTAACAATTAATTTTCGGGGGCCCCTTTCAAATTGGAGCCTCTCAGCACATGTCCAGTTAGCCCACTTCATAACCCTGTAAGGGTAGACCTCGCTCTTATAGGTCATTTAAAAGGTTTCGGAGAAGAAGTTTAGTTTCATTTATACACTTTCCAATTGCGTAAATGGATAGAATAAACTAGAAAAACCCTCACTTTGAAGGGTTTTGATGCTCATGGTCTGGAAAGATGCATCTTAATGGTGAGTGTGGGCGCCTCTTTCCTCAGACCTGACTTGTGACTTTGCTGGGAGCGGGACACTGCCAGCTCATGTCCACGGAGATGCTGCTGCTTTTGCTTTGCCATGCAGTCACACATGAGGTTTAAATTAGTTCCTCTTTCACAGCCAAAATAGCATTGTTGGTGTCTAGCATTTTCAGCTCTTGCCCCCCTGCCACTTCTGTTCACATTTTGAGTTTGGCAGTTCATTTGCTCTTGTGACTATAACATATAGCCTAAACTGAAATGCTCTGCAGAGGGGCTTTACAAGGCCTTCAGTCAAATTCTAGCTATCTACGTATGTGTTGACTGTCCTTTTTTTCAGAAGCTTTTGGGGTCCAAAGATCAGAATCACGTCACTAACTTGATATTAGATAGATGGATAGAACTATTTGAGTGATTATTTGAGTGATTATTTACATTATTTACATTAATATTGTAGCAGTGCAGAAAATAAACATTTCTATTGAGTGTCTACATTTATAATCCTGGCAGGGCTTTTGCTACAAAATAGTTATTTCATTTAGTCATCTTAGGTATGGAACAGGAATGTATTGTGTAGCCTCAGTAGTATAATCTGTACTGTATTGAATCATTGTAGTCTGCAATATTGTCTGCCCTAGCTGCCCTCTCTGCTTACTTTTTATTTATTATCATAATTATGTTTTTCAAATGTAGTGCCATTTTTCTTTAGAGGTTAGATGAATGCTAATCAATGCTATAAAATAATTGAAAATACACCAGAATACAGGAAATATGACTTATTAGTTGCAACATTATTTGGGCAAAGGCCCCATACCCCCCACCCCGATCAGTACCCACCCACACATGAACCCCACATGGGGTCGGCAGCCCTGAGACTAATAGGAGACACTCTTGATGCCTTGCCTAAAACTTCATGCTATACTTCCTCTTTCTGCCCTCAGTGCAGGGGCGGACTGGCCAAAGAGCACAGAAGGGCCACTGACTCTATGGCCACAGGTGTGGCCCCTCCATTTTCGTCTTACCTGAGCTTTACCCAAATCTCAAAGCTTGAAAGAAAAGCATAAAAAAGCACTGGAAACTAGGATGAAAACGGAACAAAAATGTGCCGGAAAAGCCACAATAATTTGGCAAAAAAACAAAAAAGAGACAAAAAAGTGACGAAAACACGCCAAAAAGCCATAAAAAAGTAATAATGAAAAAGCAACAAAAAAGCCATAAAAAGTGTGACAAAAATATGACAAAAATGCGGTGACAACATGACAAAAAGTTACAATCACTTTTGTAGGTCTTAGCTTTCAAATGAGGCAAGATTTTAGATTTGGGTAAAGCCAAACTGGAGAAAATGCACTCAGTTAATGTGGGTGGTAAGGGGTTAAAATATGTCTTTTTAAGACATATTTTAAAAGGACATATTTTAAAAATGCACGTGTTAGTGCGCATTTACTCTAATTTGGACCAGGCTGCTCAGAGTCCAGAGCCGTTTTTCAGTCCCAGTCCGCCCCTGCCCCTGCGTCTCTATGCTCTCTCAGACGGGACAATGCTACTAGAGCTGCATCCCGTCTCTTTACGCACGCAACGTCACCTGAGAGCGGCCGACACCTGTTCAGCGGCGCGGACCGCTTGCGCATGCGTAATGGCCGTCCCTCTAAACTCCCCATCCACCTCCTAGCACCAGTGACAGCGCGTGCCATAAACCTGCCGCTGTTGATGTGGCGCTGGCCATTACGCACGGGAGCTCTCACGGAAGAGGACTTTAAAGAAGGATCCAACTAAACTTCAGAACGAGTGGAGGCCGAGCCATGCGAGGTCGTTTCTAGTCAAGAGCAAGCGCGCGCACAGCTACCACAAGCCGCGCGCGCTGGACGAGCCGTGTAACGGACTGGACACCATCCTGGCGCACGTCAAAGCAGGTAAGGGCGCACTTTATCTGCATTGTCAAGGTTTAGGCCTTTTATAGGCGATGTGAAGGGAAAACATTAGCGGCAAGTTTTTCTTATAACTTTTTTTTAACTTTTCTTTTAGGTCAATTTGCTTTCTCAGCCTACTGACTACCGTTCAAAAGTTTAGTAACACTTTCTATTGTTTTTTCTTGCATTTTAAGACTATTTCCATTGTAGATTCTCATTTAAGGCATTAATTTATGAATGAACACATATTAAAAAAAAGTTTAAAGAGATTCTTCAAATAGCCGCCTTTTGCTTTGCACACTTTTGACATTTTCATAGTGGGCTTCACGATGTTGTCACCAGAAATGGTTTTGATTCCACATGCTGTTAAACCATTTCAGGTGACATCGTGAAGCTCATTGAGAAATACCAAGAATAAATGGTGGCAATCTGGAAGAATTTAAAATAAACATATTTGGAGTTATTTCACCCTTTCGGTTTCGTACAATCTCATGTGCTCATTCATAGTTTAATGTCTGCAATGAGAATCACATCATGTAAATAATGTTGAAAATAAACAAAAGGCGAAAAAGTGTTCACAAACTTTTGACCGGTACACAAATGAACAAAAAGTTTATTTGTAGAGCACACATCAAATACAAGGCAATTCAAAGTGCTTTACAATTACATACAATTACAAGAAAGCAGATAACCGATCCATTAAACACCAATATAAACATTCAAAAGCAAAGAGTGCAGATGAAATACTTCAGTTGTCATATGCTTAGCTGAAAGGAAGTGTTTTCAGCCTGGATTTAAACATGGTCAGAGTTGAGGCCTTTGCCTTTGCTTTGATTTAAATATGAGGCTAAAAATGTTAGGACTCAATGTTGTGATATAGATATTTGCAAAACTTATGAGTGTGTTTGAAGCACTGCATTAGCTGTACAGGCATCGTGTGGCTGTATTGGAAATACTGTGGAGCTGGGCTGGATTTTCGTGTTTTGGATTTGCGTCACTGAAAAAGTATAGTCCAGTATGTCAATTTCTCTGGATGTTATATTTTAATGCAAAAAATATATTTAAAAAATCATACAACAATACTACCCTGTTCGCCTTATGGTGACAGAGGCGTGTTGCCTAACATTTTACTTAGGTAATATTACTTGCACTTTCACAAGAATTTCACTTAAGTGGAAGTAAAAAGTGAAATAAATTTGAAAAACTAAAAAAGTTGCCTTTGTTGTAACCATATACTATTTTGAGTTGAAAAGTATGATTTATGTTTCAGTGCCCCCACCACTAAAATATTATTGAACTAAACAACATCAAATATTTAAAATTTTTACATATTCCTAAACTTTATAGATAAAAGTTGATAAAAGGGTAACTGTTGACTCAAGTTGTGAGGTACACAGACTTAAAGTGTGTAGACTATTATTTATTTGTAATTATCTGCCCTAATTAGATCTTGATTGCATGGGACAGAAGGTACTTTTAATACAATCTGGTTGGAAAGTATGGGGCTTACTCTGCTGAATGAACCAAAACAACAACAAAATGTAAAAATATACATCATTCGCATCAAATAAAAGGATTTTGTAACTGTGAGTAAACCAACATTACTTTTTGTTGTCAATAAAATTAATATTCAATTTGTTTACAACAGATCTGGGGACACATTTACAGGTGTGGTTGTAAGATATTTACCCCCACAAAATAATGTACTGTATACCCCACTCTAATTCAAAGTGAAAGTGTTTGAGCACTGAAGGCAGCCAGCCAGGTTTCCTCTGGGTGCTACGGTTTCCCACATGGTACATACATATATCCATAACATGGTTACACAGCTCAGTCGCACTGGCTCAGGACTAACACCTGAACACAATTTCGTTGTATGGTTGTACAATGACTGACAAAGCAACAAAGCACTTACTTGTTGCTGCTGAATGTGTTGTGCCTGAGTTTTAACAAATATAAATCCCCCGTGTTGTCAGAGTCCAGGTGTCCGACGGGTGTCCCTCTCCATCAGACCCCGCTGACCCCCAGCTCAGTGTGCGGCAGCCCCCAGAGCTGCGGGCCCTCCCCGGACTGTGACCTGTGGAGACCCCCCTCTCCCTCCTCATCTCCAGGTAATGGACACATGCGAACTCACCATATCATGTTATAGGATAGACAGTAATCAGGACCAGTTTCAAACTAAAATTAGTTTTTATATTATTTATTTGGTAAGGACGAGGGCTGCATGATATGAGAAAAATTGTGATATTCAATAACCACTATTAAATTTACACATAAAATTGAAAGCAATTGTTTTGTTTTTTTGACGAACTTGGTCAAAGCAAGATTTAATAATATAATAAATCAAGGCAAGAGTGCAACGGGAGTTAATAGCAATGGCCGCTGGCTGCTCTGCTTTGCGACGACGACACTGGAGGCCGCCATTGCTGTAGTACCGCCATATAGCCGCTAGTCCCCATTGGAATCCATTGCACTTTAGACACGTTAAAAACAACTTTAATGCCCGGTGCCTAATTTTTTGAACTGTCTAGCTACACTTCACGCAAGGGCCTAGTCTACAGTGAAGATCCCGCCCTTATGCCCTTTTAGGAACATGCTTCGTCAGAGCTGGGGAGGAGGAGTCTGTAAATCCGCCATGATTTCCCCCTCGAACGTGGTCATTATGGTAAACGGGGAGGAGTGAGGAGGAGTTGTTGTTGTCTTTTTAACGGTCTATGGTTAATAGGCTCTGTGCAGAACGTTTATGGCTAACTTCCTGTTTGCCAGTATAGGATAAAGACTACTTCCTGTCCACATTTTAACGTATAAATTAAAGTTAAACTAAAAAATACATTAAAAAAATGAAGAGAACTTGAATAAACGTCAAGCCAAATATGTTTAATTAAAAAAAACTTCAGATTGTGGTGCGCTTTTTCTTCTTCTTTTTTTCACAATTTTTTAGTGCTAAAATGTACGTTAGCCATTAGCTTCAAGGCTAGAGAACTTGCAGTTATAAATACAATGTAACATTTTAAACTTAGTGTAAGTAATTGTCCAACAGCTGCTTGTTTTCTGCCACGTTCTGTTTAAATATTTATTTATTTCAGCAGGCATTGGAACAAAACACCCTAACCCTAGGAAGTTAGCATCATGCTATGTCAACTGTAAACAGAAATAGACCCGTCAACATTGCAAATTGTGTGGCAAATCAAAGGATAACATTGCAGATTTGACACTAACTTTGCTGCTGTTGCCATGTTTCTAACCAATGCTATATGTTATGACATCACACGCATGACCTCTATTAGAAAAATCTGGAGTAAACTGAACTTTTTCACATTTTAACTTTGTAAATTCAATAAATTGAACCATCTGGATCATCTTCAACAGTCGGCAGGTTACACATGACAGTGCACAGGTGTAGAAAATTTCCATAGTCCATTGCTCGACAGTGACCGTAATGAACATGCAAGACACACATAAACACGCCACTCCAGATTGTAGCCATGGGACACAGTGTCAGAATGTAGGTCTACTGGCCAGATCAAACTGTCAATCCTTTAGGAACCAAACTTTGACATAAGTCCAAGTATCTTCGAGGGACTTCTGATTTTGACTTTCCACTTTTCTAAACCCTCCAGACTCAGAAAGCTGCTCCCCACTGGCTGCAGATGAAGGCCCCCTGCTGTCCCCTCTGTTCCCCTGCTCCTGGACATTCCCTGGCTCAAACCTGGCTCACTTCATGGGCGGATCGTACCACCGGCGCTACACATGTGAGGAAACCTCGGTGATAGACTATACCATTCAGAGGGGCTCGTATCAGGAGTATACGCCCAGGAAGTTCTCATCGGAGATCAAAACAGAGGAGGAGTTTACCAGCCCGGAGCCCAGCGGGACGTTTAAGTGCATCAAGTGTTGCAAGGTGAGTGTACAATGACCCTGAGGATTCTGGTACCTGATGGCACGGGCATATTCCAAGATCACAATGCCGGGAGTCATCCAGCTCACACTGTGAAAGAGTGGTTCAGGGAACATGAGACATCATTTTCACACATAGACCACCACTGAGTCCAGAGCTTCACCCCAGTGAGAATCTTTGTGATGTGCTGGAGAAGGTTTGGCGCAGTGTTCACACTCTTCCATCATCAGAAAAAGATCTTGATAAAAAAGAGGAATGCAACACTGAATCTTTAGACATTGCAGACACTTATCGAAACAACACCACAGCGAATGTGTAATCAAAGCTAAAGGCGTACAGCAAAATATTAGCGCGCATTACCATTGTTTAACTGTTGTGCAACTGTTTTTTGGTCAGGCAATGTATCTTAAGAAGCTTCTTCTCGCTCTTGTAGTCATAAAAAGACTGGTTAAACACACAAGCTAGAGGTCTGTTTAAACTCTGGCCACTCTTGAGAGCGAGTTGTTTAGTACTACTTGTTTACAGTTTCACGAGAGAATAGTCTACAAATGAGTTGGAGAAGACTGCCTAGAAACTATAGCTAAATGTAGAAACTACGTATCTCCAGTTTAGTCGGAGGCACAGACAGTAGAATCAACCAGAACTTAGACTATTGTAATTTGTGAAACTGTAAACAAGAAGTAGGTGGGTTTATGGGAGTCCTGATTCCAATCCTGACCACTCTTCCGAGGAGTGGTCAGACGTTAAACAAATCTTGAACTGTGTTTAACCAGTTTAACATTTTGAACACAAGTATTAGAAGAAGATAGAAGGAAAACGCCACCAACTCAGGCCAAACAATGACGTTCAAATCTCTACTATCCAAGCATGAGTGGAAATGCCATTCCTCATTTGAAAGCTGGAATCAACTGGAGGCCTGCCCTGGCACGAATTACAATTTGATTAAAGATGAGAGAAGGGATTTATTATTATTAATATTATAAGTTTATTTGATAGGGACAGAACAAAAAGCAGATGTAACCGATGCCATGTTCTTAAGCCATATAGCTGCTAATTCGCAGACCTGGTCTTTCATGGAAAGCATTTATTTATATATGTTACTCTGTCATTTCTAATTGAATTTTTTGTGCACATTTGCCAGGTTTTCTCCACGCCCCACGGTTTGGAGGTGCACGTGCGGCGCTCCCACAGCGGCACGCGGCCTTTTGAGTGCAGCATCTGTGGAAAAACATTCGGACACGCAGTGAGCCTGGACCAGCACCGAGCAGTCCACTCTCAGGTAACCTCCACTGTCATCATGTTACTCTATATGCAACCTGCGTTTGTGTGTGATCAGGGCCGGCGCTGGATTTAAGGGGGACCAAGGCAAGATAATCTGTTTGGGGGCCCCTCAAGGGAAAGGTTTTACATTTTTATCAATTGTAACTAAAGACAGCTATTAAATGAATTATAAGTGCTATAAGAGAATGACAAAACTTTGAGCAACATCAATTCTCAGATGAAGCTACACGATCCCCCCTTTCCTCTCTTTGGCTCGCGGGGCCCCGTGCACATGCTCAGACGGCTTACAGCTCGAACCCTCCCTGTCCGTGAGTGTGTTACTGACTCTGCTTCTTACTGCGTCACCGTAGGAGCGAAGTTTCAGCTGCAAGATCTGCGGGAAGAGCTTCAAGCGCTCGTCCACGCTGTCCACGCACCTCCTCATCCACTCGGACACGCGGCCCTACCCCTGCCAGTTCTGCGGAAAGAGGTTCCACCAGAAGTCCGACATGAAGAAGCACACGTTCATTCACACAGGTGAGAGGCACACACTGCATTAAAAACTTACATTAACTTTCACACGGAAACAAATAGGCCTACATTGCCAAATACGTACAAAACGCTGTGGAAATATTGCACTGATTCAACATTTCTTCATAGATTAATATGAAAAATTGTAGGCTATTGTATGACGGCCAAATTTTCTTGATCTAAATTATATTTTTGAAGGCTTTTCAGAAGGAGTTTTCAACAGCTTGAGCTTTGAACCCCCATTTAGTTTATTTTTTTCTTATTTGCTTTTTTTTAACAAAATATCTCATCAGCTAACTCCAAGAATAATGTGGAGATCCTGTAGTTATTATTGACTGGTGCCTGTTCCCGTTTGCAGGGGAGAAACCACACAAGTGCCAGGTGTGTGGGAAAGCCTTCAGCCAGAGCTCCAACCTGATCACCCACAGCAGGAAGCACACAGGCTTCAAACCATTCGGCTGCGACCTCTGCGGCAAAGGCTTCCAACGCAAAGTGGACCTGCGGAGACATAAGGAGACGCAGCACGCATTCAAGTGAACTGGAATTCACATATCGGACACTGGAGACAGGATATTTAATTATTCTAACTGCTTGGATTCTAATAAAATATTATTTAAAGAGTGTTGATACTTTTTGTGAGTTTATAGATTTTGTGAAATCTTGCATGTATTTTGCACTAATTCAAGTAAAATAGGAATCCTCTCAAAGGTAGAGCTATTACCAGTGTAACAAACGTGTTAAGATGTTGACTTCCCCCTAAAATAATCAACATGATTGAGCAGGCAGTAGGATTTTTCAATTGAAATGAAAAAGTGTAGCATCAGCTTGACTTTTGGGAGAAAACCAACATTTAACTTAAACCACCACAGATTTAAATGGTAATTCTGTTAGAATTAGACAGAACAATAGTTTAGTGGTGGAAAACGTGTCCTTGTTTTGCAAGTCAGAAGTCATACTAATGGCTTACATTTGTATTACACTTTACAACCCTGCGTTACCAAGTTTTTCAAAGCCCACACTGTAGACATTCATTCACTCCATACCTGGTGGTGGTAAGTTACTATTCTAGCCACAGCCGCCCCTGGGATAGACTGACAGACACGAGGGGCTGCCCGTTTGGGTCCAGGGATCATATTAGGATCGGCTGTTTCCCAGCTGTGCTGCAACCCTCCTCCGCTCCTCCTCCTCCTGGCCTCTCCTTGACTACTGTCGTTGTCAACGTTGTCATTCAATCTTGGAAAAGTGAAAGTTGGCCTCTTTTGAAATCTCTTCATTTTTACAAGATAGTTTTAAATCTTTTTGTCTCAAAATGAGTTCACGTCACGACTTGCAATCCCACACCATAGATAGAATACTACATTTGAGTCTAAGATGTATGACTTTTGCCATCTAATTATTTTGGAACAATAAATAAGAATAAATGAAACAAAATAACACACCAGGCTTTCTGTGCAACTGTCGACGCATTCTTTGTTCCAATCTGGACACACTTGTTTTGTGTGAAGGCAAGAACCCCCCCCTCCCCCCGTTTGTCCTGCCTCGGAGTTATCACACTGGTTATCATTTCTACAGACAGGAGTGTTTAGCAATGTCCACCTACCACCTGTGCAGCAGACCAAACATGGCCACTATCTACGACATCGCGCTGCTATAAACGGCCCGTATGGAGGAAGTGTGCAGAAATACTTGTACACTTTTATGACACAGGATTCTGGGTATGATTTATTTGGCCTGGGGCTTTAAAAGCAGCCAGGAGGATGTGATTTGGACGCCACTTCACAGATTGTGTACACAGAGATGGCTCCCACATGGCAGCACAAACAGGAGAACCGAAAACAAGTCTAAAGGGCAAGTAATAACAACAAGGGTAAAACAAGGAAAGCCACGCTGCAATATGAAGTTGCCAGCCAGGCCACACATGCATAATGATCAGCCAAAACACTATTAATGCTGTGATTTGTCAAAATAAAGCATTAGGAAGAAGACAATCACTCACAATCTCAAACACATCTTTACCATCGTCTTACACTTTGTTGGTTTGAAAATGCAATATTCACTTTAAACAGCTGACAAATATCCAGTAGTTTCACTTGCTGATTTTTTTGGAGCCAGATTACTCACAGATGTGCAAGTGAAATACAACTCCAGGTATGTTTTTGAATAGAGAACGACATTGTAAGATGGTTAAAAGCTCTAAAATGTCAATTTTGCGTAATAACCCGCCTTTATAGAAATGAGCATGTGTCAATATTTTGATTATTTATATTTTAATAATGCATTAGACTTATATAGTGCTTTTCCAAATGCTCAAAGACGCTCATTATTCACGTGTCAACTGTTAAGCTCACTGTTGGGTGTCATTATAATCCTCAAATTCGGCTCCTGGGCCTGATGTTGCATATCCCTGCCATAAAATCAAATGGAAGTGTATAAGCTGCTGGGAGTGAGAGACACATTTATTTATGCTGGTGTTGCATTGCTAGAATGCACTTGTCTTAAACATAAACATATGGGAGCAAATGTGACAAATGAAATATTTGAATTGATTTCCATCCAAACTGGTTGTAGAGCAAACAAAAATACACATTCGCAGCGGGCCACACCCTGAAGCTATGGGGAAAGTCAGCTGGTCTGTGATTTGAACATGTGCACGAGGCTGAGCAGGTCGTCCTCCTTCAGCTGCAGCTCCTCCATCAGAGTGTGGAGGTACTGCACAGACGAGTCCTGCTCCAGAGACCGTCTGATCAACGGAGACACCGCAGACAACCTGCCAAACAAAACACAATCACATTACATTATATCAACCAGTCTGCTCTGTGTGGTTGTACCAGGGATGCTACAGAGTACATTTTTTCTGTTACGATGATTGATTGCAATTTCACAAACAGTAAAAAAAAAAAAAAATGTTGATAGTTCTGGACTGACCAATAGTTAAAATGTGAGATTTTTGTGTAAATATTTCTTAAACATTACCCGCCTGTGTCTAAGATCTGAGCTAAACATGTTCAGATCAGATGTTTTACAAGAAGGAAGGGATAACATTTGAGGTCAACCAATATGGGTTTTTTATTCTGCCGGAATACGACGATATATTTTATTTATAAAAACGTCTTGTCTATAATTCTGTGTATGATGCTTCTAAACTGTAAAATGTGTCAGTGTTGAACTGTTACAGCAGGGGGCGCTGTATGAGAGGAATAGGCTGATTTATTCAGGATTGTCATGTTTAGTAGGAGGAAGCTTAATTGAAAGACAAAAATCAACAGATCCCCAAAAAAAACGGTAAGTCTCTATCTCTTATGGTTCCCGAAATTATAAGCAAAAGTTTGCAACATAAAATATACAAAACAGGTGTACAAACTTAAAGGGGCCGAAATGATTATGTTGCAAATCATTTAAAGCCGGAATACAAATATGAACAGTTGGCGTTAATACTTTAGTGCAGGCCTCCGTAAGTTGAAGGGACTGAATTCTGAATGTTCTGATTATTTCTGGGAAGGGATTCTTATTTGTAGAGCGTTTTTCGCGACACAAGTCACTCAAAGTGCAACATTTGGAGTGCTCACCATGGTGCCCCCCTCCGCCCCCGCCCTCTCCTGTGTCCAGTGTCCAGTGTCCGCTTCACCCGGGGCTAGAGTTGCACTGGGGCCATGCATTATTGAGAGTCCACACAAAAGGAGGCCAGAGCGGCTACAGCTGCCAACCGCACGGTGATAAGACGCGCCGCTAAATATTAATGACAAGACAACAGCTACGGAGCTAATCAATCAGAGAAGGGGGGTTATACATGTGAGATCCAGTCAAATCTGTGGGCAAAGGGATTCGAAGATAGGAAGGCTCCAAATCGGCCGTCTTCATAAATGATCGGAGATACAAAAGACGGCTTTAGCAAATCCAGTGAGACCAGACATTGTACTTATTTATTTATCAGGCACTGGAAAACCTCTTCTGAGGGACAATGTTTCTGAGATAATGTCTAACCAATCCTCCGGAGATTAATGGAGCAATATCGAAGAATAAATCAATTAATGTGAAAATCAACATTCAGAAACCACAAACATAAATCAATGTTTTACTTTAGCCAAACACTATACTCCAGGGCTGTCCAATTAATCTATATGAAGGTGCAGTTACAAGTATTAGACTAATCCGTTACAAAAACAACATATTTGAGGAAAAAAAGAAGTTAATAGCCCAAACTCTACATTATGTTTAATGCAGGTTCTCCACTCTGAGCCGTGCACTCTATGGATAGTTCATGACAGCGACCTGCATTCATTTACATAAATGAACATACTTGACACAATTTGCACTTTTTAAATGGTCCAAATCATATATTTTACATTGTTATGTAACAATGCACAATGTAGAATGGGGAAACTTATTTTGCATAGTTAGCTGGGCTCGATTCGGGTGGTGTTAGGAGGCAAAAATTAGCAAAACATACATTTCCTGTGGTACTATCCCCGAATAACACTCTTATTGAAGCTTATTTGGAACAAAATCCATGTACAATGATGTCCTAACTCCAAATTTAACAACATGTAAATAGGAGTTCATTAATTTTAATAATGAACAGCTAGTTAACAACTTACTAGTATGATAATGACCACTTAGTTAACGCTTTATTCCATTAAAGTGGTAACTGAGATTTTTCCCACTTGTAAAGATTTCCCCTCAAAGCTTAGACCTTAATAACAGCAACCCTAATGCATCAACTACAGTACATGTTATACGAACATTTCTTAATGTCACTTTCCGATGTGGCAGTTGCACATTGTCAGCAAAACCACAACTGCGCATGTTGATTCTTCGCACTTTAATGCGGACGGGTAATGAACACAGTGGACTTTGTCTGGTAGAAATGTTTATATCATTTTTGGCCTGAGTGAGAGGCAGAGCTACAGTATCTACAGGCTAACCGTTAATCTTTTAAAAACAGAAACACTTTGTAGCATATTGACTTAAAAGGAACAGGCCAACGTTTTTCCATACTGAGATATGTTCTTACCCGAGCTTAGACGAGTTGATGCGTACCTGTCTGATCTTTGTGTGTGCCCTCAGTCACGCAAAACGAACAAAGCTGTTGTTAGCATTTGGCCTCTCCCAGCATATTCCTATGGCTCCAAACGGGGTGAAGTTCCACGGGCACGTACAAAGACCAGACAGGTACGTATCAACTCGTCTAAGCTCAGGTAAGAATATATCTCAGTATATAAAAATGGTGGCCTGCTCCTTTAAACTTATGACTGTGCCTCTGATAACAACTTGAGGCTAGTTGGGAATAAGAATATTATTGTTTTAATTAGTATGTTCATGTGTAGGGGAGGCGTAAGTGCCGATGACTGTGTTGCCACTTCAAAAGCAGAAGAAAACCGGTTAACTGCTACTAGTTAACTGCTCTCCACATTATGACCTCTTCAGAGTAAGCCCTGTCCCAGGTTAATCATAACTGGGCTTAAGGCGAGCCCAGGTGAGCACTTCCCAACCGAGACGGTTTAAAGTCTCCGTGTGGACAGAGGGCCTTTATCGCACTCACACACGGATCTACTGCCGCAATCAGGAGCCAAGATAAGAGCCACGCGGATCTGAACTGAAGTCCATATGGCCCCGCGCAAACAAAAGCTCCTCACTCCGCTATCAGAGAGCGCAAAATGAAACCAACTTTATTGGAGCGACACAAAGCACGGACTGAAGGCCAACTGTGATTGAGTCGGCGTGGGTTTGTAACACGAGAGCCCACGATGCTCATTTAAATTCTATTGAAGACGTTGGGATTGAAGATCAAAGGGGGAAAAAGTGATTCAGCCTAAACAAGTAAATATTTTATTGGAGGAAACATGAAGCTTAGACGCGTGGTTATGCAAAACTGGCCCGTAATAGCTGGATAAACTCAAACCATAAAGTAATGTCACTGAATGAGCAACGACAGTAGACCAAGACCAGATTAGATTTTGTAATTTCAAGTAAGATTTTTGGAGAGATTGATCAACACGCTGCAAAGAGGGATTCAGCATTCTTGAAATGTAAAAAAATATTGGGACAGGACCACAGAACCATGAAACCAATTATGCCAATAGCCAATAAGTAATGATCAAAGACTTAAATTATTAAATATTAAAATCAAGTATAAAGCCATGAGAAATCCATTATCTTCCAGTGCTGTCATTTTCAGCAGCTGTAACTGACCTGAAGTGTCCAGAAGTACAATGTATTCAAAACATTAGTCTGAAAAAGCACTAATTACAAATGTTATCAGTAAAATGTAATTGATTTGAACATGTGAGAGCAGAGATAGCCAAGATAGGTCATGTTTATCAAGTAACAAAAATAATGGACCCCAGGAAGAATAGTCTGTATGTAGGTGTAGAGACTAATGGGGATCCAGTAAGAAACAATAATCCCACATAGCCAAATATGTGTTAAATGTTTTCAGAACAGTTGACAAACTGCTTTTTTGTATTTGTCCACAATTAACCCAAGGCTCAGCTGACTTGTATCAAAAGGTTAAGGTGCTTTATTTGTCATTATACAACAACACAGTACAACAAAAGTTGTCCTCTGCATTTGACCCATCTTTTGACGCCGGTGGAACGGCCCAAGTATCTCCACATCTCCAGATGTGGAGCCAGCCACGGGGAGAACATGCAAACTCCACACAGAAAGGCCCTGTCCAGGTGTTGCCTGGCCTGCAAGACACTCCTCCTTTCTGTTCAAAAGAAGAACCGTCTGGGCGGCTGCTCGCAGCCAATCATTTCACGATTTGACCCACATCGGTCCAATCACGCACCAAGAGACGGAAGCCGTCACCTGTCACCACCACACACTCTTCCAAAACATTAAAGATGGCGGCTGATACACTGTTTTCTTCGGCTCTTTCGTCTGTTTTAAAACATTTGGAAAATATGAAATCCCTAAAACCGGAGTAAGAAACAGCGTTCGAAGCGTTTCTCATATAAAAGGACGTTTTTGGAAAGGTTTCTGCCGCTTGTTACTGCAACGTATCTAGCGTTGCTCTAATTGGTTGATGCCGTCTGTCAATCATGCCCACCGGGAAATTGTTGAGATCACGCTCGCTCCCAGACTATATGTCTTTGAAATATCTATGAAAAGTCATGTCGTTTGGCAGGCCAGGCAAGTCCAGGTGGGAATTTAACCCAGGACCTTCTAGCTGAGCGCTAACCACTATGCCACCGTGCCAAATCCCTTGCGAGTCGGTGGGGTTGGGCAAAAAAATGGAAACAGACGGTGATATAGACTTTGATTTTTTTGCGTAAATTCGGTCACGAGTTTGTGCGCCACCTATTGTACATATTTTATTTTGCCTATTGTCCCCTCCGTGTATAGTTTTTACCCCAAAACCCCAGTGTATCACATGTGGTACGAATAAGAACGTACTGGAACTGTACGTGATAGAGACTTACCGTCTTTTGTTTTGGAATCTACTCATTGAAAGCTTTCAAATAAACCTGATATTCCTAGGTCTTACGGAAGCTGTGCAACAACAAATTGAATAGTCCTACAATGTCAAAGGCAGGTCAAGTGCCTGGATTATTTTGCACTTCATGTCAATAATAAACATTTCTACTGTAGATACAACCTTTATTTTCCATCTCCTTATCACTAGGACCAATAAAGATATTTTTCTAATGTCTGATACTTTCTCTCTTTTATATTTTCATTTTATTCCCTTTAATTTTCCACTTGATTTTTGTCTTGTTTTTCTGGTTCTGTCATGTTTATTACAGTCCTATGATTCCACCACAGCATAAATATGATGACAATATCAACTGTCCTCAAAACAAAGACATATAGCACTTTAAGCCATAAAACAAAAATCTGTGCATTCACGAAAAAGGTAACAGAGATCTTCCTTAGCCTTTGTCCGTATTGTCGAGAGTGAAAACATCTTGTGCATGTGACTTACAGATGCAGAAGCATCACAGCGAGGAGAGTCCAGGCCGGGGTCTTGTGGATGATGTTTGTGTTGGTGAACCTGAACACGACAACACAAACAGAGGCGCTTAGTCATCGGCAAAACAACACAATGGCTTCGAAGCTACAACAATGGAGCGCAGTCATCGGCCTGTTACATTATTTGTGCCACAGCCTGGTTTACAGCCCCTCCAGGACAATCCCAGGAAACTGGCCGCGCTCAGACGTCTCATGGTGATTTAAACAACGCATTGTCACAGAACAAACAGTGGAGACACGAGCTGCAAGCGATAATTTAAGTGTTTCTAAATACTACTGGTTTGAATCAACAAGTGTGGAGTGAATGAAGGAGAGAGTGATGACAGTTAGGCCAAAGCTGACCTCTAGATGGCGACAGTGCGCTGTGGCATTATTTACCTGCTATGCACTATTTATGCCGTACTAAATTTAAAGCTAATTATTCATTTATCTACAAATGACACCATGTATTTCAAATTATTGACCAATTTCCATCTGGCCAATCCTAGACTTCTATCTGTAACTGCATCATTATGTTTCTGCCCATATTTTTTTTCTGAAGTCAGAAGTTATTTCCTGCCTTTATAAGCTCTAGTACAACTTAAATGGAGATTTTGTTGCAAAAGTGTAACACAAAACTCATCTTAAGTAAAAGGCTTTAAAGCAGGAATAGGCAAGTTTGTTTTTTGGAGGGCGGATTTTCTTGATCGTTGAAACACCATTGTTTTCCAAAAGTAAAGAACGACCTTTCCAAAAATGCTGGTTTGACCTAATGGAATGCTTTGTCAGGGAATATTGAAGTTTGACAATGTTTACGATATTTTCAGCATTCTTTAAAAGGGATTTAATCTCTGATTTAAAAGATTATTAATTCTCGAGACAATCTTGGGGGCCAGAAGTTTTATGTTACGGGGCCAGATTTGGCCCCCAGGCCAGACGTTGCCTATCCCACCTTTAAGGTTTTGTAATGTAATGTGCTATTGGATGAAGATCCGCAGACTATTGTGGATGGCATCTTCCACGGGAGACAAAATCTGAAGATGCAAATTAACAAAATTAAATGTTATAAAAGTCTTAGATTTTTCCCCCTCTACTTTTAATTTTATTTTTGAAAAACCAGTGCATTAAGAGAAATGCTTATGGGCACCTTATTATCACATTATTTAAACTTAAAGTGATGCATGGCAAACAGATTTAGTAATTCTACCCTAATTTCTGAGCATTCAAAAGGCCTGAACTCATGCTCAGTTGCTCACACATACAAATTAAGCTAAAAACAATAGTTACCACCTATTGCTTAGACCTTATTAGTAATGGAGAGACTTTGAGCATTGAACTGATCGGGACATCTCTGATGAAGCTACAGAGATACATCACATCTGACATCAGCAGGTGAGTGCAAGTGTTTTACCCCTTTAGAGACAGTGACACAGACAACTCAGCCATGCAAATAAAACAACTCCATGTGTGTTGTAGTTTGAGGAATCTTGATAAGTGGAAGCTCTGCACACCTGAGTCGGCAACGGGTGCGTTGAAGAATAGAATACTTAACTTGGAAAAAAGGCTCCCGCACACTGTCTCACTCTTTTACTTGGCTTTTATTGCAGCAACGTTTCGGTCACTCTGACCTTCATCAAACTTCTGATGAAGGTCAGAGTGACCGAAACGTTGCTGCAATAAAAGCCAAGTAAAAGAGTGAGACAGTGTGCGGGAGCCTTTTTTCCAAGTTAAGTAGTTTGAGGAATCGAAATGGTAAATCTTTGTGAGCCTTTCACTAGATTCCATTTTATTCACGTGCACTTCTTGCAGTTACTGACCTGAACGTCCGGACGAGGTTGTTGAGGTCAGTGGAGATGTCACTCATTGTCAGGCCCAGAGGACCAACTATGTTCTTGAGGCTGAAGAGACAAACGTAATGCAAAAATTAGACAATAACAGCAACTTACCCCAATATGCAGTGACTCTGTAATGTTTGAGTACATACTGTATGTCTACTATAAATGTCAAAGAAACAGATGCCAGAAGCGTCTTACCAGCTGCTTAGTTTGTCCACTGTGATCTTCTTCTGGATGATGTGCTGGGCTTTAGAGTCCACCAGGGGCAGCACTGGCTCTTTAACAGGCTTCTCTGAGGACAGCTTTAGGACACAGATGAGAACACGTGAGGAATAAGAACAGACTGACGACTAAAAAAAAAAAGAAAGTATTCATTTTCCCTTTCATTATCTTACAGTACATTTGAAGCTGGATTGACCTTTTTTATTCACTTTTGCTCCACTAGAGGGCATAGGACGTATGAGAAAAATAAAAACTATCTCAAACGTTAACATGAAATAACTACATCAACTATATTGATTTGCATCTATTATTGGAGGTATTTGATAATAATCTCAAAGGCATCTTGGGTACTCAGGTTTCCCTTACCACTAAAAACATGTACAATAGGTCAGGTTGAGTGTGTGTTTGAGAGTCTGTGTGGGAGGACAACGAATGGAAATTTGCCCATGGCCACAATCCGGTATTTACATGAGTCATGAGTCCCATGTATGTTCAATAACATGCACTGCCCTGAGCAAATAAACAAGTAAATAAATAAGTGTCTAATCAGTGCCGGGGCGGTACGGTAGTACAGCAGTTAGCGCTCGTGCTTCACAGCTAGAAGGTCCAGGGTTCGATTCCCACCAGGGACGGGGCCTTTCTGTGTGGAGTTTGCATGTTCTTCCCGTGTCTGCGTAGGTTTCCTCCGGGTACTCCAGTTTCCCCTACCACTAAAAACATGTACAATAGGTCAGGATGTATGAGAGTGTGTTTGAGAGTGCGCATGGGGGACGACGGATGAAAAATTAGCCCAAGGCTACAATCCGGTGTGGCTTGTTCATTAACTTGCACTGTCCCTACCAAATAAACCAATAAATAAGTATCTAACACCTTGTTGGTTAGAAAATGCAATATTGATCGAAAACAGCTAAAACCAATATCCAGTAGTATCACTTCTTGATTTTCGCTCCATAAGCCCCTCCCTCCTCTTGCTGTGCAGGTGTTTAAATAAAGAGGAAAATGTACTGCCTTTGTGGCTCTAGTGAAGCTCTCTTTTTGAAGCTGCCACCGCGCTGCTAAGAATAGACACCGGTGGAGATTGTCAGAGACTGGAAAGAATTTGTCCTTGACTTGTACACTCTACCTCTTAACTTTTCATTATTATTCAGGTCACTCACCTGTGCGCCACGCTCCTCTTCCTGCGTGACCCAGGTGCCTTTGTAAAACTCCTTCACCTTCAGCTGCATCTCTTGGGCCTCTCTCTTCAGCGTTTCGTAATCCGCAGCCGTCTCTGCTCCTTCCTCTCCTTCCTCAATGTCGTCCTCATCCAGCTCCTCTTCCTCCTCCTCCACCACCTCCTCCTCCTCCACTGAACCCGGCTTCCTCTTCAAACCCTCGGACCCGTAAAGAAACAACAGTGTCTCCGCTGTGCTCCATTCCCTAAGCGTCTTCTTTAAACTTTCCAAAAGGTTGTTTCCAATTGAATCTGGCCTGTTTCCGTGTTGCTTTAGTAAACTTCTCAATCCCGCGGCGCCTTTTTTACTCATTCCGACTTGTGTTATGTTTGAAGCAGCGGTTGAGGCGTCTGTTCTTTGAGGTAAAGAGTCTTCTTGCTTACTTTTGACAGAGGGATTGTTCAGCTTGGTGTTCATTTTGGCTTTAGTGGACAAACTGCATGACTTTAACTGCGCTGTAGCCTCATCTGGCAGTGTCTCGTTCCCACTGACCTCCTGTTTGCCATCGTCCACAGTTATTCTCTCCTCACAGGCTGCCGTGTTCTGAGCTTTTGTTTCTTTTTCGTTATGTTTTGGCGCGTCCCCCCAGTGCACTTTACGTCCCGTCTTCTTGGACACGACACTTGAGACAAAGTCCTGCTCATTTTCGCTGTTATCGCTGTGGTCTGAACCGTCATGTGGTAAAGCCGATCGACGGGGGTCTTCTCTTTGGGGGACGAGGCGTTTTCGATGTCCTCTGCCAGCAGACGTCTGTCGGAGAGCTTGAGTTCTTCACCCGTGCTCCCACTGAACAGATCGAGAGTAATGATTTAATGATACAAAAAATGCATGTATTTGTTTGCATAATGTGAAGTATGGACCGTACCCGTCTCCTTTCTTCATTAAAGTCACTTCAGAGGGACTGTGAGCAAAACAAATTGATATAATGTTGATTACAATGTTGTAATGTCATGTAAACGCACCCTATGCAGGAAAAACAATCCAGTTTCCCCAAACTAGTAGATGGTGTACACTGCAATGGTTCACAAACGTTCACAACAAGTAGGGTCCGACCCCGACCAATGTGGATTCCAATATGAAGGGGGTTGGCCGATAGCCGATATAGAGGGCGATATTTTAAGTAATTCAATTTAAATACATTTTTTAAACTCTCTCAAATAGCCTATAGTTATCATCTTAACCCCCGACCTGAACAGAGCACATTTTCTCCAGTTTGGCTTTATCCAAATCTAAAAGCTTGTTGAAAAAAAGTTTCAAAATAGCGACAAAAAGGAGATGAAAAAGTGATGAAAATGCAACAAAAAAGCCAAAAAAGAGCAGAACAGAACAGAAAAGTGGCAAAAAAGTGATGGAAAATGTGGCAAAAAATGTGACAAAAGTCCAACAAAAAAGCGATGGAGAAAAAAAAGTTAAAAAAATATATACATGTTGCTACAACGCAGCAACAATGAAAGGAAAGAGGTTTAGATGAATTTTGTAGGTCTTAGCTTTAAAATGAGGCATTACACAGCCTATGTAGGCTGTAACCTTATGGATTTGGATAAAGCTGAACTGGAGAAAACACATTTGGTTAAGGCGGGGGTTAAGAGGTTCAACATTATTATAGTAATGGTTTCAATCACAGAAATATATCTAATAGAGGTCGACTGATGCCGATTATTGTGGATTTTGACTGGCTGATGCTAATATGCATCGCTGATATTTTTGGCCAAAGTTTTTAAACGGTCTCTTCTATAATCCTGTGTATTATACTTCTAAAACATGTCACTGCTGAACTGTGACAGCAGGGGGTGCTGTATGTTCATGTTTAGGTACTTCAGAGGGATCTTGTTTGAAAAACAAAAATCAATAGATTCCAAAAAAGGTAAGTCTCTTATGGTTCTGGAAGTAAAAAGCAAAAGTCTACAATATACCTGTAAAATAGAGGTGTACAAACTTGTGACCAATTTTCACCATGAGTTTCCTCTGCTCTCCTGAGGCCTAGGAAGTAGTGGGAGGATTAATTTTAAAGATCTGACTAAGCTCTTTCCAATTCAAATGATGAATGAAGGAAGTCCCCATCTCTTTCAGTTCCAGAGATATTGGCTTTTTTATCGGCCTGATATATTGGCCCTAATGACAAGTACCATTGAATAAAATATCTGCGCTTCTTAGGACCACGAGGCCTAGATCAAGAGCAAAATAAACCAAGCCTAAAAAGGACCAAAAATAGACCTGGATTGGACTAAATTGTATCTAAACCAGAAAATCAGACTAAAAAGCATGAAATTATTTCTAATTCAAATCAATAAATTCTAAAACTAAAGAAAAATCCAGAGACAAGTGCTGCAAATGCGCTATACCTATAAGCACAACAACACATCCATCAGACTCACTTCTGTGTTATGTCTCTGTTTTTGTTTCTGTCCCTCACAAATTAACCAAATACAAAAATAACCCTGAGAACACCACCAGTGGAACATATACCACAGTTTTGAGAAAACTAATATACAGTTTACTTTCTAAAGTACAAAAAGTCAAACAAAGAAATTATGTGACATACAGTTTGAAAGTACCTGGAAAAGTGAAAATATAAAAACACTGAAAAATCATCAGTTCCTTTATAACTGGTTTCCCACCAAATAAGATGATCAATTGGAACTGGAAGCAGTCTGAAAGTCGCAGTACACCGCATGCTGCAAAAGGTCGGAGCGTTAAATATTCACTCACCTTTCATGTGTTCGCAGCCAAAGAGGTGTCTTTGAAATTTGCAATTCAAACTGTTTTGACGCCTTGTAGCAAAAGTTACTACAAAACAACTGTGAAGAAAAGATAAGTACTTTAGAAATGCTGTCTTCACAACAAATAGTATTGATTCACTTGCAGAAAAGCGTTACTCACTTTGCGCTCTGTAATGTCATACACCTTATTCGTCTTGGTGGAGATCTTGTACTGTTGAGTTGGGATCTTTCCAAGTTTATTGGGACAAATGGGGTAGCCGCAGAGTTTGGCGATGGATCTCTCCTCCACGGTGTCTTTATAATTGGCAGGAGCGATGAACCGCGCCTGGAAAAGCAGCAGCAGCAGTATGGTCTGAAATTATTAAGGAGCAATCCAAAAGCAGCAGCTGACAGCTCATGCAGAAATGCTGTAGTTGTGATAGACGTACACAATCAATGAGGAAGTCCTCAGTTACACTGTCCTCCAGGAGGCGCTCTACAATCTGCAAAGCCCTTTTTTCAAGTTCAAGCTTCTCAAGCAAGGCTTCTTTCACTGCTTCTCTCCTGGAACAAGATGACACAAAATCAACACGTAAGATAAACGAGAGATGAGAGATGTCTTCTAGAAAAGCTCTCAAACCTGACAGAAAAGAAAACATGAAAGACAACACCTGTGCAGTGGTTGTGTCTTTCGCTACAGCAATAAAAATGGGCTAGTTGCTCTGCGATGTTTAAGTTGATAACTTCCATCACAGGCTAATGACAACAAGAACTCCCTGTGAAAGTACAATTGTCAGCATGACTTACACCTCATGCATGAGTATACTAATTTGAAGAGAAATGTACTCTTATAACTAGCCTGAGTCAGTTATCAGAGGCACAATCAGAAGTCAATCAAAAACTAAATATTCTACAGAACAAGGTGCAAGAGACAAACTACATCCATTGTACAGATCAAAGCATTTGTCACTTCAAGTAAAACGTATAACAAAACTACTCTGAAAAGTTACATTTCTTAAAAAGGTTACTGTAACTGAGTAATTTCCACCTCTGCAGTCAAGTAAAAAAAAAAGTCTACTCTTTCCACAAAAAAAGTAATCTGTACGGTAATTGACAAACGCTTCATGACGGCAAATAAAAATGGATCAAACTTTAAGGCAAAAATACATTTGTTCAATTTTCAGGTTTTGGGCTAAATTGGTCTCTTAAAATAATACACTTTCCCCTGGAAACAAAAGAATACATAATCTTCACAATAACATGTTTAATTATTTCACTGATTCAATGTTTCTCTAAAAAATTATTTGAGAAATTATAATATTGAGCCATTTTCTCAAAATGTATTTTTCTCACATTGGTGCGACAACATCTCCATGTCAGTAGCTCCCACAGACTTTCCAGTCTAGACTTAACAATATTTTTGGAAGGTTGTTTCAATTTTTCCAGATTTTTTAACTAAACAGCCTTATTTTAAAACTAAACAAGATATCCAAAATCCCCTAAGAAAAAGTCTTTGTAACTAATATGTCAACAAAATAAAACCATACATTTAAACCTGGCTCAATCCATTATTCAGATTTCGTTGCCGAAAATATAAGATTTTTTGTTGTTGACATTTTTAGGCATAAAACTATGGACTTAGTTTTATATGAAAATATAAAATGACAAAAAACTGGCAATATATCTTTCTACAGTAATCTACAGCAAAAGTTTCAAATTGATATCTCCAAGTTTAAAAGGTTTCCCTAATCACCTGCAGTGTCTCGCCGTAATTTCTTGTGTTTTAACATAAAAATAATGTATTTAATCAAATTTGTATGCGGTTCTGTCCATCAATAATAATTAGCTTCTTTTCAGTTTCCCCAGGTTGAAACTGCTAATGTTGCTAACCTTCATTAACTTTTATTATTTATCATAATGTTGACACATCACCATCATGGCAGTTCAAATGCCAAAATATGTATCCACAAGGACATTACCTTCTTGCTTCTTCCTCAGCACTCAAGGACTTTTTCACACCTGGGAGAAGAAAAGTATTCATCATAAAAACACACCACAAAAACTGTAAAATTTACATGTCAAAATAAAATCTGAAATGGTCTTTTCTGGAATTGTAGCCTGTTCACTAATCACAAGTTATATCATATTTTGTGGATCAATTATAGGACTCACCCCTAGAAATGTAAAATTTGTAGTCATCATCATAGCAGCATTTACCGTCCGTTATTTTTCTTTATGTTAATCTAATGTACCCGGACAGACACTTAGAAGTCAAATTGATTGATTCAAAGAATCACACACAAAAGCTCTATAGGAGAGAGACCGTTGCACATGGTCATTACTCTGACAATGTTCAAATCCAGGCTGAAAACCGTTCTTTTTATCCATGTGACAACTGAAAGTATTTTAGCTGCACTCTTGTTTTTTACTGCAATTAGTTCATTTTCATGTTGATGTTTCATGGATGTATTTAATCTGCTTTCTTGTAATTATATGCACTGTAAAGACCAGCAGGGTAGTTAAGCACTATTTTGATTATATCTCCGGTACAAAGCTTTGGTAACCATAGAAACGGGAGGCATAGAAACGGATATCAGCTTGAACGGAAGAAAAAAGACGAAAGATAAAGTCTACAAAGGTTCACGGTTAAAAGGAAAAGGCCACGGAAAAGAACAGTTAAAAACTACAAGGGTTAGCGTCGGTCAATTGGGGAACAAGGTTTGTAAAGTTAATGAATTATATATTTGAGATACTTGAAATGTTTATTGTACTTTTGGTAACGCTAATGGAAGGTAACTGATGTAATGAGCTATAACGGTCAAAATGTAACGTATGGTTTTATTTGTTTATATAGCTCTTACGTTGGTTGATGACGACACGGATGGCAATAAAAGTCATTTAACCATCAGTTCTGGCCTTCTCAATATTGACTGGATGCTACAGTAAGAGCTTGACCACCGCCACTCGCTGCGTAACTGGTTTCAACGTCCAACGGCAATACCCGCGACGTCCAGCAGATGGCAGAAGTTGGTCAGAAAACAAAACGTTCAACGAAAGGTACTCAAAATGGAAGAATTACAGGCTGCTTCAGTTAGTCAAATGGACATAAACGAACAGATTACAAGTTTACAACAAGAAATTCAAGATTTAAAGGACTCACTTCGCGATGAAAGTGAGGATAGACAAAACATTAAAGATTCAATCACATGCAAAGAACAAATCTTAACAGAACTTCAAGACAAAGCCCAAAGCATGTCAGTGTTGCCAAGACGTTCTGAAAGAGTTAAAGTACAAACGGAAAAGATGATAACATTCCAAAAGGAAGAAATGAGTAAAAAAGAAAAAAGACTAGTAACTCTTTATGAACAATGGAAAACACAGATACGCGAAACAAGAGAAAGATTAAAGTTTGATATCACAGACAAGGAGATGTCAGAACTTGCAGACATAATAGAGCAAAAGAGAGATGATGTACTAAAGTCATATTCAGAAATAAGAAACCAAATGGCACCATCATCTGACATAAGGAGAAAGATTGATGCATGTGATGCAGTAACGCATGACATCGTACGGATAATTCTGGAAAGATTAAGTGGTGTTGAAGATTTTGATGCAGAGCATGAGAGAACTCGCTTACGTGAACTTTTAGAGCACGACTACGCCCAGTCCATATATGGCTCAACCGCAGCATCAAATCGGTCCACAGCTTCACAGCTCACAGCAAAACGAGCCGACGCAGCGGCAGAACTAGCTGCAAAAGAGGCTGAATATGAGATCGTACTAGAGGAACAGAGACAGCAGGAAAAGATAAAAGCTCTCGAGGAGGAGCACAAGAAACAAATGGCAGCCCAAACATCTGAGTTGGAACGCTTGAGAGCAAAGAAGGACGTGAAAGCTGCTCGAGCTAGGTTTGAAGCATATGACAGAGAGTTATTACAGGTGGACAATGAACATTTATTAAAAGGTGAACAGGTGAGCCCATACTTCACACCCAAACAGCCCACCCCAGCGCTCTCTTTCATTCCTGTGCAAACAGCTCCCCCTAGTGTCACTCAACTAGCACAAGCAGTGCAAGACAGCATAAAAATGAACAGACTTCCCACACCAGAACCAACAGTGTTTAGTGGCGAACCAATAAGCTTTATTGAATGGAAATCCACATTCATATCACTGATCGAACAAAAGGGCATCTCAGCAGCAGACAAGTTGTACTATTTGAAAAGATATGTAACAGGCCCAGCTCGCAAATGCCTTGAAGGGACTTTCTTTAGAAATGATGAAGAGGCATACAAAGATGCTTGGGACAAACTAAACCAAAGATACGGCCAGCCATTTGTGATACAGAAGGCATTTAGAGAAAAGCTATCAAACTGGCCAAAGGTGCAGTCTAGAGATGCTGATGGACTAAGGGCATTTGCAGATTTCATAAATGCATGCATGCTTGCAATACCTCATGTAAAGGGGCTACAAATACTCAACGACAGCGAAGAAAACCAAAAACTGTTGCACAAACTACCAGACTGGATAAATGCAAGATGGAACAGGCAGGTAACAAAGACTTTAATGGAGGGCGGTGAGTTTCCAAGTTTTTGTGCTTTCGCCTCCTTCCTCTCTTTAGAAGCTGAAGTCGCCTGCAACCCAGTCACCTCTATTCACGCACTTCGCTGCACTGAAACAAACAGCGACAAAAGGAACACAAAGGAAATCAAAAGGAACAAGGCAAGTGTATTTAACACAAACACAATTGAACAAAGTGATAAACGGACAATAACAAAAACACTTCACGGCTCTCAATGCACAATGTGCCAAGGCACACATCAGCTTCACAAGTGCCCAGACCTCCTAAAAATGTCTCTAGAGGACAGAAAGAAACATGTGAAAGACAATAGACTTTGTTACGGTTGTCTAAAACAAGGACACAGTGCTAAGGACTGCAAACGCCGCCTCACTTGTGAAACTTGCACAAAGCGACACCCAACATGTCTTCATGATGAAAACTACAGCAACGGTCTGCAAAAGGAAACACGTGTGAGTACAAACAATGCAATTCAAGGTAACTCACCTGAAACAGCAACAGCCATGTCACTTAATGTTGCCAGATGTGAACAGTCAGTCAGCACCTCAATGATAGTCCCAGTGTGGCTCTCAACTACTACCAACCCACTCAAGGAAAAGCTGGTCTATGCGTTATTAGACACACAGAGCGACACTGTCTTCATTGATCAGGATGTCACACATGAGCTGCAGGCAGATGTCTGTCCAGTAAAGCTGAAACTGACTACTATGATGGGTAGAAATGCAGTTGTAAGCAGTGGAAAGGTGTCGGATCTCTTTGTGAGAGGTTATAACTCAGCCACAGTCATAAAGCTCCCCGCTGCATACACAAAGGACTACATACCTGCAAACAGAAAACACATACCTACATGTGAAACAGCCAAACAGTGGAGCCACTTGCTGCCGATTGTGGATGAGGTCCCTCCACTCCTCAGTTGTGAAGTAAGTCTCCTAATAGGTTATACTTGTCCTAGAGCTCTCGCACCCAAACAAGTAATCCTAGGTAAAGAAAATGAGCCCTATGCCATTCACACCGATTTGGGATGGAGCATAGTTGGCAACTCGACACCATACATCGATACAGATAGGACAAGCAGTCTCTGTCACCGAGTCACTGTTAAAGAAATCCCTCCCTCCACTCCAGCAGATGCAATACGTGCTTGAAAAGAGATTTCAAAGAAACTGACGGGAATGAAAAGACTGTGTCGCAAGAGGATTTAGTATTCCTTCAGAAACTCGAGCATGGCATAACACAAACTGAAAATGGACATTTAGAAATGCCATTGCCATTTAAAGAAAGGCCACAAATGCCAGATAACAGACAACTCGCTGAAATTAGATTAAACCAGCTCAAACGAAAATTCTTGAAAGATGAAAAATACAAAGAGGATTACATGAAATACATGAACGACGTCATCAAAAGAGGTGATGCTGAAGAGACTGATGATAATGGACCTCCCGGAGAGACATGGTACATACCACACCACGGCATCTATCATCCAAAGAAACCTGAGAGGTTGCGCGTGGTCTTCGACTGCTCTGCAAAGCACAAAGGTACCTGTCTTAACGAACATTTACTGAATGGTCCTGACATGATCAACAACCTAACTGGTGTGCTTGTGCGCTTCAGACAGCACCAAATAGCTCTGATGTGTGACATTGAAAAAATGTTTCACCAGTTCCAAGTCAAAGAAAGTGATCGCAACTACTTGCGCTTCGTATGGTGGAAAGATGGAGACATGAACAGCCAACCGCGAGCGTACCGGATGACAGTACACCTCTTTGGTGCTGTTTCGTCACCTGGTTGTGCGAACTATGGACTCAAACATTTAGCCAAAAAGAACAGTTCTGCATATCCAGTCGGCTCACAGTTCATAGCAAGAGACTTCTATGTAGACGACGGAGTCACCAGCGCAGACACAGTAAAGGATGCTATACAACTGGCAAAGGAAGCACGTGAACTATGTACAAAAGGCGGACTAAGGTTACACAAATTCGTGTCCAACAACGCTGAAGTTTTAAAGAGTATTCCAGCTTCAGAGCATGCAACAGATACAAAACAAAGGACTTGACGTTTAATGAAACACAGACAGAAAGAGCACTTGGCATTTATTGGAATGTGGAGAAGGATTGCTTTACATTTAACATCACACTAAAAGACCAACTACCAACCAGGCGTGGCATCTTGTCCACAGTCGCAGCAATATACGACCCCCTTGGCTTCATTGCTCCCTATGTGCTCAAGGGAAAGGGAATTCTCCAAGAAATGTGTCGTCAAGGAACAGACTGGGACGACCCGCTACCTGAACATCTCAAGCCACGGTGGGAGTGCTGGAAAGGAGATCTACACAATCTAAAAAATGTGCAAATCAGCAGATGTTATGTTCCTGCAGATTTTGGAGAAGTGGTAAAAGGAGAAATACACCACTTTTCTGATGCAAGCACCACAGGATATGGACAGTGTTCTTATCTCAGACTCATAAACAAAAGGGAAGACGTTCACTGTACCTTCATCATGGGCAAAGCACGCGTCTCTCCAACAAAGGTCACCACAATCCCAAGGTTAGAACTTACCGCAGCCGCAGTATCAGTCGCTGTAAGCAACATGCTAAGAGAAGAGCTGCTCTATGACAATGTCGAGGAGTTCTTTTGGACCGACTCAAAGGTCACTCTAGGATACATTAACAACGATGCAAGACGGTTTCACACGTTTGTTGCTAATAGAGTGCAGAAAATCCGCAACAGTACCTCACCGCAACAATGGTTTTATGTGCCTACCAGCGAAAACCCAGCAGATATGGCATCCAGGGGCACATCTGTAAATGAACTGCTTTCATCTAATTGGCTCACAGGCCCTCACTTCCTGTGGGAAAAGAAAATACAGCTTCCAACAAAAGAGACAGTTGAACTTCCAGTAGGAGACCCAGAGGTGAGAAAAGTACAGACACTAAGCATACAAACTGTTGAACATACAAGTCTTAGTGACCGGCTTACAAAGTTCTCATCCTGGTCTCATGCAGTCAGCGCAGTCGCACGTCTCAGACGATACCTGCTCAAAGACAAATCCAAGACTCTCACCACTCTAACTGAAAGACAAAACGCAGAAACTGTGATTATCAAAGATTTACAAAGACAAGCATATCAAAATGAAATAGAGACACTAAACAAAGGCAAACAACTTCCAAAGAACAACAAACTGACAACCTTTCTTGCAGAAAAACAATGCGATTTTGTCCTAAACACACCTCATGCTAGTCACGCAGGTGGAGTATGGGAACGACAGATACGGACTGTGAGAAACGTTCTTAATGCAACATTGGCTCTCACACTAGGCCGACTCACCGATTCTTCACTCAGAACCTTCTTCTATGAAGCAGCTGCTATAGTAAACAGCCGCCCCTAACAACGGACAGTCTAAATGATCCAAACAGTTTGGAGCCACTAACTCCAAACCATCTGGTCACAATGAAAACTTCAACTCCTCTGCCTCCCCAGGACAGTTCGTTAAGGAGGACTTGTATGCTCAAAAACGATGGCGTCAAGTACAGTACTTGCTCGAACAATTTGGAGCAGATGGAAAAGGGAGTACCTGCAGAACATTATGACCAGACAGAAATGGCACAAGCCTAAAAGAAACATGCAAATAGGCGACATAGTAATGGATAAAGATGAAATGCAACCAAGATCCCAGTGGAAACTTGGACGAATTTTGGACACTGTAAAAGATACAGATGGACTTGTCAGAAAGGTCAAAATAGGCTTTGCAGACAGAAATCTTACCAAAAAGGGTCAACGTGTGAACAACATGTCTGTAGTAGAACGCCCAGTTCATAAGTTAGTTCTGCTACTAGAAGAGTAAAAGTAAATTTGCAATGCTTAAAGTGTATTGAAATGTTTACAGTTGTAACATGTTTACAAGGTTATTTCTATTTTGTATTGTTTAGAAACTTAAACAAATTATTTGTGTTTTATGTGTGTAACAGAAAATAATTTGGTGGGAGTGTAAAGACCAGCAGGGTAGTTAAGCACTATTTTGATTATATCTCCGGTACAAAGCTTTGGTAACCATAGAAACGGGAGGCATAGAAACGGATATCAGCTTGAACGGAAGAAAAAAGACGAAAGATAAAGTCTACAAAGGTTCACGGTTAAAAGGAAAAGGCCACGGAAAAGAACAGTTAAAAACTACAAGGGTTAGCGTCGGTCAATTGGGGAACAAGGTTTGTAAAGTTAATGAATTATATATTTGAGATACTTGAAATGTTTATTGTACTTTTGGTAACGCTAATGGAAGGTAACTGATGTAATGAGCTATAACGGTCAAAATGTAACGTATGGTTTTATTTGTTTTATATAGCTCTTACGTTGGTTGATGACGACACGGATGGCAATAAAAGTCATTTAACCATCAGTTCTGGCCTTCTCAATATTGACTGGATGCTACATGCACTTTGAATTGCTCTATGTTTGAAATGTGCTCTACAAATAAACTTGCCTTGATAATGATTAGATTCACAAACCTGCTGTATTTTTAATGGTAGAAAGGCCTTTCTACTGGCACATATCACGATATCACGCCCATGTCATTGAATAGCGTCACCACCTTTGGACACTTTTTAGAGAAAATTAATGGACCTTAGTTTATACGTGCTGAGAGATAAGACATTTAAATGTGAGACCATTTTAAAAACAAAGACATTCGACAAAAACTAAGAAAAAGCAACGAAATTTGCATTTCGACTGTTACCATAGTTACCACCATGGAATTTTCAGCTGCCCACCGCCTCAATTTTAACAAAAGGCTCTTTAGAGTGTGGGGATGTCACGTGAACGAACCTATTATTGAACCTATTCGACCTATTGTGATTTTTCAGCCTCCCCGTGCGGCGTACAGGGGACTACGAGCAACGAGGAGCTGCTCACGACGAACGCGCGGCTTTCGGACATAATAAGTCGTGAGTCGTGTTTGTCCTGGCGCGGCAGTAGAAAGCAGAAACAGCTGCAGGCGCCAGGAGGAAGGACGGAGAGACGGACGCGCACGGAGGTGAGCGAGGTAAACACGGCTGATAATGTCTTCTTTAACCATATCACTGCAGACCAGACACGAAAGTCTGCAAAAGTTCAGTGGCTATTTTAGCTATGCTTTTATATCTGTTGCTGAAGTTAGCCTTGCCAAGTGTAGCAGCCCAACTATTCAGATGATAAAACGGTAGGACAGACCGAACTTGTATCCAGAGTCGCACACGACGCTGGATCACGCCACTTGTACAGTGAGCAGGTCAGTCGTGCGTTTTTGCTCCGTACAGTGTAGGATTCTGTGAGTTTATGATTAATTTAGCACGTTCAAAATTAGACTCCAAAATCGCACAGTGTTTTTGTATGCTTGAAAATCTATTGCAAAAATATGGCAGATTTCAGTCATGCCCAATCCGCCTTTACAGGGGGATTTTCCCTCTTGAAATGTTTATTATGGATGATTCCTGCCACACTGTTAATATGATTAGGCAATTCATATTAGGCTACTATCACTTATTAAAGCCACATTAAAGTTAAATGCTATGTCACAATAACAGCTGCCAGTGATATAGCTCCTAATAATCAGCTACTCCAACTCCAACAAAGCGATTTTTGCACTACTTGTCAAGGCTTTAGGAAAGGACAAAATGTGCCAATGTTTGTGTGCCTGTAGTCAAGATCTGGCAGCAACATCTCCATGGAAACGAGCAGACAATGTCCCGCACCCAGCGAAGTTATGAGTCAGGTGTGATTCTGCTCACAGTAAAGACATGCCTCGTTTTGTTTTGATTATACCTGGGGAAAAAAGGCCATAATGTAATGAATGCTTGTAATTTTTTATTGGGTGAAATGTTATACAGTATGGATTTAATTAGATGAATAGATTTAACTTTGAATAAAAATAGTAACCTAATTTTATCCATTTTACTTGGTGTGTTGCCATGACAACTGCAGTTACTGGTTGTACTGAACGACTTTGAACTGTGATTTGATGATTCTGGGATATAGTACAGGTGAGAGCCGAGTTTAATTTATGCCTTAGGGTTGTTTAGTACATTAAAGAATTAATTTTATTACTGTTCCCCTTAATTGTTACATTAGGTAGCGTAATGTTATATTAGTTTGCCAACGATAAGTGTTAGTGATAGCACTGTGTGTTAACAGTTAACAGCTAGCGTTAACTGTTAACGTTAAATTAGTTATTTTGTTTATTTTATTTATGACATTGTTTTTTGTTTTGTCACATTCAGTTCTAATCACAATGATATCTCAGCAGTTACTGTCAGTGAGTTTGACAGGGGAGTAACAGTCAGCAATGATGCAATAAATATGCATGTAGATTTGACTTCTTTCAGAGTTTAATCTTCATGTTTTCTCTGTCGCCTCTGTGCAGTGCTGAAGGTTTCACCACCTGTTTGTGGAAAATGTCTAAAGGCCACAAGTTCAGATCTTGGGAGAAGGAGCATCCGGCTGCAGCTAGTGAGGAGATATCTGCACAGTTTGAAAGAACGACGGCGCAGTATGACCAGAGGAAACAGCGGCCTCCTGACCGGGCTCTGAGCAGAATAGTCCTGTCGAAACAGGACTTTACAGCTTGGATTAAAGAGGAGCCGGAGGAACAGAGCGTCACTCTGGAGGATGAGCAGCAGCCAGAGTAAGGCTCCACCATATTCAAACACACCTAACTGCAATTTCACTTCAAATTCTTCTTTACTCTAAAATATAAATATCTAAATCACTTTCAGGCCTGTTCAACAATCCAGTGATGTCTGTGTGAAGAAAGAAGAGTCTTCACCGGGAGAGGACATCCGCTCCGACTCTGAGCTGGTGACAGAGAGACACACTGAGCTCTCTGCCGACTCTGACAATAATGATGAATGGAAGCATCCCATGGAGACAGAGGTGGATGGAGTCCCCTACAACCCAGTTCAGAGAGACAGAAGCATCAAACTCTCCCCCAAAAACCAGTCTGCACCAGAGACCTGCGCCACTGTCGACAATGAAGACATGTCAGGACCTAACGCAGCTGAGCGGAACAAGTATATGTGCCCTTTTTGTCAAAAGAGATTTAGTATTAATTCGAAATTACAATCACACATTAGAGTTCATACAGGAGAGAGGCCTTTTGACTGTTGGTTCTGTGATAAAGCCTTTGGCCTCAAGAAAACTCTAGATGAACACATAAAGACGCACACAGGCAAAAAACCATTCAAGTGTTCAACTTGTAAGCATCAATTTGCACAGCACTCTACCCTCGTCTCTCATAAAAGAACACACACAGGAGAGAAACCTTACAGCTGTTCCCTCTGTAAAATAGCCTTTGCCCAAAAAGGAACTCTAAACTCACATATGAAAACACACACAGGGGAGAAACCATTCAGGTGCCCAACTTGTGACAAAGCATTTGCTTACAAGTATCAAGTTCAAAAGCACATGAGCTCCCACCGAGCACAGACCCCAGAGGACAATGACATGCAAAGTGTTGGAAGAATATTTCAAATACTCAGCATCCCGTTTCAAAGTATCTGAAATATTTCCAGTTCTTGGGCCAAGAATGAAGACATTTTCTTTAAGTGACACTACTGTACAATAAATAAATGCTGTACATTTTGTGACTCAGCTCTCTTTTTATTAACTTTTCCCAGAAATTTGACTTTTTTTTCTCTTTCTCTTGAATCTTTTTGAAAGCATTTACAGTTTTCATAAGGACTTGATATCAATTTATGCACAAAATTAGCTTTAGTCCTTCTGTGGACCCATCACCTGCAGGAGGAGCCGTAGGGGCTGGTGCAATGTGATTCACGACCTGGCAACGGACAAGTGGAAGAAAATGGATGGATGGATGGATGGTGAGCAGGCAGTCTAGTGGTTAAGGCTGGTGCACACAGATGGCGGATGCTGAATGTCTCTCCCTGCTCTTCATACAGAACTGTCCAATCTAATAAAGCCTACAGCCCAAAAATGTGTTTAAGAAGAAAAATAAACGGTAAGAAATATGAAAAAGCTGTTGCAGGTCAATATAAAAGTCACCAGAATGTTTTGAAAAATATACTGAATAGTGTGTGTGTGTGTGTGTGTGTGTGTGTGTGAGATATATATATATATTATATATATAAAAATGCATTTTGTAAATATATTTTAAGCCAAAGCCATGAGGGGATGCATGAACAGAAAAATGTGATACAAGATTGTTAAAGTGCATATGTGTTATCATTTTATTTTTCAGTGAAGCAGCAATTTTAATGAAAAAATGTTGAGTGTATCCAGTTCGGCTTTACCCAAATCTAAAAGCTTTTTTTTTAGCTTTTTTATCGCTTTGTTGTGTTTTCTTCACGTTTGTGTCACTTTTTGTGTGTTTTCAACACATTTTTTGTCACGTTTTTGTTGCTTTCCCGGCACATTTTTGGTCAGCTTTCATCCTCATTTTCATCCTTATTTTGATGCTTTTCTTTTATGCTTTTAGATTCAGGTAAAGCTCAGTCAAGGTGGGGGTAAGAGGTTAAGAAGCTTCAGCTACATGTTTTTGTAGGGGCCAGACCAGTGGCCCTTCTGTGCAGTTCCAGAATGGACATATGGCCAGTCCACCCCTGGTTGGCACAGCAACAGTTTAAAATGGTTTGCCTTCATCTATGTCACTTCCTGTCAGTGTCCAATAAGGAAGTGAAACTACAAACAAAGAAAAAAATGACCAAACTAAAGAAAGCTGGGTACAATCCAGCAAAATATAATTGTGTTGGCTATGCTTAGCAATAATTGTGTCATACACCAAGATAGAAAATCGCTCAGTCCTAATGTTGTATAAACACGGTGAGGCTGCTCTTCATGAGGATCAAAAAAACGTAATTTCCACAGACGTCACACCCGGACGAGGACTTATAAACGAGGACTACACGGACAATGTCAAGAGAAGGCGAAGAGATCTGATGCCGGAATTGAAAGCTGCAAGAGAAAGGGTGATATTGCCTTCTTGTGCAATGATAGATAAACTTTTTGTACATCCGCGCACCAGCACACCAAATCCAGTGTAAACATCGGGAAAAATGGAGATTCTGCTATGTTGAAGCACATCTTTTCACATGGCCTATAATACATACAGTGAGGAAAATAAGTATTTGAACACCCTGCTATTTTGCAAGTTCTCCCACTTAGAAATCATGGAGGGGTCTGAAATTGTCATCGTAGGTGCATGTCCACTGTGAGAGACATAATCTAAAAAAAAAAATCCAGAAATCACAATGTATGATTTTTTAACTCTTTATTTGTAGGATACAGCTGCAAATAAGTATTTGAACACCTGAGAAAATCAATGTTAATATTTGGTACAGTAGCCTTTGTTTGCAATTACAGAGGTCAAACGTTTCCTGTAGTTTTTCACCAGGTTTGCACACACTGCAGGAGGGATTTTGGCCCACTCCTCCACACAGATCTTCTCTAGATCAGTCAGGTTTCTGGGCTGTCACTGAGAAACACGGAGTTTGAGCTCCCTCCAAAGATTCTCTATTGGGTTTAGGTCTGGAGACTGGCTAGGCCACGCCAGAACCTTGATATGCTTCTTACAGAGCCACTCCTTGGTTATCCTGGCTGTGTCTTCGGGTCATTGTCATGTTGGAAGACCCAGCCTCGACCCATCTTCAATGCTCTAACTGAGGGAAGGAGGTTGTTCCCCAAAATCTCATAATACATGGCCCCGGTCATCCTCTCCTTAATACAGTGCAGTCGCCCTGTCCCATGTGCAGAAAAACACCCCCAAAGCATGATGCTACCACCCCCATGCTTCACAGTAGGGATGGTGTTCTTGGGATGGTACTCATCATTCTTCTTCCTCCAAACATGTTTAGTGGAATTATGACCAAAACGTTCCATTTTGGTCTCATCTGACCACATGACTTTCTCCCATGACTCCTCTGGATCATCCAAATGGTCATTGGCAAACTTAAGACGGGCCTTGACATGTGCTGGTTTAAGCAGGGGAACCTTCCGTGCCATGCATGATTTCAAACCATGACGTCTTAGTGTATTACCAACAGTAACCTTGGAAACGGTGGTCCCAGCTCTTTTCAGGTCATTGACCAGCTCCCCCCGTGTAGTTCTGGGCTGATTTCTCACCTTTCTTAGGATCATTGAGACCCCACGAGGTGAGATCTTGCATGGAGCCCCAGTCCGAGGGAGATTGACAGTCATGTTTAGCTTCTTCCATTTTCTAATGATTGCTCCAACAGTGGACCTTTTTTCACCAAGCTGCTTGGCAATTTCCCCGTAGCCCTTTCCAACCTTGTGCAGGTGTACAATTTTGTCTCTAGTGTCTTTGGACAGCTCTTTGGTCTTGGCCATGTTAGTAGTTGGATTCTTACTGATTGTATGGGGTGGACGGTTCTTTATGCAGCTAAAGACCTCAAACAGGTGCATCTAAATGTAGGATAATAAATGGAGTGGAGGTGGACATTTTAAAGGCAGACTAACAGGTCTTTGAGGGTCAGAATTCTAGCTGATAACAGGTGTTCAAATACTTATTTGCAGCTGTATCATACAAATAAATAGTTACAAAATCATACATTGTGATTTCTGGATTTTTTTTTTAGATTATGTCTCTCACAGTGGACATGCACCTACGATGACAATTTCAGACCCCTCCATGATTTCTAAGTGGGAGAACTTGCAAAATAGCAGGGTGTTCAAATACTTATTTTCCTCACTGTATATTGGAAATTCCGATTTTGATCTCTCATTATTAAGGAGAATTATGGAAACAAACGACGACGTTTCTGTTATCTATATGAACATTTCAAACAATGCTTTGTAATTTGGTCTGTGTTTAAAAAGCCGCTTTGAAGTGTAACTGGTTCTCCTTTGACATTGATGAAAATCAAAATATGATGATGCCAATTGTATGATTGATAATGTAATTGCAATAGGATAAAGTTATTATTATAGTTCTGTCATGTAATGTCTTTATGTAGATGCTATATTGTAAATGTTGTATTGATTTTGGGGGTGGGCGCTTATAAGCTCTTGCGTCAGCCCGCTCCTTTTGAGCAGAATGTTTACTGCTCAAATAAACGAATAAACTAAACTAGGATGTGAGACAGGCCTCAACTCTGACAATGTTCAAATCCAGGTTGAAAACAGCTCTTTTTACCCGTGCATATGAAAACTGAAAGTATTTTATCTGCGCTCTTGCCTTTACCGTAATTGATTAACTTTATGTTGATGATTTATTGATTGATTTTATCTGTTTTCTTGTAATTTTCTGCAACTGTGAAGCACTTTGAATTGCCTTGTGTATGAATTGTGCTCTACAAATAAACTTGCCTTGCCTAAGAAGAGGAATTAGGTGAGCCAAGATACATAGAGCAAAGTATAATACTTTACGGCAGCTGAGAAACGCAAATGAAAACATTGAATTCAAACCAAATTTCGAAACAACATGTAGCTGAAGCATTGAACAACGTTAAACAATATGAAAACACATCATCTCAAGAACTTCTTAAGCATATCGTACCGTTTTTGGATGTTTTTAAGACACCGGCAGCCTGTTTCTTCTCCTCACTCCCCTCCATGCCGATTCTGTTTCGGAAGCGCTTCAACTTTGACCCGTGACGTTTGGGAACTACGGCAAACCAACGTGGACAATATTTACACACCGGGCGGAGCAGCGTGCTTTTTTTTACCCCCCCTAAGCCATTTCTGTTGTATTTAAACTCCAATTCAAGTTGAATAATTAGAATATCTCATTTATACTTACCCGAAATGATGGTTATTCATAATTCATTCTTAGATACTGTAATGTCAAGTTGTAGCTAATCGTTTAAGCTAACTAGCAAACGCGAACCATTCCTTCAGCGTTGTTTACGTCTCGTTTTTGTACCATTACATCGCCTCTGTTGCCTCTGCAGTGTCTTCCATCTTTTTGGTAGCTGAGGCTAACTTTATGAAGCTGTTAATATTTGTAGATCTGTTTGGTTTAAGAAGGTTGTAGCGGTCTTTTAATAGTAGTCAATGATGGCTTTGGAGCAACTCAGTGAAATGGTCCAAAGATGTGTAAGTGTCATTAATTCTGTGGATTATTTGTGGATTACAGGCCAATATTATGTGCTATATAACTGTATGTATCAGCGTGCTACCAGCCGGGCTTTGTGACATTAGTTTGGCAAAATTAACCTTTTAACCCCCATCTTAGTGCATTTTCTCCAGTTTGGCTTTACTCAAATCTAAAAGTTTCCAACTAAAAAAACTGGGACAGTATTCGGGAATAGGCCACAGGGGTTCCAAATCTAAACTGTCTTTAAATTATCCTTTATTAATTTCTGTAGAGAAATCTCTGTTATAGAAATTTGTTCTCTGCATTTGACCCATCCTCAATGTTCAGGGGCGAGCTGTAGGAGCAGTGAGCTGCTGGCGTGGGCAAGTAGGGTGACGTGCCTTCCCCAAAGACGCAACGACAGTGTGCATTTTTGCAGGAGCGGGGATTCGAACCCCCAACCTTCCGATCACGAGACGATTTACACTTGGTAATTGATATTCCCATAGGCCAAAGACATTAATAGTCAACTGTAGGCTATGCTATTTCGGGGACTACATTGGCCACAACCGGGACAGTTTTACGAGTAAAACTGGGACAAATCAATGGTTTTGGAGAAATCTATTGGAACAAAGGACTAAAAACTCGGACTGTCTCGGGTAAACTGGGACATCTGGTCAGCCTAAGATAAGACCAACAAAACTGATCTAAACGGATCTTTTTGTGGCTTTTTTGTTGCATTTTGTAACATTTTTGCTGCTCTTTTGTTTCATTTTGGTCAAATGTTTTGCCACTTTTTGCATCGCTTTTTTGTCATTTTTTGTCCCTTCTTTATGTTTGTTTTGGTAGTGCTTTCATCCTCGTTTTCATCTTGTTTTTTTCCGCTTTTTTCAAGAAGATTTTAGATCTGGGTAAAGCTAAACTGGAGAAAATGTGCTCAGTTCAGGTAGGGTTTTAAGAGGTTATCATATTCACTTCAGGTCAACACTGTCAGGAAACTGAACTCTCCCCTTCCCTCCTTTTCCCCAATTGCGTACTTATGTATTTGATATTGCCCTGTCTATAGTGTTAACAATGGTCTTTCTGCACCAAGAGTTTTGAGACTCAAAACATGTTCTTCCTAAATTCCAGCAAGCCCTTCCTGAGAACGGCTTCAAATCAGAGGACTACGACGTGTTCACGGTCTCGGGCCGAACCTGTATCGAGGAGGGCGACAGTCTGCAGCTGCTCAGCATTGTGCTCGATGAAAAGAATCAGGTGCACATTTAATACAGCTTACAGCATGTTTTTACAATAGTGACTCTTAGTATCATGAACCTAAAATAATGAACCAAAAGACATTTTTCAAATTCTTTCCCCAGGACATTGTGCGCTGCATGGGCTGGAACCTGCTCCCACCTCTGGTTCAGGTTTTACTGAAGAAAGAAAGCAAAGACCTTCCGCACTGTTTGGCCATTTTCAACTACGTGTTAGAGGTCTGTCTGTCTAGTGTCTACAAATGTTTTAATAGAATAAACTGAGCGAGGGAAAACAGTTAATCGCCGTTTATAAACAAAATTGGAATTTGAAGTGTTGAAAATCGCAAAGACAGCAGTTGAAAATCTTTAAAACATGAATCGCCAATCTAGTCGCATACAAAGGATTTTTCTCATTGATGCTCTGTGTTGGAGTCCTAAGAACTCCACAGAAACTTGCTATCAGCTGATAGTCGAACCGTGCAGCTCTAGACTGTGCTCTGTGAATGTTAATGCATACGGGGTTATACTGTTGTTTCCCAGGTGTGTCGACCGAAGGAGCTGCTGATTGGTTTGTTGGAGCAGCTCGAACATGATGAACCGGACACTATCGCGGAAAGCCTCCACCTGCTGCTTAATCCTCTTCAGAAAGGTGAGGAATACGCTGAGATTACTGCATCATACTTTTTACCGCTGTGTGTAATTTCCTCATCCAGACTTTGGAGGACTCAGTTTGTTCTTGTTCTTTGCAGTCGTGCACACATTGCTGTGTCAAAAGTGCATGATGATAACTGCTGATTTCTGTTCAGAGCCAGAGGAGCAGTGTTTATAACATCAGCCGAACTTCTGCTCATTGATCAAATCCAGTGAACAACTGTAATAATGATCCTGGAGTCAAGTTCAGCGCGAATCCTGCTGTCGCTGATCATGCGCTCTGACGCACGGCTGCATTAACAGCACTGCGCCCTCCTTAGGTGGAATTAAACAAGTCCTACTCACTCCTTCTCATGTGAAAACAGTCGGTGACATCCAAGAAATGTTAGTAGAGAGAACCAGTGCTCCTTTGATTTAGTGGCTAAAATCTTTGGGGGTGCTCAAGCTCCACCAACCTCCCCGGCGCCGCCCCTGCTGTCACTTAATGTACTTAATAACATGGTTAGTTGTTACGTTTTTGGATGCAATAGAAATATACTGAACATTTTTGCCTTATTTTTTGTGATATGTACACAAATATTTTAGCCTTGAATCAAGCTCATGAAAAACCCTAAAATGAAAATTAGTAGTGTCTTTTTATTCAAAAGAGATTATATTATGTTAATTAATAAGTAAGAAATTATTTTAAAATCTCAGACAGAAGGCAAAGTTCAATATCAATCTATAGACAGTTAGCTAATAATTATTACCAAAAAACTTGTTCTTAGTGACTTGCCACCACTTTTTGATGCTATTGTGAGAAAATAATGATGCATTAGATCTGCTTGTGGGTGAAGACACGCACATCCACAAGTACTGAGCCAGTGAGCAGGATAGAAAATGCAGGAATAATAAAGAAAAAACGAAAGATCCGCACAACTTTTTTTTCTTCATTAGATCTTCTTCACTTTATTTACTCCATAAGTTCAGTAAAACAACAACGTTTCCGTTCCAAAATATATTCAGCTGCATGTTTTTTTTGTTTTTTTTGTTTTTTTTACAGTTTTACATACATTTGTGCTTAAAACCTGCTCAGTGTGTCTGATTTACTTTTACTCATACACATTTTGACAATTGGGTGCAAAGCTCTTTTGCATTTGTGACTTAAAAAGCATTAAAATGGACTTAATGTTACCTGTAGAAATTACCCATAAATCTTGTCAAAATTCCATAGACCTCATCATTTAACTATAGACATGAGAATATTTTGATATTATCTTAACTCAGCCTATTGCCTCATTTACTTTGCCCAAATTATATATTCACATAATGCAACAATGTGATTGCAATATTCTTTTGTCACACGTGATCCCGTTTGTCTCCCCCATTAGTGCTGTTGTGTCTGGGCGTGCGTAAGGCCTCCTCTCTGGGCATGGCGCTGTCCTCGGTCCTGGACCAGCTGTGCAAACTGCCCGTCCCCATGACCAAAGAGCAGGAGGAGGACGACGTGTTCTCACTGTGCCGCTGCTGCTCCGAGATCTCCTCATTCATCCGGCCATTCGTGGACGAGGCCCGGCCGAGTGGCGCACACAGTGACGGCAGCGCGGACAGACGGACGATGGGGACCTGGAGAGGGCGCTGCCGCAGAAAGAGGACGAGCTGAGGACCGAGCTGCTCAAGTTGTAAGTAGCAGGAAATTGTCACGCAATCGTGGCCAGCTCTAGTCAATGCAAGATTGGGCTTTCCTTCAGAATGCAGTCACTGAGGTTTAAGCACTGACTTGACTGAAAACAGATGCTGGATTTTGAAATCATTTAAGGTTTTGTGCCGATTGATTTTAGCCATAGTTCCTTACTGCAGTCACTTGATTGCTTGGTAGTTTTCATAGCAACACGATGCTAACTTCGTAGGCTAACGACTGTTTCCTGTCTTTGTTTATTCCTATGGAGATTTAGCCATGTCTTGTGGGAAAAAAAATATTTAAGCAGTTTGTAGCTGAAAATATGCAGATACCGGAAAATCACTTACAACATGAAAAAAAAACTTGACAGGATGTAAATACTTCCCTGAAGCGAAAGGCCAATGTTGATATGGCCTTTCCCCATTCAAGGCCAAGTCATGGAGCTAAACCAGATACGGAGTGAGGCTACATTTATAAACACATTAATTTCAAAGGACCATGAAAATAACTGCACACACATCCCCTCCCTAACCACGCCCCGATCCTTCTGCGTCTGTGTCTGCGTTCATAACCTTTTCTCAACTCCCACGCCCTCCAGTCGACAAGCGGGCGCCCTTCCCCGATCGTAGAATAAAATTCCAGCACGTGACCTCGTGTACTGTGCATTTCTCATGTCTTGATGTATGTGCTTTGCCTTAACTTTAACTTGATTGTAATTTCGCATATCTTTTTCTGTAAGGCGCATTGGGTTGCCTTGTGTACGAAATGCGCGTGACAAATAAAGTTGCCTTGCCTTGGCACTGATAAACGGTAAAATATCACCACCATACGAACAAATATTTGTTTGCCTTAAATAAATCCTTTTTTTGTAGTCCCTCTGGGGGTAATACAATGGGATGATTGGGGGGTCTTTCTTCTCCCCCTGGTGTCTCTGGCCAGAAAACCACCCTTGCAACTTTCCCTGCACCAGGTCAGAGGCGCAATACACACTAATAGAATCACGAAGAAGAAGCTAACAGGCTAACGGGCAAAGCTAACTGCGGGCTAGCGCCCCTTTAGCAGTATTTACAGCCAAGTTTGAGTGAAAAAAATGATCTCCATTGTGTAATTGGATGTACAATATCCCTCTCTCCCTTTGTCTTTTCTGTCAGCGTAGTATTTACTCTCACGGACAATTAATGAACAAAATGCTACGACACCTGCAGTGGCGCTTATGGCCTCTAGGGGCATGAGGTACTTAGCCTGGTGGGACCAGAATGATTCCCCTCTGTATTTTTTCATACATCGGGGAATCAGTCGGACCCCCGCTGGCTGTATCCTAACTCAGTTCTGCTTTAAGTTTTATTTTATTTTAAATTTACTGTGAAAATATGGACAGGAAGTAGTTGTTACCCTACACTGGCCAACAAGAAGTTAGCCAAAAACATTTCACACATAGAGCCTAATATGTAGAAAAATAAAAGTGGTTGGGGCAGTATTCTAAAGTTTAGGAAAGTGGCGTACATAATTTACATATACAGTACATAATTTCCCTGTATTGTGCTGTGTACAGTTGTATGCAGGCTCTGAGTCGCGTGCTGCTGCAGGTCCAGCTCAGGGATCAGGAAACACTGCCAGAGTCTCCTCTCAGGGACTTCGCCTGCAGCATTCTGGTACGAGCGCCTCCAGCCTCATCTTTCCCGTGTTATTAGACCTCAAGTTCATCATGCCCATTTCCCTTGTGTCTTTCAGCTGGATCTGTGCGCCATCGGAGAGTCCCTGCCCGCTCTCGTGCACCAACCCCTGCTCAGACACAGGCCCATTCCAGGGTTTTTAGAAGAGGAGGTGTGCTATCCCAAAGAGTCTCTGGCCTGTGTGGCTCACCTGCTGTTTGTGCACCATCTGCAGGCCGATGTGTTCCCCTCTGTTTACAGGTAAAGCTCTGGTCTGTCGCAGGAAATAGAATCAGTTTAGAGCTTAGAGAGATCTGTGTTTTATTTTGTTTTTTGTTCCAGTCCTGTGTACCGTCTGCGGGCCAATATGGAGCATATCTGCCTCCTTCTGTCCAGGTAATGAAACTGCAGACGATACAACACTGCAGGTTTTAGCTTAGTTTTAGGATATGATCCGGCAAGGGAACCTTAAGTGAACATGTAATCGTAAACACCAGTCAGTGTCTAGTGTGAACACAGTTTGCCTCACGCAGTGCATCACATCCTGTTGTCGTACTGTATACGCCAGGGCTCTTTGTCCCAATGGCGCAGCCACGAGAATATGCCCAAACTGAAATACTTGGAGAGCATGTAGTAAACTATGGTCTGTCCTCTCTTTTGGCTTAGCGCCGCTTTCATTCCTCTCGGTCACACGGGCTGGGCCGACCTACTTTAGCCCAATCTGTGTTCTTTGCAGAGTAGGTGCCTGTGTGCCGCTCTCATTCATTTGCTGCGTCAATGAATGAGCCAATGTATTAACACAACTGCAGTGTCTTTATGAGTAAACGGGGAATATATATCATTCATAAACTTATTGGGACCGGAAGACTCTCTGAAATGACGCTCAAATCGATGTCAGGAGGAGGAGCAGTGCAAACTTCAATACAAAACGCTCGCCACCTCGTTCAGAAAGCAAATCATCATCGTTCTCGCTAAATACAAAATTGTAAAGTCACAAACGCAATGTCAAACACGTCTTCAAAGGTCCTGGCAAAGGAGTTTTGCCGCTTGAGGTTATCTACGAAGCTGTCCCCCAGCGCAGAGTGAGGAGAGTGAAGGTACAGAGAGAGAGGAGACCACAATGCGGTGAAGCAGGGGCGGAGCTGAGAAAATCAGGGGTTTGGAGGCACAAAATCTGGTGTCCCATTTACAGTGTTAAGACTATATACGTTTTGTAGATTGCAGTATTAATGCAAGCAGCTAAAAATATTATATCTAAAATTCAACAGAATGCTATAAGTTGCATTTTGTTGCATAAAAAACAAAACATAATTAATAATTTTAATAAATAATAATAATAATAATAATAATGCATTAGTCTTATATAGTGCTTTTCCAGACGCTCAAAGTCGCTTTACAATTTGGTGCATTATTCATTCACTCCATACTCGGTGATGATAAGCGAGGCAACCAGTCTGCGCACATCAGCCACCACCACCAACCACTCACTCACTCACTACATTCGCTAGGCTTCCTGGTGTTACTGAACGGTCTCCCATCCAAGTACTAACCAGGCCCTACCCTGCTTAGCTTCCAAGGTCTGACGGGATTGGGCATCGCAAAGGCGGTATGGCCACAAATATTCATTTACTTTTTCTAAACCGATAAAAATATATATATAAATCAGTTTTGCTCGGTCGTTTGAACGTTAAACCTATTATGGCTCTTTGTGACTTTCATTTGGTTTGAAATTGTCCGAAATGGCTCTTTGGATGTTAAAGGTTGCAGACCCGGTATACGCCAATCCAGAGCATCCCAAACATGGCCAATGGGGGACATGTCATTCAAAATGCCATCAATAAAATACACCTGTTAATTGTCCATTTCAGCAACTTGATCCACTCTAGGATCAAATCAGGACTAAAAGGAGTCTAAAAAGTGTTTAACATTGATATCAGTTATGTCTGAACTGGATGTAAAATGCCTTAATCAGACAAATGGGTCATCTTCTACTTGTGTGTTGTTAAATGCGTTGAACTTCAACTCTTGTTTCTGCCTGGTGTCACTTAGGACTGAGGAGTCGAGAATACAAAAGGGCTTGGTGAGTGGTGTTTTTTTCCCCTCTTCACTATAATTACGACATCAGTTTTGTTGTTTTTTATATGTTACTTGTTCATGTGCCATCAGGAGCTGTATGAGAAGTCTCTGGTGCGAGTGGAGGACTGCAGTCTGTCCGTGGACCTGCTGGAAATCAAGAGCTTCCTCTCTGTGCCCCAGGTCAGTGCCCGCCTCTACTTCACATCAGCCTACCAACAAAAAAGCTGTCATAAAACGATTGTACTAAAATTACCATCATCTCTACTCTCTCTGTGTTTCAGAACTTAGTCAAAGTCATGACGATATGCCCACATCACAATTTGGTAAGTGACTTATTCTCTGCTTGTATCGCTCTAGATGATAATTCACGTCCAAACTTCTACCTCTAAAGCCCATTTTCAATGCACAGTAACACTTTGCAGCTCCATCAGCTTGTTTTGACAGTATAAACTACACTGTAATGATGATGGAATATACTGTTATGTTGCAGAGAACAAAAGGTCTGAAGGTTTTTCAGCTGAGCATAGACAAGTTCAACCTTGAGGCCAAATATACTTTCTTCCAGTAAGTGAGACGTCTTGAATACTTTGGAAAATGTTGTTGGACTGCAGGCTTTTATTTAGGAATATTCAAAAATCGGACTGAAATGTGCTTCACAGGTTAATGCTGAAAACCAGTAATCACTCCGGAGTGGAGGGATACGTCATCAAGAACATCAAGAATCAGATCGACTCGGCTTTGAAGGTTTTCTACACACTATAAAAGTGCAGTGTTTCCTCTTCCAAATGCTTTAAACAAAAGTTCCCACAAAACAAAGGTCCCACAAAAGATCCGGTCTTGCATTCATTTTTCATCAAGATCTTGTAATTATACTGAGAGATTGTGACCACTGCGTAAAGCCTTCTCCAGCACATCCCAGAGATTCTCAATGGGGTTAATAAGATCAGGACTCTTCTTTAGTGGCCAATTCATGTGTGAAAATGATGTGTTATGCTCCCTAAACCACTCTTTTGCAATGTGAGCCCGATGAATATCCTGGCATTGTCCTCTCTGAATATGCCTGTAGCATCAGGAAAGAAGAAATCCATTGCTGGAATAACCTGGTCATTCAGGATGTGCAGCAGGTAGTCAGCTGATCTCACTCTTTGGGCACATAGTGTTTCTGAACCTCGACCTGACCGACTGCAGCAACACCTGATCAGAACCAGGTGGTGACCTCTTTTTTTTTGGTCAAGCAGTGTATATGCCATCGTTCAGAAAGATAGGCATAGGATTATGTTTAGGCAGTTTACACAACAATACCATTATTGACTATCTATCACTGCAATAAAAATAGCTAACCTCTTCACCCCAACCTGAATCGAACACATTATCTCCGGTTTGGCTTTACACAAATCGAAAAGTCAAAAATAGCAGCGAAAACGAGACATAAAGACATAAAAGATGAAAACGCAACAAAAAAGGCATCAAAAAAGTGATGAAAAATCTGCAGAAAAGTTTTTTTTTAAAACCCTGCCAAAATCAAAAAGTTACAAAACTGCAACAAAAACACCAACGAAAAAGGGTCAAAAAATACGACAAAAATGTGACGACAACGTGGCAACACTTGAGTAGGTCTTAGCTTTCAAATGAGGGGTAAGAGGTTAAGCAATGTCTTTATTTTTCCAAGAACCTCAGATTGAATGCCAAACTTATGCTTTTTGTTTTTTGGCATTCTTAATTTTGTCGCAATTAGTTTAATAACCTAAAATACCCCGCTGGAAACACCCGGAATGAGTGGTTGCCTTCACAGACATTACAACCTTGTGCTTGCGTTTGTCTAGGCCAATGGCAGTAACCCTTGGTTCGCGGGGCTGCACCTGCTCCCTCTGCTGCGCTCCGTCCTGACGCTGCCGGACGGGCCCGAGACAGACCTGCTGGAGAACATGGACAGGTGAACACGGACTCAAACTAAACAAACCATGCAGTTTGGATGAAGTCATTGTGTCCATGAGCAAGACACTCCACACACCCTGCCTAGCAGAGGCGTGCTGGCCATAGGGAGAGTCGGGACTTTTCCCGGTGGGCCGCTCGGTTCCGGTGCTTCTGGGCCGGGCCATCAGAATAAAATAATGAAATAATAACTCACTATTCCAGGCCTAAAGGCTTTAACTGGGCTGCAGCAGGAGCAGGAGCTGCTGTTCCAGATATAAATGAAGTAACACAAGCGTAATTGTCATGGAAATCTATCAAAATAACGACTGATGAATGAAAATCTGAAATATATTCGCATCGAACTTTTCATTCTTGCGGCGGGGAGATACCATTTCATATTGAACTAACTCAGAGGGGTGTTTAAGTGGAACACCCCTCCGCTTTAGTTCAAGTTGATGCAGTCCAATCCAGCGGAGACAAGTGTCTGCGCGAGTTAAGAGACTAAAAGGCAGTGAAAGGTAGAAAAGTGGTCAAATAAATGTTTTTATCTACATAGCTTGTGCTGATTGTGGGTTTGTATCAGGCTCAGACTGTGTGTGCAGCGGCCCATGTGAAAAGAGAAATTGTTAGAAAATTGTCAATGTGTGGTATTTGAACCAGCGACCTCTTGTACTTGAGACCAGCGCACTATTACGGAGCCATAATTCCGGGCTGGTCTTCCCCAAATTCCCGGGCTGAAATTAGGTCCCAGCACGCCCCTGCTGCCTAGCCATAGTTTGTGCTCATTATTGTACTATATCACTTTTATATTTATATTTGAACAGATTAATGGAGGCTCTGAATCTGCTGCGATACCTGGTCATCAGAGACAAAGTCACAGAAAACCAGGTGAGACATGAGCTTAGATATGATCATTTATCTGTTGCACGTAAATGTTAGGGAAGAGGCATATTACGCAATGCTACATGAAACCAAAAAATGAAATAGTAGCTTCTGAGCATCCTCTCCGATTGAAGACTCAACATTTGATACCCAGTTCTACTAGACTAATCCAGCTATTTAACCCTCACATGAAGCGAGCACATTTTCTCCAGTTTGGCATTACACAAATCTAAACGCAAAAACGTGGCAAAAACACACGATTAAAGAGTGATGAAAAAGCAACAAAAAAGAAACAAAAAAGCCATGAAAACACAACAAAAACACTTCCAAAATGTGACAAAAATGCTGCAAAAGAGCTACAAAATAACACGACTAAAGAGTGATGAAAATGCAACACTAAAGCAACAAGAAAGCCACAAAAGTGAGAAAAATGCGATGAAAGATTGACAAAAAAAAAAAAACACTTAAAAAAGTTTTGATCAGTTTTGTAGGTCTTAGCTTTCAAATGAAGCGTTACTCTGGCTTATAGGCTGTAAACGCCAGTCAAGAAGCTTTTAGATTTAGGTAAAGCCGAACCGGAGAAAATGTGCTCGGTTAAAGCAGGTTTTAAGAGTTTTAAAGGCCCTATACTAGATTTTCCCAAACTTTATTCTTTATTAGGATCCCTATTAGCTCCCACAAAGTGATTGCTAGTCTTCCTGGGGTCCTGACATAATAAATGTATAAAATTACGAAACAGTTAAAATGGAATACATGAATGTTACACTTTTCACATATATCATACAACCATAGGACGCATATTGGACATGGTTACTATTGCTCACATGTACTGAGCTAGTTGACCTTTTACTTTAAGCTTTAAATGTGCTAGTGTTTCTAATATTAAAAGGAAGTGAGTTCCAGGCCCCTCTGTACAGAACAGTTCTTTTCATTGAGTTACTGTTGTGTCTGGGAATAACCAGTTTTTCGTTACTTGGCGAGTCACATAACTGACAAAACCCGCTGAATACGAGTTTGTTAAACAAAACATTGGGCTCTCTATCCATCAGAACTTTGTGCATGAACAACAATCAACAACGGTCAGGCTAAGTTGTTGTTAAACCTGAGCGTTTATTTGTGGATGGAATGACACATGGAATGACCTTTTACTATTTTGCGATGCCTAATTGTTACTTGCGTACTTCTGTGTGTATTTCAGACCGGGATCTGGACAGAGCTGTATAAGATCGAGGACACGTTTCTGAAGCCTCTGAGAGTGGGCGTCAACATGTCCCGGGCTCACTATGAGAGAGAGCTGCACCTCACCAGAGAGGACAAGAAAAGCAAGGCTAAAGGTAATGGTAAGTCATCGGGTCTCTGTAAAAAATACACATTTGATTTCCTTTTCCTACTGGTCTTTGGCAAATATTTCCCCCACAGATCCCTCAGTTTCTGTGTCTGTGGGCGATGAGCAGCTGCCGAACATGACGAAGGACACACACATCCAGGTCGGTCACTTCAGTGTAGTTGTTGACAAATATTGCTTTGACTTTCAAACATTATTTAAATACAAACTGACTTTATTTTGTTTCCAGGCTTTGCACTCGGCTCTGCACACGTTTGACATGATGGAGAGCGTCCTGGTTCGAATTGAAGAACTGATCGAAGTGAAAGATACTGTTTAAATGTCAATGGATAAATGCACTTAAAAGTTGTGTTTTGCTTTGGCTGTTTAATTCCTAGACTGTATTTGTAAAATATATGAAAAACTTTTCTACCAATTGATCATTTTTATTTCCATTGAATGTGTAATTTATAAGTTTCACTGTATATTTTATACTCAATCATTTTATTTTATTCTATTTTCTACAGTCAGAAAGGGTGCAGTTGTTTACAGTCGTGTGAGGACTAGTCTCACTCAGATGACTTTTTTTTTGTTTTGTTTTTTTGAGCAGTGAGTTTGCTCAAAGGGAGTGGGCCGAAGCCAAAAGCTTAAAAGCGCCCACCCCAAAATTAAAAACAATAATATTTACATTAACAATTAAAGCAAGGAACATAATGCGCGATAACAAATCATAAACAAAGGAACATAAGGCAAGGTAACAACAAATAAGGAACAATGATAAAAAACAATGGCAATATAAAGAAACAAAAGAATATACTACAACACTCACAATAATTGTTAGTATTTAACAAAATAATGATAATTCTTTGTAAACCTTTTTAAAATGTACCAGGTTTTTACATGTTTTAATGCTTTCATCTAAATGTGTCCATATTTCTACACCACGTCTCGTGGGACACATGCTTTTCAAAGATGTTCTGGAGTATTGTTTATTGAAACTCATTTGATCTCTCAAGTTGTATTTAACTTCTCGTTTGCAGAACATATTTTGTATACTCTAAGGAAGTGACTTTTTTGAGGCTTTGAACATGATTTGTGCCAGTAAGTGGCTTCACAAATATTGTATTACAATATTAGGTGATACACAAATAATATAGTACATCACAAATATAAATAACATTGTATTGCAATATTAGGTGATACAGTCCCTATCAGACATCTTAAGGTTCCAAGTAAAACTTCAATATACAAGAAGAAATGGGAGTTACACACACAAAAAAGAGTAAAGCTTTTATTGAAAACAAATAAACTGAAAAAGGCTGTTTGTCAGCTGATCAAAAGGTTAAGACCACATGCCTTTAAAAGGCCAAATCTGTGCAAAAATGTGTATTCAGTGTCATTTTCTGTCAGGTATTCACACTGTCATGATGTTCTGATGGAAAAGGCAAAAAAAAAAAAGTTCTAATTTTGAACACATTTGGGTTGTTGAGCTGCATAAGCAGGGCCACTCGCATCGCGCCATCACCGCTGAGGTGGGACACTGTAAGACAATCATTTTGAATTCCTGAGGGTTATGGAACAAAAAAGTCAAGTGGAAGACATAAAAAAAAAAAAAATCACCAGCACTCACCTCAGCAGCGATGGCGCGCTGTGAGAGGCCCTGCTTATGCAGCTTAACAACCCAACCACATTTTAAACAAGAATTAGAGTAGAGTAGCCAAAGATATTTACTCAAGTCAGAGTAAAGAAGTACTTGGAACTGAGTAACTGCATATATAACTGTATATATATATATAACCGCCATTAACGTGGTGGAGGGGTTTGAGCACCTGAATGATGCTGGGAGCTCTGTTGTCGGGGCCTTCGTGCTCCTGGTAAGGTCTCCCATGGCAAACAGGTCCTAGGTGACGGGTCAGACAAAGAGCGGTTCAGAAGCCCCTTATGAGAGACCAACAGGCCCGGTTAGAACCATGAGGCCGTCCTTCTTTGGACCCACCACCTGCAGGAGGAGCCATAGGGGCTGGTGCAATGTGATTTGGGCAGCTCCAACAGCTGCCCCCACGACCCGGCAACAGACAAACAAACATGAAATGTGAAAATAGTAATATATTCAAAGCAAATTACCATAAAAGCACATAAAATGAAGATATGAAGAATTAAGAAAACAAAACACAAAATTCCTCTATTTCACCCGTCATTCAAAATTAATCAGTGTCACGAGGTACTGTTTTTTTTTCTTCTCAAGTAAGAGTACACATACTTCATGTTATTTTATTAATTTCTTTCAAGTAAAAAAAACTGTATGAAAAAACTTGTAAAATACAATCTTTTCAAAAAGTACTTAAGTACATGTACTTCAGTAAATGTAACTGAGAACCACCTGCCTCTGACTAAAACAAATAGAATTAAAACAAATATTATTTAAAAGCTGAACCAAGAGGTTGTTTAATGGCCTGTGATCATTTCAGGTGCAAAAAAATAGAAGTCTTCTCCATGAGCAGCAGTGGGAGGAGTCTTAGGGCCAGAGAGAGGTCCATCTCCACCTGACGGTCAGCAAATTTAAGTCAAACACTCCAGAGTACAGCCATGACCAAGCCACAACTTTTTATTATATTTTGTACACATGGGTCTGATTTAATCTCTTAGGAAGTCCTACCTGAGTGTGTACATAAGTAAAGTCTCGGCCCGTCTGAGAGGAGCCGGCCCTGCTGAGTGCATAGTCTGTCACAAAAGAAAAGTGTAATCGAAACTGGGGAATGTGTCCGACAGAAAGACAGGAAGGACGATGACCCTTAAGACACCTGAAAATATTGAAAGAGTTCTTCTGTCTGTGCTGTTCTTCTATAAACATGCAGCTGGCCTTGGCATGTCGGGATGTTCTCATCGTCAGCATTTTTACAATGAACTCCGTCTTCACCCATACAGATGCTTTCAATGGATTTTAGTGTGAAGAGCCTTCCCCGGGCGACTGATCTCCCTGAGAGGGCACGTAAACTGGCCTGTACTCGCCTGATTCGGCCAATCATTATTTCCTGTGGGTTTATCTCCAATCCCTGGTTTATAACAATCGTCCACAGACCGTTGAAGACCTATAGAATAACATCTGAACAAAAATGCCAATATACCGGTCAATGTGCTTGAAAGAGTGGACCAAAATCGTCTGAATCAGTGTATTGACAATGGAGGCTGACATTTCAAAGATATTCTTCATTAAAACTGTGTCTAATTAAATCTACAAATGTTGTGTGACTGGCAAAAAATAAGAATAAAGCGTTTTGGAACATGCACATCACTTACACCCAATAGGCGAGTCAGAGAACCAAGGGGCATAGGAGGCAGAAATGATCAGCTGTCTGGACTATGCCTCTGGACGAACCAGAGTTTTTGAGTTGACATATGTATGCAGTAAAAATATTTGAGCAATGTCACTGTTGTGGGTTCTGCCACTAAGGAAAATGTATATTTTTGAAGACATTTGGATTTAATGCCAGTTTTTGAATCTGATTGAATGCTTTTTAATCACTTTTAAGGCCTTTATTTCGGCATCATTAATTTAATGACTTTCAATGCCCCGTGGAAACCCTGATGAATTGTCTAATGCACACAGTGGCTGTTGCAAACACCACATTTCCATTAAAACTCGTAAAAAAGGAGGGAATTACATGGTTTACTCAAAGTCTAAGTAAGATCTCCAAAATCTGTTCAGAAAGTGTCTGTGCATCTAATGTGTCACCATTTTAAATCTAGCTTCACCAGTTTTCCCCTGAAACAATGTTTTGTCAAAGATTTCAACAATAGCTCCTGAACTAAAAACTCACTAACTCATGGAGAAATCATAGAAACCTGTTCACCAGACAAAGTTAAGCCACAAAGGTAGAAGTTCAAGGTAAAAACCTGATTTATTTGCAAATAGGTGCAGAAGGGGAGCAGGTTGGGGGGTGTAGTGGGGGCAGGGGAATGAGGTGAATCTACCTTCTGAACATTCTGGTGGATGAAGAGAAGTCTCCTCTGATGGACATGTGGGATCCTAGGGCAGGGGATGAGGAGACTCTACCTTCTGAATAGGGCTGGGCGATATGGACCAAAAGTCATATCCCGATACATTTTGGTTGAATATCGATATACGATATATATCCCGATATTTTTACGCAAAGTGAGAGCTGTGAAATATAATAAGTCAAAGTCAAAGCCAAATATGAGTAGTTTTATTGAAAACTCACTATAAAATGTAAACATAAACAACACTGTATAACAAAGCTCTGTAAGGTGCACATTAAATTAAAAAAAACATCTTAAATAAAAATACAATAGGGCAGCATTTATATATAAAGAGATAACAAAATAAAGTGCTCAGTTTAAGAAAAATCATCTTGAGATTACATGTTTCTTTTGTTAACTTAATAGCTTATCTGAATTTAAATATTCCAATATACACGATATGGTCTAATTCCAAATCTCATTTAAAAATATATCGATATATCTTAAATATTGATATTTCGCCCAGCCCTACTTCTGAACAGCCTGGTGGATGGAGAGAAGTCTCCTCTGATGGATGTGTGGGATCCTAGGGCAGGGGCCGAGCAGAGTGTGTCCTGATGGAGGGAGAGAGGCACCAACCGCAGACAAACCTGAAAGAACGTACACATGAAGTTCAATTCATAACAACAAGGAAATACTTTGTATATTAGAGGGCACCACAGATCCAGGTCCTGAAAATTAAACATAATGGTTAAAGTATTGAGAGAACAATAAGAAACCAAAGTGTAATGCCAAAGAAGTGAGGCGTAAAGATTAGGAAAAGAGCACAGAGGAACAGGGGGCCAAGCTCACACGACTCTGAGGAAAAAGCAACAAGCAGCCAAGAATAGCCAATTACTGTACCACAAATTAGACGCCCTATCTGTCTCTACCCCAAACAAAGACGCCCTAACTGTCTTTACCCCAAACTTAGACGCCCTGTCCCTACCCCAAACGTAGACGCCCTAACTGTCTACCCCAAAAGTAGCCCAAACTGTCTCTAGCGCAAACGCAGACTATTTACAAACTATTTACACTCTACTGGGAGAAGTCCTCAGCAGGAAAGGTTTAAATATCTAAAAACTACGACGCAACCTCTTAGCAAAAGCAGAAGCCTCAATGTCATCGTCCTCCCTAAAGCGCTTACGAGAGGAGGGAGGAGAGGGGACGACGGACGAGAGGAAAATGGAGAAGAAGGTAGAGAGGGGGAGGACGGACGAGAAGAAAAAGGGGAAGAAGGGGGAGAGAGAGAGGGGAGGACGGACGAGAGGAAAAAGGGGAAGACGAGGGAGAGGGGGAGGACGGACAAGACAAAAAAGGGGAAGTAGGAGGGGAGAGGGAGGATGGACAAGAGGAAAAAGGGGAAGAAGGAGGAGACAGAGAAAAAAGACGAGAGGAAGGGGGAGAGGGGGAGCGAAGGAAAGGGTTAAAGGCAGACCCAGCAGATCGGGTCAGAACAGAAGGGCCGGCAGGAGCAGAGAAGGCCTCCGCAGGAAAAGGAGAAAAGGCAGACCCAGCAGATCGGGTCAGGACAGAAGGGCCAGCAGGGGCAGAGAAGGCCCCTGGAGGAAAGACACGAGAAGGGAAGATAGGGGTAGGGCGCACAGGAGGAGGAGGACATGGTGGGAAAGGCAAAGCCACAACGAGGGGATCCTCGTAATCGTAGAAGTAAAGATCAGGAAGCACCTCCTGGGAAGAAGAGGGAGGGAAAGCAAGAGGGGAGGTAGGAGGAGAGACAGGAAGAAGGGACGAAAGAGAAGAGAGGATAAGATCCGGAAACGACTCGGAAAAGGTGGGAAGAGGAAAGGGGAGAATGTCCTCGTAAACTAAGGACAAGACAGAGTAAGAGGAGATGGTAGAGGGAGAGAAGGAGAAAGAGCCCGTCACAAGGGGAGCAGCCGCCGGAGGTGGAGTCGAAGGCGGAGGCTGACCTGGGACAGGGCCCGCGTCCCCAGCACCGAAGGGAAGGACCACAGGAGGAGGAGGGTCCACAGGCGGCAGCCAGGGGGCATCTCCTAAACACAGAAAAACATCAGACATCAGAGTTAGCTTTCATTTGTGCTTTACAACTTACTGAGTTTGATTAAACTGGCTTTGTACTGCAAATATTTAAAGTATTACAATTTTACTAAGTATTTCAATTAGATTTTCTGGTACAGTTCATTTGCTTTCAAAAAAATAAATAAATAAATAAACATTAGACAGTTTTTCCTTATCGTTTCATCTATTTGTTTAAGAAGTATCCAAAGCTGGACATTGTAGGAACTGTGTGTGAAGTGGACAGTCCCAAATACACTACTGCATCGAAATACTAAATCATTTGAAGTCTGTACACACTACTGCATCAAAATACGAAGTAAGTTAAGTCTTTAAAAGGCTTGCAGTTAGATGTTGTACTATGCACTTGAAAGAAAACATTTCAAATGATAGCGGGCGCCATTTTGTTCAAAATGCTGCTACTAAATTTGTGACATTCAACAACACCCAGCGCAAAAAATCCAAACAAATTCCACATATTCTTAGCTAATGTGTTAGTTTGTGCCCTTTCTCTTCAAATTCCGATGTTTATCCAGGTTTTACCGTGATATTTTGAAGCAATCGTCGAATGCACTGTCTGCTATCGATTTGTCTGCTAACCAAACTAGCCAACATTAGCTTAGTTAGCCTCACAATTCCCTTTGAAAACGTGTTTTTCGCCGTGAAGTTATGAAATATAACTGTACATTTTTGGTAATAATTCGATAATGGCTATATTTAACTTGTTTTCCCCAAGTTGTTTGATTAATTATCCAAAGAAATTGCTAACGTTGTGTTAATGTCAATTTGCATACATCCAAACCTAACAAAGACCTAGGTAAAACAGACTTACTAGGACAAAACATCTTTCATAACCTATTAAATTCTACAATAAGGAGGTACTAATAGGTAAGGATATGAGGACACTTACCTCCAACCTGCAGGTCCTGGGCGTGGTCCGGAGGGAGGTCCAAGGGAGTCATCTTCAAAGTTTTCCGCAGTAGTTTATCACAAACCTGGCAAAATATAAAACATGTGTTAGTTAAACTGCTTTTACGTGCCAACAGATGAATGTGGAGACACTATTTAAAGCAGAACATGCTAAAATGATACGCACCACACAGTAGCAGCAACGCACTTGGAGTACAAGTGCGAAGTGAACACACAGGTGCTATGGTGACGACACATGGAAGTTGGAGTTCTACATCGTGATGTCATGTCGTAACGCATTGATATACTGTGTACTTTTTCCAAATAAACTAGTGGAGATTTTTAAAGGTAAAATCGAGTTAGTGTTCACACCAGGATAGAGAGCGGTAGCTAACGGAGCAGTCCCACAGCTCTTTTTGCACTTAAAAAAAAAAAATTGTTTCTATATTTTTTTAAATTCTATTATACATTTTCACGACTATTTAAGACTTCAATAAAAAAGGAGCAAATTAAGCAGACTTTAGGTTAACACAGAACAATATATTAAGCTACTGTGCATGCTAGCATGCTATGACGCAAACCCTTTTAGGAGCCACGCAATGAACTCAGGCCCGCAGTTCAGTTTATAGCCACTGAGAGGGAATGTTATTGTCAAAACAGTCTTGAGAGATTAGCGTTAACGCCATCCGCTATTGGCTGTAGCAGAGCCGTCCTCTGTCCATGGTGCTGATATATAAATGATACATAAAACTTCCAATTTCAACATTTACTGCTTTTCAAAATATGTTAAATCGACCGTAACGTTTCACTGTATATTTTATACTCAATCATTTTATTGTATTCTATTTTCTACAGTCAGAAAGGGTGCAGTTGTTTAAAGTCGTGTGAGGACTCGTCTCACTCAGATGACTTGTCAGTAAGAATAGTGGTTCCCAAACTGTGGTCCATGTGGCTTCACAAATATTGTATTACAATATTAGGTGATGCACAAATAATATAGTACATCACAAATATAAATAACATCGTATTGCAATATTAGGTGATACAGTCCCTATCAGACATCTTAAGGTTCCAAGTAAAACTTCAATATACAACAAGAAGAAATGGGAGTTACACACACACAAAAAAAGAGTAAAGCTTTTATTGAAAACAAATAAACTGAAAAAGGCTGTTTGTCAGCTGATCAAAAGGTTAAGACCACATGCCTTTAAAAGGCCAAATCTGTCATGATTGTCCTGATGGAAAAGGCAAAAAAAAAAAAAAGTTCTAATTTTGAACACATTTGGGTTGTTGAGCTGCATAAGCAGGGCCACTCGCATCGCGCCATCACCGCTGAGGTGGGACACTGTAAGACAATCATTTTGAATTCCTGAGGGTTATGGAACAAAAAAGTCAAGTGGAAGACATAAAAAAAAAAAAAATCACCAGCACTCACCTCAGCAGCGATGGCGCGCTGTGAGAGGCCCTGCTTATGCAGCTTAACAACCCAACCACATTTTAAACAAGAATTAGAGTAGAGTAGCCAAAGATATTTACTCAAGTCAGAGTAAAGAAGTACTTGGAACTGAGTAACTGCATATATAACTGTTGTCCCTCTGGAACCGCCATTAACGTGGTGGAGGGGTTTGAGCACCTGAATGATGCTGGGAGCTCTGTTGTCGGGGGCTTCGTGCTCCTGGTAAGGTCTCCAATGGCAAACAGGTCCTAGGTGACGGGTCAGACAAAGAACAGTTCAGGAGCCCCTTATGAGAGACCAACAGGCCGGTTAGAACCATGAGGCCGTCCTTCTTTGGACCCACCACTTGCAGGAGGAGCCATAGGGGCTGGTGCAATGTGATTTGGGCAGCTCCAACAGCTGCCCCCACGACCCGGCAACAGACAAGTGGAAGAAAATGGATGGATGGATGGACGTTTCTGTTGTGACATACCTGATGAGAAGCAAAACATGAAATGTGAAATAGTAATATATTCAAAGCAAATTACCATAAAAGCACATAAATGAAGATATGAAGAATTAAGAAACAAAACACAAAATTCCTCTATTTCACCCGTCATTCAAAATTAATCAGTGTCACGAGGTACTGTTTTTTTTTCTTCTCAAGTAAGAGTACACATACTTCATGTTATTTTATTAATTTCTTTCAAGTAAAAAAAACTGTATGAAAAAACTTGTAAAATACAATCTTTTCAAAAAGTACTTAAGTACATGTACTTCAGTAAATGTAACTGAGAACCACCTGCCTCTGACTAAAACAAATATGACTATAATTAAAACCAATATTATTTTTAAAAGGCTGAACAAGGAGGTTGTTTAATGGCCTGTGATCATTTCAGGTGCAAAAATAAGAAGTCTTTCTCCATGAGCAAGCCAGTGGGAGGAGTCTTAGGGCCAGAGGAGAGGTCTTCTCCCACCTGACGGTCAAGCAAATTTAAGTCCAAACACTTCCAGAGTACAGCCATTGACCAAGCCACAAAACTTTTTTATTGTTTGTTATTACATGGTCTGATTTAATCTCTTAGGAGCCTACCTGAGTGTGTACATAAGTAAAAGTCTCGGCCCGTCTTGAGAGGGAGCCGGCCCTGCTGAGTGCATAGTTCTGTCACTAAAAGAAAAGTGATAATCGAAACTGGGGGAATGTGGTCCGACCCAAGAAGAACAGGAAGGACGATGACCCTTAAGCACCTGAAAATATTGAAAGAGTTCTTCTGTCTGTGCTGTTCTTCTATAAAAATTGCAGCTGGCCTTGGCTGTCGGGATGTCTCATCGTCAGCATTTTTACAATGAAACTCCGTCCTTCACCCATACAGATGCTTTCAATGGATTTTAGTGTTGAAGGGGCCTTTCCCCGGGCGACTGATCTCCCTGAGAGGGCACGTAAAAATGGGCCTGTACTGCCTGATTCTCGGCAAATCATTATTTTCCTGTGGTTTATCTCCAATCCCTGTTTTAACAATCGTCCACAGAACCGTTTGAAGACTAATAGAATAACATCTGAACAAAAGCCAATTATTACCCGGTCAATGTGCTTGAAAGAGTGGACCAAAATCGTCTGGAAATCAGTTGTTATTGACAATGGAGGCTGACATTTCAAAGATACTTCATTAAAAACTGTGTCTAATTAAATCTACAAATGTTGTATGTGACTGGCCAAAAAATAAAGAATAAAGCGTTTTGGAACATGCACATCACTACAACCCAATAGGCGAGTTCAGAGAACCAAGGGGCATAGGAGGCAAGAAAATGTCAGCTGTCTGTACTATGCCTCTGGACGAACCAGAGTTTTTATGTTGACATATGTATGCAGTAAAAATATTTGAGCCAATGCACTGTTGTGGGTTCTGCCACTAAGGGAAAATGTATTATTTTTGAAGACATTTTGGATTTAATGCCAGTTTTTGAATCTGATTGAATGGCTTTTTAATCACTTTAGGCCTTTATTTCGGCATCATTTAAATGTTAATACTTTCAATGCCCCGTGGAAACCCTGATGAATTGTCTAATGCACACAGTGGCTGTTGCAAACAACATTTTCCATTAAAACTCGTAAAAAAGGAGGAATTACATGGTTTACTCAAAGTTAAGTAAGATCTCCAAAATCTGTTCCAGAAAGTGTCTTGTGCATCTAATGTGTCACAATTTTAAATCTTAGCTTCACCAGGTTTTCCCCTGAACAATGTTTTGTCAAAGATTTCAACAATAGCTCCGAACTAAAACTCACTAACTCATGGAAAAATCATAGAAAACCTGTTCACCCAGACAAAGTTAAGCCACAAAAGGTAGAAGTTCAAGGGTAAAAACCTGATTTATTTGCAAATAGGTGCAGAAGGGCGACCAGGTGGGTGTAGTGGGGCAGGGGGGAAATGAGTGAATCTACCTTCTGAACATTCTGGGGGGGATGAAGAGAAGTCTCCTCTGATGGACCATGTTGGATCCTATGGCAGGGGATGAGGAGACTCTACCTTCTGAATAGGCTGGGCGATATGGACCAAAGTCATATCCCGATACATTTTTGGTGAATATGCGAATATACGATTATTATATCCCGATTATTTTTTTTACGCAAAAGTGAGAGTGTGAAAAATATTAATAAGTCAAAGTCAAAAGCCCAAATATGAGTAAGTTCAGTTTTATTGAAAACTCACGTATAAAATGTAAACATAAACAACACTGTATAACAAAGCTTGTAAGGTTGCACATTAAATTAAAAAAAACTCTTAAAAAAAAATACAATTAGGGCAGCATTTATTATATAAAGAGGATAACCAAAATAAAGTGCTCAGTTTTAAGAAAAAAATCATCTTGAATTACATGTTTCTTTTTGTTAACTTAATAGCTTATCTGAATTTAAATATTTCCAATTATACACGATTATGCGTCTAATTCCAAATCTCATTTAAAATATATCGATATATCTTAATATGAATTTCGCCAGCCTACTTCTTGAACAGCCTGGTGGATTGGAGAGAAGTCTCTCTGATGGATGTGTGGGATCCTAGCGGCAGGGCCGAGCAGAGTTGTGTCCTGATGGAGGGAGAGATGGCACCAAACCCGCAGACCAAACCTGAAGAACGTAAACATGAACCGTTCAATTCATAACAACAAGGGAAATAACTTTTGTATATTAGAGGGCCCACCACAGCATCAGAGGTCTGAAAATTAAACATAATGGTTAAAAGTATTGAGAGGAAACTAAGAAACCAAAGTGTAATGCCAAAGAAGTGAGGCGTAAAGATTAGGAAAAGAGCACAAGAGGAACAGCGGGGCCAAGCTCACACGACTCTGAGGAAAAAAGCAACAAGCAGCCAAGAATAGCTCAATTACTGTACCACAAATTAGACGCCCTATCTGTCTCTACCCCAAACAAAGACGCCCTAACTTGTCTTTACCCCAACTTAGACGCCTGTCCCTACCCCCAAACGTAGACGCCCCTAACTGTCTACCCCAAAGTAGCCCAAACTTCTCTAGCGCAAACGCAGACTTATTTACAACTATTTACACTCTACTGGCCGAAGAAGTCCTCAGAGTAAAGGTTTAAATATCTAAAAACTACGACGCAACCTCTTAGCAAAGCAGAAGCCTCATGTCATCGTCCTCCCTTAAAAGCGCTTACGAGAGGGAGGGAGGAGAGGGGACGACGGGACGGAGGAAAATGGAGAAATAAGGTTAGAGAGGGACGAACGAGAAGAAAAAGGGGAAGAAGGGAGAGAAGAGGGGAGACGCGAGAGGAAAAAGGGGGAAGACGAGGAGAGGGGAGGACGGACAAGACAAAAAAAGGGGAAGTAGGAGGGCGAGGAGGAGGATGTTACAAGAGGAAAAGGGAAGAAGGAGGAGAAACAGAGAAAAAAGACGAGAGGAAGGGGGAGAGGGGAGCGAAGGAAAGGGTTAAAGGCAGGGCCAGGCAGGATCGGGTTTCAGACAGAAGGACCGGCAGGAGCAGAGAAGAGAGGCCTCCGCGGAAAAGAGAAAAGGCAGACCCCAGCAGATCGGGTCAGGACAGAAGGGCCAGCAGGGGCAGAGGAAGGCCCCTGGAGGAAAGACACGAGAAGCGGAAGAAGATAGGGTAGGCGCACAGGAGGAGGAGGACATGTGGGAAAGGCAAACCACAACGAGGGATCCTCGTAATCGTAGAAGTAAAAGATCAGGAAGGCACCTCCTGGGAAAGAAAGAGGGAGGGAAAGCAAGAGGGGGAAGGTAGGAGGAGAGACAGGAAGAAGACGAAAGAGAAGAGAGGGATAAGATCCGGAAACGGACTCGGAAAAGGTGGGAAGAGGAGAAGGGTAGAACTGTCCTCGTAAACTAAGGACAAAGACAGAGTAAGAGGAGATGGTTAGAGGAGAAAGGAGAAAGAGCGTCACAAGGGGAGCAGCCGCCGGAGTGGAAGGTCGAAGGCGGAAGGCTGACCTGGGACAGGCCCGCGTCCCCAGCACGAAGGGAAGGACCACAGGAGGAGGAGGTCCACAGGCGGCAGCCATGGGGGCATCTCCTAACACAGAAAAACATCAGACATCAAAGTAGCTTGTCATTTTGTGCTTTACAACTTACTGAGTTTGATTAAACTTGGCTTCTTACTGCAATATTTAAAGATTACAATTTTAATAAGTATTTCAATTAGATTTCTGGTACAGTTCATTTTGCTTCAAAAAATAAATAAATAAATAAACATTAGACAGTTTCCTTATCGTTTCATCTATTTGTTAAGAAGCTTATTCCAAAGCTGGACATTGTAGGAACTGTGTGTGAATGTGGACGTCCCCAAATACACTACTGCATCGAAATACTAATCATTTGAAGTCTGTACACACTACTGGCATCAAAAATACGAAGTAATTAAGTCCCTTTAAAGGCTTGCAGTTAGATTGTACTATGCACTTGAAAGAAAACATTTCAAAATGAATTAGAGGAAGGGCGCCATTTGTTCAAAATGCTGCTACTAAATTTGTTGCATTCAACAACCACCCAGCTCGCAAAAAAATCCAACAAATTCCCACATATCTTAGCTAATGTGTTAGTTTGTGCCCTTTCTCTTCAATTCCGGATTGTTTAATCCAGGTTTTACCGTGATATTTTGAAAGCAATCGCGAATCCACTTGCTGCTATCGATGGTCTGCTAACAAACTAGCCAACATTAGCTTAGTTAAGCCTCCCACAATTCCTTGAAAACGTGTTTTTCGCCGTGAATTATGAAATATAATGTACATTTTTGGTAATATTCGATTAATTGGGCTATATTTACTTGTTTCCCCAAGTTGTTTGATTAATATATCCAAAGAAATTGCTAACGTTGTTGTCTAATGTCAATTTGCATTTACATCCAACACCTAACAAAGACCTAGGTAAAACAGACGTTTACTACACAAAACATCTTTCATAACCTATTAATTTCTACAATAAGGGGTACTAATAGGTAAGGATATGAGGACACTTACTCCAACCTCAGGTCCTGGGCGTGAGGTCCGGGAGGAGCGTCCAAGGGAGTCCATCTTCAAAGTTTTCCGCAGTAGTTTATCACAAACTGGCAAAAATATAAAAACAATGTGTTAGTTTAAACTGCTTTTACGTGCCAACAGATGAATGTGGGACACTATTTAAAAAGCAGAACATGCTAAAATTGATTACGCACCACAACAGTAGCAAGCAACGCACTTTGGAGTACAAGTGCAAGTAACCACAGGTTGCTATGGTGACGACACATGGAGTTGGAGTTCTTACATCGTGATGTCATGGCGTAACGCATTGATATACTGTGTACTTTTTCCAAAATAAACTAGTGGAGATTTTTAAAGGTAAATCGAAGTTAGTGTCACACCAGGATAAGAGCGAGCTAACGGAGCAGTCCCACAGCTCTTTTTGCACTTAAAAAAAATAAATTGTTTCTATATTTTTTTAATTCTATTATACATTTTCACGACTATTTAAGACTTCAATAAAAAAAGGAGAAATAAGCAGACTTTTAGGTTAACCACAGAACAATATATTAAGCTACTGTGCATGCTAGGCCATGCTATGACGCGAAACCCTTTTAGAGCCACGCCAATGGAACTCAAGGCCGCAGTTCAGTTTATAGCCACTGATGAGGGAATGTTATTGGTCAAAACAGTCTTGAGAGATTAGCGTTAAACGCATCCGCTTTGGCCTGTAGCAGAGCCGTCCTCTGTCCATGGGTGCTGATATATAAATGATACAATAAAACTATACCAATTTCAACATTTCTGCTTTATCAAAATATGTTAAATCGACCCGTAACGTTCACTGTATATTTATACTCAATCATTTTATTGTTTCATTTTCTACAGTCAGAAAGGGGCAGTTGTTTAAGATCGTGTGAGGACTCGTCTCACTCAATACTTGTCAGTAGAATAAGTGGCTTTCCCAAAAACTTGTGGTCCATGTGGCTTCACCAAAAATATTGTATTTACATATTAGGTGATTGCACAAATAATATAGTACATCACAAATATAAATAACATCGTTATTGCAATATTAGGTGATTTTTACAGTCCCTATCAGAACATCTTTAAGGTTCCAAGTAAAAACTTCAAATATACAACAAGAAGAAATGAAGTTACCACACACACAAAA